>CAVLGL010000093.1:21822054-22445009 GCA_963668995.1 Parnassius mnemosyne | reverse complement strand
AATAAAGCTTGGATTTGGATTTAATTTTATTAATTATGATATTCCCAGCCATTATCGCTATTGAAATAAGGATTTTTTTTTAATTTCTATAGCCTCGCGAATCATCCTTGGTAGGATTCGGTGTTCTTTTGTGACGACTTATGGTCTATAAAATCTGATATAATGGTAAGGACGATCTTGTTGACATACTGCAGGCTTCCTGGAGCGTCGGTGTTTCATATCAGCGATATAATATTTTACGCGGGTTTGTTTGGATCTTTTTGTTTGCCTATGTATAAGAGACCATATTTATAATAAAGCTAGTATAACCTACCCCTGCCTCTTTTAGAGGGATATTACACTTGATGGATTGTAAGAACTGATTTTTGTTATTCAGCTGCTTGTAGTATTGTAGCCATCTGCCGTGAAGTTCATTTCGCGCATTCCTAAAAAGGCCTGTATTTCTTAAATGATAAATAAAGGCTGCAGGTTATATATTACTATTGTAGTTTTTTTTATAGGATAAGGGTGACAAACGAGCACACAGTCCACCTGATGGTAAGTGGTTGCTGCGGCTCATAGACATCTACATCTATCTTCGATTACGAATCAAAATGCAGATGCGTTGTCACCCATGAGGACTCAGATGGAATGCCTCGTTTCCAGTAAAATGGGTCTCTGGTTCTCTACACTCACCATACGAAACACAGCAGCATTATACTACTATTTTACGCTGGTATTCTGTGAGAGCGTGGTCCCTTCCCGGTCGAGCTGACACATTCGTGCTACAACTATACTATTAATATTGCTGCAGCATGGCTCTACCACGTATAGTTATACAGAAGAAACATTAAACCCAGTAGAACTACCTGTACTATCATGTATTCTGTTGTAGAACTGTAATTTTTATTTGCTTATGTTTTATGCTATCATATATACACTTTTAACTAATGGTTAAAAAATCAGCCCTATGTCCTTTAAATTTTTTTTTAAAAGATAGCAAGCTAAAATACCCTCTATATCCGTTACTGCATCACAGGCTCTACTCTAGTGCTCCGCAAACAGTACTGGCAGCATGTAATCAGCAGTGTTTGAATAAGCTTTCCACCATTTTTAAATATTAAACCAAGTTTGTTTAAGCAAACTTTATATTTTACGTTATAGCTTATAGTGCTATTTTTATTTCGATTTCAACTACGTAACATGAATAATAATAATGGCTACAATGAATGCCAGCTTAAATGGTGCGTGATATCTAATAATGCGATAGTCTATCCGCCTGTGAAGCATGGCGAATCCGAACTGCTTAAAACAAAAAAAATTAAGCACAGTAAGAAGAAAATTCTAGAAATTTTCAAAGACGAGAACGAGATGACGAAGCAGAGGGAACACTGAGAGTAATAACTTTAACCTATAAAATCCACTATTGAACATGGTTCCCTGCAGATGATGAAAGATTTGCTTTAAGGGGATATCTCGGCTGCAATATCTTTACAGAATAGATTTTAACGATCCATTGCTAGCGTGCTATGCCCGAATAACGAGTTAGAAAACAGAGAGAGACAATTACAGCTCGAACTGATTTCACATTTTGCATGCCTCACAACGTGAGTGAGTGCTCTACTCTCGATATGTGGCCATACCTCAATTTCGCTATATAAAATCGATCTTATACGTCTAGCTAGACATCAAATCCATATTATTATTAACGTTACAATAACTACGGACATTAAATTATTAGATTAGTTTATTTTCTAATTGATTCACTTTAGATTATATAACAAAAAATAAGTAAAAATGTAATTGAAAAAATATATGGACTGCCGTCACAGACCAACTGTGTGTTGTTGGTGAGTCTTCTCGCTTTATAGAATTATGAGCAATAGATTGCGATATATAGTATTAAATAAAATTCCATATATTCTAAGGAGGATCCCTATTGATTTGTGTTGTTAAACTCAACACCGTTTAAAAGTTATTAATGAAAGTATATCAGAATCTCTGTCTTTTGTCTTGTAAAAATGTCGTCACTATTTTTATTTTTTCATAAAAATTAAATGAAATGCTCCCGAGGCGTGCACTTTTGGGTTTTTACGAAACTATTTTTATAAAACTGAAGTTAAATGGACTTACAGTCAAATTGATGGTAAGTGGCTATTGCAATCCATGGAAACCTGCGGGCAACTTCATTCTAAGAAGACTACAGATGCATATTGCCTATAAAGACTAAGACGGAATGCCTCCTATCTAGCCTGTAATTAAACTAGTTCTCTACACCCGTCAGACCGAAATCCAGCAAGCAGTCCTATTTGGCAGCTGAAATAGGTGAGAGGTATCTATCCAGACGGACCCTTAGGCAGAAAAGGAGTCCTGAAAATTTTATAAAATCATCTATGAAAAATGTACAAAATCATCCATGGAATATTTACAAAATCGTTCATGTAAAATTTACAAAATTATCATCCGGTATACCCCTATTTTCTCCTCCAAAACTGGTTCGGTTTTAACTTTTTTTAACAAAATGTAAATATGATTAATCGGGCGGCATCAGAGGCACCTAAACTAAGTAAATGGCACAAGAATGAGTCACTGAGAGATGACTACATATTTGTACAATTTGCTGTAGAGCCTATCGGTCAGTGGGATGCACGTGCGGTGAAGTTCCTAAAGGAACTGTTACCGCGACTGTTCGTCGCTTCTGGCAATAAGAGGGCTGGTTCTTTTCTCGCTCAAAGACTAAGTATAACCATTCAGCGAGGAAAAGCTGAGAGCGTTCTTGGCCCGATACCACGGGGAGTAGGACTGTATAATAATTATTGCGCGCCACGATTAATACATGGTACTTGGCGACACTAGTTACCACTAGCGCCCTCTAGTATCGAGTAGCAGAACTAGGAGAGGCGAGAACCTTCTAAAAATTTCCATCGAAGAACTTTCTAGAACTATCGACACCTCGTCAATCGGGACCGATATGTACTCAAACATTCTAGAAGTTTCTATAAATTAACTTTTAAATTTTAGTTTTTCTTTATTATAGTTTTTTTTAATACTGTATGTATTTTTTCATTTTATATATTAATAAATACAAATTAGGATTTTAGCTATTTATTTATTTTTCTTTTATTTTTATGTTCATTAAATTTGTTTGCTGGATGTCTATAATAACGGCGGTAATTTAGAGGATATTTTAGGAAATTATAAAAGGTTTCTACTTTTGAAATAACGAAATATTAGAAAAAAAACAACATAGGAACTTGACAGAGGTAAATTTTGTCGTAAAAACCATATACTGTAGTCACATTCTACATGAGAAAACAGAGAAATACGTTTGTATGGATTAAATGCCACCCGGATATCCTCTTCCGCCACGTTTGCTGTAACAAATATAATATGGTACCTTTGATGTTGCTCTCTGTCGCCGCTCTATTCTCTTTGTAATACGTACAAAATACTATCTCAAATACACCGTAATTTCATTGCTATATTGCTCAAGAGCAATTCCAAGTTATTTACAACCTTTTTATACATTTTATATGACAGTATTTAGGAAACCTTACAATTGCACATTTTAAAAGTTATACACGTATAATAAATAAAAAAACCCGTTTACGCTAGTCTTTATTTATTTTATTATTTTATTAATGTCCACTGCTGAACATGGGCCTCCCCTATAGATTGCTTGATAGGGGGTGTATTTGCAATAGTTGCCACGCTTGGCAAGCGGGTTGACAAAACGGTTTTTTTTTAGCCGTTGCTAGAAAGACGCTACTGCCCATCTCCTCATTTGTTTCCCTCTATCGCCCCTTACCATCACTCACTGGATGATATGTGGTAGTGGATATTCTAACACTGCCACTACACGGTAGGAACTTTAATGCAAAAGTCTCGAATGAAAATAACCTTAATGTAAAAGTACGGAACGAAGTTGATCCGCGTTGCAAACTACTTTGGCTCCCGGGTAATATAAGCGAAGGTCGTTCTAAGCATAAAAACGAGCTACGAGAATAGAAATGGAAAATATTTTCAGGGAAAATTCAAACGAGTTTTTCAGGTACTCATCTTTTAATCTCTTAATATCAGGACTGCGATGAATGATTTCTTTTCAATATCAAAAAAAATGAATAGTAACATGTTGTGTAAAGAGTGATAAAAATGACTTTTTGCTTTTTTAACATTGCGTAATTTCTCAGTTGCTATTTAAAATCTATATTAAAATTTTAAAGAACTAAAGTTGCTTGCAGATATGTTTGTAGAGGAAATCTCTGGAGTTGTTGATTCGATTCTTAATATTATGTCACTGATTGAAAACTTATACTGGACTGACATAACTATATATTATATTGTTGGCTTCTTTATCGGTACGTTTATTAATAGTTTTTAGGGTTTCGTACCTCAAAAAGAAAAATGGAACCCTTATAGGATCACTATATTGTCCGTCTGTCTGTCTGTCTGTCAAGACCCTTTTTCTTAGGAACGCGTGGAGGTGTCAAGCTGAAATTCATATCAAATGCTCATGTCTACTGTCACTTGGAGCTGTGAAAAAATCAAACTTCTAAGCCAATGACATCAAAAGATACAGCCGTTTATGCCGCAAATTTTCGACATTCGCAAGGGAAACAAAACCTACAGTATTTCCCGTGAACTCAGAATCTTGAAATTTGGTACAAAGCAACGTTTTATAGCACAGATAAAGGAAAAATTTCTGGTTATATGATATAATCAAAATATTTTAATAATTTTCAATTTATATACCTACGGATTTGTTCGGAACCCTGTGCGCTCGCCCGGTGCGCGAGTCCGACTCGCACTTGGCCGGTTTTTTAATAAATGAAGACAATTAAATTGTAACTAAGTGCTAGGAGTCCTTTTGAATCTTGAAGTCCGATTGGATAGGTATTCTAGCGACAAGCAGCAGTTCACGTAAATTGTATTTTTCCGTGGTCTGGTCTAAAGTTGTCTGGTCTAAATGGTCTAAAGAGTCAGTATAATAACAGGCTGTGAGGCATTACATCTTAGTCCTCAGAGGAAGTTCCACCTCAGAGGTGATGAAATTTTTAATGTTAATGTTGTTAAAAGTTAAAGTTATAGCTCAGGATGAGGTTGTCAATATCCTGTTGAGAAATATTGTCCCAGGTCCTACTGGTGTTTATGCACACCACCAACCAAGTTGTTCTTCTGTCCCTCAGAGCTCTTCCTCGGAGCATATCCTAAGCTTTCTCAATGGGATTTAAATCTGGGGATTGCGCTAGCCATTCTTAGGGCCGTGTGATCATGTTTGTGCAACCAGGCTATTACCACCCTAGGAGTATGTGAACGGACATTGTCGTGCATAAGTAGGAAATATTGAATGATTTGTGTTCGATGTAGCAAGACTATTAGTTTTCGCATCTCCTAACGATTTTTTTAGTCGTCCCTGTATCCAAACGAGGTCCATTCTTCCACCAAAACGAATTCCTCTCCACACCATCATTGTACAACTTTGGTATGGATGAACTTCTTGAGGGCGTTGAAGTCATCTTGTACGACCAGAAACTCTTCAAACATGTACTCCCCTCGAATCAGGACAAAAACCAAATCGAGACATCGGTGAAAAACACCAACGACCATTGATGAGATTTGAACTGGGTCACATGTTCTCTGGCCCATTGCATTTGTATGAGGTTGGTTTCGTGCAATCTCCTCCTCACAGTTTGGTCACTTACAAGCACCTGGTATTCAGACTTCCAATTGCATCGCCATTACATTTGGTTGCCTTCTCGCAGCCATTTGCAAAAAAACTTGGCTTGGTCCTGGATGTCTCTGCCACCCCCCCATGGCACGGTAGCATGAACACAATCTTGAAATCACATTTTCCTGGTGCCTATTGCTGCAGCGACGTCACGTTGAAAAGCACCAGCCTTCAGCATTTCCACTGCTCTTAACATCTCTTCTCCAGATAAATATCGACGTCGAGTTGCAACAAAATTTCAAACTATCACAATCAACCCAAGTTGAATCAAAAAGAGGTTTAAATAGTGGTTTTCAACAAAAAAAAAATTACTAATCTAAGTACAAAATTTGCTACCTCTACTATATTTTACCGCCAACACATTTAATTTTTCTTTTATTTAAATTTGGGATCAATCTGAACTAAATGACGAAATATTTAATATTAAAACATTTTAAAGTATCCATTACTTTTTGAGTTGGTTAACGATTAAAATTATTAAAAATATCCCTTTACCGTATTTATGTGTATATTATGTTATAATCAAACTTCGAAGCCCCGGGACTCCAAGGTTTGACTAGTCAAACCTCAGTTCTAACATAAAGTCTTAATCAGAGCCCAAATAAATGACGTTTTTCTATCTTTGGCTAACGAATTGTTGTCTAACCTAGGGGAGACTAATTTGGACAGTCAAAGGCCGAAACTCAATTTCATGAAATCGGGGTTTGACCAGTCAGATCTCAATTGGGTTTTGAAGTTTGTTAGTTTGTCAGATTAGGAATAATAAAAGGATTTTTTTTATTTTTAATGCTTATTGTTTTAATATTATATAGAATAATCTCACCTCACTTTTTTACACAGAAATATTGAGACAAAGTTACTTCTGAAACGGCTTAGGCTTCCCTTCACCGTTGCGTGGTTTGCCAGCAGGTACTCAAGTTCACCTCCGCAGCTTCCTGCCTCAGCCCCTACGGTTTGCACAGATGTCTACGATTTGCTACGGCGTTCGGGGGCTACTTACCTTCAGCGCCTACGGCTGTACAAAATACTCTAGGGGTAGGGCAGACAAGACTACGTAAAATCGGGGCGTGAAGATTTGGTTTTAGAACAAACTCAACTCATTTTATTTATAAAGCCAGGTTACCCTAAACTCTGCTATGATAGTGGTAAATGAAACAATGCTCTGTGAATTGTTATAATATTTTTTTTTTCATTGACTGTTTTCAACTGCGACTCAATTCGTTGTGTATGAGTCACATCCTTATCCACAAATGAATACGTATCAATGTTTGACCGAATTTGCCTTAGCCGCTTCTAGGATCGACTAGGCAAAGCAGCAAAGCCCAACAGATTATTTTACTTTCGACTTTTGACTAAAAAAGTTAGGTACTTCAAGGTTTGACTAAATACTTCAGTCAAATGCCAAAATTGGAATTGATTTCTGGGTTTGCCGAAAGGCCTTGATCAAACCTAGGATAAACTACTCATTCCGGGAAGAGCCTGCAAATTGACCTTTTACTATGACATATTGATTTGGTGAATTTAATAGATTAAATTATGTCAGAGCAGCGTCTTCTACGTGAATTGTGCAAAACCTGTCAGTATTTAATTTAAAAACAATTGCTACGTTAATTCCTCTTTTGATGTAAAAGTCTATACTTCCTTCATAGCCAGCAGGCACTGAGGGAAACCGCAAAACGTGCATTAGTCTATAGCCAGAAACACGTGGGACTCAGAAGTATGAAGAACTGTTCAAGAAGAACTAAGACGAAATTTTATAATTAATGAAACAGATATATTTATATCTCAGGGGTACCTCGTTGAGAGCCGGGGCGACATCAGAGGCAGCTGAACTGAGTAAGTGGCGCAAGTATGAGTCTCTGAGAGATGCCATTTGCTGTAGAGACTATTGGTCCGTGGGGTCCACGTGCGGTGAAGTTCTTAAAGGAACTCTAGTATGACTATATGATAATTAAGTTTCTAGTTTTTTTTATTATTATTATAGTTTTTAATATTGTATATAATTAAATTTAATAAAACGTTTATAACTCTTTATAAATGATATCTATATTATTTTAATGCCGATTCTCTTTGCGTATATATAAATATAGTTTTACATTTACATATAATATGTATAAAGCATAATCTGTAAAAATACACTGACAGAGGTTTTATGGCCGTCCCATTAGTAGGCGGATAATCGATAAGATTTACCGTCACCGTTACCATTACAGCCTATCAAAAGTTCAATGCTGAACATGGGCCTCCACCATAATTTATCTCATATGGGAAATTTTTAGTTGCCATAGTTGCATGATTATCATGTGGGTTGGCTACCGCAGTTATTTAATTTTTAGTCGTTATTAGGAAGAAACTGCTACCCATCTCCTGGTTTATTTCCCTCTATCGCCTCCTACGAAACGCGAAGATATGGCGTGGTGTATATTCTTAAACCGCCACCACATAGTCAAAGAGGTAGTGGTGTAAATCTTATAAAATGTCTCATTAAAGCAATTTAAAGGAAATACAAAACATCATACAAATGTCTATACTCATAATAAGATACGGAATAAACGTCGAGTTGTCAGTAGTATTATAAACCAATTTAATCGTTTTAGTATTCAATAGCTCGACGTTCCACGAAATTCTCGACTGTTTCAGTGCGGATTTGCAATGTCATTTCAGATTCGTAATGCAAGTACGATTCAGTACTATTTTGGAGACAAAATAACTACTCGTACAGTTTTAAGTTACATTTCTGTAATATATTAATTAAAGAACATAGTTTAGTTTAGTACTAAACGTTATCTAATATATTTCACTTTTATAGTTTCAGACATTATGATATCTTCCAAAAGCTGTGGAGAAAAACAAATCCCGTACATGACAAGATGTTAATTGAAGAAATCTTAGAACGCAAAAGGTAACTGCATAACTGATTTGAATAAACCTCATTAAAAGTTATTTTCCAAGAATACTTGAAGAAATTTGCCGTTCGTGATCCATTTATATACTCGTTTTTACCTTAGCAATAAAGATGGACTTAAAGCTTGTGCAATCAATAATTTCTAGGTAAGTTTCTATTTTTTTTTAGAAAAGCTTTTACTGTCTCGCAAAGTGAAATTACGGACTCACTTTTTATACTTGTACTAATTAAGCCATTCATAATGGTTTATATACCAAATTAAAAACAATTGCGTCTGTGAATAACGAAAACTAATTCATTGAGCTTTCGTGAATAAGTAAATCGGGAAGACAATTTTATGTTTAATAAAATTTTGATAATTGAGTTTTGCGAAGTTATGATGTCCCTTACTAAGCAGAGCGAACCACTTCAAACCATTTTAAAAGACACGTCTTTGAACCTCTTCAAGTGAGGCCGCGATACTCGTTTAAAGGCGATCCCAGGGCAGAACTGCTTGTCGTGGAGATTACTGTGGCAAATGTGGGAAAGTTAGAAAAAAATTGTAAATTTTGAAAAATGCCCGGTTAAAATATTTCTACATATTGTATTAACCGGGCATTTTTATGGTTGAAGTATGAAATATGACTTGATTATTCTGCATGATTGGGCATGACAAATGTGTCAGCAAGATGGATGTCGAGAATGGTCATGCTGTATTAAGCGTACAAGTTTTTCGATTCTTGTAGCTAGAAAAAGGAAAAGTTTTGGATGGAGTTGTAAATGGAGATGACACCACTCCATTCGATTTTCAAGGCGTCCCAATCGGCCGGAAATCTCATGGCTTACAAAGAATTTTTTTTATTAATTACATTAAAAGATTAGAAGAAATTTTTATATAACGCGTGAATTCTATGCTGGAATAGTTTAAAAGTTAGATGCTATAAAGGAAAAAGGCAATGAAAATTAAGCAAACGCATACATTTTCTCGAAAACGCACCCGTGTGAATGCAAATGCATAGTGCTGCTGTGCAATGATAGGCATCGAAATGTTGGCAATACAACCCTTAAGCCTAGATTTAGCCCATAACGATTAATATTTACAAAATTTTCTTAATATAATAAAAACAGAAAAAGTGCAAGTAGGAGTTGCATGCTGAGGGTTTTGCACAAACTCTATTAAGAATGTAAATAGTTTATAAATGCTAGGAAATCTACGTAAGCACCGAACATTTTCGTAGTCGTAGTTTAGTTGATGATCAAACTTAACTTTGCAGTGGGAGAAATGTTCTCCTATCTATATATATCACATTCGATGCTACAAATGCAAAAGAACGATTTTTTATTTTTTACATTTTTTGTGTATGTCAAATTTCATGATTCTCTAGGTCTACGGAAAGTATATGTGAAGTACGCGTGGCAAATAACCGTATCTTTTAAATGAAGCTTGAACTTTTACAGTTTCAAGGGCCTGTTTAAGGATTTTTAAAAATTAGTACACAGAAAAAGTGCCTAGACAGACGGACAGATGAATGGACAGCAAAGGAATCCTAATATAAGGGGTAGTATGACCCTGAATAAACCTTAGACGAAAAAACTTTCGAGAGACAAGAGCGTAATTTCTGCCTATTTTAAAAAAAAAGTAATTTTTTTTTCGATAGCGCTTCTGTATGATATACGAAGGGAATATATTGAATTAAAATGAATTTCATGAATTATTAAATAAAAAATATGACGTTTACCTAGAAACCTTTGAAATTCCTTTCGTCGTTTTTTCTCCTTTATGGGAATTTTCTTATAAAACAATATACAAATTATTAATAATGAAAATAAAAAGACGTATAACAAGTTTTAATATATTATATTGAAAAATAAAGAGATTTTGCACTTTTTAAAGCTGTAGTACATAAATTTTAAAAAATCTTCTATTCTCAGTCACGAATGTTGGATCAGTGATTGGAAAGTGGATGTTTGTTAATCTTATGGTATTTCCAGTTTGCATCGGAATTCCCCAATTGAATTGCGCGCTACTAAATGGCAACTGATTGGGATACCGAATACCAATATAGCTTAAAGTATCTACTGATATTGAGTTATAATAAGCGATTGTGTTTCGTAGTTGAAATATGTGGAATTAATGTCAAACATTCTTTTTACAAAAGTTAGTATTAGAGAAGAACTTAATTCATTTAAATAGAGCAAAGTTAGTTCTTTGTCAAAAATAATTAGAACTAAGGTACAATTTTCTTTTATACTGTATACAATTAATTTAAACATACGAGTGTTAATTTATTCCAGCCAATAACGAAATTCTAATAACTTTTCTTCACGGTCATTTTCTTTTAGGATTTTTTTTTGCGATAAGTTCGAATATACGGTGAAAGACTGTTACGGAGAATTTTTCGTTTCGAAAAATGTAAATTAAAATTAAACAGAAAAATGAGTTACAAATTTTTGAAACCGTGCTTCTAAGAATGATTAATTGCCTCCTCTCAAGGTGTAGCGGAAAAAAATTCCTACCATATTACTCCTTAAAATTAATCACATTTTAACAAAATTCTAATTACGCGTTCATGTATCTGGATAAATTCATAATATGTATATGCGTAAGTACGGCGATTCATTTAATCTAGAAAATATTTTCCAACAAAAATCTGTAACAAAACAAAACAGACAGTAACAACGAGGTGATAACATACTTATAATATGTAATGAAAATGAAAATCAAGTGCAGCAGCATCGTTTCCGGGTCACCTGAGATTTTGAGTGAGATTGAGAGTTTCTATGGGCAGCTGTACATATCATTGTTGGATCCACACTCAAGTGTGAGTAACGATCCAAGTCTTATCCGACACTATTCCTATGATATTCCGGACATAAGTCTAAACGAGACTACCTTACCTCTACAGCACCTTATAAACGACAAGGCACCAGGCGAGGATGGAATAACAGCGGATCTTCTGAAAGCGGGTGGAAAACCGGTACTTGAAGTCCTTCAGAAGCTTTTTACTTCCGTCCTCAATTGTGACACTACACCGAAGTCGTGAAGCAGAAGTGCGGTGGTCTTGTTCTTCAAGAATGGCAACAACGCTCTCTTGAAGAAGTACAGACCGATTTCCCTTCTGAGCCGCGTCTACGTGCAGTTTTCGAGAGTCATTACGAATCGTCTCGCATGTAGACTCGACGACTTCTAGCCTCCTGAACAAGTCGGTTTCCGAAGAGGCTTTAGTACAATAGGCCACATACATACCCTTTGGCAAATTTTACAGAAGACAGAAGAGTACAATCTGCCACTTTGCTTTGCGTGTGTGGACTGTGAGAAATCCTTTGATTCCGTCGAAATTCGGGCGGTGCTACGGTCCCTTCAGCGGTGCCAAGTCGACTGTCGGTATATCGAAGCGCGAATCAGAGTACGAAACCTATCCAACTACAGAGAGGTATAAGACAGGGTGACGTTATATCACCGAAACTCTTCACCGCTGCTTTATGTATTAACATCAATGGCGAATACATCAGTCACCTTCGATTTTCCGACGATATAATCCTTATATCAGAATCGCTGGAGGACCTAAGCACTATAATCAATGACCTCAACAGTGCCTCCCTTGACTAAAGATGAACATGGACAAAACAAAGATCATGTATAACGTCCATGTCACACTTATGCCGGTAATTGTTTGGAGCACTGAGCTCGAAGTTGTTGACGAGTATGTTTACTTAGGACAAATAGTCCGACTAGATAAGTCCAACTTCGACCGAAAAGTCAATCGACGGATTCAACTCAGCTGGGCAGCATTCGGGAAATTACGGCATTTCTTCTCGTCAGATATACTTCTAAACTTGAAAACGAGACTGTAGAACCAGTACGTATTGCCAGTGATGACCTATGGAACAGAGACGTGTTCCTTCACTGCTGGCCGGATAATGCAGCTCAAGGTCGCTCGCGCGAGCTATAGAGAAGGCTATGCTCGGAGTTTCTCTGCACGATAAACTTAGAAATGAGGATATCCGCAGTAGAACCAGAGTGACCGACATAAACCAACGGATTAGTAAGCTGAGGTGGTAATGCGCCGGCCATATAGCTCGAAGAACCGACAACCGATGGGAAAAAAAGATTCTCGAGTTTCGACCTCGAACCGGAGGACGAAGTGTAGGGCATCCCCCCACTTTATGGAGTGACGACCTGGTAAGACATGCAGGAAGTCGATGGATGCAAGTGGCTCGGGACTGTGCTTTATGGTATTCCTTGGGGGATACCTGTGTTCAGCAGTGGATTTGTGAAGTTCTGTAATGATGAAATAATGATATAAAAGCCCCTATTTTTCCACACTTTCGGAAAAAATGTTTTATTTAACTTCCTTTCTTGAACCTCCTCTCTATAGCATATTGCATAAAAAATATTCATTAAAACCCATTATCACTTTGGAAAGATAACGCGAATAAATATACCCAAAAAATACGGTCGACTTGAGAACCTCCTTCTCTTTTTTGTAGCCGTCCCATTAGGAAAGATAATTTAAATTATGCCGCTCTAATATTTGATAAGTACTTTATAATATAATAAAGGGAGACTTCGTCTCCTAATTAGAGCCGTGTTTAAAATAAGATTGAAGTTTTTGTTGATGAAATATACTTTAAAATATTTTTGATAAAATATTTGACCTTTATGTTTGACTATGTTTGATTATGTTATAATGCCGAACATATCAATTTTCTAAAAGCAAAACTGATATGTCAGAATATTGTCCACTCATTCAATAGCGTCTGGTCAAAAAAAAGACAAATCAAATAACTTTTCATTTATGAAGAATCCGCAGTTTTGAGTAGGTAAGGTTGGTTATTAGTTCTACATTAGAATATAATATTCCTGGTTAATTTCGGTCATAGCAATATATAATAATTGGTAGTTAGTTTGTCTTTCTCAGTCTTGAGGGCGCGGGCACAGATTGAACAAACACTATTTGCACAGTTTTAGATTAGTGGCGCAAAAGTCCCGACATTTATTTTCTCATGTTTATAACGTGTTATTTTTTATCTTCCAAGTTAAACACATACCATGAAGATGCTATTCCACCTTATTTCTATATATATATATATAAGATACTTGCAGGGAGATTATTTTAGCATTTCTTGAAACGGTATTCGATTAAAAATATGTGAATATTTGACTTCAAAAAAAGGAGGAGTTCTTTAATGTTTAAGACTATTTTATATGGATAATCAGCGATAATTTTTTAACATGTTGCCTGATTTAAACCATTATTTTATTTTGAAATGTGTTATCTCCGAGATGATATCATATTAGGTGTGGTGACGGAATCCATGAAATATGATCATACACTTCAATTTGCAAAGGCAACATAATATGAACGAATATTTTTATGCCACGTGAACCAATTTCAATGATTATGTTCTTTTCAGTTCTTTTAAGGTGATTTTTAATTTATTTAATGTTTAGATTATTAGGTATAGTTTTTTAATTTTAAAACGACAAGAAAATATAGACTGCTTCACCGTAAAATCTCACATACAAATACGTTTGCCACGTACCAGGCCTCAAAGTAGTAAAGCTTTCGGGTAATTGATATCTTACTATTATTTACAATTGTTATTAAGAAATTTTTCAGTTGCGAAATTTATATTGCGATAATATTTTTTAAATGATGATACAATAAAGCTGGTTTATTTCTAGTTTTTGCTTACTACGCTATTCTTCTCCGAGGGTCGGGAGCTCCACGGAGTTCCACGTCATACTTGCAAGAAATCAATTTTTGGTCTACACTTATAAAGCCGCTGGTATATGTGTGACTGTACCCGAGATCTTGCAGATTTACGTGGAATGTAAAACATGGTAGGGTATTTAGTTGGTTACCTACTCAGGAGAAGGTAACTTACTTGCGTGGCGAAGCGAGCGCGAATCGCTAGTATAATATAAATAACAATGAATAATACTCACGGATCTACAAATAGTTGGTGATGGAAGTGAGTAAATTACCACATTTCGATTCGTAGATGTCCTAGAAGGTGACTGTGGCTTTCGATAGATGGCAGAGTAACTCTCAGGCAGTAATATTTACGCTGGACACAAAATACCCCAACCAGCAACGGTAAGCAACGTCAAAGGGGGCAGTACTGCGATCGTCAATATGCCTGCAATATGTAGCGACTTATACAAAGGGTGTTTTTCTCAGCAGGACGTAACATAGATAGTTTCATTGTAGGCAGTATAATTTTTATTATTTGGCAACATCGTAAAAATAATCGTGAAAATTAAAATTACTTGAATGCTTATGACTATGCTTGATCAAACTTTATGAAACGACAAGGCAATTAATCCTGTTATCAAGATGACGATACAGTTTTTGATACAAGCTATTCAAACTCTGAAAACGTTAAAGAAAGCTATAGTATTCTTTATTGTTCTTTTCAACTGTAATTTGCGAACTTGTATCTTTATTTATTTCTTTTGTTTTGCAACCGCATTAACTGTTTTCTTTATTTATAGAGGAACGTTTTAATTCAGAAGTGATATCTTTAGCCTTCATTTTTTGAGATTGTGAAGCATAGCTCCCACTTCTTGCTTTCTTTTTGTCATAATTGTAAATAATTGTATTTTTTTGAAGTTCAAAAATGAATAAAACATATTTTACTTTATCGGTAAATTAAAAGTAATATTGTAGGTGTTACGGCCCGCAGCTGCCCTTGCAAAGGTTCAATATCCGGGGTCCATGAGCGGACGGTTCAACGGGCAGCCGCGGGTTCGAGCCCGAATGGCTATATGGAAATGTCCTATCATAATAAACTATATGGGAGAATGCCAGAAAGACATAGTACGTACCAGTATCAGAAGCTAACTTCGCACCAAGGCTCGGTCAAGCCGTGAGCGGGTGTAAGGTGAATGGCAAGTAGTGTTCAGTGATGTGTAAATGTCTGAGACTTTGACCACTTAGGCGACCAGCAGCGGCCGAGTTCCAGGATGCCCCACAATGCTGCATCGCTCCAGCAGGCTCCACCGCTAGACCATTTCTTTCTTCATTGTCACTATTTCAGTCTATTAGCTTCATTGTACATTTAACTAACTTAAACTCGCCTAATTCCACATTCATCGTAGAATCGAACACGTGATACACGACAAAATAAGGACAGTAGTTCAAAATTCGACATTCAATGTCCCGGATTCACTTATCATAAAATTATAAATAGGGAACTAAAGCGATCTCTTAATGAGTTATACGGTTCAGGGTTAAACACAACTAAGTTCCTTTATTCGACACCAAACACCACGTCGTGAAAAAAATTCAAAATATGCCTCGTTGGCACGTAAACTAACGAACCAACCAACACACAAAAAGGGGCACTTAACGCGACGACACAATTATCATGATTTCCATACAATCAACCGGGAGACGCTCTCGGCCAAGGAATGCGCGGTTCGAATCCTAGACCGTATATCTACTCGGTGCGCACGTGCACAAATCCGCATCACCCGAACAAGTTAAATATTGCAAAATTCACATATCCACGTAGCAAAGTACACGCCTAAATCTAACTATCCGGACCCTACACGGTCGCGTGCCTTCGGCCGCGATGACCTAGATACGCGGCTTCACCGCCTCGCGGCCAGTGAACAACTCTCACCTCTTCGCCCACGCGTCGAGCCACTGCAAGCCGCACACGGCCGCCCCACCTCGGCGTTTACCACACCTACATACCATCGGGTGAGGCGCCAGCTCCAACGCAATTAGATGGCGTTCAAAAATGACCAAATTTAGGCATAAACAAATCCCCGTCCCAGACATGAGGACTTATGTCCGCGAGCAAACCGACAAGCGGGACAGGATCGCGACGGCACGTTGCAAGACCGAATCTACACCAAAACTAGGCCACCTTAGGCACCCCATCAGATCTTGCAACCTTAGCCACCGCCTCAAAAGATAGCCCCAATGTGGCAAGCCGGAGGGTCAACCTCCGCTGGATGCCCCTGGTGAGCATCGCAGCACCTTAACAAGTCCTGTACTGGACAGAAGTCCGACGACCTCTTTCAAACACCTATATGTGCCCCTATGATTCGTTCCGTAATCAGACCGGATCAGGTCTGCAAACAGCGACGCGACACGAAGCGGCCCAGTGTGGCCTCCTAAGCTTCAGTGCAGAGCGCACCCACAAATTCCACATGAACATCGCCTGTGGAGAGCCAAACGAAACGCACATATAGTCCCTAGTATGAATTTTCAAACAAGTAGGCATAACCAAGCCATCCACCATATAATCATTTACTCAATAGTGCGGCAGCTGACTTCAATCTGATCATCTCCAAACTAGCTAGCCCTTTAGACAAGTAGTCCTATGCTCATATTTCAACAAATTTTCAAAAGCATCAAGGTTCAACTACAGAATCAATTCAAACAAATTAATCACCGATGCACATAGGTCAAACTGACAAATTAAACAAAACGAGAAACGTATGAGACAGCCCTATTTCTCATTCCAAACAAATATCTTCGACAGTGCCAAAAAAGTGTGAAAACAAAGAGAGGAATGACTCTTAATCCATTCGGCACAAATAGGGTTATCCAATTTCAATTTTCTTTTCAACTTAACGCAATGATCAAACACAATCACAAAACATACGCACAAGCATTCAAAGGGCACATCATTCAATTTCAATTTTCCTTGCAACAAAACAATCATAGTGATCAAATACAATTACAAAAATTATGTATAAGTACTCAGAGAGCACACTAAATTCGCCTTCTTAATCACAACTGCCACAAATATCAACATTTCGCGGAAGGCACAAACCATTTTTAATTTTAATTCAAAGCATCGTTAATCAAGTGCAAAATCTAACAATCCCTAACAGCGCAATTCAACGCTAACGTGGAGCCCTAGTCTTCCCAACAACTAAGCAGAGGCCAACCCGGTTGTGAACCCGGAACCAATAAAGCGCGTACCGTTAAACAATCGGCGCTCGGGTTGTACACCCTCACTGAGGCCGTCGACAATAGAACAGTTTGACAAGTAAGCTGTTGACGGCTCACAGAATTAGTGGAGGCGGCCGTGGTGGGAGCTAGGGCGGCAGCTACCTAGTTGGGGCTGCCTACATCAAGGGGGGAACGGTAGTACCCCGAGCCGCGGCCACTCAGCTGACGAGGGTGAGAAGGGTCTAGCTGACCGCTGAGTGGCAGTGAAGTCCCTCTCAACATACTGAGGGAGGGGGTGACGACCCCCCCCCCTGGTGTTCCACAAGGCTGCGTGCTATCACCAACGCTGTTTCTTTTGCATATCAATGATATGTTGCAAGCTGATAACATTCATTGCTATACAGACAACAGGACTGGTGATGCCTTATACACCGGCCTTGCCAATATTTCGCAGAAAAACGTCGCCAAGTACCGAGACAAACTTGTATCTGAAGTTGAATCTTTACTGAACAAAGGCGACTAACTCTAGTCCAGGTCAATCCCCAGAAGACACAATTTTGCGCGTTTACCGCTAAAAAGAACCCCTTTGTCGTATCTCCTCAGTTTCAAGGCACTCCCCCTGCTGCCTCAGCTAGCATCGGAATCCTCTACACAATCCTCCACACACTATTGTGTAAGGGTCTCTCCCTTACACAATAGTGTGCACTTGTGATGCTCTTCAAACTTAATAATATGGATACATCATTTTATTTTTCATGTAAATCTTACCTAAGTAATATTTACATATTTAATATAATTAATTTTTGATAAGTAACAAATGATTCTATTTATAAACAAAGAAAGTGACAAATGCGTTGACACACTTGAGGTTTAAGATGAAATGTATCATATAGCCTGTAATTATGTTGGCTTTTATAACCATCAAATAGAAACACAATATTTCAGACAAGAGTTGAAAATTCCAAAGCACTGATATAACAAAAACGGTATTTTTTAAAGGATTAGGATGAACACATAACGAGCACATAGTCCACCTGATGGCAAGTGGTTGCTGTGGCCCATAAACATCTACAACCATCCTCAATTACGAATTAAAAATAATGACTGTTTCCAGTAAAAAGGGGTTTCCGGTTCTCTACACTCACCATACCAATATTTCTTTCTCGGGGTTCTAAATAAGATGTGACTGAAGTGCCAACGAAGTTACAGTAATGAAGTTAAGTATATTTGTTTATTTACAAGCATAACTATCTCATGCTAGGTCATCTTTACATTGTTTATGATATTCTATTGTGACGGTGTTTTCTCGTGAATAACTGTGTTGAGGATTTTCTGCGCAAAACAAATTATAGAGTATTAAGGTTGACATGCTATTACGAGTCGTAATATTCATAAATATAACAATTATATCGTAATGTTCGTGAATATTGAATATTATAAGATATAATGTATGTGAGTGGATAACATTCGAAAAAGAAAATATTTTTAGCTTGAAGTTGAGATTTAAATCCTAGACTTTAGAATTAGTAGTTAACGACACTGACTGCATATAGAAGACAGCGTTTACACATACCTTCGCAAGTTAATTTTAAACAAGTTTGAATATGTCTTATAAATGTATTTTACAATGCGGCTTTCTTCACATAGTATTAAACTTGAATTACCACCATCATACAGATCACTGCTGAACATAGGCCTCCCTCCTAAAAGTACCTCATGGGGTGATAATTTCATAGTTGCCAAGGTTAACAGGCGGGATGGTACACCATTCATAAAAAGTAGCTTTATGGCTGGTATTTCGTGCAACCGCCGTCCCTAAAATACCCATTTGTGCTGCAACTATAAAAGTCTGTTGCACGGTTCTAATACCATCATTTTTATCATCATCATTATTATCATCATCTCAATCCTTCGCAAGTCCACTGCTAAACATAGGCGTCCCACAAGGAAATACACAAAACATGGTTATACTTGTCACTTCACGCTTTCCTCAATTTAGTCGTCGCGAGATTAAAGCTGAGATACAAATTCTGCCTGTAACTCGATTCTTATCTCACCTACGAGTTACCGTTCACGCTAAAATAGAAATTGTTACAAAAACAATAATTATTTCTATTTACGTTGTCTGCATTATTTTTTCATTTCATTCTGTCATTACGTTCACATTGAACTGTTACAAAATGTAATTACAGAAACAGAAACAGAAATTATTCAATATAGATTATAAATAATAATTATTGAAAGTCACTCTTTTCTTTGATTACCACTGGTTCAGAAAAAATCTCTGTCCTGGGAAGAACCAGCAAGAAACCCAGCGGGACTTTTTTTTAAAATAACAGCTTACAATCATGATGCTACACAAATTAACAACACAACAAATTAGAAATAACTTGGTAGCGATCACCTCACTTCCAGGGATTATTATCATCCACAAATTCCTTAATATTATAATAACCCTTTTTATACAAACTTAGTTTAATAAAGTTTTTGAACTTTGAGCAGGTCAAATTTTGTACATTTTCTGGAATTTTGTTGTAAAAGCGTATACATCGCCCCAAGAATGAATTACCGACTCGATGGAGTCGAGTAACTGGTACTACTAGCTGGTGTCTGTTCCTAGTATTTACAGAATGAATATCACTTAATTTTGTAAAACTACTTTTATTTTTGTGTACGTACATTAAATTTTCATAAAGGTATTTAGAGGCCAAAGTTAATATATTAATTTCCTTAATTTTTTGTCGCAGCTTTAAATCATAAATTGCTCTTATGGCCCTCTTCTGTAAAACAAATATAATTTCAGTGTCACCTGCGTGTCCCCATAGCAAAATACCATACGACATTATGCTATGGAAATAGCTAAAGTAAACTAGTCTAGCTGTTTCAACACTGGTTAGATTTCTCATCTTTTTTACAGCATATGCTGCAGAACTAAGTCTGCTTGCTAGTTTTGATATATGGGGGCTCCATTGAAGCTTCGCGTCTAGTGTGATTCCAAGAAAAATGGAACCACACCAGATTCGATACTAGTATTAAAAATAATAGCTAAATGAGGCGTATCTACAAGACTCAGTGTCTCCCCATTTAAATTTACATTAGTTTTTAATTGTTTGACATTTAGAGTCATGAATTTCATACATTTCGTTTTTTTGCCATTTAAATGCAAATTATTAACATTGAACCATTTTACTAATTCAGATTTAGCATTATTTACTTCGTCATATTTTAGTAATTGTTGACTTAATTTGAAAATTAAAGAAGTGTCATCTGCAAATAATACTATATCATGGTTATCCCCTACTATGTAAGGTAAGTCATTAATGTATACAAGAAACAGAAAGTGGCCGAGAATTGAGCCTTGAGGCACGCCCATTTGTACCATCGATCCGGAAGAGCTCATATTGTTAATGACAACTTTTTGCGTTCTTTTACTTAAATATGAAATAATTAATTTAAAAGCATCACTTCTTACACAGTAGTGTTAAAGTTTCCTGATTAATGTTTCATGGTAAACACAATCGAAGGCCTTGGATAGGTCACAAAATATACCCAAAGCATCCTGTGAATTCGCCTATGCATTAAATTTATATATTAACACCGGCATCAGTTGTCGAGTGACCCCAAAACCAAAGTGAAAACAAATTGATTTTATGAAGTAAATTATTTATATTAAAAAAATTTAACATTTGATCAAGATTAATTTTTTTCAAAAATCTTACTAAGTGTTGGTAGTACAGAAATAGGTCTAAAATTGGCGGGGTCTAATGTACTACCAGATTTAAATAAAGGTATTACTTCACTATGCTTCATTAAATCAGTAAACACACCAGATTCGATACTAGTATTAAAAATAATAGCTTAATGAGGCGTGATTGTATCTATTATAGACGCAATAACTTTAACGCAGATGCGCAGTTTTCTTAACATCAATAGTTTTAAAATATTTTACAATATCTTTTGATGACTCTTTATGAAATGTAAAATTCTTTGTACACACATTTACATTTTGTTTAAGTAATGATTCGGCGACGGCAGGAGAATAATTCAGTGACTTAATGGTCAAGATCGGAATATCAGTAAAATATTTCTCAAAAACCATTGCTACGTCCTGATCTGATACAGTTAATTTGTTGTTAACACTTAACTGGTAATTTGAATTGCGAGAGTTGATCTTACCAGTTTCGCTATTAATTATACTCCATGTCATTTTAATTTAATTGAAAGCCGTCTTTATTTTGTTGCTCAAATGCAAATACTTGGCTATGGTGCACACTCTTTTAAATATTTTTGAATATTTTTTTACATATTCCCTAAATTCGACGCTATGATTATATGACCTTTCATGGTAAAGATCATATAACCTATGCCTGCTCTTATGGACTCCTACTGTCGCCCATTCATTGAATGAATTCCGACTGTACAAGGAGAATGTTCTAGAAGTAAAAGTATTATTAAATTCATTCCAAATAAGCTTAAATAAAAGTCCGACATCTCTCTGTAAATCTAATATTAAATTATGTCGTCGCAAGATAACTTGGGGTTTAATTAATTTTCGGTAACCAGTAAAGCTTAATCGAGAAAGCTGGCCCCAAGGAAAGAGGCATCCCAGAAATTCAATTACCCAAGGTATCTCAGTTAAAAGCGATACTGAAAATTTAACAGGTTCATAATTCAAAAATGAAGACGCGATCAAAGATTCAAAGTGGAAAAGACATAACTCAAAGTTTAAATTATGTTTGTATTTATTATTAGTATTTTCTAATATAAAAAATTAAAATATTACCGTTTTATATCGTATATATTATATTTATATTATTTCGTCCCGTGGGTGTAGTAAGAGGCAACAAAGGGACACAAATCAGGAGATAGGCTGCAGCGTCTTCCTTACAACAGCTAAAATTTAAAAACTGCGGTTGCAAACCCGCCTGCCAAGCGTGCCAACTACGGCAACTATCCGCCTATGAATAATCTGTGAGCCTTTGTTAAGATGTGGACTTTTGATAGGCTATAATGGTAACAGTAAGATCGCATTACTAAAAAAGTAAATCTTAGTTAAGGGGAAGGTGGCATTTTTATGTCATTGTATATTTTTGAATATACTATTCTTCTCAATGGTTAGGTAGCTTATCACTCAAATCAAAGTCAGTCCGTGACAAATTCCTTCTTTGCCCTCAGATATTACAACGCATCTGTATGTTTCTTTGTTCAAAGTCGGTTGCAGGTGTCCATAGACCACAGTAGCCACTTACCATCAGCTGGACCGTGTCCGTTTGTAACTTTTTTTATAGGATAAGGGTGACAAACGAGCACACAGTCCACCTGATGGTAAGTGGTTGCTGTGGCCAATAGACATCTACATCTATCCTCCATTACGAATCAAAATGCAGATGGGTTGTCACCCGAGATGACTAAGATGGAATGCCTCATTTTCAGTAAAAAGGGTCTCCGGTTCTGTACACTCACCATACGAAACACAGCAGCGTTAAGCTGCTATTTTACGCTGGTATTCTGTGAGAGCATGGTCCTTCCCCGGTCGGGCCGACCCATTCGTGCCACAACTATACCACTAATATAGCTGCAGCATGACTCTACCACGTAAAAAACTTCAATTTTATAAAAAAAAATTATGTTACTAAAAATTATTAACGTTTTAAAAGATACTAAACCTTTTGTCATCTTTATAAGGTGACACTTGTGTATCTATTTCCATACATATACAAATTTGTATGTATTTTAAATCTCGGTTATTATTTATAAGAAAATAGTTAGAGACATGAAAATTATCTTTTCACTCTTCACGTACGTAGATTATTATCGATGCTGGGATTTATTGAAATCGGATAATTAGATTCAGAGGATCTAGCAATGAAAAATATATTGGAGTCAGGTTTTTAAATTTTAGTTGTTATTAGGAAGATGTTGTTGTCACCTCTTACGATATTCTTACATCACCACTACATGGTCAATACAGTCTTAATTTGACATTATATTATATTATATAGGATATATATTTTATAAAAAATTATACCAAATACTGTTTTATCAAACGTTGTGGTGGCGGTGTAAAACAATTCGTCACGCCATTTCGTCAAAAATATCTTATGATTTCCACTAGATGGCGGTATAACTATATAGTCGGACGTAAATAAAATACCTAGACCGGTGACGGGTTTTGCCAATCAGACTGCCAAGCGTGACGATTGAGGGAAATAGTCCTTATAGAATTATATAATAGAATTATTTATATAAGAAGTATTTTAAACATAATTTATATATATATAATTAATAGAATCAGGCGTTACTTTGCGGAAATCCATTATATAAAAGCTTTTACAAAAATTTACTTCGCAAATATCCGCGTTATAAAATAAAATGATGTGTCTTACCTAGTATGAAGAAGCACCTCCCGCCCTCCCTCAATTGCGTGCACTATCCCCGTCACCACTATATATATATAAATATTAATAACTACTTAATTGTACTGAATATATATATATATATATATATATATATATATATATATATATTCATACATACATAATACATACATAAACACTCACGCCTGTCACCCAAAGGGGTAGGCAGAGACTACGGACATCCATTTGGCGCGATCCTGACACACCTCTCTCGCCTCTTTTACATCCATATATCTACGCATACACGCTCGTCGGTTAAGGGTACTCCTAATATATATTCAGTACAATTAAGTCTCTTGCGGAATACGTACACTACTAAAACTCAACCTCTTTTATATCCTTTCATCTTTTCTATTCAATTACGACTTAATCATATTTGACCATAATTTAATTAGTGCCGTTACGTGAAATAAATATTTTGTATGTATAAGCATAAAAAAATATTCATCGTTCATTTAAAGTGACTTAAAGGGCAACTCACTATAAATTACAAATAAATCAAAATAACCGTAATGTTCTTTAGAGTGTTCGTTAAAGTTAATTAATTAAAGTTAAGATGCCAAAAGCTAAAACTGCCTTTTCATAAATAAAACTAAGTTATTTACTTAAAATACTGTCAGAAATTATAATTGTAATAGGATATTAAAACCATACATAGGAAAATTGTTAATTATTTAAACATTGAAAAAAGATTTTGATTTCTATTCAGCTGTATTTTTTTATGTATGTTTTTCCCGCAACTTAGTCCACGTGGGTTTTGAAATAAATAAAAATGTTGTCTGTGGACAGAAGAGCAAATATCTCTCGCTGGATAAGGTGTTCATCTTGTGGAAGGGCCTACGTTATGTGTTATATTCTGTACCACACGGAGCTTGTTCTATATGTACAGATTAGTTCGGAAACTTCGACATGATTTAGGCTTCCGTAGTGCACGATTCGTTCGCATTATTGTAGCGCAATGACAGCCCCGCCAAAAAATTCTCTTTTGGGGTTAAGATGGTCATATTAATGGCTGAACTCACCCGAGATTATGATACATTGAACTTCCCGTGAGAGAAGCAGTCCTCCGTCATGTCAATGCCGGCCATTTTCAACGACTGTCTTTGCAATTTGTAGACTGACAAAACACAAATTGGGAGGGAACTGTATTCTTTTAAATTGGAAGTGATACTACGACATTTTTATAGAGAACTTATCCTTGTAGTCCAGTCTCGATGTACAATTTTAGTAGACTAAGATTTATTCTTAGTAACGTTACAGCTCCAACTTTAAGAAAACATATCTATATATTTTGTAGAAGGTCGGAAGGGTTCAAACTTTTCAAAAATTCTTTGGGGTTAGCAGATGACGTCATCGCTTTCAATTACAGAATCAAAAGAATAATGCCATTCGACAACATGTTCGTCGATGATTTTTAACAGTAAGTAACTCCTTTTTACTTACTGGAAACGAGGCATTACATCTTAATCGAGGATAGACGTAGATGACCATGAGTCACGGAATCCACTTATCATCAGGTAGACTGTGTGCTCCTTTGTCACCTACACACTATACAAAGAAATCCTCGTTAACTCGCGCCGTTTTTAGCCACGTGGGCACTTAAAACGAATTATTGGTTTTTCATTGAAATAAAACTAATTTTACGGATTTTATCGCGAATATTAACTTATTTTATATTCCCGACGTTTCGAGTACTTTACAGAACCCATGGTCACGGGGGGGACTGATGTGTATGACGTTCCAATGTCATAGTTAACCACGGCTACCTTCAGATTAAAAATTATAAATTTTTGTTCCGATCTACGCAGTATGAACTTACAGTATCATGAAGTCTTGCAGTTGTATGCTTGGGTTGGGATTTAATTTAATTAATAATAATAATAATAATAATAAATATTTATTTCATTTCGAATTACACATGTTGACATACAGGAATCAGAATGATTACAATTAATAAAGTAACAATAAGTCTAACATAAATAACATGCTATGATAAAATTAAAACTATGTGTAGCTAAATAATGTAGAATCTACAAAAGAAGATAGAAAGTTCATATTTATAATATTAGCTACCTGCCTGAACTAGGTTGAGTACCTGTGTTTCAGACATCACTTATACAAACGGCTTAATAATGTAGGACACTAGATATTTAAATAATTAAACTAAATTGTATAATAAATAAAATAACTAAATAACAATTATTTATTGCCTACAATTAATACAAACTATTTTAGTATATCTAACAACTTCTCTGTGTCTTATTAATTATGGGATCCCAAGCATATGGTAGCACCCAGCCATCTTCTCTATTCAAATAAGGATATTTTTTGATTTCAATAGTCTCGCGAATCATCCTTGGAAGGAATCGGTGTTCTTTAGCGAGGATTTGTGGTCTATCAAATCTAATGTAGTGATGGGGGCGATCCTGTACGTGTTCACAGACTGCAGACTTCCCGGAGCGTCGATTCTTCACATAAGCTATGTGTTCTTTAACGCGCGTTTTTATGGATAAGTAATATTAACCATAAAATTTAATATTTAATGCTGAAAGCTGCATTTAGTGCTGAAAAGTGCCCGAAACGTCGGGAATATAAAGTAAGTTAATATACGCGATAAAATCCGTAAAATTAGTTTTATTTAAATGTGTAGTGTTCGCGTAAATATAAGAAATCATTGGTGTTTCATCGAATTGACAAAATTATAAATTTTGATAATTTTTAATTCTTAAGTTTATAATTAGTTAATTAATATTTAGTTTTAATACTATTATTATTAATATATTTTACATAACATACAAATGACGGATTTTTATAAGAAATTATACCTAAAAAAAAAGGTTAATCCTTTACAAATTTTCAGCCCTTATTTTACCCTCTAAGACAATCTTAGAATACGTTGTTCTTATATTCTCAACAAAAGACTAATTAACACTTATTTTCGTGAATTTGCCTTCAAAAACCTCGTAAAATGTTTATCAGCTGTGTAGAAGCAGTCACAAAAGAATTTAGTAGTTTTGTTTTTTAATTTGGCTCACGAGTATATTTAATGTATTGTTTGACATAAAAACTAAATAATAAACATTATTTAAAAAAAATGTCAGGCTTAATTGTTATATGAATTTATAAATGATAAATGGTAAATATATTAAAATTTATTTTAAACATGCAGAATTATCTTTAATCTAGTTTGAAAAATAATTTTACACTTTAAGAAATATTAACCCTTTCGCTGTCCCGTGTACTACATATAGGTCATTGCTATTGTCTTACTATTGTGTCTGAAAACTCGACAGTGAAAGTGTTAAATAACATTTATTGATAATGATCATAATGAGAATACTAGAGAAATATTCACGGAGTTATTGTATTGTCATCGGTTCACATTATACAGAAAGTAGGTTAAAACTGATCTATCATTATATGATAAGATATAATAAGAAAATACCATTAAATGAAAAGTAAATTTAAAAACTGTTTATTCCCGAAGTATTCAATTTCACAACAATTCTAACATATGTGCTAACATAAAACAAGCAAGAATTTCTGCTTTTATATACTTTTATGTCATAGAGAGTAGTATATATATCTTGGTTCTATGACTTTACCCGACAGTTGGAAAAATATTTTATGCAACGCACAACAACAACGATTTTTTAGTTTTATGTTTTATAATGCACACTATGTACTTCAGTTACAAGACTTTCCGTTCCTATTTATCAAGAATTCATTTCATCTTAATAATAAAGTGAATCCAAATATTACTGAATAATTACTATTAGTTTCGCTTGCTGCAATCCTCTTTGTAACAAAGGAACCTCTCGTCTCTTCTAATTAATGGAACAGCTCTTGTATTAATTAATGATAAAATTTTACCGTGAACATTTTTCTATTTTATTTATATATTTATTTACACGTTCACAAAAATATAGTCAATTAGAAACCATAACATGTGCATGTTCAAAACGAATACTAACACTGCTATTAATATTCATAGGAACTACTTCAACTAGGCTATGAATAAATATTATATTAACATACGTACTGTTAGATTTTTTTTAATTTTAATCTAATTCTATACATGTTTTTTTTTTAAGTAAACTTCCATTTCAAAGTATCACATAAGACATGCGATGAATAAAGCCCCGACTATTAGGGACCATTTAATTTTTGTTATACAAAACCGTAGTGACAAACGAATTAACGTGGGTGTCGTAAGAAGCCACAGAGGAATGCCGAATATACAACAGTCTCTTTATAATGATAACAATATAATAATAAAAAAGCTGTAGTTGCCAACCCGCCTGCTAAGCGAGAAAACTATGGCAAATATCCCTCACTCCGTAGTAACGGTAGCAGTGAAGGTAAGCCCTGCACTCACCAACCCGTACAACGTAGTAAATATGCAACAAACCTTTCGAGTAATGCATGTCAAGTGCAACATGTTCTTTTTTATTTGAAAGCATAAATATTGGCGCTGGTTTTGGCCAGGACTTGCGTTGCAACAGCCACATATTACAACTATTATATTGACTTCTAATTTAAAGAACTGATTCGATATTGATGTTATGTAGCATAAAACTTCGTAAAAATGCAGAGCAGCAAATTTGTAGCAATCAACTAGGAACCAAAGGAGAACGAATTCGATTAAAGTGGACGGTGAAAAACAGATAACCCAATTTGCATAACTTTTTCACACAAGTCTTTGCTAGCTAATCCAATTTTGTACAACTCCACGAGTAGATATTTTAAATTGAAGCTTATAATGCTTACAATTTGTAATTTTTTTTTATTTCTTTATATCTTCAGCTAGACATAATTTTAAGCAATTAAATTTTAAATAGATTATAAAAGGATAAAATATGACTTAATCGTGCTTTTAAAAAATTAAAATAATGTTTTAAATTAATTTTACAAGTTTAGATAAGATGCTGTTTGTAAATTGTACGAGAATAATGTTTTGAAGCTAGTATAAGCACCAAATACGAGGCTTTCAAAACTTAGACATTCTGATATAAAAACAAGTCGTTGTTGTTATTGGTACATAAGCTTCAATATTTATTTCCAATTTCACGATAATTCATTATATAAAAAGACTTAAGATTGATGCTGCTTGCGAGGTTTGTTAAAATTGCGGTGCCATTCATTACGAGTGTTAATTGAAGTGTTATTTTAATTAGGACTGATTTTGCGATTGCCGGGTGAAAATACATCACGCAATCAGTTAATCACCTACTAAGTTTTATCCTGTTTGAATATAAAAGTGAAATTATTAAACTATCTTACAATTTATATTATGTATTATATATCCTATGAAAAAATATTGTCTGATAAATGAAAAATCAGCCATCAAAGGTTATGCTTGTATTATCTTTTGGGTATTTTTATTTTTGTTTTTATGAACTACATTTGATAGAAGATATAAATATGAAGAGATATTATAAAAATGGTAAAGGATAACCGCCAAGTATCTTCTTCGATGACAGAATCAAACTTTAATTTCTTGCGTCCAAAAATAATGGTATCTACTAATTTCATTTTATTTTATATAATTAAAAGTTATGTGTCTGTCTAAGAAACAGAGTTATAGTTCTAGAGTTAGTTCAACAATTGAAATGTTCATATATGATTAATGTCTTACCAAAAGATCAAATCTCGATTGACAGGCCTGTTGGTCTAGTGGTTAGTGACCCTGACTGCTATGCCGGAGGTCGTGGGTTCGATTCCCACCCAGGACGAATGTTTGTGTGATGAACACGATCATTTGTTCTGTGTCTGGGTGTAATTTATCTATAATATTTATGTATTTAGAAATATATAAGTATGTTTATCAGTTGTCTAGTACCCATAACACAAGCTCTGCTTAGCTTGGGACTAGATGGCGTTGTGTGATAGTTGTGGAATATTATTATTATTTTTGGGGCATCTATATAGTTTACTCATCTGGTTGGGCTGTATAAATATATAATTGTAAATGAAAATAATAAACATACATAAATATCAACAAAATAAAATAAATGCATAAAAAATACATAAATAAATAAAAACCCAACCAGATGGAACCCCTCGGCAGGGGAGACCAAACGGCCGAGGGTTAGGGGGAAAGGGAAAGAAACCGGCGGACGATGCGGGCGGTATCGAGGAGCACCGCCTTCTGCATTTGAGCTTGGAGCGGTCCGTCACGGAGTCCCAGTCGCCTCAGATGACCCGAGAGGCTGACTGGGATTAACCCGTTCGCAGAAACGACTACAGGTATAATTTCGGCCGGCAGTCCACCCCACATGTCGGTCACCACGTGAGCCAGGTCCAGATATTTTTTTCGCTTATCTGTTTCGGCTTTCACGAGGTTCTCGTCATACGGAATGGTAATGTCGACCAAAAATATCCTTGACTGTGTCCGGTCCATCAGCACAATATCAGGCTTATTCGCAAGAATGGTCCTGTCTGTGATGATGGCCCGGTCCCAGTAGAGCCTGGCGCGGTCATTTTCGAGCACGGCTTCCGGCATGTACTTATAATAAGGCAGTTTCCGATCCACGAGACCGTATTTCAGAGCGAGCTCCTGGTGTAGAATCCTGGCTACTAGGTTGTGCCTATGCAAGTACTTAGAGTTAGAAAGCGCCGAACAACCGGAGATGACATGCCTAAGTGATTCACCAGGATGGCGACAAGCTCGATAAATGTCGACGGTGCCATCCCTTAGGATGTATCTCCGATAGTTGTTGGTCTTAATAACCTGATCCTGTATTGCACAGACAAAACCCTCGGTTTCCCCGAAGAGGTCACCAAAACGTAGCCAGTGGAGGGAGGCAACTGTATCTACGAAAGGCTCATGTAGAGCCTTGTAGAACCTCCCGTGGAGCTCCTTCTCCTTCCATACGGTCTCCCGGTCGGAAATGCTCTGTACTGCCGGGTCTTGCCATTGCTCGTTGGCTAAGGATAGAGGGGTAAGTCCTTTATCACAAAAAATAACGTCCCTATAGAATGGATCATCCGCTCTCGACAGAAAATAATTACGGAGGCTGCACACTTCGCGATTATGCAGGGTAAGCGCGCTTAAAAAGCCGCGCCCACCATGCTTCCGCGGCAAGTACAGCCTCATTACCGACGATCTCGGATGATGCACTCTGTGGGACGTCATTATAGTGCGGACTTTTCTGTCCAGAGCGTTCAGTTCGGTCTGAGTCCACCTGAGTATGCCAAAGGTATACATGAGAACAGGCATGATCCAGCCGTTATAAGCGTGTGTCTTATTAACGCCCGACAAAAGACTGTTAAGCATTTTTGTCAAGCGTGCATAAAACACATCGCAAACTGACTGCTTCATACCCGCCTCATCGACACCGATGTTCTGTGACATACCCAGGTATCGGTATGTTTCAGCCTCGGAAAGGGTCCTTATGCTGATGGGCATAGATAAGTCCATGCCCTCAGAGTTTTTTTTTTTATAGGAGAAGGGGCAAACGAGCATGCGGCTCACCTGATGGTAAGTGACTACCGCCGCCCATGAACAACCGCAACACCAGGGGAATTGCAGATGCGTTACCGGCCTTTTAAAAAGGAGTAGGCTCTTTTCTTGAAGGTCATTAAGTCGTATCGGTCCGGAAAAATCGCTGGTGGTAAACTATTCCACAAGGAAGTTGTGCGAGGAAGAAAACATCTTCTAAATCGCACAGTGGTGGACCGCCAATCATCCAGATGGTGTGGATGGTATCGGGAGTTCTGCCGCGATGTGCGGTCGTGAAATTTGGCGGCTGGGATTAATCCGAACAATTCCTCAGAGCACTCCCCATGATAAATGCGAAAGAAAATGCTAAGAGATGCAACATCTCTTCGCAGTGCCAATGAGTCGAGCCGATCGGAAAGGACTCGGTCGTCGACGATTCGAGCCGCTCTGCGCTGGATGAGGTCAAGTGGAAGAAGCTGGCACTGGGGAGCCCCAGCCCAGAGATGGGAACAGTATTCCATGTGAGGCCGAACCTGCGCCTTGTAAAGTTGCAGGCGTTGAGCCGGCATGAAATACTGTCCCGCTCTGCTGAGCACGCCAAGCTTTTTAGAGGCCAATTTGGCCTTTTCTTCCAAGTGACCACGAAACTGCACGCTACTCGATATGTCGACGCCAAGGATTCCGATACTGGCTGAGGCAACAAGAGGAGTACCTTGAAACTGAGGAGATACGACAAAGGGGTTCTTTTTAGCGGTAAACGCGCAAACTTGTGTCTTCTGAGGATTAAACTGAACTAGATTTAGTCGCCCCCAATCCGAGACTTTGTCCAGCAAAGACTCGACTTCAGACACAAGTTTGTTCCGGTACTCGGTGACGTTTTCCCGAGAAATATTGGCACGGCCGGTGTAGAGAGCATCACCAGTGCTGTCATCCGCATAGCAATGAATGCTACCGGCTTGCAACATATCATTGATATGCAGAAGAAACAGCGTTGGTGATAGCACGCAGCCTTGTGGAACACCAGCGTTAATAGGCTTGTAGTCGGAGCATGCACCGTCTACAACGATCTTGATGCTCCGATCTGCAAGAAAGCTGGTGATCCAATTGCATAATTTCTCGGGAAGCCCATAGGAAGGGAGCTTCGAAAGAAGCGCTTTGTGCCAAACCCGATCGAAGGCCTTCGCAATGTCCAAACTAACGGCCAATGCCTCCCCCTTGGACTCTACTGCCAACGCCCATCTATGAATTAAGTAGACCAGAAGATCACCAGCTGATTGACCCCGACGAAAACCGTACTGGCGGTCACTAATCAGCTGGTGATCCTCAAGGTCCCGCATGAGGTGGCAGTTTATAACGGATTCCATTATTTTGGAGAACAAGGGGGTGATGGCGATAGGCCTGTAGTTGGACGGGTCTGAGCGGTCGCCTTTTTTAGGGATCGGGTGGACAAAAGCTGTCTTCCATGATTTCGGGACTACGCCTAGCGAGTAGGAGTACCGGAAAAGACGCGTTAGAACCGGTGCCAACTCCGGAGCACACGTCCTCAGCACAATTGGGGGGATTCCGTCAGGCCCACTCGACTTGTGGATGTCAAGGGAGAGGAGTGCTCTGCGAACCAAGCGCTGTGAAAACCGCACATCCGGCATGGAGCACTGATGACATCCGCGGGATGGTCGGCGGTGTGTTCCCCCCGTCATCAACAGTCGAGTTGGACGCAAAAAGGGAGCCTAAAAGGTCGGCCTTCTCTTTTGCGTCGTGGGCCAATGAGTCGTCCTCCCTGTGCAGAGATGGTAGTGATGGCTTACAGAAATTCCCTTGGACAGCCTTGGCGAGAGACCAGAATGCACGGGTTCCCGAAGGAAGGCGTACTAGTTTCTCGCCAATTCTGCCTATGTGCTCTGACTTTGCCTTGGCAATAACTCTTTTGAAGGACCTGGAGGCGAAGTTATACTTCTTTTTGAGCGTGCTGGTGTTTACATCCCGAGTCACCGAAGCCGCAGCCCAGGCTTGATAACACTCCTGCTTACTGCGTAAAGCAGTCTTACAGGAGCGACCAAACCAAGGCTGAGATCTGCCTCCGATGGGTACCACAGATGATGGAATAAATAGTTCCATTCCCTGTAGCACCACATCAGTGACAGAGTCAGCAACAGCGCTGGGATCGTCCGGCGAGAAGCAAACCCGCCCCCATGGGTAGGAAGCAAAGAAAGACCGCATTCCGTCCCAATCCGCTGACCTGTAATGCCAAACACGGCGGCAACCTGCAGAACGCAACCGCGAGGGGAGCGTGAGTGGCACCACACTCCGGATCAGACAATGTTCCGAAGAGCCAAGAGGGGCATCGACGGAAACCTGATATCCGTCCGGATGAGAGGTCAGCAGAAGGTCCAACAGGGAAGGTGTATGATCCTCAACATCTGGAATCCGCGTAGGCGATGTAACCAGTTGTGTCAGACCATACGCCAAGGCAAAGTCATAAACAGATCTCCCCGCATGATCGGTTAAACGTGAACCGAGCCATTCGGCGTGGTGGGCGTTAAAATCGCCAAGGATCACGATCTCTGCGGATGGGACCTGTTGTAGCAAGGAATCTGTAGCCATTTGGACGTGGCCGATGAGTCGGTCTGTTTCGGCATTACCGCTATGGGACCTATAGAGGCACACGTAGACACGTGGATGGTCGTCGCTGTCTACGCGTAGCCAAAGGATGGACAGGTCCGAACCTTCAAGACTGCCGAGGCGTCGAGAACAGATGTCCTCTCTGACATACACGCAAACTCCAGCCCGAGGCACAAAGGAGTGCTCCAATTTGTACCCCGGGTAGGAGAGATACGAAGTATCAGCCGGAGAGGACACCTGCGTCTCGGTCAGAAAGAGCAAGGCCGGCTTCGCCGTCTCAAGATGGTAGTGGACGGCGTTTAGGTTCGAGTGCAGTCCCCTGATGTTGCAGAAATTCACGGATAGCGTGGCAGGGGTCGCCTTGGTCTTGTTGCTCAGTTTGCCCCGAGCAGTTATTGTGTTGAGCGGAATTTTGCCCCCCCCCCCCCCCCCAGAATACGCGGGGCAGCCTGAGCACCCACGCTCAGGAGTGGAATAGCATGGTCGTGGATGCTCAGCGAGGGATTCTCCAGGGGTACTGAGTTAGCAACCCTTCCCCTTTCTACATGGAGGATCGCACACTTATCCGTCCCCAGCTCCATTCCAATAGAATTGCTAAAATCACAAGTGATGTTTAGCAATTCCACAAGATGGGAGCGACTGGAGGCGAATAACTTGAGATCATCCATATAGAAAAGGTGGTTCACTTTTGTACCACCTTTCCGAAGCTGAAATCCCCTCCCGGAACCCTCCAGTAAGGTACTGAGAGGGTTCAGAGAGAGGCAAAACCAGATTGGACTCAAACAATCGCCCTGGAAGATACCCCTTCTTATCCTTATGTGGTTCTCCGCAGCCGTCATCCGCTGGCCTAGATGACAAAGGATCGTACTCCACTGCCCCATACACTGCCCGAGGAAGTCTCGAACCGTACAGTCAACCTTGTACAGCTCGAGGACCCTCTTAAGCCATGTATGAGGCACCGAGTGGAATGCCTTTTTGTAGTCTATCCAGGCGGCGAAGAGGTTCCGACGGTTGCGTTTAACCACCTTGCCAATGACCACGTCAATGAGGAGTGGTTCTTTGGTTCCACGACCACCGCGCCGACATCCATTTTGAGCGCGCGACATCACCTGATTTGAGTTCAGGTGACGAGTGATTCTCGCGCTCAAAATGGATGTTAGTGTCTTGTATGTGGTAGGTGGACACGTTATGGTGCGGTACTTGGTCGGGTCTGTGGAATCCCGGTCTTTAGGAACCAAATGAGTGAACCCAGTAGTGAAGAGGCTCGGGAGCGACTTTTGGTCGAGAGCCTCTTGAAACTGTCGGGCGAGCACAGCGTGACACACCACGAACCCCTTCAGCCAGTAGTGATGCAGTCCGTCGAGTCCCGGACTTTTCCAGTTCGGGGCCCTACGGACCGCCTCAGCTACGTCATCCGGCGTTATGATGACGGGGTCCATGGGCGTAATATTCGCACACTGACTCGCCACAACTTCCGTCCAAGGGCCCTCGCTGTGGTTTACGGGCTCTGACCACAGGCCGCGCCAGAATGCGATAGTGTCGGCCTGTTTCGGTGCTGGGCCCGTTCCACGTACCATCGGTCGCTCCAATGATTCATAGAGCCTCTTCTGATCACTCTGGAAGAGACGATTCTGGTTGAACCGTGTCGACCTCTCGGTATATCGCCGAATCCGCTTCCCCCAAGCAGCGATTCTCTGCTTCAGGTCGTCTATGCGCTCCGTCAGTTTTTGCGTTATATCCGGCTGGGACAAACTGATTATTATTATTATTATATATTATATTATAATTAGGAATTCGGGCAGAGAAAGGCGATTGAAAAGGTGTTATCCCATATAACCTAAGTACGATTGTTATGACTGCTGTCATTTATTTGACTTTAACCTCTGTTAGGTGAAAAATGTACTAGCTAAATTTTATTATTTTATAAAAATTAATAATAAAAGAATAATTAATATTTCTCACAATTGATGCCGTGAAAGAACTAAAATCGATAAGCTTTTAACTTGCAGACAAGCAATTACCGAACGTCTCGACGGTTATAATTACCGCCGTTCTAATTATTGGCAAAACTCCATCTTATTCAATAATATAAAAGCCTAGAATATGTTTTGATACAACCTTTTATTTTTACTATAATATAATATGTGACATTAGATCTGTGAACCTATTTGTCAATAAATGTCATTTACATTTGAGTTTATAAAGATTTGATTAAGATTACCTCTAGCGTAACCTACTTTTAAATGAGTACTGCTATGCAAAAATTATTTTTCTAAAAAAATAATATAGTTTAAACATAGAATGTTTATGATTAAAGAAAAAGAAATAAATGAATGGAGCAAAGGTAAAGTTACAGCATATATACGTCCAACTGCCGAGCCACAAGTCCAGTCATTTCTGAGAGGGGTTATGAAGTAATTAGTCCGCCGCGGTACCCTAGTGCGTGTTAGCGGACTGCATTTGTACTTAAATTATATTATTTCCTGGACATACAGATTTCCTCGCTTTGGTTTCTTTCACTGCCGAACACTTAAATTTGTAATTAAGAATTTCATTGCTGCCGGCGGGGTCGAACGCATATTGAAAAATTTACTGCGAGCCATTAGTCCCTGTGTTATCATAACTTTGTTCAAGGCGTATTGCCAATCCTTTTACACGTGCAGTCTGTGGACTGACTATACGCGGCGGGCCTACAGTGCTCTGCGTGTTCAGTACAATAATGTGCTGAGGGCTATGTTTGCGGATGCTCGTGTGGACGACTTATACGCGATCATGCGCAAGCGTGCCGCGTCCATGATGAGCAGGCTATTGAAGAGTTCCAACACCCTTCTCAGCGCATTGGCTGTGAAGCTGGATAGCCCGCTCTGGAGGACTTGGAATGGTGCACACACCAGTACCAGGAGTATCCCACCTGGAGTTCGCTATGTGAGGCTGGGGTAGGTTAAGCTACTAATATAGGATAAGTACTATTTTGACTAACATTTTAATATTAACTTCTATTTTATTTTATACTAACATTAGGCTAAGTAAGTTTTACTAACAATCTATGACTATTGTTGGTCGAAATAAAGGATTTATTATTATTATCTACTATTATATTCATTCACGTTTCCACAGATTTAAGGCCACGTAAAAGGGGTGCCACAAAACAGTGTGTTGACCGTGAGCCCTACACTCGCTTACCGATACGAGGTTGCCACTTGAAAATGCTTCTTTCACATCGGTTGTCAGCTCAATTAAATTAATCACATTTAAGTAGTACTAACCTTGAATAAATGATCGTAACTTTCTGTTTACCTTCGAAATTTGGATAAAGCTTATTCATTTCGTTCCAGAAATAAAGAGATTAAAAGATTTGTGCGCAGTAAAAACGTCAGAATTTTTAAAAATATTTTTCTATCCTGTTTCTATAACTTGCTTTCATGTTTAGAACGACCTTCGCTTACATTAATAAAAAGCCTGAAGCTAAAATAGATTGCAACAGGATTCGCTATTTATTTTGGCAAAATGATTTTCATTTGCATATTTTTTTTGTTAATGCTTCTTTTTTCCATCCGCCCAGTGGACTTACAAGCTATAAAAGTCCACTGCTGAACACATGCCTCCCATGGATTGCCTCATAGTTGATTGGATTTTACCATAGTAGCCACGCTTGGTAGACGGATTGGCAGCCGCAAGTTTTTATTATTTTGATTTGTTATCAGGAAGATGCTGCTGCCCATCTCCTGTTTCTCTATGTCGCGTTTTACTACACGGGCAGTGGATATTCTTACACTGTCACTACACGTTTAATTTCTTTTTTATTAGTGCTAAATGTGTTTTGGTTAAATATCCTTGCACCTTTGTGCTGAATTCTCTTTAATCTTTTTGAAATATTTTGGATTCTCAGATGCATGCCTTTGTCAGATGCATGTCTTACATAATCAAATTCGCTAACACACCTTGAGGCAGCGTGGTTTGTCCGTCGGATCAGAAAAACCTCTTGGTAATAAGAGAAACGTGTGCTCATAAATGGGATGAGGTTATTCTAAAAGTATTCTGTATTCATACTTTTGGCATGAAAAACTAATGATGGTGTGCAGACTACACAAGCAATGCTGCGAGAAAAAGCTAGTTATATATAAAAACGTTTATAGTATCTTGCGATAAATAATATAAATTTGGTGATTTATTTAGGTTTGATAAACACCTGTGAAGCAAACTGCGAAAATTTTAATACCAAAATGCAAAACAGCTTAATTGGACCGTGTCCTCTCCGAGCCGGGTCAAATAGCTGTGAATTAATCGATATTTTTGTTTACTGAGTACGTGCTATATGATTGGGCCAAAGCTATTATACTTTGCCTTCATCATTGGTTAATCTTCAAAAGTATCGTTTTTATTTATTTTTTCTAATGATTTATTATTTTTTTGTTTTATAGATTAGAAAATATATTTAGAAAATAAAATTTTTTTAGAAAAACCATAATTGAGTGTTTATTTTAAATGTAGTATTTTATGTAAAACCAAGAACATATAATCAGAACTGATTTCTCTTAATGGTTTTTTATAATAACACGTATACTATATACTGACTAAAACTACTTTGTCACCATCATCATATCAAGCTTTCATTAGTCCACTGCTGAACATAGGCCTCCCTCAAGGAATGCCACAATGGAAGGTCCTGAGCTACGTGCATCCGTCGACTTCCTGCATCTCTTACCAGATTTTACTCTATCGAGTGAGGAGATGCCCTACACATCACTTGCCGGTACGAGGCTTCTACTTGAGCACCTTTCCTGTCTATCGGTTATCGGTTCTTAGAGCTATATATCCAGTCCATTTCCACTTCTGCTTACTTATCCGTTCGACTATGTTGGTCACTTTAATTATTCTGCGGATAGTGTTGTAATCATTTCTAATTCTATCACCTAGAGAAACTACGAATATAGCCCTTAGCTCGCTGAGCAGTGAAGGGCCACGTCTCAGATCCCCTTGTCATCACTGGCAACATGCACTGGTTGTGCACTTTTGTTTTCCAATTTTGACGTGACGAGAAGACGTGTCGTAATCTTCAGAACGCTACCTAACAGTAAAATCGATCGATTGATTTCACTCACTTACTTATCTAGTCGGACAATTAGCCGTGTAATGGCGTTTAAGAATATCCACTACCCCATATCTTCCCGTAGGTGTCATAAGAGGTGACAGTAGGAGACGGGCAGAATATGGACAGCAGCATCTTTCTGAATACAGCAATCGTACAATAAAAAACCTGCGGTTGACAACCCGCTCGCCAAGCGTGGCAACTATAGCAAACATGGAGGATGTTTGCTAATGCATGCATGATAAAATTTACGAAGAGATGGTCCACAGTCCTCAACGTCCCCGCTATTCCTGGCTACCGTGGCGAACATGGTAATGGCGGGGCACTGGGTTGCTAATAATCTCCGGTGGAGTTTCGGTTGCCATCCTAAGACGACTCAACCTGGCAACATACAAAGCAATCACACTGAGGACTGACTAGAAGATCCTGGAGCTGGAAGAAGAGACAAGTTGGGATGAGATGTTATAGGATTATCTGAGATTCGAAGGGAGAGGGAGGACACGGTAATCCTAGAATCCGGCAACTTCTGTTCTATCATCGGGAGGGCAACCATCTGTAAGTAGGTGTCGGATTGAACTTCAACAAGTCTCTCCTTAACAATGTTGTAAAATTGTGAGTGTGTCTTCGAGGGTTGCATACCTTATATTCAGAATTACCAAACGGTATTCGTTGAAGGTCATAATATGAGGCGGTGGACGAAATGAGTGATATATCTAAAGCGACGCATTCCTCGAAAACCCACTATACGGTGTTAATGGGAGGCGTCAACGCAAAACTAGGCACAAGAACAAGAATAGGAAGACGAAAATTGAGATTTTATTATAACGATTGATTTTTATGACATTTTATTAAGACTTTTCTATGACGACTAGACTGCAACTGTTTAGTGATGTCTCAGTAATCTTGAGGGTAAAAACTGGCAGCGAACACCGAATGGTTAGATGTGCATCATTAGAGGCACACTGAACCTAAACGTTAAGTTGGAGAGGTCTTTTCTAATGAAGTCGATGCTCCGTCACCCTCGAGATCTAATCCAAAGTCCCGAAACCTTTAGCTCGAGTTACAAAACCGTTTTCAGTGCCTAGAACACTGCAATGAAGTGGACGATATAAACTCTTAGCTTACGGTCGGAGCTAAATTCTGCAAGACCCACAAAAACTCTCCGATCACACTCTTAATCTCATGGCTGTTAGACGGGAATGGAAGCTGCAGTCTTCAACAGATGTGTGAGCATATAGGTAACTGAACAGACCGATCTCCAAATGCATGCGGAGGAACTTCATTATCATCATCATCATTACAGCCCTTCATAAGTCCACTGCTGAACATAGGCCTCCCCCAAGGAATGCCACAAATTACGATCCTGAGCCACATGCATCCATCGATTTCCTGTATTATCTATCAATTTCTAAAGATGATGAAAAACCAACAGATTTCTATTACGGCTTATTTATGTCAATGAAAATGTTAAATTATTAACTTTTACTTTAATGAGTTATTTTGGACAGTTAGCTCATGTTATTGTCTTATAAAGATAAAGGACCAGCACTCATCGGCAGGGGCAAGGCAGAGTATTTTAAATTGATTACATTAACTTCTGTTGTTATTAACTTAAACTTTTCCGGTCTTATGCTTATGCGATAAGACTGATAGAACTTACTGCCAGTGTTTTGCCTAAAAATTGACTTCGGTTGGTATTCTAGGGATGTGAAAATAATATAGAATATCAAGCCTAATTGTCAAGAGAAAACTGAAATATTTACAAATGACGTACTTACATTGGCATTTATAAATGTTTTTTTTTAAATATGCTGATATATGCAATCGCCGATACAACATTACTGTAATCTGAAATATTTAATTAAGAAAATTAGTAAAATTAGTCATTACTTTGCGGAAATCTATTATACGTGTCAGCCTAATGTAGTGGTATTGGCATTAGTTGTGATGGTGACTGTGCACGCAATTGAGGGGCAGCAAAATATGTTTTTTTTTTGTAAGTAATTAAAGTAAAATTTTCGTCAACAATTTTTAGACTCCTATGGATGAAAATATACACAAACTATCGTCCCCGTAGTTGGAAAATTAAATAAGTCCAATTTTGGCGATATTGACTTTTCCCTATTTTCAAAACACCGCCTTACAGGCGTTTTCGTATCTTATTCCATTCCAAAAATATAGCCATTTTTGTCGGACAGATGGAATAATAAATATCTTCAGACAAACACTATTATATATATTATATTTTTAAAGGAAAAATAAATAACCCATTAAATAAATCAATAACTGTGGTCAATGATAAGTTGAATGTCAAATAAAGTAAATAACATGAGTTGTTGAATTTTTCCTCAACTTCAAAATTCTTTCACAAAACTAACTAAGTTCTAGGAAAACTAAATAACTCTATTTATTTAATTCTGCTATTCCGAATTCTGATATAACGTACTTAATTTACAAATACTTGATGTTATCTATTTCTTCTACAACTAGATAATGATTAATTATAAGATACTAGGCAAATAAAATTAAATAAATTAAGTTGTTTATAATTGCCATAAAACAAAATGCACCTGAGGAAAGTCATCATTAAATTTTTAAGAGAATTTGGCGCGAAATATTCTGATCGGGAACGACGACGGAGAGCGCGGGGGTGAGCGGGTGCGGTTTGATGCATCGCTCACGTGTCGTGCGTTTTAGTCTAATACGTGACCTTCAATTGCGTTGACGTCAGAGTGACCAATAATGGATTCGCGAGGTAGATTTATGGTGAAAATGTGTCAAAAGGAAGAAGATTCATCTGAGGTATGTACCTACGATAATTTAGAACAATTTTTTTGCAAATTAAATTAAGAAATTAGAAATAATACGACTAAGTACGTCTTTCTTAACCGTAAGAACGTTTGAACAACATTAATTAATAACTATGTCATAACTATGTACTGATATTTATTTTATTTATTTTTTCCTCCCTTATGCGAGTTTGAATATCAATCATTTTGAGTTGTGGGAGAAGTTGATAACTCTTCTGCTTTCATTGGAATTTTGACTCTTAAGTTGAAGAATTAAGGTTACTTTTAGCTTGTCACACAAATTGTATTTGTTGGGTATTTTTCGTTAAATATTCTTTTAAGAGTGAAACTACGTAGGGTACCTACGTTTAAATCTGACAAGTCTGACAGTAATGGGCGGCAGGACTCATTTGACGATTTTACCACCCCATAAAAAAGAAGGTACCTATAGCAAAAAAATAATTTTTAGTTAACAAACTGATTTTTTTTGTTTTGTTTACTAGGCGGTTTTGTTTACTAGGTGCTCAGATAGTTCTTAGGAGTGGTCTCGTTTTAAGTACCTAACTCTTGTTGTATGGCTGACATTATTACCTAAGTGACCTATCCAACCTAGATACCTAATGTATCTAACCGTATCAAAGTTGGCGAATTCCGAGGCTTATTAAGCTTGATGACCAAACGTGTGCCTTGACTTGACTTGACAAATTTGACTGCATAAACTCTTGTCACATGATTATTATTTTACTTTTTTCCTCATTAAATACCTACTATATTATTGCTTCTTATTGTTTTAGGACAAATATAAGACAATCAAACAACAGGACCAAAGTACCATTATTGTCAGCCCACAAAAACATAATGTTATAACATGCCAGAAATTACCATCCGAAATGAACAAAAATGTTTGCAACGACATAAATTTTGCTGTTGATATTACGATAGAAAAAATGCCCGATGGGCTGTTGGTTACTGATGTTCCTAAGCTTCCTGAGCATGACGTATTTAAGATAATTACATGCGAATCGGCTCCAGCATCAATAATGGCTAGCGAAATGATTACTAATAACATTAACCCACCCCAATCAGCACCTATGCCTGTAAATATCAGTCCCATGTCTTTGTGTAGCAGTAATATTAATTTAAATGAAGATGACAACATAATATTATACAACTATAAAGATGTCAGTTCGCCTATCAGAGGGTCAAGTCCAATTTCGGGTATCGAACCAATGCCACCTTCGACAGATGAAGAACCTTTTTCTGATTCTGGATCTTCATGGATTCCGGACACAGAAGAAGAAAATAAAATAAAAAGGAAAAGTAGTTCTTTAATAAACATCAATATTTCAGTGGCTAAGAAGAAAAAAAGAGTTAAGAGATTTGAACGAATAAACCCCATTTTGTCGAGTGACTCTGAAGATGAAACAGGTAATATTACAACAACTCGCGCTATTATTGAAACTTCTATTGACCAAGTCTCACAAGTTAACCGTGATAGAAGGATCATGGAACACAATATCACAATCGCTGAGACAACAGATTCAGAAAAAGTAACAGGAAATAAGGAAAAAGAAATCTACAGATGGAAAAATACTAATCAAACAAACTGGAAAAGAAATAAAGAGTTGGAGAAGAAACGAAAATGTTTGCCATATAAGAGTAAAACTGGAAAGTTTCTTGCAGCTAAACTACCTAAAAGTCCTAAATGCAGCCAAAATTGTCGCCAGAAATGCACAGAAAAGTTTACACAAAACGAGCGTGAGAAACTTTGCAAATCCTATTGGTCTATACAAGATTTTAAGCTGCAAAAAGAGTTTTTGCTTAAGCGCATCATCATTAAGCCAGTGCAGACTATAAGAAAATCTGTACCGATCGAAAAACAAAGAAGTTCTAGCAGAGAATACGGTTTCTATAAAAATAAGACTGTATTTGAACGAGTATGCAAGAACTATTTTATGTCCACTCTTTGCATTTCTACTGGTCCAATCGAAACTGCAGTAAAACATGTGGATGATCATGGTGTATTTACAAAAATGGATAATCGTGGCAGACAAGCGCCTGCAAACAAAACTCCTGGAGAACAGATACAAGAGGTAAAAAATCACATTGAAAGTTTTCCTGTAATTGATTCCCATTACTGTAGAAAAAAAACAACCAGGAAATACTTAGAACCTACCTTGTCAATATCAAAAATGTATGATTTGTATTTGCAGAAAATGAAAGAAAGCAATAAAGTGACAGTAAAATTAAACATTTATAAGAAAGTGTTTGGTACAGAATACAATTTAGCGTTCTATCACCCCAAGAAGGATCAATGTAGCATTTGTAACAATTACAAAAAAGATAAAACTAATATAAATATTCAAAATGAGTATACTCAACATATAGAGCGAAAAGAGGCATCTTATAGATCTAAAGAGCTGGATAAAAAGAAGTCGGGAGAAGATAAATCATATTTGTGTGTCACCATGGACTTGCAAAGTTTACTGCAGATTCCATCGACTGCAGATAGTCTAATGTATTATTCCAGAAAATTAAATTTATATAATTTATCTATTTATGAGTTTAAACCTCCACAGAACGATGCTCACTGTATGATCTGGACGGAAATAAACGGCAAAAGAGGCAGTGTTGAAATAGCATCTGCTATTCATTTATGGATTAAGAATCTCCCAGAGGTTTTAACGCACGTCACCATTTATTCCGACACGTGCTCGGGACAAAATCGAAATCAGTACATAGCAGCATTTTTATTGTACTTAGTACATACGCATGAGACAATCAAAGTATTAGAACAGAAGTATCTAGAAAGTGATCATAGTTTTATGGAAGTAGATTCAATGCATAGTGCCATAGAAAAAGAAAAAATGTACACAGACACGTATTCTATAATAGATTGGAAAGGAATTATGCTACGGGCACGATCAAAAAGACAAAATAAAAATGTAACTCCATATAATGTAACTGAATTATCATATCAAGACATGATTGATGTAAAAGCACTTGCTTCGAAAATAATTAAAAACAAAACTATAGCGGAGAATGGGGAGAAAGTGTGCTGGTTGAAAATAAAATGTCTTAGATTTGAAAAAGAATTACCTGGTTTTATTAAATACAGATACGATTACGATGGGCCATATAACTTACTAAATACTCTTTGTAAACCAGGGAGACCGACTAGGAGAACTCCAAACTCTGAAATGCCAACTATAAATACTGAAGATCTTCCCCGGGCATATAAACAATGTCTTCCTATAACAAAACAAAAAAAGAAAGACCTTTTACAGCTCTGTAAGAAAAATATAATTCCTAAAGAGCTTCACGGCTGGTACGAAAGTTTACCATGTTCATACGAAGACCAGGGTCCATCACGCTCCACTGATTCATCTGAAGTCGATGAGTAAGCTTATTTTGGCCCCTTGCTCTACATATTGCTGAAAACTAAACTAAACTTTTAAACCCTAACAGCATGAGTAAAATGATTTTACAATAGGGTTTTTACATTGTTAAATTAACGTAATGTTTATTTTTAGAGTCATGTTTTTAAATACATTTGTTATTTAATTTTAAATTATACTTTTTTTTTGTGATGTGTTTGCTCTTGACTCTAGTCTTGGTCAGAGATGACAGAGACAAAGTCTACGATGGAGCGAGCTTACCCAGAAGGAGCCTGTTCACTCGTAACTTTGAAGGGATTTACGCTGTGTTTGATTAGGTACAGCCATTTCAATTGTTTTGAATTTAAATTATGTTTTATTTTGTTATGAAAGTATTTTTAGTTCTAAGTAAATTGATATTAGAATAAGTTGTTGATTGGTGTACTCAATGTACCTGATTAGTGTCATATTATTTTTTGAGTTTTGAGTTTTATTTAAGTGTTGTGTTTTACTTACCTTATTACGAAATATTTTTAGTTAAATTGAGTCGTTTGAAAGTTTTATAATGATTGCTGTACTATAGTTTTGGTGTTCATTTTTTAGTTGAATACTGACTTATGGCTTAGGTGCAAACAATTTTAATTTTTTGAGTTTTAACACAGAATAGTATTATAGTACTGTTTTAATTATGTTTTGATTTGATACAAACTTATGTTTTTTAGTTCTAATTGATACCTATTTTAAGTTTTTCATAATTTTTTTACTTACTACTTAAGTACGTCTTTTATAATTAGGTCTGATTTTAGAGCCATAATGTTATTTTATGGGTTCAAATTATTTTCTGTTTTGATTTGAAAGAATACTTTAAGTTAATTTGTTTCCACTTGTTATAATTGGTGTAATTTTGTTTATTTTTTTAAGTTTGTGGTAAGATAAGTATCTGATTACAATACACTTTTTCTAAATTTTATTGTACTTTTCTATTTCTTCCTGAATATAACTTTATTAATATCATAAAACAACTTTTATTTTATATGAGACCAATAATAGTTAAAAAAATATCGAAGTAATAATAACGTACAATGCCACTAAATTTTACATTTCAAAATATTTCGAGTTTGATAAATTCAATAAATGCATTTATTTCACCAAATTTTACTCTACCAAATGTATTTAGTTTGTAGGAAAACTAAATAAATAGCCGAAATAAGTAGATAATTGTAGTACGTTTTAAATAACAGTTGTGGCAAAATTAAACAACTTGATTTTTTTTGTGTTATTTAGTTATAGTTAAAGATTGAGTTCAGTTTGTTAAAACATAATGTAAAAGGTAATCAGGTCCACAAAATATCAAATTACCGACGGTAAAATTGTCTCACATTTTTTAACAAATGTACATTAACTGAAAAAAAAAAACACTAAATCGCGTTTATCTCAGAACTACAAAATCAGAGTTATTTAATTTTCCAACTACGGGGACGCTATAATATTTGAAAACCATACGGAAATTTCTAATAACAATAAATAAAATTAAATACTTCGAATATCTTTTTCCATAAAATATATGTTTCTAAATATGGAAAGTAAATTTTCAACGACAAATATACGTTTTAAAGGTTTCAAAATAAATATTTTGTCAGTCACTAGAGTTTATAGAGACTGTTTGCATCAAATTATAATGAAATACCGTAATATTACTATCATAACTTTTTACCATGAAACATAATTCACTTTCATAAATAATACATTATATTAATGAAACATTATATTAATGAATTAGGTAACTATTACTTCCAGAACGTTTATGAATAAAATACACACAAAGGTCAACTCACACTGATACGGCGGGCGACAGTGCATCGCGGATTTCTCACATGAAATTGGAGTGACAAACAACCTAATAATCCACACGACGGTGCGAATAAGTACAGCCCATGATTTTTTTTTTATATAGGATAAGGTGACAAACGAGCGCACAGTCCACCTGATGGTAATTGATTGCTGTGGCCCATAGACATCTACATCTATCCTCGTTTGCGAAAAAATGCAGATGCGTTATCACCCGTCAGGACTAAGATGGAATGCCTATTTTCCAGTAAAAATGGTCTCCGGTTCTCTACACTCATCAAACGAAACACAGCAGTGTTAAGCTGCACCTCACAGATTGTAAACCGGTTTTCTTTCCCTTCCAATCGGGACATAGAAGTGGGTGCACTCTGCTGCTTGGCGGCATGAGTAAGTACGAGGATTTAACAAAACCCAGTTGGAATCCTAGGTAGAAAGGAAGGCTGAAGAAGTAATGAAGATGTTCGAAATTACTGATTTTGTGAGGGACCGTGCTGCCTTAACTTGTGTCGCTTGACACAAAGCGATGCCACATCCGCAAGGCATCGATCGGTGAACAACTTCGTCACAGTGTGAGTTGGCCCTAATGGATTTACTTAGAATTCTGGGTACATCATGGATCGTGACTGATAAAAATTCAATTCATTATGATTTGTTGAACAATCATTTAAATTGAATAAAGTACTTAAAATATCGAGCATCGTAGCCATACACTTAGTAGCAATAAATATTAAAGTTATAAAAAGAGGGAACCAAGTAAAATATTTCTTCTTTGTGTCATCATCATCATCATCATTACAGCCCTTCACAAGTCCACTGCTGAACATAGGCCTCCCCCAAAGAATGCCACAAAGCACGGTCCTGAGGCACCTGCATCCATCGACTTCCTGCATGTCTTACCAGGTCGTCACTCCATCTCGTGGGGGGATGCCCTACACTTCGCCTACCGGTACGAGGCTACCATTTGAGAACCTTTCTTCCCCATCGGTTGTCGGTTCTTCGAGCTATATGGCCGGCCCACTGCCACTTCAGCTTACTAATCCGTTGGGCTATGTCGGTTACTCTGGTTCTACTGCGGATATCCTCATTCCTAAGTTTATCACGCAGAGAAACTCCGACCATAGCCCTCTCCATAGCTCGCTGAGCGACCTTGAGCTTCCTCATCCGGCCAGCAGTGAAGGACCACGTCTCAGTTCCGTATGTCATCACTGGCAACACGCACTGGGTGTACAGTCTCGTTTTCAAGGTTTGAGGTATACCTGACGAGAAGATGTGCCGTAATTTCCCGAACGCTGCCCAACCGAGATGAATCCGTCGATTGACCTCTCGGTCGAAGTTGTACTTACCTAGTCGGACTATTTGTCCCAGGTAAACATACTCGTCAACAACTTCGAGCTTAGTGTTCCCAACAACTACCGGCATAGGTGTGACATGGACATTAAACATGATCTTAGTTTGGTCCATGTTCATCTTAAGACCTATCCGTTGGGAAACACTCTTGAGGTCATTGAGCATAGTGCTTAGGTCCTCCAGCGATTCTGCCATGAGGACTATATCGTCGGCAAATCGGAAGGTGAGTGATGTACTCGCCATTGATGTTGATACCGTATCCTTTCCAGTCCAGAAGCTTGAAAACGTCTTCCAATGCAGCGGTGAAGAGTTTCGGGGATATGACGTCACCCTGTCTTACACCTCTCTGCAATTGGATAGGTTTCGTACTCTGGTTCTGTACTCGGATAGCCATCGTAGCCCTACTGTACAAGCACTTCAACACTTCGATATACCGACAGTCAACTTGGCACCGCTGAAGGGACTGCAGCACCGCCCAAATTTCGACGGAATCAAAGGCTTTCTCATAGTCCACATACGCCAGACATAGTGGCAAATTGTACTCTTCGGACTTCTGTACAATTTGCCGAAGGGTATGTATGTGGTCTATGGTGCTAAAGCCCTTTCGGAAACCAGCTAGTTCGGGAGGCTGGAAATCGTCAAGTCTGCGCGCGAGACGATTCGTAATGACTCTCGAAAACAGCACGTAGACGCGGCTCAGAAGGGAAATCGGTCTGTAGTTCTTCAAGAGGGTGTTGTCACCTTTCTTGAATAATAAGACCACCGCACTTCTGCTCCACGCCTCCGGTGTAATGCCACCATGGAGGACGGAATTAAAGAGCTTCTGAAGGACTTCAAGTACCGGTTTTCCACCCGCTTTCAGAAGCTCCGCTGTAATTCCATCCTCGCCTGGGGCCTTACCGTTTTTAAGGTGCTGGAGAGCCATTCTAATGTCGCTCAGACTGACGTCCGGGATATCTTCGGAATAGTGTCGGATGAGAATCGCTCTTGGATCGTTACTCACACTTGCGTGTGGCTCCAACGATGACGTGTACAACTGCCCATAGAACCTCTCAATCTCACTCAAAATCTCAGGTGTCCCGGAAACGATGCTGCCACATTCTGTCTTCAGCTTTGACAGTTGGCTCTTTCTGGCAGACAGATCTCTGGCAAAGACTTTGGAGCCTTGGTTCCGCTCGATCGCTTCTTCAATACGAGCTGTATTGAAGTTGCGTAAGTCCCGCCGCATGCATTTGGAGATCTGTCTGTTCAGATGCCTGTATGCTGTCAAGTCTGTTGAAGAATGTAGCTTCATCTCCCGTCTAACAGCCATGAGATTAATAGTGTGATCGGAGAGTTTTTGTGTTCTTCTGCGGCGGGTCTTGCAGAACTTAGCTCCGACCGCATGGACAGTTTCCACGAGCTTGTCATTCATATCGTCCACTTCATTGCAGTCTTCTAGGCACTGAAAACGGTTTTGTAACTCGAGCTGAAAGGTTTCGGGACTTTGGCTTAGAGCACGAGGGGGACGGAGCGTTGACTTCATTAGACGAGACCTCTCCAACTTAACGTTTAGGTTCAGTGTGCCTCTAACCATTCGGTGATCGCTACCAGTTTTCAGCCTCGCGATCACGGAGACATCACTGAACAGTTGTCGTCTGGTCGTCATAATGAAGTCAATCTCATTTTTTGTCGAACCGTCGAGGCTCGACCAGGTCCACTTCCTGTGGGGCCGCTTCTGGAAGAAAGAGTTCATCATAAAGAGTCCCTCTTTCTCCATGAAGTCGGCCAGCTGCTGGCCCCTTGGGTTCCGTTGCCCTATTCCAAATTTCCCTACTTTCAGCTCACCGTTCTCTCTTGTGCCTAGTTTTGCATTAAAGTCTCCCATTAACACCGTATATTGGGTTTTGGAGGAATGCATGGCTCTAGAGATATCCTCATACATTTCCTCCACCTCTTCATCGGGGTGTGCCGAGGTTGGTGCGTAAACCTGTATGACCTTCAGCGAATACCGTTTGGTGATTCTGAGTATAAGGTACGCAACCCTCGTCGACACACTCCCGATCTTTACAACGTTGTTAACGAGAGACTTGTGGACGATAAATCCGACACCTCCTTGGGACAGATGGTCGCCCTCCCGGTGATAGAGCAAGTTGCCGGATTCGAAGATTACCGTGTCCGTGTCCACCGGAGATTCTTAGCACCCCCTTCTTTGTGTAAAAGAGAGCAATCTTTTATTTACGTGGTAGAGCCACACTGCAGCTATATTAATTGTATAGTAGTAGCACGAATGGGTTGGCTCAACCGGGGAAGGACCACGCTCTCACAGAATACCAGCGTTAAATAGCGGCTTAATGCTTTTGTGTTTCGTATGGTGAGTGTAGAGAACCGGAGACCCTTTTTACTGGAAAAGAGGCATTCCATCTTAGTCCTCACGGCTGACAACGCATCTGCATTTTGATTTGCATACGAGGATAGATGTAGATGTCTATGGGCCACAGCAACCACCCACCCTTATCCAGTCACCCTTATCCTATAAAAAAAATTTGAGCTTCCTCATACTGCCAGCAGTGAGTTATGCACTCTTGTTTTTAAATTTAACGTAATGAGAAGATGTGTCGTAATCTTCCGAGTAGAATCGATCGATTGACCGTTCGGTCAAAGTTGGACTTATCTAGTCGGTCAATTTAGACCTAAGCAAACATATTCTTCAAGTACTTCGTGCTTAGTGCTCCCAACAATTACATAGGCATAACATGAACATTTACATTATACATGACTGCTAATTAATAATGTAGGTATTACACTAATTAATGGTGTGATACACTTCTTTCATAACTTTTTTATTTCCCTACGTTTCGGGTGCTTTGGTAATTTATAACACCACGATCACAGATGGTCTCAGGTGTTTGACATTTTGTTGCCATATTCAATTCAGGCGACATTCCACTTTTAAATATAAATTATTGGTTTGATCTACGCAAGACAAGCTTATATTATTGTAAAGTCTGGGAGTAGTATGCCTGGGTTAGAATTTAGTTTATCAGTAGTATTTTTTAAATTATAGGATCACAAGAAACAGAAACAGAAACAGAAACTTTTTTATTCAATATAGATTATAAATAATACTTATTGAAAGTCACTCTTTTGTTTGATTACCACTGGTTCGGAAAAAACCTCTGTCCTGGGAGGAACCAGCAAGAAACCCAGCGGGACTTTTTTTTTTAAAATAACAGCTTACAATCATGATGTTACACAAATTAACAACACAACAAATTAGAAATAGCTTGGTAGCGATCACCTCATTTCCAGGGGTTATTATCATCCATAAATTCCTTAATATTATAATAACCCTTTTTATACAAACTTAGTTTAATAAAGTTTTTGAACTTTGAACAGGTCAAACTTTGTATATTTTCTGGAATTTTGTTGTAAAAGCGTATACATCGCCCCAAGAATGAATTACTGACTCGATGGAGTCGAGTAACTGGTACTACTAGCTTGTGTCTGTTCCTAGTATTTACAGAATGAATATCACTTATTTTTGTAAAACTACTTTTATTTTTGTGTACGTACATTACATTTTCATAAATGTATTGAGAGGCCAAAGTTAATGTATTAATTTCCTTAAATTTTTGTCGCAGCGTATCTTTAGGCTTTAAATCATAAATTGCTCTTATGGCCCTCTTCTGCAAAACAAATATAATTTCAGTGTCAGCTGCGTGTCCCCATAGCAAAATACCATACGACATTATGCTATGGAAGTAGCTGAAGTAAACTAGTCTAGCTGTTTCAACACTGGTTAAACTTCTAATCTTTTTTACAGCATATGCTGCAGAACTAAGTCTGCTTGCTAGTTTTGATATATGGGGGCTCCATTGAAGCTTCGCGTCTAGTGTGATTCCAAGAAAAATGGTGGTATCTACAAGACTCAGCATGTGGTAGCACCCAGCCATCTTCGCAGACATCAGGGTATCAAGCATCTCTGTGCCCTCGAACAAAATATCCATTATTAGCAGATGCGTAGGCACAGACGTAACAACTGAACTCATACAATTTCATAGTCAGTGAATTGTTTGTAGCACCCAAAACGTTGTAAATTAAAAATAAGTGGAAATATTTTTCGTTTTGAAATAAAAATTAAATTTTTCATTATCATCAGTATATCAGTCTGTGATGCAAATTAAAGGTTTCAAATGTAACAAATATTTATGATAACGAAAAAAATAAAATGCTATTAAGTGTGCACGCAAAGAGAAAAAGTATATTTCGCTACAAACAAACTGTAATGGTGTTACAATACATTATTAAACTGTAATGCAATAACTGTATAAGAGGTAAATAGCATGATGCACGTTGGCGGTAAGCTCATGTCCACTACAATGGATCCAAATGCCCGGATCTGTAACGGACGTTTGGAAACAAATCGAAGCAGGTCTTTTGTAGCTCTGTATATTTCAATATCTGAAAATAAATATTTTTTTATTTTTATATATTAAGCGTGGGAAGGACACGGGTCGTTCGCGTAAACATTACAAAATTAACGGCGAGCGCTTAGTCCGTGCGATACCATGGCTAATAGCAATTAATATTTACCAGGTGCTTAGCGGCGAAGGAAAACATCGCGAGGAAATATGAATGTCTCAGGCATATGAAGTGCGACAACATGCACTACCAATTGCATAATCCATTACTCTCTCAGAAATGAGTGGAGTTCTGTGCTGAGGAGAGGGACGTTTAATGTTGCTGTCACTACTTAAGTAAGCTATAACTTAACTGAGAGTAGTAGGCTATTATAATTTTTTTCGTATTCATTATTCCGTAGATGGCCATAGATGAACATAATGAAAGTTAGTCCTAATCGTCACGGTTGGCAGGCTGGTTGACGCTCGCAGTGTCAGATGTCGCGCTACTTTGACGCTGTTGCTCGTCAGCAGTCTGGTTATTATTCACCTGAGGGAAACATGATAGGTACATTAGCAACCATCAAACTATTTTTTTTTTCTGACAATACTCATAGTTGCCACTTACTATACACATGGAACGAGATGGAGTGATAGATTCTCTTGCGCCGCGACCACACAGCAAATTTTTATCTTTCAATATCTCCTAAAATATACGACCAATTGACATGCTGAACAGGGTATACACTATGAAATTTCCCAGATAATATAATTTAAAATTAAAAATGTTGTACAGCCGACTTCAATATAAGTTATTAAGAATAACTGAAAAACTATTAGTCTGCCCTTGATCAAATTCATACGGGATCACACGAAAACTACCAGCATTCAAATAAAAAAAGAAGCATCGAAATCGGTTCAACCATTAAAAAGTTATGAGGTAACACCAATAAAAAAAACATACAGTCGAATTGAGTACCGTCTCCTTTTTGAAAGTCGGCAGAAAATAATTCTTAGCGTATATAAATGTATAATATTTTGTCTAACAAAAATAATTCAAAATTTCCTAATAATATTCAATTAATTAATTTTTGACAAAAATAAAGTTATTGCGGATTGAATATAAAGGCTACGTATACCGTATCACTTACTTTATTAGATCTACGGATGAATAATATGTAATATTCATGTTTGGTCAGAGCACGTCAATAAATCTGCTAGTAGCGTTTCGAATTGAAAACAAATTTTTAACAAAATAAAGTAAAGCCTATCTCACTCACAGAGAGTCCATTCTATTTATAAAGTATTTTTCGGATCGGTTGAGTTGTTTCTAAAGACAAACAAATTAAACCATTTCGTTTTATATTATTAAGTAAAAGAGTAAAAACATTCGGTTCGCTGGGCATAAATGAAAGATTATATTAATGAAAAAAAAATTCATTATAAATTTTATAAAACTAGCTTTTTACCCGCGGCTTCACTCGCGTGAGCTTGAATTTAGAAACATTATCACATGCTGTTCCAAAATTTGATCACTTCTATTAGACTAGATGATTGGTATTTGACATAGATATAATATACTGGAACACGTGAATATAATGTCTACAAACATCTACTATTTTTTATATCGGGAGTGTCTTCCGATGTATCCATAAGAAAGGTAAATTGTCTTGGAATGAAAATGTATTATTATTATTTACATTTTACTCTTTACATTCCATCTTAATACAGTTAATTTTGTTTTAACAAAATAATGATGAATTTCATGGTCTTCTATCAATTTACGCTATAATGTTTATTTGAGATATTTTATTCATATCATTGGTCCTAATTAATATTGCTTATCACTATAAAATAGATGTAGATATTTTTTTTTACGTTCGAATTGACTTCAAAATTTTATAAATACAGTTCTATAAAGTATACTACACATGGAATAACGGATTTTATCACGTTTAATTTTAACTTTTTTTACGTGGTTTTTTACGCATCTTTGTATGAAAATTCCATAAAAACCCGCGTAAAAACATATCTTTCAAGTGAAGCACCGACGCTCCGGGAAGTCTAAAGTATGTCAACATGGTTAGGATCTCCTCAACCTTTATATCGGATCTGATAGACAACAAATCTTTGCAAGAGCCTGTTTATTTACATATATTCATATGAGCTATAAAACCAGGACTGTCACAAATATCTTAATATGCCCGAAAATATGAAAGCTATCTTAAATTATAAGCTGATTTATAAATCTCATTAAAGGTAAAAAAGTAAAGTAGCGGCTAATGTACGTCTCACTACTGTGCTTCTTATTACCTATAGTATTTAGTTGGCAGAAAAATAGAGTATGCTGCAATGTTTCAATGCATATTAACGGTTTTCACATCTCCACGACTATTTTAATTACTCCAACATCTAGTTTTCCCCACAAAGTTATTTTTAACGACTTTAACGGACACGTGTTAAGTCAGCACGTAAGATTTTCTATAACAGATGCATCGTCGAGGGAATCGTACACGTTTTGCTCCCGTGCCATGATGAAGTCTCACGGCTAGCGACACGGCCCGTAATATACGGACAGACAGACAAACAAAAATTCTAAAAACCACTAATTTGGCTTCAGAACCCTTTATTTAGTACCCTGGAGTTGTTTTTTCAAGAATATATTAGAACTAAATACACGACTTTTCTACAAATTTGTTATATGTATATTTATACGTGGTATTTTATACGTGGTAGAGCTGTGCTGCAGCTATATTAGTAGTATAGTTGTAGCATGAATTGCTCGGCTCGACCGGGAAAGGACCACGTTCTCACAAAAAACCAGCGTAAAATAGCAGCTTAACACTGCTGTGTTTGGAAAGGTGAGTGTAGAGAACCGGAGACCTTTTTTACTGGAAAAGAGATTATTGCATCTTAGTGCTAACGGGTGACAACGCATCTGCATTTTGATTCTTTATTAAGGATAGATGTAGATGTCTATGGGTCACAGTAACCACTTACCATCAGGTGGACTGTGTGCTCGTTTGTAAACATATCCTATGTATATACAGCTTGTATTAAAGAAGCGATCGAGCGGAACCAGGGCTCCAAAGTCTTTGCTAGAGATCTGTCTGCTAGAAAGAGCCAACTATCAATGCTGAAGACCGAGTGTGGCAGCGTCGTTTCCGGGACACCTGAGATTTTGAGTGAGATTGAGAAGTTCTATGGGCAGCTGTACACATCATCGTTGGAGCCACACGTAAGTGTGAGTAACGATCCAAGAGCAAGTCTTATCCGACACTATTCCGATGATATCCCGGACGTCAGTCTGAGCGAGATTAGAATGGCTCTCCAGCACCTTAAAAACGGCAAGGCCCCAGGCAAGGATGGGATTACAGTGGAGCTTCTGAAAGCGGGTGGAAGACCGATACATGAAGTCCTTCAGAAGCTCTTTAATTCCGTTCTCCATGGTGGCACTACACCGGAGGCGTGGAGCAGAAGTGCGGTGATCTTGTTCTTCAAGAAAGGTGACAACACCCTCTTGAAGAACTACAGAACGATTTCCCTTCTGAGCCGCGTCTACGTGCTGTTTTCGAGAGTCATTACGAATCGTCTCGCGCGCAGACTTGACGATTTCCAGTCTCCCGAACAAGCTGGTTTCCGAAAAGGCTTTAGCATCATAGACCACATACATACCCTTTGGCAAATTGTACAGAAGTCCGAAGATTACAATTTGCCACTATGTCTGGCGTATGTGGACTATGAGTAAGCCTTTGATTCCGTCGAAATTTGGGCGGTGCTGCAGTCCCTTCAGCGATGCCAAGTTGACTGTCGGTATATCGAAGTGCTGAAGTGCTTGTACAGTAGAGCTACGATGGCTATCCGAGTACAGAACCAGATTACGAAAGCTATCCAATTGCAGAGAGGTGTAAGACAGGGTGACGTGATATCCCCGAAACTCTTCACCGCTGCATTGGAAGACGTTTTCAAGCTTCTGGACTGGAAAGGATACGGTATCAACATCAATGGCGAGTACATCACTCACCTTCCGATTTGCCGACGATATAGTCCTCATGGCAGAATCGCTGGAGGACCTAAGCACTATGCCCAATGACCTCAATAGTGTTTCCCAACGGATAGGTCTTAAGATGAACATGGACAAAACAAAGATCATGTTTAATGTCCATGTCACTCCTATGCCGGTAGATGTTGCAGACACTAAGCTCGAAGTTGTTGACGAGTATGTTTACCTAGGACAAATAGTCCGACTAGGTAAGTCCAACTTCGACCGAGAGCTCAATCGGCGGATTCAACTCGGTTGGGCAGCGTTCGGGAAATTACAGCATATCTTCTCGTCAGTTATACCTCAAAACTTGAAAACAAGACTGTACAACCAGTGCGTGTTGCCAGCGATGACTTATGGTACTGAGACGTGGTCGTTCACTGCTGGCCGGATGTCGAAGCTCAAGGTCGCTCAGCGAGAGTGCTATGCTCGGAGTTTCTCGGAGAGAAACTTAGAAATGAGGATATCTGCAGTAGAACCAGAGTGACCGACATAGCTCAACGGATTAGTAAGCTGAAGTGGCAATGGGACGGCCATATAGCTCAAAGAACCGACAACCGTTGGGGAAAAAAGGTTCTCGAGTGGCGGCCTCGTACCGGCGGACGAAGTGTAGGGCGTCCCCCCACTAGATGGATGGATGCAGGTGGCTCAGGACCGTGCTTTGTGGCATTCTTTGGGGGAGGCCTATGTTCAGCAGTGGACTTGTGAAGGGCTTTCTCCATGAAATCTGCCAGCTGCTGGCTCTTTGGGTTTCTTTTCTCTTTTACGAAATTCCCTAAATCCACCTCACCCTTCTCTCTTGTGCCTAGTTTTGAATTGAAGTCTCTTATTAACACCGTATAGTGGGTTTTGGAGAAATACATGGCTCTAGAGATTTCCTAATACATTTCCTCCACCTCCTCATCGGTATGTGCCCCAGTTGGTGCATAAACTTGTTTGACCTTTAGCAGCCTTTTTTATACGTGGTAGAACCATGCTGCAGCTATATTCGTCGGCTCGACCGGGGAAGGACCACGCTTTCACAGAATATCAGCGTAAAATAGCAGTTTAACGCTGCTGTGCTTCGTATGGTGAGTGTAGAGAACCGGATACCCTTTTTACTGGAAACGAGATATTCTATCTTAGTCCTCAAGGGTGACAACGCATCTACATTTTATTCTTAATTGAGGATAAATGTAGATGTCTATGGGCCGCAGCAACCATTCACCATGAGGTGGACCTTGTGCTCGTTTGTCATCCTTATCCTATAAAAAAAACCTTTAGCAAATACCGTTTGGTAATTCTGAGTATAAGGTACGCAACACTTCGACACACCCCCAATATTTACAACGTTGTTAACAAGAGACTTGTGGATGATTAATCCGACAACTCCTTGTGACACATGTTCACCCCTGATTACCGTATCCACACCCTCTTTTCGGACCTCGGATAATCGTATAATATTCCAGCGCAACTTGTCTATCTCCTGTTCCAGCTCCAGGATCTTCTTCTTAGTCCTTAGAGTGCGTGCGTTATAAGTTGTCAGGTCGAGTCGTCGTAGGCCGCAACCGAACCTCCACCGGAGATTTTTAGCATCCCCTGCCCCGTCGTTACCACTGTAGCCACCGTAGCCACAAATAGCGGGGCCACTGGGGACTGGGGGACGTTTATTAGTGTCGTTACTTATGGGGGATATATTACCATAGTTGCCACGCTTGGCAAGTGGGCTGGCAACCGCAGTTTTTTTTTAAATTGATTTTTGCTTTTATCAGAAAGATTCTGCTGCCCATCTTCTGCCTCTATTTCCTTCTGTCGCCTCTTACGACACCCACAGGAAGATATAAGGTAGTGGGTTCATACTCACCACTGCACGGAGACAAAAAAGGGATATTTATATAAAATACCCTCCCCCCAACCCACTTTCCAAATTATGCTGAATCCGTTCTTGACGGATCTTTACTGAGCCAAAGTAACATTCTTACCAAATTATAAAACAGTGTGTATGTAAGTGCAAAAACTAATTTTTTTTAGTATTTCTTCTTCCGAAAATTTCTATAACAATTATCAATTCTAAATTCAGTTGTAGCCTAGGTATTTGTTGGCCTACTTGTTGTTGTTCGATAGTTCTAACCTTAATAGACCAGGAAAAGAGTATTAAACTTAACTGAAAATTAAGGGAAAAACATACCTTGAAGTGAGTAAGTTAGAAGTTTTGCCAGGGAGCGTTTTAATGTATCCACATTGTTTTGCATTTTCTGTGCCGATTTTGACAGAAGAAATATTTCAACTTGGTTTAATATTATTTTAATGCAAATTTTAAGCAACAGCCATGTTGTATTTTTATATCTCTGGAAGTATATTAAAAAAGAAGACATGTTAGTTTTAATTGATTGTTGGTTGATTGGGGTAAAAACACGGTTAATATAAAAGTTCTTTTTTATAAGATAGGGTGACAAACGAGCACATAGTCCACCTCATGTTAAGTGGTTGCTGTGACTCATAGACATCTACATTTATTCTCAATAAAGAATCAAAATGCAGATGCGTCGTCATCCGTGAGGGCTAAGATGGAATGCCTCTTTTTTTTCAGAAAAATGTGTCTCCGTTTCTCTACACTCACCACACGAAACACAGCAGTAACAAGCTGCCAATGTACTCTAGTATTCTGTGAGAGCGTGGTCCTTCCCGGCTGAGCCGACCCATTTGTGCTACAACTATACTACTAATATAGCTGCAGCATGGCTCTACCACGTATAATTATTAAACATTTCTGTACCGTAGCGTAAATAACCCTTAATTAACTGACGGGGTAACCTCGTACGAAACTGTTTGTTAATTAAAATGAATTCAAACTTTAGAAAGAAACTCTTACTAGCTTTCAAATTACTAGATATTAGCCTCACTTCATCAAGTCCACTTTAGGACTTTATTTGGATGTGAAATAAATTCAACTAATATCGTGCGTTTTAACTTAACTTAACTTATCTTCACGCACAATCCCTGACGGGGTAGCCAGAGAGAACAGATCGCCAAGTGTCACGATCCTTACAAACCTCTTTCGCTTCTTTCAGATTCATTATCTTCTTCATACATGCACGTCTAGGTATCCGAGTACTTTTGACCCTACCCTCTTCGAGCAATTTGCTCACATGGCCTTCGAAAGTTAGTCTCGGTCTACCTCGACACCTTTTAATATTAACTTTCGCGCTATATATTTTCTTCACTATTCGGTCTTCACTCATTCGCTCAACGCGCCCAAACCACCGAAGCACGCCCTTATCAATTTTTGTGATAAGGTCATCTTTCAAACCTGCCATATTGCGAATCTCTTCCTTTCGCTTTCGGTCGGCCATGGTAACGCCGCACATTTTACGAAGAGATCGCATCTCCACTGCATTCAACTTACTTTTATGCTTCTTCTGACATACCCAGGTTTCGCTGCCATATAACAAAGTCGGTACCAACACTGCGTTATGTATTGCAAGGCGTGCACTCTTCGCTACGCCTTGCCTTTTGACTAACGCAGTCAGGGCACCATTGACTTTGTTCCCGGCAGCGACACGCCTGTCCACATTTAAATCACATCTTCCGTCCCGGCTAAAAGCACTCCCCAAGTATACAATTTCATTAACCTGTTCTAGACATTCCTGATTTACCCATATTTCACACTTCGTTTTCTCTTCGTCCCTTTCAAATACCAGAACCTTAGTTTTATTAGCATTCAAACGGAGACCTTTAATTTCACATTCCTCTTTCATACACGTGACTAATGCCTGCAGTTCTGCCTCTGATGGTGCAATAAGCACTGCATCATCAGCATACAGCAGACAATTTACTTTAATGTCACCCAATTTCACACCCAAACAACTATCTTTCAGCTTCTGTAAACAGCTGTCGAGATACAGTATGAACAGCCAGGAAGACATGACACAACCCTGCTTTACGCCCGTTTGGACGTTAAACATGGGTGACAGGTCATGTCCGACCCGCACACAGGCTTTACAGTCATAGTAAAGAGACTGCACAGCCCTTAGCAATCGACCATCCACACCATACCCCGGCAACAGTTCCCACATTTTCTTCCTTACAACCTTATCAAATGCTTTCTCAAGATCCACAAAAGCACAGAAAATCTTCTGGTTAGCAGCCAGAAGCTTCTCCGTGATCATGCGGAGAGAAAACATTTGATCCGTGCATCCTCTTCCAGGTCTAAATCCGCATTGTGCCTCCCATAGAAATCTTTCCGATTTCTCTTGCATCCTACGTGTCAAAACCTTCGAGTAAACCTTACTTGCTAAACTGGTCTAGCTGATCGCCCGATAGCACCCGCAGTCAAAATGTGAACCTTTACCTTTATATAAAGACACAATGACTGCGGATCGCCAATCATCCGGGACATCCCCCGTCCGCCAGCACAAATTGCACAGCAGATGAAAGCTGTCCCAGACGCGAGGCCCACCATACTTGACCATTTCAGCAGTAACTCTGTCTAGTCCCGCAGCCTTACCACATTTCAAACTTCAATCGCACGTTCAATCTCTTTCATCCTGATGACCTCAGTGTCATCGAGGTCCGGGTCTGGCGTACCAGTCACGGCGTCATCCCCGGATCCCTCACTAAGATCATCACACGCATACATTTCTCTATAAAATTCGCTCCATCGCTGCATGACGTCCGATTTTTCTGAGAGGACGTCATTAGTTCTCGAAAGCACTTTGTTCATTCTTAAGGCCGTCGCACCACTTCGGGTCCTTCCAACCTCTTTCCAGAAGAGTTTGGAGTTCTCCTTAAAGTTGTGCGACAACCTTTCGTCCGCTTCCATTCTACACCTTTCACGCACTTCCTCAATCAGTGCTTTCGTGTGAACTATCTGCAGCCTATATCTTTCTTTCATCTTCTCTCTAATATCCTTATCATTACTAGAGGCCAAGTAGTCTAACCATGCTTTCTTCTTCTTCTTTACAGCTTCTTTCACTTCACTTGGGGGTCATTGTAGAAGCGTGCTCGTCGCGACCCCTGCCAGCCCTTTTCAGGGCTGCAATTCTACTAGCTGCGCACCCATGCCAACGAGGGTAAGGCCCCCCCCCCCAAGGCGACGCACACCAGCTCGTCCCCGTTGGTGTGGAATGCAGCGTGCAAAGCGGCGATGGGGACCGCCACCCGTCACGCACAGCCCGACACGGCGGAAGGTGGAGGACAGAGTGCAGAGTTGGCACGTGGAATGTTAGAGGAGGCATGAGAGATAAGACGAATGAGTTGATCGAAATAATGAAAGAAAGAGAATTAGATGTCGTGTGTATGTCGGAGACCAAACGGAAGGGCAGTGGTACTGAAGAGCTCCCTGGCGGGGCGTTATCTCTATGGTCAGGAGTCCCGGAGAGCGAGAACGCCTGCCAGGGAGTGGGGGTGCTGCTGTCTTCTCGGTTGGTCGATGTTATGACTGAATATAAGGTTGTGAACTCAAAACTTCTCTGCGTTCGCTTTAAATTGGGACTGACGAAGTTATTCCTTTTGGCTGTTTATGCGCCGGTAGCTTCGTCGTCCAGGGCTGAGCTGGAGGAGTTTTGGGAGAATGTAAGAGAAGTTCTAGATTTGGCTAGGGGAAACGAAAGAATTGTTGTATGTGGTGATTTGAATGGATGGGTTGGTACCGCTCGACCAGGGTACGAGTCGGTACTTGGAAAGTTTGGCGATAAAAGGGTTAATGATGCTGGCAAGCTTATACTGGCGGTGTGCAAGGAAAAGGGTCTTCTTGTGACAAACACTATTTTTAATCACAAGAAAATCCATATGTATACTAGAGAACGAAAGAATGAGAGAAGTATGATTGATTTGTTCCTGGTGGATGACCGACTGCGAAAACAGGTGATGGATACGCGAGTGTTTAGGGGTGCTGACCTGGAAACGGATCACTATCTAGTGATTACTAGATTTAGGGGTCTGTTCGCGGGTTGGCGCTACCGGACGGCAGTAACAGAACCACAGTCGGTCTGTCGCATCCGAAGCTGGAAGCTTCAGGAAGCGGATACTAGGGACAAATATCATGCGAGGGTAGCCGAAAAGCTTGAAACCATCGATGGCAGAAAAGAATGTGTAGAAAGAACTTGGCAGAACCTTAGGGATGGAATGGTAAGTGCAGCGGAAGAAGTGTGCGGAACAATAAAAAGAGGCAGTAGTAAAGGAAGAGATGCATCGTGCGTTTCGATTAAATAAATGCCATCCCTGATTATTTTAAAACCTTAATATAGCATAATTTTTTAAATTTATTTATGTACACATAACAAGATACAGAAACAGTCGTATAATGAGTTTGTACAGAGGTTCTACTTATTCCATAATTTGCTGAAATAGACCCAAAAAGGAAAATATATTTAAAAGGGCAAACTTAGTGCGTAAAATACTAATACTACTGTAAATAATATACAAAAACATACCTAAATTATATTATTAAATGATAATATAAATAAAAATAATACATACAATAGGAACATATAATATATAAAACCTAATACTAATATAATAAAATAATATATATTAATTAACAGGATGCAAAGAAATTATCTCTAACACGTTTTTTATATACCAATAATGTTTCAGAATTTCTTATATTAGGCGATAGTGACTTCTACAATCTAACTACGTGGATAGAAAAGGAGTAAGAGTAAACACCGGAGTTATGGGCGGGAAATTTAAGAAGAGTTTTAACAAGGGATCGGCATGGTTTATCCGGAGAATAGGTGAAGGAAAATCGGCTTCTGAAGAATGAGTTAGAAGATGGATTATGAAGGATGTTATAGAGGAGACATAACAATCGATTTTTCCTACGAAGTCGAATTGGGAGCCACTTGAGTTGCTTGCGAAACTGAGATATTCGGTCAAATTTTTTGGGCCCAAATATGAAACGGATACACTGATTTTGCAAGCGCTCGAGTTTGCTAAGGAACTCCTCTGTAGCATCCAAATAACAGGCGTCAGCATAATCAAGCAGTGGTAGTATAAGAGTGAGAAAGATTTCGTTAAGAGTTAAGAGTAACAGGCTATAGGAACGCCGTTAAAGCAAACGTTAGGTATTGATGTAAATTTCAATTTATTACGCAAATGCCTGCTGCCTATTATGATGGCCTATGATTTAGTGGGATTAAAACATTAGTCCAAAGGATGCAGACCATTTACAGATGCGGCTCAGATCCGCATTCATGACCTCAATTGCATTATTTGTATCACACATCAGAAAAGGACGAAACAGCTGTAAGTCGTCCGAGTAAAGGTGGAAATTAGAAGTAATAACTGTCGTAACAGAGTTAATAAACATAGAAAATTAAAGAGGAGAAAAAACGCCACCCTGAAGTATGCCCATAGGGATACCAGAACAATCGGAAAGAGTGTCATTAAGACGGACACAGTGCGAGCGACCTCGAAGATACGAATCAAACCACGCAATGGCAGATGGAAAAATGTTTATAGATTCCAAAATCCCGAGAAGAATATCGAAGTCTACTGAGGTAAAAGTACTGCTAAAATCAAGCAAAACTAGAAGTGTAAGAGATTTTTTGCTCATGGCCCAACGGATATCATCGGTTACTTTAAGTAAAGCAGTGACGGTGCTGTGACCAGGACGAAAGCCCGACTGATATATATATAGAAAGCAAAGAGTTAGACGATAAGAAGAAAGAAAGTTGCCTATGGCTAATGTGTTCCAGAACTTTAGAAAGAAAGGGTAAAATAGATATGGGACGAAAGTGAGAAAGAGAAGAAGGATTAAAAAACTTAGGTAAAGGAATTATATATGCTTGTTTCCAAACTGAAGGAAAAGATGAGTATGATAAGGAGAAATTAAATATGTGAGTAAGAATTGGAAGAAGTAGAGGTAGAACTGGCATAATCATCTTCGAGCATAGACCATCGTGACCAACAGCATTTGAAGAGATGGCTTGGATTGATATTTTGACATCTTCCTCCGTCACAAGCGAAAGTTGAAAAGGGAAAACGTGTGGTTTCAGGTTACGCGACAATGTGAGTAATGTGTTGGATTTGATGTAGGGATCTAAATTCTTAGGAGGAGTAGCAAAATGTTTATTTTGATCATGTACTTTAATGTCTTTGCATTCTAAATTCGAAGGCCTGCCGACACCAACAGAACGAAGGAATTTCCACATCTCAGTAGAATTTCGGTTATGGAGAGAATCATAAAAGTAGCGCTATTTAGCATCCCGACTCAGACGACTGCAGCGGTTTCATAAATCTTTAAAACGATTTAAGTTATTTTCAGATGGCAGACGTTTATACCTTCGCTTAGTTTTGCTCCTCTGACCCATTAGCTCCCTTGTACCAAATGTAATCCATGGTGCAGTGTTACGCTTTATCTTTACGTGTTTAAGTGGGGCATGGTTATTGTATATGTTCAAAATTGTCATTAAAATTACAAATTTTATCATTAATATTAGTATTGTCAACAATAGGGGCCCAATCAATATAACTTACATCACGCTGCAATGCCTCTAGATCTATACCCTTATAATTACGAAGGAACAAGTATTGGGATTTCTGTTTAAATTCATGACATGAAAAAGATGCAGTAATTTGCCCATGAGACATTACTCTATCCAGAAAAGAAACGATCATAACATCAAGCAAAGAAGGGTTACAGTTAGGGCAGTGATGAGTTGCACGAAGGGGAAGAGTGTGAAGGTTAAAGGAAGATACCAAAGTCAGAAGTTTGTTGAAGCGAGAATCGTTTTTAATAAGGCAGGTATTGAAATCTCCCATAAGAATAATATGATCGTAAACAGGACTAATATCAGAAAGGATTTTATCAAGCGTTTATTTATTTTATTTTTATAATTATCTTTATTTTTATAATTATTTTTAATGAGTATCTTTATTTTTATAATTGAGCCAATTATTATGATTCGCATGTCTGTCTTCAGAGAACCTTTGTACGTATGTTCAAATTTTATTAAATTTGCGCAATAATTACATATACAAGTACTGAAACGTCTACTTTAATAAAGGCATGAGATTAACTTATCTAATAATACATTTTTTCATTTATGTGGATGAAAATGATAAGCTAATCAGAAAATCAGCACAATAGAGCGCGATTTCAAAAATATTATCTTCATTTTATTTACAGCCCAATTCCATTGCTAGTACGGTTCTGAGCCTCCTGATTCCTTTGAAATTTCTTACCAGGTCAGTTACTCCGTCTAGTGTCTCCATGTAATTTCTGAAACTAATAGCTGGATAACTTGCACTGGAGTCATATTATTTTGGAATTGTTAAAAAATAAATAATCTTCTGCAATTATCTTAATCTTAGGCTGGACTCACACATCCGGAATGCCTCTCTGAATTCATAATCTGAATTCATATTATTAATTGAAAAAGACCAGAATTGCATACAATTTAATTATGCCCCATACACATTCTGATTTTTCCATATTATGATTTTCTCAGATCCATCTATAAGACTAACTCCGACGAGCGTTCTGAATTCTGGATCGGAATACTTAAGATTATGATTTCATAACACGCGTTTTTTTTTTGAACATGCAAGCACACACACATCGGAATCAGATTATAAATTATTTCAATTGACACTGCGAGAGGTAACGGCTAGACGTGTTGCGGCTTGTAAAGTTGTAATTAAGAACTGAATTCTCCTTACTCTGTTCACAATGTATGTAAAGAAAAGCAAGCATTGTTATATGAACTTAAGTTGTATTCGATTGAGGTGGATAACATAAAAAAATGTTATGAGACTGAAGTAGAGTGCCTTAAATCAGAAATATTGTCACTTATGAACTCCCTTCAAACTGTGTCCAATAAATATAAATCAGCCCAAAATGAAATAAAAGAACACATTTTGGCTATGGATAATCTGGTAAAGACTTGTAAATATAATGAGGAGCGGTTTGACTCCTTAGTTAAATATCAATGTGAGTGTCAGCGCTCAATGCCAGATTCTTCAAAGTCAGTGTGTGCTGATAATATTATACCACCACAAAAATTCTATGACAGTGCCATAACAGAGGATATTAAAATAATAAATAACTCAAATATTACTAAAAATAATATAATTGTTTATAGCGATGACATGGGAAAAAATCTAGGCATAACTTTAAATAACTCTTTAAAGGGACAAAAAGTTACAAATTGCTGCATGCCTGGAGCATCTTTTAGTGACATCCTAAATAAAATTATTGTTACTAAATTTTGCCCAAATAGTACAATAATAATTTTTGTTGGTAGAAGAGGCAGTGTCAACAACAAACAGTTATTAAGATATATTGAACAACTTAATAACTTAAATGTACACAAAATTGTCTTGTTCACACTGCCTTATATACAGGGATTGCCACAAGAAAATAATTTAAGACATAATTTAAATATACAAATGCATAATTTAATATGTAATAATAATTTAAATTTGACATATAATTCTAATGATAATAATCATAAATTTCATGTAATTGACATAAATAATTTAATAAAAAAGTTTTGGACAAAAGATAGGTATTACCTATCCAAATATAATTTAAGACTGATAGCAAATGTGCTATCTTATTATTTACTTTTTAACTCAGCCAAGTTTTTGGCTACCAAGACTGCTTTTATTGAGCATAATCATTTGACATTTAATTTGGAATCAGTTCCAACTAATTTAAATTAGTGAATGTGACAATAGAGGCAATCTCTAGCAATAATAAGAGTTTAATTAATTTTGAATACAGCCCACAAATAAGTAATAAAAATTGTTTACACCTGGTGCATCAAAATATACAAGGCATGTTGGGCAAAGAATTGGAAGTTGAATTGTTTTTAAATAGTAACAATATACACATCCTTTGTATTACTGAACATTGGCTAAAAGATTATAATTTCATATTTAATTTCAGAAATCACCAGGTGGTCAGTTCCTTCAATAGAGAAAAAAGTTTACGTGGTGGCTCCTTAATATTAGCAGATAAATCATTATTATATAAAAAACGTAAGGATATTGTGAGCCTCTCTGTTGAACGAACTGTAGAAATGGCTTGTGTCGAGCTCGAGCACCTCATTGTTGTAAGTGTTTACAGACCCCCATGTGCTACTTATGACCATTTTGAAAGGATTGTGGAAGAAGTTTTACTCAAACTTAGTAAACAGAACAAGTCTGTTGTAATGTGTGGAGACTTTAATATCAATCTCCTTGAAACTTCTTCCATTAGTATTAAGTTTAGCTCATTGTTTAAATCGTATAATCTTGTAAATTTATTCTTAGAACCAACACGTATTGCTGGGCCTAGTGCGACCTGTATAGATAACATTTTTACAGATGTTAAGCCCTTGCATAAATCAATTATTCAAAATTTAAGTTCAGATCACTGTGGACAGTTAGTATCACTACCTTACATACACAAAAAACAGAAAAATAAGAAAGTTGTGTTTGTTCCAATAAATGAACATCGCTTGGAGAGGTTTAGAAGTAATATAATAAAAAGACTTCCATCACTTTCGTTTAAAAATAGTGCTAATTATTTGTATGCTACATTATTTGAAATTATACGTTGTGAATTTAGTAGAATATTTACTTCTAAAACTTTCTCTTTTAACAGTCGCAAATCATTTAATGAATGGGCGACAGTAGGAATTCATAAAAGTAGGCGAAGGTTATACGAGCTTTATGATGAAAGATCATATAATAGTAGTGTTATATTTAGAGATTATTTAAAAACATATTCTAAAATATTTAAAAAAGTGTGCTCCACTGCTAAGGCTTTACATTTAAGCAACAAAATTAAAACTGCATACGACAAAATTAAAATGACCTGGAGAATAATAAATAGTGAAACGGGCAAGGTCAAACCGCGCAACTCGGATTTTCAATTGAATATTAACAATAATTTAACGCGATCTGATCAAGAAGTTGCTATGGCTTTTGAGAAACATTTTACTGATGTTCCTTTTTTAACAACAAAATCATTAAATTCTTCTCCTACTGTCGCCGAATCATTGCTCAAACAAAATGTAAAGGCTTGTTCAAATACTTTTAAATTCCATAGGGTACTGCCAAAAGATATCGTTAAATATTTTAAAACTATTGATGTTAAGAAAACGGCAGACTTATGGGGGATTTCCGTTAAAGTTATTTTATCTATAATAGATACATTAGCACCTTATCTAGCCACTATATTTAATATAAGCGTCGAATCTGGTGTGTTTCCTGATTTAATGAAACATAGTAAAGTCATACCTATATTTAAATCTGGTAGTACATTAGACCCCGCCAATTTTAGACCAATTTCTGTACTACCAACATTAAGTAAAATTTTTGAAAAAATTATTTTAGATCAGATGTTAAGTTTCTTTAATATTAATAAATTGCTACATAATAATCAATTCGGTTTTACAAGGGGTCGCTCGACAACTGACGCTGGAGTTGAGCTTATTAAACATATTTTTTGTGCATGGGAGAATTCAGAGGATGCTTTGGGTATATTTTGTGACCTTTCCAAGGCCTTCGACTGTGTTCACCATGAGACATTAATCAGGAAGCTACAGTACTATGGTGTCAAGAACACAGCGCTTAAACTTATTATTTCATATTTAAGTAATAGAAAACAGAAGGTTATTATCAATGGTAAAAGTTCTTCCGGGTCACCTGTACTAATGGGTGTACCTCGGGGCTCGATTCTCGGCCCATTCCTGTTTCTGGTGTATATTAATGACTTACCTCACCTTGTAGGGGATAGTCATGATATAGTATTATTTGCTGATGATACTTCCTTGATTTTTAAACTTAAACGTCAATCATTTAAATGTGACGAAGTGAATAATGCTATATCAAAATTGGTGCATTGGTTTAACGTTAATAATCTGCATTTGAACGGAAATAAAACTAATTGTGTTAAATTTACAACAACGAATGTTCAAAATCTGAATACCAATGTGTTTTTAAATGGGGAGGAATTGAGCCCTGTTGTATCCACTGTTTTTCTTGGCATCACTCTTGACGCAAAGCTCCAGTGGGGCCCCCATATATCCAAATTAGCAAGCAGACTAAGTTCTGCAGCCTATGCTGTAAAAAAGGTTAGAGATCTCACTAGTGTCGAGACAGCTAGATTAGTTTATTTTAGTTATTTTCATAGCATAATGTCTTATGGGATTTTGCTATGGGGAAATGCGGCTGATTCAGAAACTATTTTTGTTTTACAGAAGAGGGCCATTAGAGCTATTTACAATCTAAAACCGAGAGAGTCTCTTAGAGATAAATTTAAAGAAATTAATATATTAACTTTGGCCTCTCAGTATATTTACGAAAATTTAATGTATGTTCACAAAAACAAAGATAGTTTTAGTAAAAGAAGTGATATACATTCTGTAAACACTAGGAACAAACACAAGCTAGTGATACCAGTTTCTCGACTCCACAGAGTCAGTAATTCATTCTTGGGGCAATGTATACGCTATTACAACAAGGTCCCGGAAAGTGTACAGGTTCTCTCTATTACCAAGTTTAAATGTTTTATTAAGCTGAAACTGTATAAAAAGGCTTATTATAGTATAAATGAATACATGGTTGATAATAACCCTTGGGAATGAGGTGATCGCTTCCAAGCAGTTTCTAAAATAAATTTTGTAAATAGTGCGTAATAATTTATATTGTAAAATTTATTTAAAAAAAAAAGTCCCGCTGGGTTTCTTGCTGGTTCTTCCCAGGACAGAGGGTTTTTTCGAACCAGTGGTAAAGTAAAAAATGACTTTCAATAAGAATTACATATGTAATGTATATTGAATAAAAAATATTCTATTCTATTCACACATTAAGAGAATGAATCCAGTGTATTCGCTTGAATCTCTTTTTTATTATTGAAAGTTAATTAAGTTAGTTAAGAAAGTTAATTATGCGATGAGTATTAATTCCTCTTCCACATCCAAAACGTGTGCCTGAGATATGAAACACTAGACTACTGATTTATCTGAATTTTTAAGATATGTGTGAGGCAGCCGTGTAGTGGCGGTCAAGAATATCCACTACCCCATATCCTCCCGTGGGTGTCGTAAAAGGCGACAAAGGGAAACAGGCAGGAGATGGCAGCAGCATCTTCCTGAGAATAGCCAAATTACAATAAAAAAAACTGCGGTTGCCAACCCGCTCGCCAAGCGTGGCAACTATGGCAAATACCCCCCTATGAATGACAGTAACAAAGAAACGGCCCCCAGTCCCCGGCGGCACCGCTATTCCTGGCTACGGTGGCGACCATGGTAACGGCGGGGCAGGGGGTGCTAAGAATCTCCGGTGGAGGTTCGGTTGCCACCTTAGACGACTCGACCTGGCAACGTACAACGCACGCACCCTGAGGACTGACGAGAAGATCGTGGAGCTGGAAGAAGAGATAGACAAGTTGCGCTGGCATATTATAGGATTATCCGAAGTCCGAAGAGAGAGAGAGGACACTGTAATCCTCGAATCCGGCAACTTGTTCTATCACCGGGAAGGCGACCATCTGTCCCAAGGAGGTGTCGGATTTATCATCCACAAGTCTCTCGTTAACAACGTTGTAAAGATCGGGAGTGTGTCGACGAGGGTTGCGTACTTTATAATCAGAATCACCAAACGGTATTCACTGAAGGTCATACAGGTTTACGCACCAACCTCGGCACACCCCGATGAGGAGGTGGAGGAAATGTATGAGGATATCTCTAGAGCCATGTATTCCTCCGAAACCCAATATACGGTGTTAATGGGAGACTTCAATACAAAACTAGGCACAAGAGAGAACGGTGAGCTGAAAGTAGGGAAATTTGGGCAACGGAACCCAAGGGGCCAGCAGCTGGCCGACTTCATGGAGAAAGAGGGACTCTTTATGATGAACTCTTTCTTCCGGAAGCGGCCCCACAGGAAGTGGACCTGGTCGAGCCCCGACGGTTCCACAAAAAATGAGATTGACTTCATTATGACGACCAGACGACAACTGTTCAGTGATGTCTCCGTGATCGCGAGGGTGAAAACTGGTAGCGATCACCGAATGGTTAGAGGCACACTGAACGTAAACGTTAAGTTGAAGAGGTCTCGTCTAATGAAGTCAACGCTCCGTCCCCCTCGTGCTCTGTTCCAAAGTCCCGAAACCTTTCAGCTCGAGTTACAAAACCGTTTTCAGTGCCTGGAAGACTGCAATGAAGTGGACGATATGAATGACAAGCTCGTGGAAACTGTCCATGCGGTCGGAGCTAAGTTCTGCAAGACCCGCCGCAGAAGAACACAAAAACTCTCCGATCACACTCTTAATCTCATGGCTGTTAGACGGGAGATGAAGCTACATTCTTCAACAGACTTGACAGCATACAGGCATCTGAACAGACAGATCTCCAAATGCATGCGGCGGGACTTACGCAACTTCAATACAGCTCGTATTGAAGAAGCGATCGAGCGGAACCAAGGCTCCAAAGTCTTTGCCAGAGATCTGTCTGCCAGAAAGAGCCAACTGTCAAAGCTGAAGACAGAATGTGGCAGCATCGTTTCCGGGACACCTGAGATTTTGAGTGAGATTGAGAGGTTCTATGGGCAGCTGTACACATCATTGTTGGAGCCACACGCAAGTGTGAGTAACGATCCAAGAGCGAGTCTCATCCGACACTATTCCGAAGATATCCCGGATGTCAGTCTGAGCGAGATTAGGATGGCTCTCCAGCACCTTAAAAACGGTAAGGCCCCAGGCGAGGATGGAATTACAGCGGAGCTTCTGAAAGCGGGTGGAAGACCGGTACTTGAAGTCCTTCAGAAGCTCTTTAATTCTGTCCTCCATGGTGGCATTACACCGGAGGTGTGGAGCAGAAGTACGGTGGTCTTGTTCTTCAAGAAAGGTGACAACGCTCTCTTGAAGAACTACAGACCGATTTCCCTTCTGAGCCGCGTCTACGTGCTGTTTTCGAGAGTCATTACGAATCGTCTCGCACGCAGACTTGACGACTTCCAGCCTCCCGAACAAGCCGGTTTCCGAAAGGGCTTTAGCACCATAGACCACATACATACCCTTCGGCAAGTTGTACAGAAGTCCGAAGAGTACAATTTGCCACTATGTCTGGCGTATGTGGACTATGAGAAAGCCTTTGATTCCGTCGAAATTTGGGCGGTGCTGCAGTCCCTTCAGCGGTGCCAAGTTGACTGTCGGTATATCGAAGTGTTGAAGTGCTTGTACAGTAGGGCTACGATGGCTATCCGAGTACAGAACCAGAATACGAAACCTATCCAATTGCAGAGAGGTGTAAGACAGGGTGACGTCATATCCCCGAAACTCTTCACCGCTGCATTGGAAGACGTTTTCAAGCTTCTGGACTGGAAAGGATACGGTATCAACATCAATGGCGAGTACATCACTCACCTTCGATTTGCCGACGATATAGTCCTTATGGCAGAATCGCTGGAGGACCTAAGCACTATGCTCAATGACCTCAATAGTGTTTCCCAACGGATAGGTCTTAAGATGAACATGGACAAAACAAAGATCATGTTTAATGTCCATGTCACACCTATGCCGGTAGTTGTTGGGAGCACTAAGCTCGAAGTTGTTGACGAGTATGTTGACCTGGGACAAATAGTCCGACTAGGTAAGTCCAACTTCGACCGAGAGGTCAATCGACGGATTCAACTCGGCTGGGCAGCGTTCGGGAAGCTACGACACATCTTCTCGTCAGACATACCTCAAAACCTTAAAACGAAATTGTACAACCAGTGCGTGTTGCCAGTGATGACTTACGGAACTGAGACGTGGTCCTTCACTGCTGGCCGTATGAGGAAGCTCAAGGTCGCTCAGCGAGCTATGGAGAGGGCTATGCTCGGAGTTTCTCTGCGTGATAAACTTAGGAATGAGGATATCCGCAGTAGAACCAGAGTGACCGACATAGCCCAACGGATTAGTAAGCTGAAGTGGCAGTGGGCCGGCCATATAGCTCGAAGAACCGACAACCGATGGGGAAGAAAGGTTCTCGAGTGGCAGCCTCGTACCGGTAGGCGAAGTGTAGGGCGTCCCCCCACGAGATGGAGTGACGACCTGGTAAAACATGCAGGAAGTCGATGGATGCAGGTGGCTCAGGACCGTGCTTTGTGGCATTCTTTGGGGGAGGCCTATGTTCAGCAGTGGACTTGTGAAGGGCTGTAATGATGAAATGAAATGATGTGTGAGGCAGCTTGCCGGAATTCAAATTATGTATATATTACTCTGAATTCAAAGAAACATTCCGGATGTATGAGTACTGCCATAATATTATCCAACAATTCCTAAAAGAAGTAAAAAACCAACGGCTTTCTATTAAAAAGCCTTTATTACTCTTAGATTTTAACTTATTTGACAAAACAGATTAAATAAATCATGTTCTCGGCATTCTATTGGTCTTCCCTCAAAACAGCTTGTCGTTTGATAAAGACGTTCTTTAAGGCTTTCCATTTGTTTCTGTCCTTTGCTCTACGAAACCATTCTGTGCACGCTATTTTTTCTTAAATCATCTTTTTTATAGGATAAGAGTCATCTTTCTATTGATTTTGCTGTCTTCCTCTATTTCTTCTGTTTTTTCTAGGGTACCACTCAGTTATTATTCTGGTCCATTTCTCTTTTTTTTCTCACAACATATGTCCCATCCAGCGATATTTCCATTTACTGCATACTGATTGGGTTTTTCCGATCTAAGTTATTCCTTTTATATTTTTTACCTGTATTCTATCACTGCTCCTTTCTCCTAATATGATTCTCTCTATTCTGTTCTGACAGATATTGATTTTATTTTATTGTTGTTTGGTTAAAGCATGGCTTGCGTATTTCTGACATGGCAGGACAAGCATTGAAAACTTTTCGTTTTCTGGACATTGGCATCTCTTTATTATTTATTATTTCACTGAACGACCAGAATCTCTTTCCAAGTGTCAGCTATTCTTCTTTCAATTTCTTTCTGCATGTTATCTGTTGATGATACTAATTGTCCTAAATAAATATACTTATTTACTTATTCAAATTGTTGGTTATTAATTCCAATAGCCTTTTTTGTGGGGAACTTCTCATTATTTTTATCTTTGTTAAATTAATTGTGAGTTGTGAGACCTGCATTTGCACTTTCTATTGTCTAAGATATATTATAGAAGATGTATATTATCATTATACATCTTCTATAATATATCTTAGATATTAAGCTTATTGGCCTATAATTGCCAATGTTTTCTATGTCTCTTTTTTGCGTAACAAAACTATCATCGATTTCACCCAATCTTCTGAAATATTTTTTGTTTTTATTATTTTGTCGAATAAATTGGTTAGTTAAGGGAACAATCACTTTTAACTATATTATTCTAAGAAGTTCATTGGTGATTTGATCGGGACCGGGTGCTTTTTCTAATAAGTGATAATAGTTCTTCCTGTTTCCTCTTTTAGATAGTATTTTTAACAGGTGGTAAAGGTTCAGAATATTGCCTGTCGTCAACTGCAGTCGCAATGAGTTTATCATTTTTGCTTTTATACAGATCCTTATAATTTTCCGTACCAATATCAAATATTTAAAAAATTTTGCTAGAGCATTTTTCCTGTCTAACCTCTTCTTCTATCTTATTCATTATACAATCTATCTTTGATTCTAACTTTAAATACTTTCCTTGTTCTCTTTTCTTGTATTCTCACTAAGATATTGGAAAGTATTTGAACTTTTTGGCTTTCTTAGTAAGTATAGACTACTTATTTGTTCGTTAATCTTTTTACTTATTTCTGCAATCTCTTTACATTTCTCTTTAGCTTTCATACCTTGTAGAAGATATTTCTATTCCTTAAGTAGTTTAGTTGTGTCTGGTGGTGATTGTTTGTATATACTTTTCTGGCTTCAGTTTTGAGGATATTTCCAAAATCGCAATATTTTTCCTGAATTAATTTATTGTATTTTTCTTCTCTTCTATCTAGAATTTCTTTTGAGTTATTCATTAGCTCCGCGTTATTTTCGATATTTATATAGGGTCAATCTAGTTTGCAACCTTCGATTTTTCTTTATATGTATCCTTCGCAACATAGTACGAATTATTTTATGGACATAGTTAAATATTTAAATTGTGTATAATTGACTGAACTTTAAAAACTTTTGATTTATTGGTCACAATATAATCGATTTTATTTCTATGCAATTCATTTTGAGAAGTCTACGTTCATTTTCATTTTGTAGAAGCTTTTCATGATATTTTTCTAATCATAAGTTCACCAATTTTTTTTCGTTTTTGCTCTTGTTGTTCCATAGCCGTGTTTTGCCTCAGTATACTCTTCGTTTCTGTGGCGTACACCAATCTGTCCATTTAAATCATCCATTTTATAATATTTTTGTGAGCAGTATTAACAGTTCTTAGCAATTTTTGATAGAAGTCTCTTATTTATCTACATCTTCTTTTTTATCTGCTTAATTGGTGAGTATGCCTGAATAATTGACCAATATTCATTTCTGCTATTTTGCACGGGAAGTTTAATTTTGTGAAAATTGTTATTTTACCGGATATTCCTTTCAATTCTTCTATTTGGTCAGTATCCGTTTTGTCGAAAAACCACCACCACCATATTTCCCTGGTGTTTTTCCCGTTTAATGTAATTTATACTCTCTGTGGTCTTCTACTCATTCTTCTTATCTTCTTAATTAGCTTATTCCAATAACATCCCATTTAATTTCTTTGATTACTGTTTCTAGGTCAATGAGTTTCTCTGGGGTTCTTAGTGATCGTGTGTTGAGTGACGCTATGTGAATGTAATTTTTTTTTGATTATCTAACCTTAGAGGGTGTCAGTTGTTTCCCCCACGATGACCAGTCGGCTAAGGGGAGGGTGCTTTTCTTGTTATAGGTATTTTTTTTTTCTTTTTTGTATGTTATATTTTCCGTTAGCCGTTAGATAGTTGCTATTGTTGCTTGTATGTAGTGACGCCAGTAAAAAAGTTGGATCTGTTTCTCGTCACATCAATTGCGTTGGTTCTATTGGTTTTAAAGGGCAGGGAGTTTTGCTGTTTTTTAGTTCTAATGTCCTTAAAACCAGCAGTGAAATACGGTGAAGAAGAATTTTCGGTTTTTTTTTTCGCTTACTACAAGCTTTTTATATTTAAAAAACGCTATTTTTCCCTTCCTCATTTCTTCTATCAGCTCCGCATGTAAAGCTTCCCTTTTAGCTAGAATTACCCTTGGATACTGTTCACTGACATATATCTTCTTTAGATGCTTCTTGTTTCTCCATTATCTCTCACTTTTCCAATTAATATATGTAGAGAATCGTTGGTGCGATTTTGGCAAATGTGGCGGCAGATATGTAGAGAATCGTTGGTGCGATTTTGGCATATGTGGCGGCAGATATGTAGAGAATTGTTGGTGCAATTCTGGTCTGTGTTGGTGCACAGAGCTCTTCATGTGTTGTTGCATATGTGGCGGCGGATATATGGAGAATCGTTGGTGCGATTCTGGCATATGTGGTGGCAGATGTGCAAAGAATCGTTGGTGCGATTCTAGCATGTGTTGGTGCACTGAGCCCCTAATGGGTTGTAGCATATGTGGCGGCAGATATATAAAGAATCGTTGGTGCGATTCTGGTCTGTGTTGGTGCACAGAGCCCTTTATGTGTTGTAGTATATGTGGAGAATCGTTGGTGCGATTCTGGCATATGTGACAGTAGATACGTAAGGAATCGTTAGTGCGATTCTGGTCTGTGTTGGTGCACAGATTTCAATGAAAGTTTCACGAGTTGAATATGCATTGCTTATGAATTATGGTAAAGAGTAACAAAATTGTTAAAATTACTGTGTTGAAACTTGTTGATCGGACCTTTCACAATAAGTCACGTTGTTCAGGAAGTACTGTGTACCGAAGCCTTAATTATAGGGCATTGTCAATTATGACAGTTGACTATTGTACTTAGACTTAGGAGAAGTGAAGTACCATTTTGAATCGACCTTGTTTCTATTGGCAGGATAGCCGAGCTAGATTAATCTCTGAGCATATTTTGTCTCTAGGCACTGCAACCGAGGACGGATGCTTGTCAGGAATGGCCGTGTCGTGAATTGATGGCGTCATAGTGCAACAAGCAGCGCCATCTAACAATTAGTTTTCCGAACTAATAATATGTACGCACTCATGTCAGGATGGACGAGCGGACGAATTGTTGTTTGTTACAGGAATGCATAAAGATACACGCCCGAGGACGGTCGTACTTCAGGATGGCCGTGTCGGAGCGTCTATAAAATATCACTTGGATCGAGGTGGACATGAAGGTATATCGAGAAACTCCCACTTGTTTGTGCAGTATAAAGTTCACTGTAGGTGCCGTGCGCGAGAGATTCCGCTTCAGTCATTCAACAAGTGTGGTCACTCTACTAGTGGTGCTAAGATAGTGTCGTGGTTCTGTTCGTAGTTGTAATTCTTCTAGTGCAGGCAAGGAGGATTGATGTTGCTGAGTGGCTGCCCTGTGTTACATTGAGATAAGTAGTGTTGCTATTGGTTTACATATTTTGGTGTTATCATGTAATTACGTACCTCACGTTACACTGGTGTGTGATTGTGGCGGAGACGTGTTACGGTTTGGTGGAACTGTAATTTCACTATAATAAATGTATAGTGCGTTACGTTGTCTTATTACTGATAATGATTAAACTGCGTAAGCAAGAGAGCAAGTTGAACATCCGCTGTCACACTTTTACTATTTTTAACAATTAACGCTATCCTGATATATTTCCGAGATCAAAATTGAAATCCTCTATTGTAATCTCCGACATATAATAAAAAATAGGAAATAATAGAGGACTGGCTTTGGTTTATTTCCTTCTAAATTTCTATGCTCTATTTGCTTTAGTATATTGATTTTTTTTTTCATTCCCTTCGATATCAATGTTCATGTCGCTTTTGAAGGTTTGTCAATAATAATTATTAGTTTCAATGTTGATTTTTCTATTTCGTCCTCGCCAAATATAATTATAACGATTTTTTTTCCTCTTTTTAAATATTCTTTGTCTATATCTTGAGTTTTTACGTTTAGTTTTAAGCTTTTACTTTCTTTTATAATCGGGATTAATTTATCATCCATTGTAGTCATTATTTTATTTATAAAAGATACGGCAAGTCCGTAGATTAATGTTGCATTTCTAATTAAGTTCTTTTGAACAAAAGTTGAAATTGTGCCTACATTTTTATTAAGATTGCTTGGGACAAAACGTAATGGTAGAAACTATTAGAATGTTTTTTTCAACATTTGCAACACTAACGTAAATGCTAGTCATTTGCTGTTACAGTTACTTTTCCAGCAATGTAAAAGTCAAAGGGTAGGTATATAGATAAAATTACTTGTGAAATGTTTTCTCTACGTGTCGTGTCTAACCTCAAAATATTTTTGATACATTTCCTTCTTTCTTGTGATGTAATGTGCAGGTTTCACTCTCGTTAATATCTCCAACACTTTAAGGCCTTATTTTGTTGTAGTGCGGTAATACTCTTGAGTGTATGATGTTAAGAACAATTTTTTAGCACGACTTTAGCCGGATGTAGATGTTTACACTTCGAAGCCCGGAAACTGATTTTAAATTATGAACTTTAAATTATTCATTATGTTTACAAGAATACTACACATGGTTTGAAACCAATTTTACCAATATTATCGCGTCTGATTTTAACTTTTTTAATTCCCGACGTTTTAGGTACTTTACAGTACTCATGGTCACGGGGGCGGGAGACTGATTGAATTTACGTCGACATTTAATTATCAGATCGTTAGTAGTCTTAAGCACATTCTGTATGTTTTGACCTTTTTTGTTTGATAAAAGTAAGACTTTTGTCCGATAAAAGTAGTATTTAATAATAATAATAATTCAATAAAGAAGATGGCTGGTTGCAACAATCTAATTGGGATCCCGTTATGAATACAATAAAATTTAAATCCAAGCATTTTACTGCAAGACTTCAAGATACTGTAAGTTCATTCTGCTTAGATTACAAGAAACATTAATAATTAAATGTTGAAGGTAGCCTTTGTTAACATCAGGACGTCAAACACTTATGCTGCCTCCGTGACCATGGGTACTGAAAAGTGCATTACACGTTGGAAATTAAAAAAGTTATAATCAAACCCGATAAAATCCGTAAAATCAGTTTTATTTTATGAACTTTTACTTTTGGGCGAATAGCTCAAATATTGCTGATAATAAATAATAGGTTAAAAAAACACGCTTTTGTAGATAACCGAACTAAAAACTAGAAAATAATTTTCAATAAGTTTAAAATAAGAAAATAGTGTTGAATAAAACTATTTTTACGGATTTTATCGCGTTTAATTAACTTATTTTATATTCCCGATGTTTCGGTTGCTTTCCAGCAACCGTGGTCACGGAGGACTGAGGTGATTGACGTCCCGATGTCAGTGTTAAACCGGAGTACCTTCAGCTTTTTTAATTAATAATTTTAGTCCGATCTACGCAGAATGAACTAACTGTGTCTTGAAGTCTTGCAGTGGTGTGCTTGGGCTAAAGTAGAAGAGTAAATCAATCAGAAGTTGTAAATCAATCTGACGTTTTAAAGGGGATGAAAATCACATTCAAAAATTCCGTTACATAGATACGATCAAGCTAATAAAAGCGTGTTAAAAATGGAAGAGCACGCACCGTCGGGAGCAAGAGGATTTTAAATTTATTACATTAAGTTAAATTGTAATCTAACTTTAACTTTTCCCATGTAATGCTTATGTGATAAGGCTGAAGTTAGGAAGGATGTGTCTTCAAAATATAGGGATGCTCACAACACAACCTTTGCTTTGCCCAAATATCTGATTTGTATTCTAACGGTGTAATAATATATACAGACTATTAAGCTAATGAAGCTTAATAGTCTGTATATATTATTACAAGTCAACAAAAAAACTGGAATATTTACATACTACATACTTACATTGACACTTATAAATGTTATTGTATACAAAAATATGCTGATGTAGGCAATCGCTGATACCAACATCACTGTTATCTGAAATATTTAATTAAGATAATTAATACTGTTGTGTTACTGTTTGGAAATTAATTATATCTGTTTGTCATAATGTAGTGGTGTTAGGGTAAGTTGTGATGGTGATAGTAGTAGTAATAGTAGTAGTAGTAGTAGTAGTAGTAGATAGTAGTACAAGGCATTGAGGGAGGGGGTATTTAATATTTAATTAAATTTAAATTTATTCGATTATTTAATATTTATTCTAGCAAGAAGCTTATAGTACACTGGCTGTTTCACGCGACTTCACCCGCGTTTAATTTAGGGTTTAATTTTTTTTTTTCGCGGAACCCTCATTCTTTTTCTAAAATAAAAGTAGGCTAAGTTACTCCATTTAACATCAGCTATCTGTCAGTGAAAGTCCCATCTAAATCTGAAAAGCCATTTCGGAGATTAGCCGGAACAAACAGACAGACAGACAAATTTAATTTTAAAATTATGTTTTTGTTATACTCGTAAATACCATATACACTTTCATTTAGTAGAAAGCTGTTATTGTGTTATTACAAACAGACATATGATTTTATTTATTTGTGTAGATATATGTAAATGGTGTGCTCTAAGGCGTTGGCTTTAATACACTAGAATCCACTGATTTGCTCGACGCAGCGGTTCGGTGAAATTTGCTGATCGAGCATGTATCTGCGTTGAGATACCATTACATGTTTTTTGTCTTCCGTGAGTAAGTAAAAGTAATACCATATCCTACCTGTAATCCAAAAATAACATTGAAAAGTCTTGTTGCCTCGGCAAGTTGCGTATAAGCAAAAGACCACTGCTGTATCTTAATATTTTGTTCCCTGTATGTTAAAACCCGTAACTCGCAGTTATCTATTTGTTCAAAAATTTCAGCCACGGTATTAGCCTCTCTAACCACTAGTCGAATAATACATTTTAGCTGATCAGACAATATATATAATATTGAGTATAATACGAAATATTCATAAAAGTAGCGGGTATCAGACAGTATAAAATTTACTTGAAATATATGCAACAAAAAATTGCTGATACCATTATTAAAAAGATCATCATATCTTGAACCGTCTAATTGGAAAACTATTTTTAGAAAAACGTACATTACTAAAATTACAACAATTAATTTAGTTTTTTTTTCAAAAGTTTTTAAAAACAGATCATCCTTTTGATAAATAGGAATGTTGACTGATAAGACGGATACTAATTTTTTAAATGATTTTGAATGATAACAAGCCGTCATTATTAAACACAACGAATTTCCGAAACTTATATAAAGATTTGAGATTTGGTTAAAATTCAACAGAGAATGAAAATAACCACAAACTATTATATTTGAAAAGCATACTGACGTTTCTATAAACAATAAAAAATACATTAAATATTTCGTATATCTTTTGTCCATAAAGGATATGTTCCTAAATATAAAAAGTAAATTTTCAATAAGAAATATGCGTTTAAAAGGTTTCAAGATAAACATTGTTTCAGTCACTAGAGTTTATAACGAGGCTATGCAATGCAACAAACTAGTACTGTTAGTTTAATCATAATGCTTTACACGATAACAAAGTTCACTTTAATAAATAATAAATTACATAAATGAAACATTATATTAATGAATTAGGTTACATACTATTATTACCAAAACGTATTTGTATAAAATATACACAAAGGCCAACTCACACTCACACGGCGGACGACAGTGCCTCGCGAATTTCTTCTATAATAACAAAGTCGCTTCGCGCTTCCGTCTGTACGCTTAGATCCTTTAAATTACGCAACGGATTTTGATGAAGTTTTCATCATTAGACAAAATCATTTAAGTGAAATATTTATATGTATAATATATGCAAATTATGTATTATGTAATTTTTCTTTCCGTGTGTATTGACCGAACTCCTCCTAAACGGTTGGGCCGATTTTGAAATTTTGTGTGTGTAATTAAGTTGATTAGAGAATGGTTTAGATTCACAATTGGACCCAGCAGATGGCATTGTTTTCGAGATCTAGAAATCGCTGAGCGCTAGTTCATGAAAAAAGAGTGACAAACAATCTAACAATTCACACTATGGTTTAATTTGACTCTTTACTCTTTAGTCTTTTTTTGAAAAACGTTGCCTCCACACTAGGATTTTTGCCTATATGGGGGGAGAGACAGTTTACATACATAAATTTTACAAGGACAAATATACACATGGGAAGTTGCTTTTGAATCCTATGAATAATAACTTCATATAAAATCGTCGCAGATGCGTTGCCATACCTGGGGATTAAGATGTAGGAAAGCTGGTTTTCTTTCCTTGGTGACAAAAATAGGTAGGAGGTTGTAACAAAACTCAGTTTCAATCCTAGGTAGAAATCAAGCCATTGCTTTTGTGAGTAAGCACGCTGCCTCAAGTAGTACCGCTTGACGCCGCTTGACAACTTTCGAGCGGTGTCATTCGGTGAACGTGTTCGTTCCAGTGTGAGTTGGCCCTTATGCGATTTACTTAAGAGTTCTGTTGTACAATTAGTTTAATTGAATACACTTGGTATGAAAAAATATTAAAGCAATCAAGTCTTTGGATAGTTCATCCAAGCCGGGAATTATAATGATGAATTTATGTTACGTTTCGTATGTTTTTGAAGATAGCCATGAATTGCTAATTATATAGCTGATTATCGGGGGGATATTTATCATAGTTGATAATTTATGGTTATCAGGAAGATCTATGGAAAAGGCCTATGTTCAGCAATAGACTTTTGATAGGCTGTAATTAATGAATGAATGATGGATAGTATGTTGAGGGAGCAGAGAAGGAAACAGGTTATACGTTCGTAATCGATTTATTGGTAAATATGTTGGAGCGAGAAAAATGGAAGAGAGAATGCGGTCCTGCCACGGTATTTATACTGCCGTAGCAGGCCCTATTTGTTCTTTCCGTGAAACACTGTTTTCACACTGTGTCGATTAGACAAACATAAATCAATAAAAATTTTGCTTTAAAATCCTTTAAACTTGCCTATGCTGCTAATTACTCTGAGGTGTTTACGATCATAGAGTTTCATCTTGGCTAACCCCACTTTTCTCACAATTTTCAGTACCTTTTATTTATTTGAAAATAAACAAATAAAATGTACTGAATAAACTCTAGGGATATTTTATATTTCATCAAATATCTAAAAATCTATGAAGAATTTTCTGATACAATAAACGGAAGAATGATAGGTTATTTGAAGGTATTTCATAAAAAATAAAAACATTTCTATTTTTATTGTTTTAAATAAAAATGTAATTTTTTAATCACCTTAGAAAGTTGGTATGATAAAAATAATAATTTCTTCTTATAAAACTATTAATTTTAATTATAATATAAAATTAAAAATTGTGTACAACCGACCTCAACATAAATTATTAAGAATAACTCAAAAACTATTAGTCAGATCTTGATAAAATTTATATAGGACCACATATGAAGCACCAGCTTTCAAATAAAAAAAGAATCATCGACATCGGTTCACCTAGTAAAAAGTAATGAGGTAACACACATAAAAAAACATACAGTCGATATTGAGAACCGTCTCCTTTTTGAAGTCGGTGGAAAATTGAAAATATCTTATAAAATCTAATTATTAATAATCAATGTTTCCACCTGTTACATTAATTACACATCGACATCGATTGTTCATACTTAAAATTAAATTGTCAATGTCTTGCTGCGGTATGAGGTACGGTGTTCTTTGGAAGTGTTCGTAAAGTTGTTATTCCGTCGTCAAATTTGGCGAAATCTTTTAAAGCCTTTTATTGTAACATGTACCAGGCCTGCTCGATATGATTTAACTCGGGCGACTGTGCAGGCCAATCCAAAACTTGAATATCGCGGTCTCGGAGAGCGACTGACGCCAGCCGCTGGGAAGCCGTATGGGAAGGCGCATTATCGTGCATGAGTAGAAATTCCTGGCCCATTTGGATTCCGTGTGGGGCAGTAACAGGATCTGCTACCTCCCGTGTGGTATTTTTGTGCAGCCATCCTGCCTTGGATCCAAATGAGCTGGGTTCGTCCGCCAAGACGAATTCTTGTCGACTTACCTAAATCCGTTATTCAACCAGTAACACTCTTTGCTGATGATAGCACCATAACGATTCAATGCAATAAGAAGGATAGCTATAATAATGACATTAATAATTCTCTTATATCAATAATGAAATGGTTAAATAATAGTAAAGTGGATGGAGAGCAGTGGACTGTATTTATACTTTAACTGGCGGTGTGAGGTTAGCTATACTAGGGGACTGCTCGAAGAAAAGATGGTACTTTTAACTATACTATATTCACTATTTACAAAGGGTTCGGCACTATTAACTAAATCACTATTCACAGAGGGAGGTCTTCAGTATGGAGTCTTCTTCCAGGTTTTCTGTCTTGATTCTTCCTTGTTGTCTTCTCGAGTGCCGCTTCCGAATGAATGAACGACGACCGTCCGAGGCGCCCTTCTTATATTTCCGAGGAGAGCGCTTCATTCCGTGGGGTTAGCCGCCCGATGGCAATTTTCGCCGCACGCGCGCTGATTGGTTGCCCGATATCGCGTGATCAGCGCCGGCGTGCGGGGTGCGCGGGACGTAACGGGGAACGAAGGGGCGACGGGGCGGCGGGTCTCTCGCTGTCCGTAACATTCTCCCCCCGGCGTAGCCTTGCGAGCCTAGGCTGCACTCGGGAGGACGGCGATCCTCCCGACCGGCCGCCGCAGCAATCCGCCCCTGGTCCTCACTTCGACGTTCCGTACCACGCCGTCTGGTCCGGGAAAGGTCCTCGTTATAACTCCTCTTGGCCACACGTTCCGCGGCATGGTCCCGTCTGCCACCACGACGAGGTCTCCTTCTTGTACTGGGCGCTGCTGCACGTCCCTTGAGTCTCCGCGCGCAACCAGCGTCGGCAGGTACTCCCTCACCCAGCGCTTCCAGTACTCGTCGGCAAGTCCCTGCGCCGCTCTCCACGCCCGACGATCATTAGGCGTGCACGGCGCGGTCACTGGAAGGCTCGATGGTCCCAGCAGCAAGAAGTGGTTGGGTGTCAATGCCTCTTCTTCGTCGATGTCGACCGGTACGTGCGTCAACGGTCGAGAGTTAACGGTGTTTTCGGCTTCTGTGAGGAGCGTCGCTAATGTCTCCTCCCGTGGGCTCTTCTGATTGAGTGTGGCTGCGAGCGCGGTCTTCACCGAGCGCACGAGACGCTCCCATGCGCCTCCCTGGTTCGGCGCACCCGGCGCGATGAACTTCCAATCCGTCCGCCGAGTCAACGCGTAGTCCTTCAGCAGGGGTGCCCACTCTTCCATTGCCCGTCGTAATTCGGTGTCCGCCCCATGAAAGTTTGTTCCGTTATCCGAGTAGATGACCCGTGGCCACCCACGCCTAGCCGCCATGCGCCGCAATGCCGATATCGCCGAGTCTGTCGTTAGGGAATAAACTATCTCTAGATGTACCGCGCGCGTCGTCAAACAAGTGAATAACGCTATCCACCGTTTTTCATGCCTACGTCCTATTGTTACCGTTATAGGCCCGAAATAGTCGATTCCGGTGTAGGTGAATGGTCGCGCGAATGCCCCTAACCGTTCAGGTGGTAGATCTCCGATAACCGCTGGCCGTGGTGTCGCCTTGCGTACCCTGCACCGCAGACATCTCCGCTCCACTTCTCGTACGGTCGGTCGTAGTCGAAGTATGTGATATCTCGTGCGTAGGTCGTTCACTACCCGTTCCCTGTTGGCGTGGCTTGCTTCCTTATGCGCCTTCTCCACAAGCAGCTTTACAAACTGGTGGCGTCCGTTCAGGATGATGGGCCTCTTCATTTGGCTGTCCACATCGGCTGCGTTAATCCGTCCTCTAGCTCGCAGTACGCCATCTTCGAATATGGGGTCGAGCTTCCTTAACGCGCTGCCGGTTGCCAAGTTCCTTCCTTTCTGCAGTCGACTGATGTCTCCAGCAAAACTCTCTTGTTGACTTCGCTCGATCCACATCCGCTCTGCTTTATGGATGTGGTCCAATGTTAGTCCGTGCGCCTTTCCTCTCATGGCATCGACGAACTGTAATATCCGAGCGGTGGCCCTGACCAATCTCTCGTAAGAAGAGAACCTCTCGATGTCTGGCAGGTGTGGAGCGCCCCTGGTGTCGTTCTGGTGCGCCACGACTTCCTCCAGCTCGTCATCTTCATCCCCTGCCTTCTCTTCCCGTCGTCGAGGCCATCGATCTTCCTCTTCGTACAGGAATGGCGGTCCCGTAAACCATTTGTCGCTCTCTTCCTTGTACGTATAATTAATGCGCGTTGCCTGATCCGCGATGTTGTCTGCGGTCGGTATCCACCTCCATTGCTTGGGTGACGTCTTCTCCGATATCTCCCCTAATATATGTGCTACGTATGGGGTGTAACGCGCCGTATCGTTTTGAATCCAATGGAGCGCCGTAGTGGAGTCTGTCCAATAAACTACCCTATCGGCTACCACTCTGTGCTCGCCTTGCACGAATTCCGCGAGTCGCGCGCCTATCAGATTCGCCTGTAATTCTAACCGTGGTATGCTTTGCGCCTTTATCGGGGCGACTTTCGCCTTGGCCGCCACTAATCGTACCTTAACCGTTCCGTCGCGGTATCGTAATCGCCAATACGCCGCGGATGCGTACGCACGTTCGCTTGCGTCGCTGAACACGTGGAGCTGACGCTCTACCACTCCCCCCGTAGGAGCATAGCACCTAGGCAGCCGCAGTCGTGATACTTCCTCGACGACTCGCAGCCACCTCTGGAATTCCTCAGCTGCCTCCTCGGGTAGTTCGTCGTCCCATCCGACCTTCTTCATCCGCCACAGGTCTTGCAGCAGGATCTTGGCGGTGATGGTGAGGTAGCTCAGCAGTCCAAGCGGGTCGAAGACCGACATGACTGCACTCAACGCCTCTCTCTTGGTCGGTGGCCTCTGCAGCGTCTTCACCTCGTTCGGTACCCGGTTCATGGATGTGTTAAACGTTAAGGCGTCTTCATTGGCCATCCATAATAGCCCTAGGGTTCTGCCTGGGCTGTCTTGTCTCAAGCCTACCTCCTTAGGCTTGCTCGCTAATAATTCCTCCGGCTTGTCTTCTAGTAGGGCTGCGTGGTTCGAATTCCAGCCCGCTAAGGTGAAGCCGGCCTGCTGGTGGACTTCCGTAACCTGCCTCGCAGTGTTTACCGCTTCCTCCACCGTAGCATAACTGTCTAGGTAGTCATCCATGTAGTGACTACGTACGATAGCGTTAAGTGCCAACGGATGTGTCTCAGCGTGTGCGCGCGCGTTATGATCCCTAACGCTATGCGCGAGAAACGGCGAGCTTCTCGCACCGAAAATCATTGAAGTCATAACGTATTCCCGCGGTGGGCTGGATCGCTCGTTACCTCGCCACGGAAATAATTGCGCGGGTTGGTCGCGACGGTCAATCTTAACGCGTAAGAACATTTCCCTAATATCCGCTGACACGGCTATTTCGTTCTCCCTAAATCTGAACAGTATGCCCGGTAGGTTCCGTAACAAGTCGGGGCCGTCAAGCAAATAATCGTTCAAACATTTACCGGACGCACGCGCTGCCGCGTCGAAAACCACTCTCGTCTTCCCAGGCTTGTTCGGGTTTCGTACTGCGAAGTGGGGCAGGTACCAGCTCCTAGGGTCCTCTTTCTCCGTCCCCTCGGCTTCCCTTGCGTATCCTTTCGCCAGGAGGTTATCTATTTGTGCGGTATAGGCGTCTCGAAATTCCGGCGATTTGTCCATTTTCCTCTCGATCGTCCGCAGTCTTCTAGCAGCCATCTCGTAGCTAGGAGGCATCCGCACGTCGTCGTCCTTCCATGGCAGTCCCACCTGGTATTGATCGCCGACCTTCTTGACGGTGCGCTGGAATATCTCGACAGCGCGCTCCTCTTCCCGTCGCGGCCTATTCCTTAGCGAGATACCGATGGAATCGATCTCGTACTGCCGTTTGAGGAGTTCCGTTATCTCCTCGTCTTGACTCGCGAACGTTCGGATGTCCCTATCTATCCGTCCGCTACTGCTTACGACGTGTAACACGGTTTCACCGTCCTCCCTACACGTGAATCGCGGCACGGTTCCCTGTATCACCCATCCTAATAACGTACGTGCAGCTATCGGCTGCCTTCGACGCCCTATCCTCAAATTACGGGTGATTATTAAATGCCAATTGTCGGCTCCTAATAATAATCTCGGTTTGGCGTCCTCATAGCAAACCGAGCTCGGTAGGTCGCGTAAATGCTTTAGACGTAAACACTCTTTATTTACCGACTGCGAACCTATCTGTAAATTTGTTACTGTACGCGCATTTATTCTATACATCTCGCTGCGCGATTTTCCACGTATGCCTATGTTAACTAGCCTGCTATCGGCCTCGCGCTGACTATTGCTTATTCCCCTAATATTCAGCGGCTTTACCGGTCCTTCCGCTCCTAACTCACGCGCTAAGTCGTCATCGATCAACGAAATAGTCGAACCTTCGTCGAGCAACGCGTACGTGTCTATTTCCTTACCGTGTGGTCCACGTAACGTAATGGGACACACTTTCAACAATACGGATGCATTCCTACCGACGTTAGACGCGACGAGTACGGTCTCATCCGGTTTGGCCGATGTCTCAGGTGCGCGGGTCTTGCGGGTGTGAAGGAGGGCGTGGTGGGGGGCGTTGCAGCCGTCGATGCCGCATTTCTTTGCTTTACATTTAAACCGTCGGTGTTTACTATTTAAACATAGAAAACATACCCCGTCTTCTTTTACCCAATTCCACCGGTCGTCCACACCCATTTGCGCTAACTTCCTACACTTGGCGATCGCGTGTTCACCTCCGCAGCACATACAAGAGGCACTACCGGTGTCCTCCTGTGCGGTGAACGTTTTTACGTCGCGAGCCCTATTCTCTACGCGGCGTGTCACTATCCTTTTCGACGGCGGCGCCTCTCGTCTTACGGGCGATTCCTTAGTCGGCTCTACGGAGGTATAGGCATGACTCAACGCACGATCAGCCTCTCTCATCATGAACCTGGACAGTGTAACGATGTCTGGCTCGTCTGCACTCCCGTAGTGCTCCGCATAATCACACCAACGCGACCGTAAGTGAGGGCTTAACTTACTCGTTACCTCCCTAGTAAGCATTGGATTTTGCAGATATCCCTTGCCGTCGACGTTTTGCAAAATGCACACGATATTTTGCAACTTTATTGCGAACGCATTTAATTCCTGTGCGGTTTGACCCGGGCGCGGAAGGCGTTTCAATTCTTCTAACGCGCGATCGATAATTACTTCTGGGCGGCCGAAACACTGCTCTAATGTTCGCATAATATCTGCTGGATCCTTCGCGGTAAACAGCAGTGCCGATACTACTTCCCTAGCTTCACCGCGTAAGCAATTTCTTAACCTTGCCATATTTTCCGTATCTGTGAATCCATATAGACGCGTGGATTCTTTCATCGCGGCTTTGAACGCTAACCATTCCGCGGCCGAACCGTTAAAAATAGGCAAGTCCTGCGTCTGCTTCGCGGCAGCGGGCCTAACTCTGACCATATTCTCCAGAGCTTCCGCTAGTCGCTCTATACCCCTATCCTTTCCTCGCGGAGTAAGCGACCTATCTCTATCCCTATCTCTCTCTAGCCTATGCTGTGGCGCTGGCGTCCTATGCGCACCTACATCCCTATGCGGCGACGGTGATCTACGATCCGCGTGGCGATGTGGCGATCTATGTGTAGGCGATAGAGTGCGGCGTTGGACGCGCGACGGCGACGTAACCCGTACACGACGATCCACCTGGTTCATTCCTGTGGCGACTCCATCTTCCCTCTGTACCGAATCTATGCGGCGCGGTTGAACGTTATTCGCTTCCGTCCTCCCCTGGGCATCTTCACTGTGGTCGTAACCGGTTACCCTGTTCGGTAGGGTCTGCTCTAACTCGATGCGGGGCGCGGGCTGAGAGGGGCGGGAAGGCGACTCCCCCCGCACAGTCTCTACGTTCTCTAACCACCTATCAACGCGTACCCTATTTTCAACTAACTCGTCTTCGTTGACACTTTCCCTATCTGTTTCTTCTTGCAGTTGCGCGACGTCCCTAGCGTACTTCTTCCTAATAAGATCTTCTTCCAACTGCAATTGCTTCCTCCTAATTGCAGCTAGTTCCTCCGCGGCGTTATATTCAATTTGCTTTAATTTAGCTATCGCACTAGCCGTCGACCGGGCTGAACGAACCGAGCGAACCGACGGGGCGCGGGGCGCGGGCCTATGTACGTCTGTTACAGGCGCGACGGTACGTACTATCGAACTAATCTCTGTAGACGGAAGATCTTCTATAATCGCGGCGAGTGTCTCTGTACGCGGCGCGGAAATGCTAACCTCTCCCAAACGATCGGTCGTGGACACGGACATAGCGGGGCGCGGCGGCGGGGGCGCGGGCGCGGGCGTAGATGCCGGCGCGGGCGGGGCCTGGAGCGCGGGCGCGGCGGAGGGCGCTTGTGCCATCGCGAGATAATCGGACGGGGACGCGGGTGCTTCTTCGAATATGCGCATTCCTACCGGCGTGTCATCATCGTTCCGTGTCTTCTGGCTTCGTGTCTTCCTCATGGTCCCACGTTGCGACCTCCGGTCGTCTTCAAAAAGACGTACGTACAGTCTTTAAAAAGACACACGTATGGATGTCGTTCCCGCCACAAGGGCGTTACCAGATGGTCACAGTTTGGCACCGTTAGGGAGTGACCACTGGCCGCGTAAACGCGGTTAAGAAAAAAGAAATTGTCTGGAAACAGACAATAGACGTGTATGACGTAGGCGTAACAAGAAACAGGGAAGAAATTAGTACCGACGATCTTCTCTCTTCGTCGACGAACTTCTTTCTTCCTTGAAGATCTTCTATAATAATCTTCTCTCTTCTGTAATTATGTTCTTTCTTCTATAACTGCCTTCTTTCTTGTTTCTTCTTACTTCTTTCTTCTTTCTTCCTTCTTCTGGCTGCTATCCGGCGACGATGGACCAAGATAAAGTGGATGGAGAGCAGTGGACTGTATTTATACTTTAACTGGCGGTGTGAGGTTAGCTATACTAGGGGACTGCTCGAAGAAAAGATGGTACTTTTAACTATACTATATTCACTATTTACAAAGGGTTCGGCACTATTAACTAAATCACTATTCACAGAGGGAGGTCTTCAGTATGGAGTCTTCTTCCAGGTTTTCTGTCTTGATTCTTCCTTGTTGTCTTCTCGAGTGCCGCTTCCGAATGAATGAACGACGACCGTCCGAGGCGCCCTTCTTATATTTCCGAGGAGAGCGCTTCATTCCGTGGGGTTAGCCGCCCGATGGCAATTTTCGCCGCACGCGCGCTGATTGGTTGCCCGATATCGCGTGATCAGCGCCGGCGTGCGGGGTGCGCGGGACGTAACGGGGAACGAAGGGGCGACGGGGCGGCGGGTCTCTCGCTGTCCGTAACAAATAGTAACTTAAAAATTAATCTGAATAAAACTTGTGTAATGCATTTTAGTCAACGTTCATCAACTCCCACTAATCTTAAGGTCCAATATAATAATAAAATAATTGAAGAAGTCAACACTGCCAAATTCCTCGGGGTGACGATTGACAAGAAATTGAATTGGAAAGAACACACAGAAATTCTTAGCAAAAAAATAAGTAACTCGACATATGCACTTTACAAATTGGTTAAAGTGCTTAACATTAATGCGTTGCTTACAGCGTACCATGGCTTAGTTTCATCGCACCTAAGATACGGGATTATCTTCTGGGGCAATTCGACTAACAAAGAATTACCTTTCAAAGCACAAAAGCGATGTATTAGGACCATGTTTAAACTAAAGCCAACTGATAGTTGCAAACCCTATTTTATAAAATATAAAATACTGACATTACCATGTCTATACATTTTAGAAATTGCCATGTTTGTTAAACATAATCGGCACTTATTTCCACGTTTATCAGATGTAGTTAGTCGCAGCAGACGCGATGATACTATTCTATGTTTGCATAGCTCAAAAACTGCATTGATGCGAAAAAGTGTTTTTTGCATGGCCCCTTTAATATATAATAAGCTTTCGAAATGTTGGAAGGAACAGAATGCCCGTATATTTAAACATAAGTTGAAATTATATTTAGAAGGCAAAGCATACTATAGCATATTAGAATTTTTGAATAATAAAATTTACATCTTATGTAACAAGCAATTCTATTATTGGCACTGTATAAAGCAAATAAAATATAATGTATCTTCATAGTAAATAATATTAACAGACATTTAATTTATTCTTTAGATTTAGATTTATTGATAAAATTGTTAAATATAGTTTAATAATGGTTTAATTAGATAATGTTTTAATAATATTTCATTTTCAATTATTGTATACTATTTGTAATATTTTCATTGATTTATATATTTGTACGCCACAAAGGCCAAACATGACTGAACCTTTTAATATATCTGAACAACCTGCATGCTTTGTATGTATACTCATGTTTCTACAAATAAATATCTTATCTTATCTTATCTTATCTTGTCCTCACCTTGATTGTCCCGCCTTGGTATGAGTGGACCTCCTTAGGGTGCTGTAGACGGCTAACTCTCCATGGAGTTCTCCAAACGCATATTCTTCGTGAAAAAACTCAAACCGGGTCTCATTGGTGAACAGAACCAAAGACCATTAGTCGTCACTCCATGGTAAATGCTCCCGAGCCCACGAAAGCCGCCGACCGCGATTGCCACGTCGCAATACTGGAACACGTCACTTCCCAGCAGCTGGTGTTCCTCCTGGAGTCTTTGTAGTAGTTATATCGCTGTGATATTGGGTTGTCTTCTGGCAGTCATATGGAGAAATCGATCCTGTATCTGCGTAGTAACACGATATCTACCTGTATGCCGTTCAGCCACATCTCCATAACCGTAATAATGTGACCACTATCTTGATATCACGTTTTGGCTGGTGTGTAGGGCCTCAGCAATGATGCGTTGAATAGTACCATTTTCTAACACCCACGGCTCATAACATTTAATCTCGACTTTAATGACGACGTGACATGACTCTTAAAGCTCACACAGCACGTTAAATTAAAAAATAAAAATAATCTAATCCCTTCTCATTAATTAATATCAGTAGAACAATTTTAATTTTCCTTGACAAAACGAATGACTAACAATTTTGCCGCCGTATTTTGTTTTTCCTTTTGTTTTTTTTTCTTATTTACATTTTTAAATTTTAAAAATAGAATATAAGAGGTTTCAAACTGTATATAAACTTTTTATGTAATCTAAAAAGATTTTAAAGTATAAAATCGAGATTTTAAAGTATAAGATTCTGTTGATGTGTTTAAACTACGAGTATTAAGATTATTTATTCGACGGCGTGTCTATAAAATACCAGTTGGATCGAGAGTGAGCGCGACGTGGCGTCACTCAAGCAGAGCGTCATATCGATGATGACGGGGTAATTTATTTTATAGAATTATAGGTGACGAACGAGCACACATTCCATCTGCAGGGCTCAGCATAGGTAGGAGACAATTTTATCCTTGGGGAAAGGAGAAAATATTTATCCCCCCGCTTAGTTTTATCAACCCTTCGAGCATGAGCACATCGGTGGATATAATGTCCACAGTAGATAAAATGGGAGATCAACTTAGATTTTGATAGATTTTTTTGTATGAGTATAAACTTAAACCCACGTCCAATTAACTAGGATAGAATTGTCCCTTTCAAATGTCAAACAAGCATAATTTTTATCTTTCATTTAGCTCAATGCTACGGACGGGGGATATATGTCTACTCGTTATGTCAAACGGGGATAAACTTTTCCCGTTGCCGTGCTTTGTCATAGAGACAAGAAAATTTTAACTTTTGTCAGGGGGATAAAACTTTGTCCCCAGTCCGTGATAGGCCGTGCTGATGGTAAGTGAAAGCTGTGGTCCATAGACAACTACATCTATTCTCGATTAAGAATCAAAATGCAGATGCGTTGCCACCGTTGACGATGATGGAATACCTCGTTTTAAGTAAAAGGGGGCTCTGGTTCTCTACTCTCAAAATAAGAAATACAACAGCATTGACCTGCTATTTTAAGCTGGTATTCTGTGCAAGCGTGGTCCTTTTCCGGCCGAGTCGACCCATTCATGCTACAACCATTATAGCTGCAGCATGACTTTACCACGTATAAATTGAGGGTAGAAAACCCTACTCGTTTGTTCAGTATAAAGTTCACTGTAGGTGCCGTGCACGAGAGATTCCGCACAAGTAATTCTACGAGTTTTTTTTTATAGGAGAGGGCAAACGAGCATGCGGCTCATCTGATGGTAAGTGACTACCGCCGCCCATGAACAACCGCAACACCAGGGGAATTGCAGATGCGTTGCCAGCCTTTTAAAAAGGAATAGGCTCTTTTCTTGAAGGTCCCTAAGTCGTATCGGTCCGGAAAATCGTTGATGGTAATCGATTCCACAAGGAAGTTGTAAGAGGAAGAAAACATCTTCTAAATCGCACAGGGGTGGACCGCCAATCATCCAGGTGGTATGGATGGTATCGCAAATTTTTTCGCGATGTGCGATGGTGAAATTGAGCGGCTGGAATTAGTCCGAACAATTCCTCAGAGCACTCCTCATATCTCTACGCAGTGCCAGTGTATCGAGCCGATCAGAAAGAACTCGATCGTCGACGATTCGAACCGCTCTGCGCTGGATTCTTTCAAGTGGAAGGAGCTGGCACTGGAGTGCCCCGGCCCAGGGATGAGAAAAGTATTCCATGTGAGGCAAAGTTGCAAGAGATGTGCCGGCATGAAATACTGTCTCGCTCTGCTGAGCACGCCAAGCTTTTTAGAGGCCAGTTTGGCCTTCCCTTCCAAGTGACCACGAAACTGCACACTATTCGATGTGTCGACGCCGAGGATTCCGATGCTAGCTGAGGCAGCAAGAAGAGTGCCTTGAAACTGAGGAGATACGACAAAGGGGTTCTTTTTAGCGGTTAACGCGCAAACTTGTGTCTTCTGGGGATTGAACTGGACTAGATTTAGTCGCCCCCAATCCGAGACTTTGTTCAGCAAAGACTAAGAGTACTAAGACTTATAGAATGACGCTATAGTGGTTCTGTCTGTTTAGTTAATTCTTTTTGTGCAGACAAGGAAGATCATGTAGCTGAAAGACTGCCCTGTGTTACAATGAGATGGGGTAGAGTTGCTGTTGGTTTGCATGCTTTGCTGTTATGTTATTAAAAACCTCACGTTACACTACTGTGCGATTGTTACGGGGAAGTAATATTACGGTAGGATCAAACTGTAATTGCACTATATAGAATGAATATTTAGTGGAGTAAGCTCTTTTATTGCTGATAATGATTAATTGCGTAAGCAAGAAGGCAAGTTGAACATCGGCTCTCTAACTGTTATTATTTTTAAAATTTAACCTCCTAATGTATTTACGACATCAGAAGCAGAATAAAGTCCCTGTTATCGTCGACATATAATCGTCAAATAGTGTGAGGGTTATTACTTTGGTTTTGTGATTGTGATACATCTCGCGTTGATGCTTTTGTTTTTATTTAACATATCGCAATAAGATGTTAAATTTTTCCCGTATTTACGATATTAAATTACCGGTTTAGTGTAAAAATAGTTTGATATAAACCGTTTCCTGCTATAGAATATCCAGAGATTAATAATTGAAGTGTTTTAGAATGTATATGTTTGTAGTTTTGCACTCTACCTACTTCTTTTTTATAAACATGTATGATTTCAATAATTTTACAATCGATCCTGGATATATGTGTGTGTTTAGTGAAAATAGCGAGTGATATTTTGTTATATTCGATAGCCTATCCTAGTCACTTGGACGCTGCGACGCGACCATACCCTGCGGGGTTGGTTGAAGTAATTCAATGATCAGGGCCTGATGAGTAGTTTGCAGATATATCCATTGGTCTATCCTGGTGATTTGGGCACTGCAATCCAGGCCATACGTTACGGGGTTGGTTGAAATGATTCAATAATCAGGGTCAGATGAATAAAGTTTCTAGGGCCAGATGAATATAGTTTCTAGTCTTGTGGTTTATCCTGGTCTTGGGAACCAGATGAATATTGTCTAACCTGGTTTATGTGCTAGTAATATTAGAGCTGTACCCGTGCAGGTTACTTAAAAGGATTCACTTGCCAATGCCAGATGTTTATTGATGGATACAGTTATCTTAGTGCTTCATGATGATGTTACCGATAATTAAAAAAATATAGTTCAAGATGGACGAGCGGACGAATAGATGATTAATTGTGTTTGTTAAGGGAATTTATGAAAATCCACGTCAGGACAAACAATCAGACCCGGAACAATTATATTATGTAGGCCATACAAATACTTGTTCCGTGCGGGATTCAAACCCGCGGCCCCCAGCGCTGCAACTCATTGCTAAGCCACTGCGCCACGGAGCCGTCAAACTATTATTATTAAAAACTTGATATAAAATAACCTGAATTGTACAAAGCTTTAATAATATCATTTAGTTTCGTTTTTTCCTCACAGAATTTAATAAATTTATCTCGAGTCATTCTATTACTCAGCAATACATACAAGTTATCTACTTCGAGTTTCACTGCAGCTACTATCTCAAAATCACGTCTTTGTTTGTCGAACCTGGGACATTTAAGAAGTACGTGCGGCTCCGTCCGTTTAGTGGAAACACGGCATTCCATCTCAGTCCTCTCAGAATTTTGATTCTTAATTGAGGACAAATGTAGAATGGAAATGCAGGAAGTCGATGGATGCAGGTGGCTCAGGACCGTGCTTTGTGGCATTCTTTGGGGGAGGCCTATGTTCAGCAATGGACTTGTGAAGGGCTGTAATGATGATGATGATGTAGATGTCTATGAGCCACAGCATCCATTTACCAACCAGTGAACTGTGTGCTCGTTTGTCACCCTTATTCTATAAAAAAAAGTCTAGAGGGAGTGTCCTAAACTTGCTTATAGGAATGTGATGCGCTTGTCGGTTCGTTTTGTTTATTTAGTACTAATGTTGAATAAATGACCGTAACGCTTTTGCTATCTGTTTTACTTGGTAGTAGGAATAAAGCTCATTAATTTCGTTCCTGAAATTAAGAGATTAAAGGATCTGAGAGGGACAAACTCGCCTAAGTTTTTTTGGACATATTTTTCTTTCCTATTTTCAAAACTCACTTTCAATTTTAGAACGACCTTCGCTTATATTAATAAGAAGCCTGGAGCCAAAATAGGTTGCTATGCAGGTTTCGTTACTTACTTAGGCTAGACTTACATTGGTATCGTTTCTTTTAGCATTTCTTTTTTTATTCATGCATTACAGCCTATAAAAGTCCACTGCAAACAAAGACCTGTCCCATAAATTGCCCGATGAACTGTGTCGAAATCAAAGGATTACGACATAGTTGGCTCGTTTGTCAGGCAGGTTGGCAACCGCTGTTTTTGTAATTTGAGTGGTTATCAGAAAGATGCTGCTGCCCACCTCATGTTTCAGTTTCCATCTTTCACCTCTTATAACACCCACGGTACGACATAGGGTAGTGATTATTGTTTTTTATTTCTTTTTATACTAAAATTTTATTTATTGGTTTGACTTTTGTTCTCGATCGGGATCAAAGGCTTTCTCATAGTCCACATACGTTCCGTTATCCCTTAAATTTGCTGAAATGTATATATGGTCTATGTTACTAAAGCCTTTTTGGATAACAGTTTGTTTGGGAGGCTGGAATTCGTCAAGTTTGCGAGCGAGAGGATTCGTTAAAATTTTAGAAAATAGCACGAAGACGCAGCTCAGAAGGGAAATCGGTCTGCAGTACTTCAATTCACCGTTTTTGGAGAATAAGATCATCGCACTTCTGCTCCACGGCTCTAGAATAGTGCCACCATAAAAGATGGAATTGAAGAAGGTCTTTTATTAGTACAGGTTTTCCACTCGCTATCAGATGCTTGGCTGTAAAGGAATTCTCGCCGTTTTTTAGGTACTGCAGAGAGTTGTTAATTAAAACTTAGTTGAATATTTTTAGCTTTTTAATTAAAATTGAAATACTCCTTAGCATTATTGCAAAAGTACAATTTATTACGATGAAACAAAATATTATAATGATGTTACAATACATTGTTAAACTGTAATGCAATAACTGTATAAGAGGTAAATAGCATGATACACGTTGGCGGTAAGCTCATGTCCACTACAATGGATCCAAACGCCCGGATCTGCAAAGGCCGTTTGGAGACAAATCGAAGCAGGTCTTTTGTAGCTCTGTATATTTCAATATCTGAAAATAAATATTTTTTATTTTTATATATTAGGTATGGGAAGCACCTGGCTCGTTCCGTAGACACCTCCTTACCAGACATTTGAAGATACAAAATTAACGGCAAGCGCTTATAGTCCGTGAGCTACCACGGCTAATACAAATTAATTCTTAACACGTGCTCAGCGGTGAAGGAATACATCGAGAGAAAATATGAATGTCTAAGACATATGAAGTGAGCCAACACGCACTACCAATTGCATAATCTATACCTCTCTCAGAAATAAGAGGAGCTCTGTGCCCAGGAGGTGGACGAAGTTGTAACTTAACTAACTAACAAAAGAAATAACCTGCTAACTAACGAACGGGTGTATTTTAGAACTTGATAGGTACCCCCTCAACTTCATACTGGGAGTATGTTTATGTAATACTTTTGTATCTATTACCTATAAAGTTAAATAATTCTAACCAATAAATAATAGAAACCAATTTTGAAATGTGATTTCCCCTGTACTATTTACTTTACTACTACTGTATGTAACATAAGACGCTGAAATTCAGTTCTGTAAAGTCATGGTTCCAAAAAGGAGAACTTTTTATCTAAAACACCCTCCCTTTGGATTTCTAATCAGCCTAAGCAACATGCCTACCAAAAACAGTGAAGTAAGTAAAAACAATTGTAAAACTATAAACTTAATTGCAAATTAAGGAAGAAACATACCTTGAAGTGAGTAAGTTAGCAGTGTTGCCAGACATCGTTTTAACGTATCTACATTATTCTGCATTTTCTGTGCCGCTTTTGACAGAAGAAATATTTCAACTTGGTAAAATATTAGTTTAATGCAATTTTTAACCAACGCCCATGTTTTATTATTATATCTCTGGAAGTATTTAAAAAAACGAGATGATGTTAATTTTAATTGTTTGTTGGTTAGTTTGGTTAAACAATGGTTGGCTTCACTTCATTAGGTTCACTTTATGACGTGATTTGGAGGTAAAATAATGGTCAATTAATGAATTTTTGATAAAATGAATGTCATTCTTGATTTTTAAGACCTCTAAATAACAAAATGGGATTTATTAATGAACATGGTCGAAAAGGTTTCGAAATCAGCATGGCTTATAATTTTTTATATATAACGATATTTCGAGTGAGTTAGCACTAAGGTGTGGAAGGTTTTAGGTAAAACAACGCACTTTTCACCACAAATATTGTGCATGCTATGCGGCTGGGCCGACCGCAAGCGCATGAACTCTTCAATTTTATTTTCATTTTTCCTACGATAAAATTAAAATTATAATGTAAAATGTGTTCTCATTATATATAACGTTCACGCTCAACATATAATATATTTTGACATCAACGCTCACGTTGATGTCAAAATATGTTATAATTGTACAAAGAATAAAGAATCTTCTGAAAGTTCTCGCTCTATAAATTATCTATCAACTTCTAAGGAATAAGAAAAACCAACAGATTTCTATTATGACTTTTATCAAATACGTTAAGTTTTAAAATATTAAATTAGATAATAATTGAACTAAACTTATTCAATTAATATTTAACTTAAACATTTTCGACGTGCTGCTTATGCGATAAGATTGGACTTAGGAAGGAAGTGCCTTCAAAAACATAGATTCGCTCACAACACAACCCGTAAACGTACTATGGAGTTTTGCACAAATATTTGCTTTAGTTGATATGCAAACTACGAAGTGAAAATTATGTAAACTATTAAGCTTAATTTTCAAGAGAAAACAGTAATGCTATGACATACTTACATTGACACTTATAAATGTTGTTGAATACAAAAATATGCTGATATATGCAATCGCTGATACCAACATCACTGTAATCTGAAATATTTAATTAAGACAATTAATTTAATTGATTTTGCGGATATCCATTGTATATGTCTTTCCTTATGTAGTGGTTTTGGGATTAGTTATGATGGTGATATTGCACGAAATTTAGGGCGAGCGAGAGGTGTTTAGTATTTAATAGTCGAGAATTTTACGACCGGTCTCCACGCAGTTAACATTCTTCTACTTCGCTGTTATTTCTGAGTTACAAGTCATGAAAACACGAAAATCACTCAGTGTGGACATCAAGAATATTCTAGCTAGAGGCATATAGTACATGCGCTCTAAAGTGTTGGCTTTATTACACCGGAATCCACTGATATGTTCGACGCAGTGGCTCAACAAAATTTGTTGTATGTATCTACATGCTCGATGTACAAATTTTGCATGGAGACCCACCATTACATTTTCTTTATCTTCAGTAAGTAAGTGAAAGTAACGTTATATCTTACCTGTAATCCAAAAATAACATTGAAAAGTCTCGTTGCCTCGATAAGGTGTGTATAAGCAAAAAACCACTGCTGTATCTTATTATTTTGTTCTCTGTGTGTCAAAACGCGTATCTCGCAGTCCTCTATTTGTTCAAAAATTTCGGCCAAGGTATTAGTCTCTTTAACAACTAGTCGTATTATACATTTAAGCTGATCAGACAGTACATATAATATTGAGTATAATACGAAATATTCATAAAAGTAGCGAACATCACACAGCATCGTATTTACTTGAAATATGTGCACCAAAAAATTGTCGATGATACCATTATTAAGAAGATCATCATATTTTGAACCGTATAATTGGAAAATTATTTTTATGAAAGCGTATATTAGTACAAAAGCAACCATTAATTTAAAATTACTGTCAAATGTTTTTAGAAACATGTCATCTTTTTGATAAATAGGAATGTTGATTGATAAGATGGATATTAATTTTTTAAATGACTTTGTATGATAACAAGCCGTCATTATAAAAAATAACGAATTTCCGAGAGTCAAATGAAGACTTAAGACATTGTTAAAATGCAGTAGAGAATGAAAATATCCACAAACTATAATATTTGAAAAGCATACTGACGTTTCTAATAGCAATAGTACATATATTAAATATATCGTATATCTCTTGTCCATAAAGGATATGTTTCTAAATATAAAAAGTAAATTTTCAATAAGAAAAATACGTTTTAAAGGTCTCATAATCAACATTTTTTCAGCCACTAGAGTTTACGAGTATAACGAGACTGTGCAAGAAACTATAATGAAATACAGTTCGTTTAATCATAATTATTCACAACAAAACAAAATCCACTTTACTAAATAACATTAATGGAACATTTTGATAATGAATTAGATTACTATTACTATGTAACAGAATGTATATGTATAATATATATACCCAAAGGTCAACTCGCACTGACACCGCGAACGACAGTACGGCGCGGATTTCTGTTATTAAGGGTGCGTTTGCAAATCGGGCCAAATTATGCTGTTTTTCGGTACATTTTGTGACAAAACTAAACCAAATCAAATATAACTAATAACCACAACGTATAGAATGGTTCTTTATCTTCAAATGGTGGTAACTTTTTTGTTGAATATAATAGTTTTTTACATTGTAAAAAGGATCTTCCCTAGCCATTTACTACAAAATTAACGATACCGGCTCATATTTCGGTACATTTTTTGTTCTATTATCAACATATATTAAGATTTCTAAAAATACTGTAAGTAGGCAGACATATTCAATAAAAAATGCTGGTGATTACTTTTTATCAAAATGTCACAAATGGTCGTAAAAAAAAATAAAAACTGATGCTTATTTTTTGACATATTTTGCTGATACGGATGAATCCTAATGGATTGCAATAAGGGTTATTTTATTTTTAGTGTCTGTTTTGATTTGTTGTACAAAAATTTCGATGAAACCACAGTTGGCGCTCGGCCGCTATCGCAGGTGGTCGCTGTATCGCCTGCAGCAGCTGAAAAAGATCGCTGTACAAACACAAAATATTGGAATTTGATACATAGGTACATGACCTGACAAAGTAAAATAATACATACATAATATAAATATTTTTATAGTCACAAATTCGTATTATAATGTTTTGTTTCGCTAAAAACAAGTGGGATTTATAATATATAAATATATATAAATCCTATTCGTCTTGGACTTTATGGAGTGATCTGAAAGTATACGGTGAATGCTACTAGAACTCCTCGACGAGTTGAACTAGGTGTGCCGAGTTTGGGCTCATTATGTTAGTTATAACGAGACCTTACCTCCGGACTTGAAGGAATGACCTGAAGGTGTACGTTGGTGACTACTACTGCAACTCCTGGACGAGTAGAACTAGGTGTGCCGTGTTTGGGCTCGTTTTGTTAGTTATGACGAGATCTTACCTCCGGACTTGACAGAATGACCTGATGGTGTACGTTGGTGACTACTACTGCAACTCCTGGACGAGTAGAACTAGGTGTGCCGTGTTTGGGCTCGTTTTGTTAGTTATGACGAGATCATACCTTCGGACTTGATGGAGAGACCTGATGGTGTACTTCAGTGACTACTACTGGGACACCTGGACGAGTAAAACTAGGTGTGCCGAGTTTGGGCTCGTTTTGTTAGTTATGACGAGACCTTACCTCTGCACTTGATGGAGAGCCCTGATGATGTACTTCAGTGACTAACTTCTGGAACTCATGGACGAGTAGAACTAGTTGTGCCGAGTCTGTTAGTTATGATGCGCAGTTGCCCTTGAATTTGGTAATACCATTTATATTTTCTCCGACGTGCCTAAACTCGGCACACCCAGTTCTACTCTTCCAGGAGTTACGAAGTACACCATCAGTCTACTCGTCCAGGAGTTGCAGTATTAGTCACCAACGTACACCATCAGGTCATTCTATCAAGTCCGGAGGTAAGGTCTCGTCGTAACTAACAAAACGAGGCCAAACTTGGCATACCTAGTTCTACTCGTCTAGGATTTCCAGTAGTAGTCACTGAAGTACACCATCAGGTCTCTCATCAATTCCGGAGGTAAGATCTCGTCATAACTAACAAAACTGGCCCAAACTCGGCACACCTAGTTCTACTCGTCCAGGAGTTGCAGTAGTAGTCAGCAACGTACACCATCAGGTCATTCTGTCAAGTCCGGAGGTAAGGTCTTGTCGTAACTAACAAAACGAGCCCAAACTTGGCATACCTAGTTCTACTCGTCTAGGAGTTTCAGTAGTAGTCACTGAAGTACACCATCAGGTCTCTCCATCAAGTCCGGAGGTAAGGTCTCGTCGTAACTAACAAAACGAGCCCAAACTTGGCACACCTAGTTTTACTCGTACAGGTGTCCCAGTAGTAGTCACTGAAGTACACCATCAGGTCTCTCCATCAAGTCCGAAGGTATGATCTCGTCATAACTAACAAAACGAGCCCAAACACGGCACACCTAGTTCTACTCGTCCAGGAGTTGCAGTAGTAGTCACCAACGTACACCATCAGGTCATTCTGTCAAGTCCGGAGGTAAGATCTCGTCATAACTAACAAAACGAGCCCAAACTTGGCATACCTAGTTCTACTCGTCTAGGAGTTTCAGTAGTAGTCACTGAAGTACACCATCAGGTCTCTCCATCAAGTCCGGAGGTAATGTCTCGTCGTAACTAACAAAACGAGCCCAAACTTGGCATACCTAGTTCTACTCGTCTAGGAGTTCCAGTAGTAGTCACTAAATTACACCATCAGATCTCTCCATTAAGTCCGGAGGTAAGGTTTCGTCATAACTAACTTAATGAGCCCTAACTCGGCACACCTAGTTCTACTCGCCCAGGAGTTCCAGTAGTAGTCACTGAAGTACACTATCAGGTCTCTCATCAATTCCGGAGGTAAGATCTCGTCATAACTAACAAAACTGGCCTAAACTCGGCACACCTAGTTCTACTCGTCCAGCAGTTGCAGTAGTAGTCACCAACGTACACCATCAGGTCATTCTGTCAAGTCCGGAGGTAAGGTTTCATCGTAACTAACAAAACGAGCCCAAACTTGGCGTACCTAGTTCTACTCGTCCAAGAGTTCCACTAGCAGTTACCGAAGTACACCTTCAGGTCACTCCATTACGTCCGGAGGTAAGGTTTCGTCATAACTAACATAATGAGCCCTAACTCTGCACACCTACTTCTACTCGTCCAGGAGTTGCAGTAGTAGTCACCAACGTACACCATCAGGTCATTCTGTCAAGTCCGGAGGTAAGGTCTCATCGTAACTAACAAAACGAGCCCAAACTACGCATACCTAGTTTTACTCGTCCAGGAGTTGCAGTAGTAGTCACCAACGTACACCATCAGGTCATTCGGTCAAGTCCGGAGGTAAGGTTTCATCGTAACTAACAAAACGAGCCCAAACTTGGCATACCTAGTTCTACTCGTCCAGGAGTTCCACTAGCAGTTACCGAAGTACACCTTCAGGTCATTCCATTAAGTCCGGAGGTAAGGTTTCGTCATAACTTACATAATGAGCCCTAACTCTGCACACCTACTTCTACTCGTCCAGGAGTTGCAGTAGTAGTCACCAACGTACACCATCAGGTCATTCTGTCAAGTCTGGAGGTAAGGTCTCGTCGTAACTAACAAAACGAGCCCAAACTTGGCATACCTAGTTCTACTCGTCTAGGAGTTCCAGTAGTAGTCACTAAATTACACCATCAGATCTCTCCATCAAGTCCGGAGGTAAGGTTTCGTCATAACTAACATAATGAGCCCTAACTCTGCACACCTAGTTCTACTCACCCAGGAGTTCCAGTAGTAGTCACTGAAGTACACCATCAGGTCTCTCATCAATTCCGGAGGTAAGATCTCGTCATAACTAACAAAACTGGCCCAAACTCGGCACACCTAGTTCTACTCGTCCAGGAGTTGGAGTAGTAGTCACCAACGTACACCATCAGGTCATTCTGTCAAGTCCGGAGGTAAATTTTCATCGTAACTAACAAAACGAGCCCAAACTTGGCATACCTAGTTCTACTCGTCCAGGAGTTCCACTAGCAGTTACCGAAGTACACCTTCAGGTCATTCCATCAAGTCCGGAGGTAAGGTCTCGTCATAACTAACATAATGAGCCCTAACTCGGCACACCTAGTTCTACTCGCCCAGGAGTTCCAGTAGTAGTCACTTAAGTACACCATCAGGTCTCTCATCAATTCCGGAGGTAAGATCTCGTGATAACTAACAAAACGAGCCCAAACTCGGCACACCTAGTTCTACTCGTCCAGGAGTTGCAGTAGTAGTCACCAACGTACACCATCAGGTCATTCTGTCAAGTCCGGAGGTAAGGTCTCATCATAACTAACATAATGAGCCCAAACTCGGCACACATGGTACTACTCGTCCCGAACTTCCAGTAGCAGTCACCCAAGTATACCTTCAAGTCACTTCACCAAGTTCGGAGTTGAAGTTATCATAACTAACAAATCCAGCTCAAAGTCCACAGCCAACATCTAACTCCCTGTAGATGGCTTCTAGTACCTAGCTGTCTCTGGAGCAGCCATTTATATTTCGTATCTAAGATAATAAAAAAAAACTAAAACTAGAAACTTAATTATCATATAGTCCTACTCCCCGCGGTATCGTGCCAAGAACGCTGGCTGCGTTTCCCCGCTGAATGGCTATACTTAGTATCTAAGTATATTTTTGTAGGTAATAAGAAATATGAAAAAAAAGCAATCTTTCAAATTATCAAAATGTTTATACTTGATTACGATTCCCGCAGCTAACCGTGCGTACACTTGTGTGTGTGACCAGTGTCAATGTAATAGTTCGATTCTATACCTATCAATTTTGTAAACGCGTCCTTAAATTAGAGTGCCAAGCAGGTTGTTTCAATACACGCAATGGTAAGTGGATGCCATGCAGCAGCCCATGAATAATCCCTTCAAATAAAAAGGTTGCAGATGCGTTGTCATACATGAGAATTTAGGTGAACTACCTCACAGTCTGTAAGTATACTGGATTTCTTCCCTTTTCCATGGCAACATAGCGGTGAATGTTTTCTGCTGCTTGGCAGAAATAGGTACGGGTATTACAAAACTCAGTCAGAATCCTAGGTAGAAAAATAGCCTCAAGAAGAAGTGGAGACGTTGGAAGTTGTTGTTTTAGTGAGCAACCACGCTGGCTCTTGACACAAAGCGAGGCCATTTTAGTGCGACGTCATTCTGTGTACGCCTTCCTCGCAGTGTGAGTTGACCCTAATGCCACTTACTTATGATTCTGGGAATATTATAAACCATTATTGATCAAAATTCAATTCATTGTGTTTTGTTGTCCAATCATTTTAATTAAGTAAAATACTTAAAAATCGAATATCGTAGGCATACACTTAAATAAATATTAAGGATACCTTATAGAAAAGATGAGACCAAGTACAATATTAGATAAACCATGGGCTACACCATGTCAGCATATCTACTGGTAGTATTCTAATATTCCATTTACTCGTATATAAATGAGCATCACGGCAAATAATATGAAAAAAAAACCGTGACGTTCTTCCATCCAATTTTACCTTGGTGACAACATCTGAGTTCCATTCTGTTTGTTTTGTTTTTTTGGTATTTTGTACTTTAAAAAAATCTGACAATCGCTAATAGCATTCGCGCCTTGCAGGTTTTGTATATGGGAAATTATAATAATGAATGTCAAGTCACTCGGCAGTCACGTGACCGAGCGTTGATCTTTTTTATTTTTATAGTTTTCTATGGTGTTAACGAGCGTAGAATATTTACCTGACTAAGCTCTATTAAATGTATTTATATTTAGCCTATATCGTATCGATAACTATTAACCAGTTATTTCCAGCTTCTTAATTTATTTTTCTTCACCAACCTCATATTCAAAATAATCGTGAACTGATGCGATTGATTGTACGTCCGATTAATCCGCATTCTCATTTGGATATTCTTGTGGACCAAATAATCTAAATAAACAATATTCACGACTTTTCCAGTCCATCTTGTCTAACAATCGTTCTTTTTTATCTTCTGCATGATGCGCTGTCGATGAATCAGTTTATTTTATTAAAGCATGTACTATTTCAGTTGCTGTACGGAATCCTCGAGTGAGATGTATCTTTAGTCTACCAAGTAAAAGCCATTCGACATTCAACGTGAGCCTGCATGAAGCAGCCAAACTCAGACATATTGCTTGTGATGCCTATGATGGTTTAATTTGCCGGCTTGTAGCCCCACAGTTCGAAGTATGACGTAAACATGACCAAGCGGTAGCTACTAATGAATTCTTCATACTTCATAACCCAAACAGCGGATTGGTGGACTTAAGGAATTCTGAGTGGAAGATCACCTTGACTTTATCATTTACTCAATTATTCACTACATATAATAGATCTAATTCAACCTTGAATTTCTTCAGTTATCCACGACGTTGTGCGTAGTGGCTGGTAGCAGACCGACCCGTTTTTATGTCATCTAAAAGGTCCGACATCCCGAGTAAATGAACTTTAAGGCAAATATTCTGTTGTGTACTCTAGGTTTGTCACACGGCGCTTTCGAGATATAAGCTATATAATCTCTCAACATTGAAGTTTTTAGTTTCAGGTGATCATCAAGGCTGTTATCTCCATATCTGCAGAATCGTTGAGTCGAGCCATATCTATAAAAATTTTAGCCCCTTGTTACTGAAGTCGTAGCGGCTGCCGACGAAGAAATGCAATATATATCTTATCCATATCAAAACTTAAGAGTACAGAAAAGTATATCTTTGTGAATATGTGTATCAGCTCTAAAGCGAGATCGTGAAAATTCTGGCACTTGTGCAACAAAGAAACTTTCTTGACGTTCATAAGATTCATTGTGGTAAGGTCAAGACAGTCAACGGGTTATTTTGTTAATGAAAATCGATAATTGCTTGTGAACACATGTTTTCAAAATTTTAGAGAGATATAAAAGGATAGAAATGAAACGATAGTGACTACTTAGGAAGTTTAGTAGGTATTAGATATTTTTGAAAAAGGGTACATCCTTATAAAATTTTTTTGAACGATGTTGGTTGGTTAAAAATTATTCAATAACTTAACGGTCCAAAAAAGCAAAGTGGAATAAAATAAACTGAAAACGCTGATTTTGTTGTCATTTAGCTATTTTTGCTTTAGAATTTTATTCCCATAATATTTACTACATTCGATACCTTATAAAATTTACTGACTGAATTTATCAGAATTTAAGAAAAACGGCACACCGTCACGTGTTTTATCACACATCTACGGGAGCAAGCTAGCATCAGACTTATTTTTCTTAGCTTATGTCAAATAGGCATCGACAGTGTATTCACAACTCACGGCACCCTATCGAGTGTGCTGGACTTTTGCAACAACTTTGATAACTTTTCCGTAGACGAGCGGGTGTAATAAAGACATGTAACGTAACAAATGATAACTAAATCATTCGCAAAATCTTTTTAAAAGCTGGAGTGCCTTCGCAACGGCTATATAAGATTTATTTGTTTCAAAATCTTACTAACCCTATTTTCTTTAATCGACGAATCAAGCCTAATATTTCTTCTAATATTTTTGAGATTCATATTCCATGAACAGCACTGGTTTCTTTAATTTTTTCTTCACATTTAAGAGAATTCTCCTCTGGAAACCCGTGTTTATTGATTTAACGAAAGTAAACAGTAAACTCACATTAAAAAAAAAACTAGGCAATTTTATGTGGAAGAAAACACCATTAATTTTTTTTATATGTGTATATTGTATGTTATAAATAATAAGTCGGGGGAAAAGCTTTTTCGTAATTTGTTTATATAAAATTGAAGAAAAGTCTTTTTGGTTGTACTATTTTTATCTGGCTGGTTTTAATATCAATACATATAGGATATTAGGAAAAATAAAAAGAAAAAGTAAAAAACACTTTACCACCATTTTTTAATTGTTTTATGTCCGCCAAAATAAATGAGTCTATTGAAGAAATTCGATACATTCTGAAGTTTTATTACAAAAAACTGGCTAAGTGCAAGTCAGGCCACGCACAATGTGCACAAGAGGTAGGGCTAGTTGTCCGACACAATACGTGGGCTTTGAGAATAATAAGCGAGTTCGGGGTTTGGCCGCTATAACGACTAAAAATAGGCCCAAATAGGAAGATCGTAACTGAAGGACTTATTTTCAAATCAAACTTATAGGGAGTGATATTCAAAAAATATTTAAAAAAGTTTTCGATCTTGAAAATAATACAATTTACATCAAATCATTCACATGCCAAGGTACATGATGATCATATTCATATATAATCGTAACGAACCTTAACGTAAACCATCACTGACCTAAATTATCCTGAGGTCGCCCACGTGAACCAAGAGTGTGACGAATGAAACTGTATGAGGCTATATGATTGTAATATTAATACTTTGAATGAGGCCTACAATAACTACCGACTAAAAAATAAGGGAAAGTATGTAGTAAGTATGTAAAAGAAGATCCACCCTGCATATCTCGCAAACGAGAAAGAAAAGCTATAGCAGTAATCTATATAAGTCGTTTTCTTCATAAATTGTTTATTTTTAACAGTTTAAAATAACATTACAAAGTAGTAGCTAGTTTAGGTCATTTTCTATAGAGTTGTAACGAAATTTTTACTAATCCAAGTGCATTTTATCAGTTGGTCAACTATTACTCGTGAACTTCTTAATTCTACTAAGCCGTGATAGTTTTCCTTTTAAATTCATTATATATACTACAATCCTGTATACTTTTCACATTTCCAAAAACACCTGTTTAGTTGGTAGAGGGGGCGGAGACAAATGACTAATGAAAATGCCACTTTAAAGCTAAATATTTAACGCACCGTTGAATCGAAAAGATGTGTTCCACACCCAAAGTGTTTAAAACCCTTATACGGATAATGTTGATGCCATTTTTGAAAAAGTGGACTAAGATCGGTATATAATTAGTTACAACATAGCCGAGGAATTGAGGATTGACTACAAAACAGTTTTGATCAATTTGAAAAAGTCTGACTATACAAAAATCTCGACATTTGGGTACTGTGTACTTATTTGCGATTCTCTATTGAAACGTAATGAAACCTAACCATTTTTGAAAAGATTGATTACTGGTGATGAAAAGTGGATCACCTATTACAAGTACGTGCGAAAAAGATCATGGTCAAAGGGTAGTCAAGCTCCACAGAGTGTAGTAAAACCCGGACAAAAAACTGTAGGATATTGCGTGTTAAATAAGGTGTGTATGGTTGGATTGGAAGGGCATCGTTTATTATGAGCTTTTACCGCCAGGCAAAATAATGGATTTGAGTCTTTACTGCCATCAACTAATGAGACTCAAGCAAGAAATTGAGAAAAACGCCCAGAATTGATCAACAGAAAAGAAGTGGTCTTTGATCATGATAACGCCAGACCACACACATCTTTCGCCACTCCACCACTTTGACCATTTGGTTGGAAAGTGATAATGCATACATCATATAGTCCTGAACTTTCACCCTCAGATTTTCACCTGTTTCAGTCTCTTTAGAATTCTTTGGGTAGAGTTAGGTTAACATCAAGAGGGCTATCAAAACTACTTGTCACATTTTTTTGATCAAAATCCCAAGATTTCTATAGCAACGGGATTATGTCACTACCTACAAGATGGCAACAAGTTATCGAACAAAATGGCACATATATATTATAAACTGAAAAATAAATGTCTTCAATTTGTATATAAAATACGAAGAAAGTTTTTCCCCGACTTTATATAAGTTGATATTATATGCATAAGCGTATTTATTTCACGTCTATTAATGAAAAAAGCCTAAGTAATTTTTAAAGTGAGTTTTTACTGATTTTTACACTTGCAAACTTTTAGTATTTCACCATGGATTTAATTTTTTGGTGGGGGTTGACTTACATTATTCATAATAATGAAACTAATGCCTCATTATGAAAAATAACTTTATTTATTCAAAATTGTACGGCACCTTGAAATCATTCTCACAATTTGAGGATCTAATATGTTTTATTCGTTTCAGCCAATTCGAGGTGTCTTTGTTTCAAAATGTATTTATTTGTATGTTTGTTTTCTATGCATTCTTATACCATTCATCAGATTATAAGTAGAGCATTTTATTAAACTATATAAAATTACGTAGAGAAATGAATCTAATTGCAATTTGACGCAGCAGACGCCTCGAGCTATCAGGTTAAAAAACGCCGCTAAACATAATTGATAAATGTGATCATAGGCGATCGATTTCGCTGCTTTGGTAATATCAAAGTAATATACTGTTTATATAGAATACCTTTCCAGCAATTTTGCACCTTAAGTACAAATAACAAAATAATATTTATTGAAACACTAGATGATAGAGCCTTTTTTCTTCCTCAAAGTCGCCAAGATACAATGTAACCACTGCTGTTTCTATTTGAAGGGTAAGGTAGCCAGTCCTTACCTTCCATCAGTTCTTAGTGGCGAAAACATACCATTTTTTTACACCTCTAAGAATTTGACGTTGCCATAATTACCAAGCCTATCATGCTGGTTGGCAAAAGCAGTTTTTTATTTTTAGTTGTCATTTGAAAGACGCTGCTGCCCATCTCCTGGTTTGTTTCCCTTTGTCGCCTTTTGCAACACACAGGACGATATGGTGGATCTACTTACACCACCACTACTTACACCGTCACTACATAGGCGAGGGAAATTTTATATAAAAATATTCAAGTACGGTAATTATACCATTAAGTTATCAGGTAAGGAACTAAGAAGTAATGCGCTCACTTCTATTATTACCTCTTTTTGTGTTGAACCTGTCTTTTATTTAAGATTAACAGCAACTTATCGGCTCTAATGTAGAAGCAAATAAAAATAAAGTAAAAAAATAAAAGAAGTTATATTGTTTGAATTGTTTCCTGTATTTAAAAAATAATATCTAAAGCTGCACATTACTTGGATAAAATAAGCTGTTTGTTTTAATTAATAGAATCAGGCGTTACTTTGCGGAAACCCATTATATAAAAGGTTTTAAAAAATCAAAACGGTCAACCTTAACGGTCAGCCACCGTAGAGTCTACATCACCTGAGGATGCTTCGTGTAGTGGTGAAACACGTGTCGTATTGTCGTCAGTGGTGTGTCTTTCCTAGTGTAGTGGTATTGGGAGTAGTGGTGCTGGGATTAGTGGTGACGGGGATAGTGCACGCAATTGAGGGAGGGCGGGAGGTGCTCTTCATACTAGGTAAGACACATCATTTTATTTTATAGAGCTGATGTTTGCGAAATAATTTTTTAAAACCTTTTAGCTGTTTGATTTATTCAAGTGATTTATATAGGTGCTACTCCAAAGCCGCGGATAATTACATACGTCGCAGGGGTGATTTCTGGATGTCAACAATAGCGCAACAGGGAGCAGGGACTCCCTGGTAACTCAAACACATACAAACAATTTCGCCGATCGCGCCATTTTCGAGGTTTTGCGAGACTAACGATTTTATATACAGAGATAAAACATATTCGACAAAAGAGGAAAATTTTTATTGGTAATTAACATTGCGTCGAACATTGACTAAGAAGAAAATTAACGCAAGTATGCCAACTACTCATAAATAAACACAGCATATGGACACAATATCTGCGATAAGATTTCTTATACATATAACATACTGAATTTCTTAAGAAATAAACGGTATAATGAATTGTATTTGAAAATGAAATTAATTCTCTTTATTTTTCGGTCCAACATCATTTACTTAAATTTACTACCGGTCCAAATTGAAGAAAGCGTGTTACAAAATGATTATCTATATACTAATACGTGAAGGGAAAACTGTACACTTTTTAAGCATTGCACGCACTGAGTGTGGAATTTGAGATTTAGCATAGTGAAGGTTTATTATATAGAGAAGGAGTGTAAAAAGCTAAAGTTTATTATAAATTTGTGTTACTAATAAATTAAATTATATAAAATAAAACATAAATTATTTACTATCACACTACCGAAGTCAAACACTAACAGTATATGATAATCTAGTCACATAAATGTAGATTGGAGAAATTATTTCGTTTATTGATATATCATACCAAAGAGCCATTACATTTTAGACAAAATAAAAACGTTTATTTTATATTGTGTATACTATATACCCGTAGTTTTGAATATCAATGTAATGTAATGAACCTTAAAAAATAATGTATTACGGTTGAATTTCGACTATTAGAAAATGATACAATTGAAATTATGTGTAACATGTTATGTGTTCAATTACGATTAAGAAGTGTTTTGTTATCCTGGTTAACTAACAAGTTTTTAAAGTTTTCTGTGAATTTATGAACTAAGAAAAGGCTTATGATACAGTCCCTAGAGTTTTTTTTTTATTGCAAGCACTCGTTTGCGTTGAGCGCGGGGCTGATACAGACATTAAAGTCCTTCTATAGGGAATTTGTAGGGGTATGACATCCATAAATACCTTTATGTTTATATGTAGGTTCCCCATGGTTGCTTAATCTCTTTAGTTTAAGAATGGGTGACTTAACCGTCAAATTTCTTTTGTAAGCCAACGATCAAGACTTATTTGCGTCATTGGCGGGCGAGTTATAAATAATGATTATATTAATGAACAGATCATTTTTACATAGGGGAATAATAATGAATGTCTTTTAGAAAGAGAAGAAAGTAAAATGATATATTAAATAAAAATAGATGGGGAAATAGTTGAGGAAGTTTATTGGCTTGTGTACATAGGATGTAAGATGGTAGACATGACAAGGATATAGAACAACGAATGAATGCAGGACACAGAGTAACTGGGGCTCTTCACTTTGCTATGGAATGTAAGCATGTGTCACAAAAGGCACGTATGCCAATTCACAAAGCTGTAATAAAATTAATGCTGTAGAAATGCGATCAATAAGAATTATGTTTAGACTGCCACTTAATGATAGGGTGAGAAAAAGAAAAGTGTTGTTTGCAAGAAGATATAGTGACTGGGATATGTTTATACGTGGTAGAGCCACGCTGCAGCTATATTATGGTTGTAGCACGAATGGGTCTCCTCAACCAGGGTAGGACCACGCTCTCACAGAAGACATAATGCAGCTGTATTTTGAACGGCGAGTGTAAATCGAGGACCATTTTTACTGGAAATGAGGCATTCTATCTTAGTCCTCAGTGGTGAAAACGTAACTGCATTTTGATTCTTAACTGAGGGTAGGTGTCTATGTGTCATAATATCTACTTACTGTCAGGTGAGCTGTATACACTTTTGACACCTTTATTCTATAAGAAAGCGACCAATTACATCCACCACTACTAACTAATGTGTTGTGGAACACTCGATTAGTTGGTAATGTGCACTGTGCATATCGGATTTCGACACGTTGCGTTGTATCGTATTTTAAAGTAATATTTCGGCTTTTATAGTACGTTATTGAATTGTAAAGCGATAACAGTGTACGAAGTAAACATAATAATACAGGTTGGAGGTAAGCTCATATCTATGGTAATTGAACCGAATGCTTTAATTTGTAATTGACGATTGGAAACAAGACGGAGTAGGTCTTTTGTAGCATGGTAACAGCTCTCATCTGAAAACAAAATAAATAACTTAAATCAATCTTGATGTTATTGAGTGTGTACCTACAAGAGAATTTTGTTTATTCGACTTAATAAATGCTCTATAAGTGTATTAGTCTAAGCGGTAGCGACGTCGATTAGTTCCATCAGGTAAATGATGGATTAGAGAAATAATTCAAATATAACGTTCCGGTGACTAAGACAGTCCACAGACACCTGTAGCTAACTTCAAACAAGGAAGGTTACAGATGCGGTGTTACATCTGATGACTAAAGTGGAATTCCTCACAACCTATAATTATACAGTCCTGGGTAGAAAGGAAGTTCTACCACCAAGTAGAACTTCCTTTAGTAGTTTTTTACGTGGTAGAGCCATGCTGCAGCTATATTAGTAGTAGGTATAGTTGTAGCACGAATGGGTCGGCTCGACCGGGGAAAGACGCTCTCACAGTAAAATAACAGCTTAACGCTGCTGTGTTTCGTGTGGTGAGTGTAGAGAACCAGAGACTCTTTTTCTGGAAAGGAGGCATTACATCTTAGTCCCAACGGGTGACAACGCATCTGCATTTTGATTCATAATCGAGAATAGTAATATCCTATAAAAAAAAAGTATAAACATAGTAAATTAATTAACTTTTTATTTTTAATAAATTGTAAAATTATCTTACATACACGAATTACTCGAAATGCAGTCGGTGACGCATATTTTGGAATGTCAATAACGTCCGTCGAAAACGTTTATCTACCGATGCCTTTTTTTGTGGGGTATCTCATGGATACCTTCAACAGAAAGGTTATGCTCGAGTCCTCCCGGTTAAAACTCCAGCGTATACGGGTTACGGTATCTCTGTTCGGAACGCAACCGGGGCCCCTTTCTCGCTTTGCGTTGTTAAAGCATTTCCCGAGAACAGGCTTTACTGCACCCAGCACTACCGCAGTGCTATCGCGGTGCTCGGGACCATATCTACCTACGCCTACTCTCTCGATACACAACATACATAACACACATAATACTTTTTTCGACCATGTATATTCTTTTATAAATGTCTCGACCAAATGAAAATTAAATTAAATTAAAATCAATCAAATTGTATGTGGTTTTATTAACTCTAATTGATACGCGTATGTAAAGGGGGGTTTGAAAATACTCTCACTTCTCGGTCAATTCAAAAATAATAAAACTACATATAATTGGCAAATCAAAATTTATTTAAATTTAATTTAATTTTATTATTATCAAGTTTTCTGAAGTGAAGTTATTTCTATAAGTTTGAATACTGATTCTGATAATGTACTAACAGGAACCACAGGGTTGTTTTTACATGTTGTATATCGAAACGAAATTTGCCACGGTACTTGCGCATTAGCAAATATTTGATTTATATACGCTTATAACTATGAATAAGTAACCCGCGTTAAAAGCAAACGTCCATTGCGTTAGCATTAAATCTTTTATCGGACGGAGGTCTTCATAATTAAATTCATGAAACCTAGGTTTTGCGCAATAAAATGTTTAGTATTGTTTTAAAAGTGAATGAATTCACTACTTTTACGAACACATTTTTGTGTTTCTGTAGAGGCTATACTTCCTAAGATTCAGTCTGGATAGGTGCCATACTCTTAAATATTCTGCCGGAAATCTGCAACGGTTTTAAGATTATGGAGAGGCTATTTATTTACACTAGTCATTGCAGCTTAGTAATAAGAGATAATAATACTTTTCTAGTTAGTCTATTTCATTGAAAGTTACTGGCAGACGTATCTAACCTACAGGTGGAATATTATCTTGCATTTCCACGGTTGGGAAGGCTTTCAACATCTGTAATGAATCTATTTTTAAATAATGATTCGTTTGTCTATTGCTTATCAGTGCGACTGTGGATCATGTAGCCCCGAATTCGAATTCCGGATTGGGCCAATATCAGTTGTTCGGTAGTTTTGTCAAGAAATTCCCAGTAGACGCTTTGAGTCAGAAACTAAACTACGTTTTAGCCCCGTGCCTCTAAATGCACGTAATACTGTTATTTCTGCGCTCGAAGGTGCCGTCCTATTCCATTATGAACGTGAGGGAATTCAGAGTTGAACTGTGTTTCGGCAAACGCTCATGCACTACAATCCTGTCATGCGCAGATGACTAATCTTCGTGGAGACTGGTCGCCGTGACCAAAATCGGTTTCAACGACTTTAATTTTTTATTGTATCTCCATTTGTTAATTAGACTTGCAAGAGGCCAAGTGATATGTTATTCTGCTTTCTAACGGATTAGGCTCTAATGGCCAATTGATGACGAAAAACCTAAAATGCTATTCTCAAATTTACAGAGTTAAAATATAAGTATAAAAAATTAAGAAATATGTGAATAGTCATTAAAAATGTAAAATCAATATCATGATTAAACCAAGTAAATCTATCCTAGTATATATACATTGCGATTAAAAATATTTAGATCACATTCACATACTTGAAATTGACTGAATTAAGAGCTTTCCAAGACGACGCTTTATAGTTGCAACATTATTATGAACCCTCTGAGCGGCGCTGGATAAAGTTAAAACACATAACAGGAGTAGAGTCACCATTACTGTTGCTTTCATTACTATATGTGTAGTAAGTAAGTCCTGCAAATAAAAGCTATATTATGGTTGTAGCACGAATGGGTTGGCTCAAACGAGGAAGGATCACGCTCTCACAGAATATAGCAGAATAATGTTGCTGTGTTTCGTATGGTGAGACCAGAAGTTACTGAAAACGAGGCATGCCATCTTAGTTTTGTAGTACACTGTGTAATATTTTTAACGAGCCGTAGTACCTCTTTTATAAATGCCATAAAGCGTGCCACGCAACGTGCTGCAATCTGAATATCATCTTGATGTCAACTAAGTTAGTGAATAGGCCTGCTGAGTATGCTTGGAGCAAGCGTACCCAGATACCTACTAGGAAGCTACTAACTCCGACGATAGCGTCTGAAATGTGTTAACTCGCGTCGCGTTCTATTTTTAGAAGCTTTTATTTAACTTGCATTGTATGTTTGTTAGGGTTAAAACTTCTAATTGAATTTTAAAGCAGTTATCCTCATTGATTGAGCTGAAATTCTGCAAACATATTTAGTTTGAATGAAAATGCATTTTAGCTAAGTGACATCATTCTAAATCCAATATGACGGACCGCCCAAGATGGCTGACTAGTTATTTCTTATACACTGGGAGTGTATAAGAAAAGGATTTGTTGAGAAAAATATGAAAAATAAAATGACTTCGCTCTAAATTCATTAAGGCGTACCGCCCAAGATACGGACTAGTTATTTTTTATGCACTCTATATAGGTACCAAATGAAAGAGTTTGCTAAGAAGAATACAAAAATAAAATGACGTCACCTAAATCTAATACGGTGGACTTCCAAAGATGGCGGATTATGATTTTTTATTCACCGTCATGATATGGATATCAAATAAAAGGGTTCGCTGAGAAAAATACAAATAAAATGACATCCGCGTTCAGCTCGTTGAGGACATGGTATACTATTGCTTGACTAAACGGTAAGACTTAGTGGGGGCGTGTCTCATCCTGGACAAATTTAGCGGTGGTAAAAAAACTTCAAAATTACGAAAAACAGATTTGCCGCCATAACAATTTTAAAGAAAATTATAGACGCTAAAAGCTAATTTGCGTACATCCGCTAAATAAAATATAATTATGTGTATTACCTAGTTTCAAGAGCACCTCCCGCCCTCTTTCAATTGCATGCACAATCTCCGTCACCACTATTCCCATCACCACTACTCCCAACACCACCAAACTAGGAACGACACATCACTGACGACAATTAACCTGTGTTTCGCCTCTACACGATGTACCTTCAGGTGTAGTAGACTCTGCAGTGGCTGACCGCTAAGTGAGCGCCGAGCCAAAAATAGCTGCTATTTATACAACTACAGTTATTCAGACATACAGTTTTCCCAACAACGTCAAGTAGGCTGATGGCACGGTAGTTTTTACAGTCTTGCTGCGACCCTTTTCCCCTATATTTTGGGACTATAATGGATTTGCACCAGCATTTCGTTACCCACTTCAGTTCTCAACATAAATTAAAGAAGGGCACACTTTGTTCATTTTATGTTGAGAGCTGAAAAAGATTTAAACAAGGTTTACAGCAGGCCTGCCACCACTCCCTCTCCAGTTCTTAGCATTTCAAGTGATACTCTATCATATCCGGTTGCCTTACCTACTTTCATGCTTTTCATTGCTTTTATTTATCATCCATACTTATATCCCTACCTCTTTCATCTTCTTTCGGAATTTCTAGTTCATTTAATGACTCATAAACATGCTATCAAAGTATTCCTTCGACCTCTTTAAGCTTGAAATTTCGTCATTCAGAATACAGCCATTCTCGGCTCAGATAGCATTAATTCTAGGCTGTTTTGAATTTCCTCTGGCAGTTCTTACGTTAGGTTGAAGAACGTTTTAATATTTGCCTCGAAGATATCAGATATTTTTATATCATTTTTATCCATTCTTTCTTGCTTTTCTCTTACAACTACTTCTTTTACTCTCTTATTTAGACGTCTAAAGACTGCCTTTTTTCTTTCAATCTTATCATTCATACCACCAAATATACCCGCTTTGGTTGCTAGCCATCTTCTTTTCTTTGATTCAACTACCATTCGTACCTCATCATCCCACCATAATGTATTAATTTTTCCTTCATTCTTTCTCTTACTTATACCATATACTTCAGTTGCTGCATCTACCAAACCTTTCTTAACATTATCTATCCTACACAGTCTCAAAGTCTAAATAATTAATACACAATTCATCCAAACTACTAATATTTTTCTTAAGTCTAAGTTTATACTTCTTTTTCACCTTCATCTCGTAATATTTCTATTCTTATATTCTGTAACGCAGTAGTAGATACAGATGTCCGATGCCGCCAACGTCTGAATAGGTCGTTGATTCGGCATAAAGCCAAGTAATGATCTGTCTCTACGTTGATCCCCGGTAAATCCTTGTATCTACTACTACACTCTTTCATCCACAATTATGAAATCTATCACGCTTCTATCATTATCTCATTCCCGTGTATAAATGTGAATTTTCTTATGATGAAAGAGAGTGTTCGTCACAAAATATTCTTTTTCATATATACGGTGAAGAGGCTTTCATCTTTTTTATTTATACTTTCATCACAAATCGTTCTGAATAGTCTTTCATAACCAGACGTCTTCACTCCTACCCTTCTATTCAAATCTCATAACATAACAATCTTTTCATTTCCCTTACATTTCATTAACACCATCATTACCATCTCCTAAATCTGTTCTCGCATATAAGTGGGCATAGAGATGTCTGGGGCGTAGACCCCTATAACAAACAACTTTATTAAGCCCACTTTAATTTAATCCATGACAGCTTCGGTCTCACACAATCATACTCTTTCACACATTGACGCATTTTTTTTTGAAAAGAAGATACCGAGTCCCTGGATTACCTGTTCGGTTTCATCTACACCAGACGATTAAGCGGTATACATGCCTTGTGCAGTGATATTATTTCCCTTCAGTTTCGTCTCATTTACATGTATTCCTCTATCATACATCATTTCGCATACTTCATTCGTCTTACCATTCATTGCTCCACATATACTCAGCAGAGCCAGACGGGCTTCTGCAATTCATTTTTCGCCTCTCTGGGAGAAAGATAATGACGGGTGGCGAACCTCGTCGCTGGACCTCAACGAACTTACTCGTATAAACTTACTAAACAATTTAATAATATTAAATAATACACAAATATTTTGCCATCAGGCTAAAATAATAAAATTAGAAAAAATAAGCTTAAGGTATACAAATAAGCACTTAAATTTTTAAACTTACTTGTACGGTCAAAGATGTTACCGTGTACAAAATTATGCTTAAATAGACAATTGAAGAAACCAACATCAATGTTATCTGCAATTATAAAAACAAATTTTAAAATTAAAAACTAAATAAGCCCATAATTTTTGCCGTTACTAGCGAAATTGGTACCTGTAAACCAAAAATTTTATTAAAAAGTTTTACACCCTCTGCAATATATGTGTAAGCAAGAGACCATTGCCTGATATCATTAATTTGATCCTTGTTTAGTTCTTCATATATTTTACTATCGTTGGTTTTCAATTGTTCAAAAATAATGGAAACAAAAGATTTTTCTCTTAACAAACATCTTACAATGCACTCCAGTTGTTCCGATATTATATATAATAAATTATATAATATAAAATATTCGTACAAAAACCGAATTTCAAATATCGTAGCATTTATCCTTAGAATCAAAGGAACTAAGAAATTGAGCTCTTGATTTTCAAGGGGTGTGTATTGAGATTCACTGAATGAAAACCCTATTCTCATGGCAATAAAAGTAATAAAAATAGAAATAATCAATTTGTTCTTCCTTTTAAAGTCTTCTAAATACAAATTATCCTTCGTAAGTAAACAATTATTACTGTTGAAACAAATTAAAAGTTTTTTGAAATGGTTGGAGTAGCACAAAGATAGTATTACGTAAGTCATTGAATTTCCAAGAGAAATGTGAAACCATAAACCTTCATGAATTTGAACAAATAAAGAAAAATAACCACATAAGAAGCAGATAGTGAGACATATAAATATTTCCACTGTTATTGTTAAGTACATTATACGTCGCATTTTTTGACTAGTAAATGATATATTTCTACATATACATAATACATTGCCTATTTTAAAAAACCGTTGCAATACTTTGAAAATATTTATTTCTTTTAACATGGCAATCACCTAGTCTGTTGGAATAATTGAACGAAAATAACTTTCTGTTCTCGGCTTCAATAGAAACATTAAAAGTAAATGTAGTTCTACATTTGTGATTAAAATAATGAAAAAGGGAACTATGGTAACAAAAACGTACATACTCTATACTGATGATAAGTGGGTGATATATAATTAAGTAAAAAGCCATAACAATAATTAACATTGGGTTAGTTCACTGCTGATTGGAAAGAAATTTATTTCCATAAAGTAGTACCTACTTTTATACTGTACATCGGACAAAAACTTTACTGGAACATCTCCAAAATCTGAAATTTTGACTTTTGTTCTATTAAAATTGCCGAATTACCCTTTATTAAATGCATTATTGGAACAAGTCAAATCTAACATGTTTATTAATAATAAATTACAATAACTGCACTACTGCACTATGCATTCGTTAAAGTTAACTCAAAACTTTTTAGTACAGCGCTGAAGAAAGGAACTAAAACCTGGTTGCGGAGACAAATGTCCACTTAGGTAAGAGAAGAAAAAGGATTTTATGATGATGGCAACGGATGGATCTAGTTCTGCGAAAAAGTTTTTTACCCCGCGACGTGAACATTTGGGTTCGATACCAGTTCATTTTCTTTCCTTTTTGCCCAAAAAGGCATACTTTATGTTGAAGAGAGAAAATATGACGGCTTTCGCATTATGCGTTAATATTGCCTCACCTTCAAAGAGTAAGTAGGTTTTATTTACAATACCTGTAAGTGAACGTATTGGTGCTCAATTCAGTCTTTTTTCAATTAGTTATAAAAAATTGGACTAGTTCATAAGGCTAATCAAATTGTATGTTTTTAAATTTGGACGTAATAAATTTTCCAGCAATTAAACAAGCAACGAAATGAGTCAGTCTAAAATAATTTATGAGGTAGTCCTTTTATCCCAGAAAAATGAATAATATACAACTCAGTTGCATTACAATTGAAATTAAAAGTTGAAAAATGCTGGCAAAGAGCTCCTTTACATAAAAAGGAAATGAGATGGAGGATCTCATTAGTGAACAGTTTCCTCACTTCAAATACTGTGACTGTCACGAAGCCAGAATTATAAATTTCCGTACTGCAAATTAGACTTTATGACATTTTGTGCAGTTTAAATCTTCGATGAAAGATCAGCTTTATTATTGTAAAGATGATATTGTAAAAATAATAAGCAGTAGGTATCACTTACTGTTCGTAAACTTAATGTTATCTAAAATATGCTGTAATCCAGCTCTTTTAGATAACAGTAAGTTTACGAACTTTTAGTTTACTTTATCTGTTTAATTATATATTGATACAGTATGCATCAATTTATTGTAGGTGTTTAATTTATGAACAACACTCATTTTGTCAGGGGTTATAATGGTTTCTAATATAAATACTATTATCTAAAATTTATTATGAAGTAATATCAAAGATATTATTTTTCTTAAAAAAAGTCTCTAACAATAATAATACACGGTACATAACACTATGTGAACCGGTGTTCCTCAGGGGTCCGTTCACTCCGAAACTCTCTTCCTGCTGCATATTAATGATCTGCTTATGCCCTATATCTATGGATATCCAGACGATAGCACAGTTGTGGAGAGATACCAACCAAGTCCTCGGGCCAATCGGGATCAAATCCAGTCCGAAAGAGAAACTTTGGTAGAGAGGTGAATCTCACGCTACAGATAGTCTCCGAATGGGGCTATGCCAATCTTGTGAAATTCAACGTCTCCAAAACACAAGCGTGTCTTTTCACTGCAAAAAGGAGCCAGCTCATCTTGGCTCCTTCTTTCCGAAATGTATCACTAGAATAATGGTAATGTCATTGGTCATTGGTCATTGATCAATGGTAATGGTAACGTCATTAATGGTAAATGTTCCTCCGGATCGGTAGTATCAATGGGCGTTCCTCAGGGCTCGATTCTTGGCCCATTCCTGTTCTTAATCTATATTAATGACTTACCTTATCTTGTAGGGGACAATCACGATATAGTATTATTTGCTGACGATACCTCTTTAATTTTCAAACTGAAACGGCAGTCAATTAAATATGACGATGTAAATAATGCTCTATCGAAACTAGTACATTGGTTTAACGCCAACAATTTGCTCTTAAACGGCAATAAGACAAAATGTATTAAATTTACAATACCTAATGTAAAACATTCGAAAACCAATGTGCTCTTAAATGGGGAGGAGTTGAGTCTTGTGGATACCACTGTTTTTCTCGGTATTACTATTGACGCGAAACTTCAATGGGGCCCCCATATATCTAAATTAGCAAGCAGACTTAGTTCTGCAGCATATGCTGTAAGAAAGATTAGAAGTCTCACAGATGTTGAGACAGCTAGGTTAGTGTATTTTAGTTACTTTCATAGCGTAATGTCTTATGGAATTTTGCTATGGGGTTATTGCGACTGATATTGAAGCTATATTTGTTTTGCAAAAGAGAGCTGTACGGGCGATTTATAATCTAAATTGTAAAGAGTCCCTTAGAGAAAAATTTAAAGAAATAAACATATTAACTTTGGCATCGCAATATATTTATGAAAATGTAATGTATGTACATAAAAACATAAATAGCTTTAATAAGAATAAGGATGTTCATACCTTAAACACTAGGAACAAACATAAGCTTGTAATGCCACTTACAAGACTCCACAGAATTAGTAATTCATTTATGGGGCAATGTATACGCTTTTACAACAGAATCCCAGAACATGTTCAAAGTTTGTCAATAAACAAGTTTAAAAGTTTTATTAAAGAAAAACTGTACAAAAAGGGTTATTATAATATCAAGGAATACATGAGTGAAAATAACCCCTGGGAATAAGGTGATCGCCACCATGCTGGTTCTATGAAAATTCATTAAAATTGTATAATCAAAATTATTGTTAAGTGAAATTATGTTTAAAAAAAAAAGTCCCGCTGGGTTTCTTGCTGGTTCTTCCCAGGACAGAGGTATTTTCCGAACCAGTGGTAAATAAAATAATGACTTTCAATAAGTATTATGTAATAATCCATATTGAATAAAAATCATTCTATTCTATTCTATTCTAATACATAGACCGCCTTCAGTTGTTGAGATATCCTCTAATCTGAACTTCGGGTGGTTCATTGCGTCCAAGGCCAAAGCAGCTGCAAGGAAGCTAGGATTCCTTGCAAAGGTGCGGTGATACTCCACGCCGGGACAGCTGCTTAATTTATATAAAGTGCAAGTCCGGTCGTGCATGGAGTATTGCTGCCATATATTGGATGGTGCTACAAAATTCCACCTAGCGGCTTTGGACTCAATGGAAAGATGTGCTAGGAGAATTATTGGTGACTCGAATTTGGTTTAAAAAAAATCTTACCAGTCTCGAACAAAGGTGCAAAGTAGCCAGCCTTTCGGTTTTCTACAGGATGCATTCCGGAGAGTGTGCGCAGGAATTGCATAATTTTATTTGTCCCTCTCCCTTCCACAATCTGACGACCTCACGGTCGGCCAGTTTCCACCCCTTTATTACTTACCATGCATTCGAACCAAACGGTTTGCTACATCGTTCATCATGCGTACAGCAAAGGAGTAGAATAAGTTGCCAGCATCTGTGTTTCCATCCGATTACAATGTGGGTGTCTTCAAGGCAAGAGTAAATAAGCTTTTGTTAAGTCAGTGCGCTTCACCATCTTAGGCTTCATCAGAACTTACCATCAAATGGTATTGTAGTTAAGCGCTGGCTCAGAATAATATAAAAAAATACGCTGCAGCACAACTCGAAATTCCATCCTCATTATCTCGATGGCTGGCGGTCCACTACGGTGCGATTTTTGCGGATTTTTCTGCCTCGCACGAACAAACTTTGGATTATACTGTCGCCAGTGGTATTTTGGAACTGTCGTATGATTTCAATAAAAGAGCCTAATTACCTCCTTCCTAAAAGGCCTGTAACGCACCTGCAGTTCCTCTGATGTTGCGTATGTTGTAGGGCAATAGTGATCACTTACCATCACGTGAGCCGCATGTTCGTTTGCCTCCTTTTCTCTATTATAACATGATAATGCGTATCTACATTGGTCAATGCCGTGTATGCAGTAAAATCAATAAGGCTGATTTAACTACATACACAGCGTTCCAGGGACCAGTTTTTCCTAAGAAGTCCATGTGAGTTGGTATTACTCTGTTTACTTTTGGTAATAACACGCAATCATTGTTGTGTATTGAATACACAAAACACAGATAAAGAATATACGAGTATATTATATTATTAATTATTAATACTACCAATTATGAGTAGGCATTTTAAAGTACAGAACTAACAAAACGATTGATCTAATAGACCACCAGGTAGACTGTAATAATTGATTGATTATATTATATTCGAAATTTAAGAAAAACGGAATACCGTCACGTGTTTTATCACACACCTACGGGAGCAAGCTAGCATCAGATTCATTTTTCTTAGATTATGTCAAATAGGCATCGACACTGTATTCACAACTCACGGCACCCTATCGAGGAGATATTTGTGTGCTGGCAACACTGACTTCTGTAAGAACTTTGATAAGTTTTTAGTAGACGAGGGGGTAGAATAAAAGCATGTAACGTAACTAATGATAACTAAAACATTCGCAAAATCTTCTTAAAAAGCTGGAGTGCCTTTGCAACGGCTATATAAGATTAATTTGTTTCAAAATCTTACTAACCCTATTTGCTTTAATAAACGAATCAAGCCTCACTCTTCTAATATTTTTATATCTTCTAATATCTAAATATCTTCTAATATTTTTGAGATTCATATTCCATGGAACAGCACTGGTTTCTTTAATTCTTTCTTCACAGTTAAGAGAGTACTCCTCTGGAAACCCGTGTTTATTGATTTAACGAAAGCAATCAGTAAACTCACATTAAAAATAACTTGGCAATTTTATGTGGAAGAAAACACCATCAAATTTTTTATGTGTATATTGTATGTTATAAATAATAAGTCGGGGGAAAAGCTTTTTCGTATTTTTTTTTTGTAAAAAATTGAAGAATAATCTCTTTGTACTGTTTTTATCTGGCTGGTTTTAATATCAATACATATAGGACATTAAGAAAAAGAAAAAGTAAAAAACACTTTCCCACCATTTTTAATTGTTTTTATGTTCGCCAAAATGAGTGAATCTATCGAAGAAATTCGATACATTCTGAAGTTTTATTGCAAAAAACTGACCAAGTGCACGCACAATAGGTTCCGTATTGGTTTTAATTTTTCGGCAGGTGTTGTGTTTCATTATTCATAATAATGAAACTAATGCCTCATTATAAAAATAATATTATTTATTCAAAATTGTACGCCACCTTGAAATCATTTTCACAATATGACGATGATCTATAATGTCTTATGCATTTTCAGCCAATTCGAGGTGTTTTTGTTTCAAAATGTATTTATTTGTATGTTAGTTTTCTATGCATTCTTACACCATTCATCAGATTATAAGTAGAGAGTTTTATTAAACTATATAAAATTACGTAGAGAAATGAATCTAATTGCAATTTGACGCGGCAGACGCCTCGAGCTATCAGGTTAAAAAACGCCGCTAAACATAATTGGTAAATGTGATCATAGGAGATCGATTTCTCTGCTTTTGTAATATCAAAGTAATATATTGATTATATAGAATACCTTTCCAGCAATTTTGTACCTTAAGTACAAATAATAAAATAATATTTATTGAAACACTAGATGATAGAGCCTTTTTTCTTCCTCAAAGTCGGCAAGATACAATGTGACCACTGCTGTTTCTGTTTGAAGGGTAAGGTAGCCAGTCCTTACCTTCCATCAGTTCTTAGTGGCGAAAACATACTGTTATTTTACACCTCTAAGAATTTAACGTTGCCATAATTACCAAGCCTATCATGCTGGTTGGCAAAAGCAGTTTTTTTATTTTTAGTTGTCATTTGAAAGACGCTGCTGCTCATCTTCTGGTTTGTTTCCCTTTGTCGCCTTTTGCAACACACAGGACGATATGGTGGATCTACTTACACCACCACTACTTATACCGTCACTAGATAGGCGAGGGGAATTTTATATAAAAATATTCAAGTACTGTAATTATACCATTAAGTCATCAGGTAAGGAACTAAGAAGTAATGCGCTCACTTCTATTATTACCTTATTTTTTTTGTGTTGAACCTCTCTTGTATTTAAGATTAACAGCAACTTATCGGCTCTAATGTAGAAGCAAGTAAAAATAAAGGAAAAAAATAAAAGAAATTATATTGTTTGAATTGTTTCCTGTATTTAAAAAATAATATCTAAAGCTGCACATTACTTGGATAAAATAAGCTGTTTGATTTAATTAATAGAATCAGGCGTTACTTTGCGGAAATCCATTATATAAAAGGTTTCAAAAATCAAAACGGTCAACCTTAACGGTCAGCCACCGTAGAGTCTACATCACCTGAGGATGCCTCGTGTAGAGGCGAAACACGTGTCGTATTGTCGTCAGTGGTGTGTCTTCCCTAGTGTAGTGTTGGGAGTAGTGGTGCTGGGATTAGTGGTGACGGGGATAGTGCACGCAATTGAGGGAAGGCGGGAGGTGCTCTTCATACTAGGTAAGACACATCATTATATTTTATAGAGCGGATGTTTGCGAAGTAATTTTTAAAACCTTTTAGCTGTTTGATTTATTCAGGTGATTTATGTTGGTGCTACACCAAAGCCGCGGATAATTATATACGTCGCAGGGGTGATTTCTGGATCTCAACAATAGCGCAACAGGGAGCAGGGACTCCCTGGTAACTCAAACACACACAAACAATTTCTTGACTAAGAAGAAAATTAACGCAAGTATGGCCAACTACTCATAAATAAACACAGCATATGGACACAATATCTGCGATAAGATTTCTTATATTTTTTATATTTTAGAGGACATAATTTCTTTAAAATATACGAGTACCTTGGTAATCCCATAAAATACTGAATTTCTTAAGAAATAAACGGTATAACGAATTGTATTTTAAAATGAAATTAATTCTCTTTGTTTTTCGGTCCAACATCATTTACTTAAATTTACTACCGGTCCAAATTGAAGAAAGCGTGTTACAAAATGATTATCTATATACTAATACGTGAAGGGAAAACTGTACCCTTTCTAAGCATTGCACGCACTGAGTGTGGAATTTGAGATTTAGCATAGTGAAGGTTTATTATATAGAGAAGGAGTGTAAAAAGCTAACATTTATTAAAAATTTGTGTTATTAATAAATTAAATTATATAAAATAAAACATAAATTATTTACTATCACACTACAGAAGTCAAACACTAACAATATATGATAATCTAGTCACATAAATGTAGATTGGAGAAATTATTTCGTTTATTGACGTTCATATAGTATATATAGTGGTAGAGCCCTGCAGCAGTTTTTTGCTGTTGCACGTATGGGCCGGCTCGAGCCGGGTTGGTACCACGACCTCACAGAATACCGGCGTGAAGTAGAGGCTCTGCTTCTGCGTTTCGTCTGGTGAGTGCAGGTGGCCGGAGGCCCAATTCCCCCCCCCCCCCCATCAACATGGTAGCGGAATTAGACAATAGACTACCCCAGGAGGGTACCAGTACCCCTGGAGAATCCCTCGCTGAGCATCCACGACCATGTTATTCCAATCCTGAGCGTGGGTGCTCAGGCTGCCCCGCGTATTCTGGGGGGGGCAAAATTCCGCTCAAAAACAAAACTGCTCGGGGCAAGCTGAGCAACAATACCAAGGCGACCCCTGCCACGCTATCCGTGAATTTCTGCAACATCAGGGGACTTCACTCTAACCTAAACGCAGTCCACTACCATCTCGAGACGGCGAAGCCGGCCTTGCTCTTTTTGACCGAGACGCAGGTTTCCTCTCCGACTGATATTTCGTATCTCTCCTACCCGGGGTACAAATTGGAGCACTCCTTTGTGCCTCGGGCTGGAGTTTGCGTGTATGTTAGAGAGGACATCTGTTCTCGACGCCTCGGCAGTCTTGAAGGTTCGGACCTGTCCATCCTTTGGCTACGCGTAGACAGCGACGACCATCCGCGCGTCTACGGGTGCCTCTATAGGTCCCATAGCGGTAATGCCGAAACAGACCGACTCATCGACCACGTCCAAATGGCTACAGATTCCTTGCTACAACAGGTCCCATCCGCAGAGATCGTGATCCTTGGCGATTTTAACGCCCACCATGCCGAATGGCTCGGTTCACGTTTAACCGATCATGCGGGGAGATCTGTTTATGACTTTGCCTTGGCATATGGTCTGACACAACTGGTTACTTCGCCTACGCGGATTCCAGATGTGGAGGATCATACACCTTCCCTGTTGGACCTTCTGCTGACCTCTCATCCGGACGGATATCAGGTTTCCGTCGATGCCCCTCTCGGCTCTTCGGACCATTGTCTGATCCGGAGTATGGTGCCACTCACGCTCCCTTCGCGGTTGCGTTCTGCAGGTTGCCGCCGTGTTTGGCATTACAGGTCGGCGGATTGGGACGGAATGCGGTCTTTCTTTGCATCCTACCCATGGGGGCGGGTTTGCTTCTCGCCGGATGATCCCAGTGCTGTTGCTGACTCTGTCACTGATGTGGTGCTACAGGGAATGGAACTATTTATTCCATCATCTGTGGTACCCATCGGAGGCAGATCTCAGCCTTGGTTTGGTCGCTCCTGTAAGACTGCATTGCGCAGTAAGCAGGAGTGTTATCAAGCCTGGGCTGCGGCTTCGGTGACTCGGGATGTAAACACCAGCACACTTAAAAAGAAGTATAACTTCGCCTCCAGGTCCTTCAAAAGAGTTATTGCCAAGGCAAAGTCAGAGCACATAGGCAGAATTGGCGAGAAACTAGTTCGCCTTCCTTCGGGAACCCGTGCATTCTGGTCTCTCGCCAAGGCTGTCCAAGGGAATTTCTGTAAGCCATCACTACCATCTCTGCACAGGGAGGACGACTCACTGGCCCAAGACGCAAAAGACAAAGCCGACCTTTTAGGCTCCCTTTTTGCGTCCAACTCGACTCTTGATGACGGGGGGAAAATACCGCCGAAAATCCCGCGGTGTGAGTGCTCCATGCCGGATGTGCTATTCTCACAGCGCTCAGTTCGCAAAGCACTTCTCTCCCTGGACATCCAGAAGTCGAGTGGGCCTGACGGAATCCCCCCAATTGTGCTGAGGACGTGTGCTCCGGAGTTGGCACCGGTCCTAACGCGTCTTTTCCGGTACTCCTACTCCGAAGGCGTAGTCCCGAATTCATGGAAGACAGCTTTTGTCCACCCGATCCCTAAAAAAGGCGACCGCTCAGACCCGTCCAACTATAGGCCTATCGCGATCACCTCCTTGTTCTCCAAAATAATGGAATCCATTATTAACTGCCAGCTCATCCGGTACCTTGAGGATCACCAGCTGATTAGTGACCGCCAATACGGTTTTCGTCGGGGTCGATCAGCTGGTGATCTTCTGGTCTACCTGACCCATAGATGGGCGAAGGCAGTAGAGTCCAAGGGGGAGGCGTTGGCCGTTAGTCTGGACATTGCGAAGGCCTTTGATCGGGTTTGGCACAAAGCGCTTCTTTCGAAGCTGCCTTCCTATGGGCTTCCCGAGAAATTGTGCAATTGGATCACCAGCTTTCTTGCAGATCGGAGCATCAAGGTCGTTGTAGACGGTGCATGTTCTGACTACAAGCCTATTAACGCTGGTGTTCCACAAGGCTGTGTGCTATCACCAACGCTGTTTCTTCTGCATATCAATGATATGTTGCTAACTGGTAACATTCATTGCTATGCGGATGACAGCACTGGTGATGCTCTATACACCGGCCGGGCCAATATTTCTCGGGAAAACGTCGCCGAGTACCGGAACAAACTTGTGTCTGAAGTCGAGTCTTTGCTGGACAAAGTCTCGGATTGGGGGCGACTAAATCTAGTCCAGTTTAATCCTCAGAAGACACAAGTTTGCGCGTTTACCGCTAAAAAGAACCCCTTTGTCGTATCTCCTCAGTTTCAAGGCACTCCCCTTCTTGCCTCAGCCAGTATCGGTATCCTCGGAGTCGACATATCGAGTGACGTGCAGTTTCGTGGTCACTTGGAAGAGAAGGCCAAATTGGCCTCTAAAAAGCTTGGCGTGCTCAGCAGAGCGGGACAGTATTTCATGCCGGCACACCGCCTGCAACTTTACAAGGCGCAGGTTCGGCCTCACATGGAATACTGTTCCCATCTCTGGGCAGGGGCTCCCCAGTGCCAGCTCCTTCCACTTGACCGCATCCAGCGCAGAGCGGCTCGAATCGTCGACGACCGAGCCCTTTCCGATCGGCTCGATTCATTGGCACTGCGAAGAGATGTTGCATCTCTTTGCATTTTCTTTCGCATCTACCATGGGGAGTGCTCTGAGGAATTGTTCGGATTAATCCCAGCCGCCAAATTTCACGAACGCACATCGCGGCAGAACTCCCGATACCATCCACACCATCTGGATGATTGGCGGTCCACCACTGTGCGATTTAGAAGATGTTTTCTTCCTCGCACAACTTCCTTGTGGAATAGTTTACCACCAGGGATTTTTCCGGACCGATACGACTTAGGGACCTTCAAGAAAAGAGCCTACTCCTTTTTAAAAGGCCGGCAACGCATCTGCAATTCCCCTGGTGTTGCAGTTGTTCATGGGCGGCGGTAGTCACTTACCATCAGGTGAGCCGCATGCTCGTTTGCCCCCTCTCCTATAAAAAAAAAAAATACCAAAGAGCCATTACATTTTAGACAAAATAAAAACGTTTATTTTATATTGTGTATAGTAAATACCCGTAGTTTTGAATATCAATGTAATATAATGAACCTTAAAAAATAATGTATTACGGTTGAATTTCGACTATTAGAAAATTATACAATTGAAATTTGTGTAACATGTTATGTTCAATTACGATTAAGAAGTGTTTTGTTATCCTGCTTAACTAACAAGTTTTTAAATTTTTCTGTGAATTTATGAACTAACAAAAGGCTTATGATACAGTCCCTAGAGTTTTTTTTTATTGCAAACACTCGTTTGGGTTCAGCGCGGGGCTGATACAGACATGAAAGTCCTTCTATAGGGACTTTGTAGGGGTATGACATCCATAAATACCTTTATGTTTATATGTAGATTCCCCGTGGTTGCTCAATCTCTTTAGTTTAAGAATGGGTGACTTAACAGTCAAATTTCTTTTGTAAGCCGACGATCAAGACTTATTTGCGTCATTAGCGGGCGAGTTATAAATAATGATTATATTAATGAACAGATCATTTTTACATAGGGGAATAATAATGAATGTCTTTTAGAAAGAGAAGAAAGTAAAATGATATATTAAATAAAAATAGAAGGGGAGTTAGTTGAGGAAGTTTATTGGCTTGTGTATATAGGATGTAGGATGGTAGACATGACAAGGATATAGAACAACGAATGAATGCAGGATACAGAGTAACTGGGGCTCTTCACTTTGCTATGGAAAGTTAGCATGTTTCACAAAAGGCACGTATGCCAATTCACAATGCTGTAATAAAATTAATGCTGTAGAAATGCGATCATTAAGAATTATGTTTAGAATGCCTCTTAATGATAGGGTGAGAAAAAGAAAAGATTTCTTTGCAAGAAGATATAGTGACTAGGATACGTTTATACGTGGTAGAGCCACGCTGCAGCTATATTATGGTTGTAGCACGAATGGGTCGCCTCAACCAGGGTAGGACCACGCTCTCACAAAAGACATAATGCAGCTGTATTTTGTACGGCGAGTGTAAATCGAGGACCATTTTTACTGGAAATGAGGCATTCTATCATAGTACTCAGGGGTGAAAACGTAACTGCATTTTGATTCTTAACTAAGGATAGATATAGGTGTCTATGGGTCATAATATCTACTTACTATCAGGTGGGCTGTATACACGTTTGACACCCTTATTCTATAAGAAAGCGATCCAATTACATCCACCGCTACTAACTAATGTGTTGCACACTCGATGAGTTGGTAATGTGCACTGTGCATATCGGATTTCGACACGTTGCGTTGTATCGTATTTTAAAATAATATTTCGGCCTTTATAGTACGTTATTGAATTGTAAAGCGATAACAGTGTACGAAGTAAACATAATAATACAGGTTGGAGGTAAGCTCATATCTATGGTAACTGAACCGAATGCTTTAATTTGTATTTGACGATTGGAAACAAGACGGAGTAGGTCTTTTGTAGCATGGTAACAGCTCTCATCTGAAAACAAAATAAATAACTTAAATCAATCTTGATGTTATTGAGTGTGTACCTACAAGAGAATTTTGTTTATTCGACTTAATAAATGCTCTATAAGTGTATTAGTCTAAGCGGTAGCGACGTCGATTAGTTCCATCAGGCAAATGATAGATTAGGGAAATAATTCAAATATAACGTTCCGGTGACTAAGATAGTCCACAGACACCTGTAGCTAACTTCAAACAATGAAGGTTACAGATGCGTTGTTACCTCTGATGACTGAAGTGTAATTCCTCACAACCTATAATTATGCAGTCCTGGGTAGAAAGGAAGTTCTACCACCAAGTAGAACTTCCTTTAGTAGTTTTTTACGTAGAGCCATGCTGCAGCTATATTAGTAGTAGGTATAGTTGTAGCACGAATGGGTCGGCTCGACCGGGGAAGGACCACGCTCTCACAGAATACCAACGTAAAATAACAGCTTAACGCTGCTATGTTTCGTATGGTGAGTGTAGAGAACCGGAGACCCGTGTTTCTGGAAAGGAGGCATTACATCTTAGTCCCAACGGGTGACAACGCATCTGCATTTTGATTCGTAATCGAGAATAGTAATATCCTATAAAAAAAAAGTATAGACATAGTAAATTAATCGACTTTTTATTTTTAATAAATTGTAAAATTATCTTACATACACGAATTACTCCAAATGCAGTCGGTGACGCATATTTTGGAATGTCAATAACGTCCGTCGAAAACGTTTATCTACCGATGCCTTTTTTGTGGGGTATCTCATGGATACCTTCGGTTGCGCGGACAACAGAAAGGTTATGCTCGAGTCCTCCCGGTTTAAACTTGAGATTATATGAGAGGGTTACGGTATCTCCGTTCGGAACGCAACCGGGGCCCCTTTCTCGCTTTGCGTGTTTAAAGCATTTCCCGAGAACAGACTTTAATGCACCCAGCACTACCGCAGTGTTATCGCGGTGCTCGGGACCATATCTACCTACGCCTACTCTCTCGATACATAATTTATTTCCCACACATAATACTTTTTTCGACCATGTATATTCATTAATGAATGACTTGACCAAATTAAAATTAAATTAAATTAAAATCAATCAAATTGTATGTGGTTTTATTAACTCTAACTGACACGCGTATCAGTAAAGGGAGGTTTGAAAATATTCTCACTTCTCGGCCAATTCAGAAATAATAAAACTACATATAATTGGCAAATCAAAATTTATTTAAATTTAATTTAATTTTATTATTATCGAGTTTTCTGAAGTGAAGTTATTTCTATAAGTTTGAATACTGATTCTGATAACGAACTAACAGGAACCACAGGGTTGTTTTTACATGTTGTATATCGAAACGAAATTTGCCACGGCACTTGCGCATTAGCAAATATTTTGATTTATATACACTTATAACTATGAATAAGTAACCCGCGTTAAAAGCAGACGTCCATTGCGTTAGCATTAAATCTTTTATCGGACGTAGGTCTTCGTAACTAAATTCATGAAACCTAGGTTTTGCGCAATAAAATGTTTAGTATTGTTTTAAAAGTGAAAGAATTCACTACTTTTACGAACACATTTTTGTGTTTCTGTAGAGGCTATACTTCGTGCCATACTCTTATATATTCTGCCGGAAATCTGCAACGGTTTTAAGATTATGGAGAGCCTATTTATTTACACTAGTCATTGCAGCTTAGTAATAAGAGATGATAATACTTTTCTAGTTAGTCTATTTCATTGAAAGTTACTGGCATGGCTGTAGGTTAGATGACGTATCTAACCTACAGGTAGAATATTATCTTGCATTTCCACGGTTGGGAAGGCTTTCAACATCTGTAATGAATCTATTTCTAAATAATGATTCGTTTGTCTATTGCTTATCAGTGCGACTGTGGATCATGTAGCCCCGAATTCGAATTCCGGATTGGGCCAATATCAGTTGTTCGGTAGTTTTGTCAAGAAATTCCCAGTAGACGCTTTGAGTCAGAAACTAAACTATGTTTTAGCCCCGTGCCTCTAAATGCACGTAATACTGTTATTTCTGCGCTCGAAGGTGCCGTCCTATTCCATTATGAACGTGAGGGAATTCAGAGTTGAACTGTGTTTCGGCAAACGCTCATGCACTACAATCCTGTCACGCGCAGATGACTAATCTTCGTGGAGACTGGTCGCCGTGACCAAAATCGGTTTCAACGACTTTAATTTTTTATTGTATCTCCATTTGTTAATTAGACTTGCAAGAGGCCAAGTGATATGATATTCTGCTTTCTAACGGATTAGGCTCTAATGACCAATTGATTACGAAAAACCTAAAATGCTATTCTCAAATTTACAGAGTTAAAATATAAGTATAAAAAATGAAGAAATATGTGAATAGTCATTAAAAATGTAAAATCAATATCATGATTAAACCAAGTAAATCTATCCTAGTATATATACATTGCGATTAAAAATATTTAGATCACATTCACATACTTGAAATTGACTGAATTAAGAGCTTTCCAAGACGACGCTTTATAGTTGCAACATTATTATGAACCCTCTGAGCGGCGCTGGATAAAGTTAAAACACATAACAGGAGTAGAGTCACCATTACTGTTGCTTTCATTACTATATGTGTAGTAAGTAAGTCCTGCAAATAAAAGCTATATTATAGTTGTAGCACGAATGGGTTGGCTCAAACGAGGAAGGATCACGCTCTCACAGAATATAGCAGAATAATGTTGCTGTGTTTCGTATGGTGAGACCAGAAGTTACTGAAAACGAGGCATGCCATCTTAGTTTTGTAGTACACTGTGTAATATTTTTAACGAGCCGTAGTACCTCTTTTATAAATGCCATAAAGCGTGCCACGCAACGTGCTACAATCTGAATATCATCTTGATGTCAACTAAGTTAGTGAATAGGCCTGTTAAGTATGCTTGGAGCAAGCGTACCCAGATACCTACTAGGAAGCTACTAACTCCGACGATAGCGTCTGAAATGTGTTAACTCGCGTCGCGTTCTATTCTTAGAAGCTTTTATTTAACTTGCATTGTATGTTTGTTAGGGTTAAAACTTCTAATTGAATTTTAAAGCAGTTATCCTCATTGATTGAGCTGAAATTCTGCAAACATATTTAGTTTGAATGAAAATGCATTTTAGCTAAGTGACATCATTCTAAATCCAATATGACGGACCGCCCAAGATGGCAGACTAGTTATTTCTTATACACTGGGAGTGTATAAGAAAAGGATTTGTTGAGAAAAATATGAAAAATAAAATGACTTCGCTCTAAATTCATTAAGGCGTACCGCCCAAGATACGGACTAGTTATTTTTTATGCACTCTATATAGGTACCAAATGAAAGAGTTTGCTAAGAAGAATACAAAAATAAAATGACATCACCTAAATCTAATACGGTGGACTTCCAAAGATGGCGGATTATGATTTTTTATTCACCGTCATGATATGGATATCAAATAAAAGGGTTCGCTGAGAAAAATACAAATAAAATGACATCCGCGTTCAGCTCTTTGAGGACATGGTATACTATTGCTTGACTAAACGGTAAGACTTAGTGGGGGCGTGTCTCATCCTGGACAAATTTAGCGGTGGTAAAAAAACTTCAAAATTACGAAAAACAGATTTGCCGCCATAACAATTTTAAAGAAAATTATAGACGCTAAAAGCTAATTTGCGTACATCCGCTAAATAAAATATAATTATGTGTCTTACCTAGTTTCAAGAGCACCTCCCGCCCTCTTTCAATTGCATGCACAATCTCCGTCACCACTAATCCCATCACCACTACTCCCAACACCACCAAACTAGGAACGACACATCACTGACGACAATTAACCTGTGTTTCGCCTCTACACGATGTACCTTCAGGTGTAGTAGACTCTGCAGTGGCTGACCGCTAAGTGAGCGCCGAGCCAAAAATAGCTGCTATTTATACAACTACAGTTATTCAGACATACAGTTTTCCCAACAACGTCAAGTAGGCTGATGGCACGGTAGTTTTTACAGTCTTGCTGCGACCCTTTTCCCCTATATATTGGGACTATAATGGATTTGCACCAGCATTTCGTTACCCACTTTAGTTCTCAACATAAATTAAAGAAGGGTACACTTTGTTCATTTTATGTTGAGAGCTGAAAAAGATTTAAACAAGGTTTACAGCAGGCCTGCCACCACTCCCTCTCCGGTTCTTAGCATTTCAAGTGATACTCTATCATATCCGGTTGCCTTACCTACTTTCATGCTTTTCATTGCTTTTATTTATCATCCATACTCATATCCCTACCTCTTTCATCTTCTTTCGGAATTTCTAGTTCATTTAATGACTCATAAACATGCTATCAAAGTATTCCTTCGACCTCTTTAAGCTTGAAATTTCGTCATTCAGAATACAGCCATTCTCGGCTCAGATAGCATTAATTCTAGGCTGTTTTGAATTTCCTCTGGCAGTTCTTACGTTAGGTTGAAGAACGTTTTAATATTTGCCTCGAAGATATCAGATATTTTTATATCATTTTTATCCATTCTTTCTTGCTTTTCTCTTACAACTACTTCTTTTACTCTCTTATTTAGACGTCTAAAGACTGCCTTTTTTCTTTCAATCTTATCATTCATACCACCAAATATACCCGCTTTGGTTGCTAGCCATCTTCTTTTCTTTGATTCAACTACCATTCGTACCTCATCATCCCACCATAATGTATTAATTTTTCCTTCATTCTTTCTCTTACTTATACCATATACTTCAGTTGCTGCATCTACCAAACCTTTCTTAACATTATCTATCCTACACAGTCTCAAAGTCTAAATAATTAATACACAATTCATCCAAACTACTAATATTTTTCTTAAGTCTAAATTTATACTTCTTTTTTACCTTCATCTCGTAACATTCCTATTCTTATATTCTGTAACGCAGTAGTAGATACAGATGTCCGATGCCGCCAACGTCTGAATAGGTCGTTAATTCGGCATAAAGCCAAGTAATGATGTGTCTCTACGTTGATCCCCGGTAAATCCTTGTATCTACTACTACACTCTTTCATCCACAATTATGAAATCTATCACGCTTCTATCATTATCTCATTCCCGTGTATAAATGTGAATTTTCTTATGATGAAAGAGAGTGTTCGTCACAAAATATTTTTTTTCATATATACGGTGAAGAGGCTTTCATCTTTTTTATTTATACTTTCATCACAAATCGTTCTGAATAGTCTTTCATAACCAGACGTCTTCACTCCTACCCTTCTATTAAAATCTCATAACATAACAATCTTTTCATTTCCCTTACATTTCATTAACACCATCTTTACCATCTCCTAAATCTGTTCTCGCATATAAGTGGGCATAGAGATGTCTGGGGCGTAGACCCCTATAACAAACAACTTTATTAAGCCCACTTTAATTTAATCCATGACAGCTTCGGCCTTACACAATCATACTCTTTCACACATTGACGCATTTTTTTTTAAAAGAAGATACCGAGTCCCTGGATTACCTGTTCGGTTTCATCTACACCAGACGATTAAGCGGTATACATACTTGTGCAGTGATATTATTTCCCTTCAGTTTCGTCTCATTTACATCTACTCCTCTATCATACATCATTTCGCATACTTCATTCGTCTTACCATTCATTGCTTCACATATACTCAGCAGAGCCAGACGGGCTTCTGCAATTCATTTTTCGCCCCTCTGGGAGAAAGATAATGACGGGTGGCGAACCTCGTCGCTGGACCTCAACGAACTTACTCGTATAAACTTACTAAACAATTTAATAATATTAAATAATACACAAATATTTTGCCATCAGGCTAAAATATTAAAATTATAAAAAATAAGCTTAAGGTATACAAATAAGCACTTAAATTTTTAAACTTACTTGTACGGTCAAAGATGTTACCGTGTACAAAATTATGCTTAAATACACAATTGAAGAAACCAACATCAATGTTATCTGCAATTATAAAAACAAATTTTAAAATAAAAAGCTAAATAAGCCCATAAATTTTGCCGTTACTAGTGAAATTGGTACCTGTAAACCAAAAATTTTATTAAAAAGTTTTACACCCTCTGCAATATATGTGTAAGCAAGAGACCATTGCCTGATATCATTAATTTGATCCTTGTCTAGTTCTTCATATATTTTATTATCGTTGGTTTTCAATTGTTCAAAAATAATGGAAACAAAAGATTTTTCTCTTAACAAACATCTTACAATGCACTCCAGTTGTTCCGATATTATATATAATAAATTATATAATATTAAATATTCGTACAAAAACCGAATTTCAAATATTGTAGCATTTATCCTTAGAATCAAAGGAACTAAGAAATTGAGCTCTTGATTTTCAAGGGGTGTGTATTGAGATTCACTGAATGAAAACCCTATTCTCATGACAATAAAAGTAATAAAAATAGAAATAATCAATTTGTTCTTCCTTTTAAAGTCTTCTAAATACAAATTATCCTTCGTAAGTAAACAATTATTACTGTTGAAACAAATTAAAAGTTTTTTGAAATGGTTGGAGTAGCACAAAGATAGTATTACGTAAGTCATTGAATTTCCAAGAGAAATGTAAAACCATAAACCTTCTTGAATTTGAATAAATAAAGAAAAATAACCACATAAGAAGCAGTTACTGAGAGATATAAATATTTCCACTGTTATTGTTAAGTACATTATACGTCGCATTTTTTGACTAGTAAATGATATATTTCTACATATACATAATAAATTGCCTATTTTAAAAAACCGTTGCAATACTTTGAAAATATTTATTTCTTTTAACATGGCAATCACCTAGTCTTTTGGAATAATAGAACGAAAATAACTTTCTGTTCTCGGCTTCAATAGAAACATTAAAAGTAAATGTAGTTCTACATTTGTGATTAAAATAATGAAAAGGGAACTATGGTAACAAAAACGTACATACTCTATACTGATGATAAGTGGGTGATACATAATTAAGTAAAAAGCCATAACAATAATTAACATTGGGTTAGTTCACTGCTGATTGGAAAGAAATTTATTTCCATAAAGTAGTACCTAATTTTATACTATACATCGGACAAAAACTTTACTGGAACATCTCCAAAATCTGAGATCTTGACTTTTGTTCTATTTAAATTACCAAATTACCCTTTATTAAATGCATTATTGGAACAAGTCAAATCTAACATGTTTAATAATAAATTACAATAACTGCACTACTGCACTATGCATTCGTTAAAGTTAAGTCAAAACTTTTCAGTACAGCGCTGAAGAAAGGAACTAAAACCTGGTTGCGGAGACAAATGTCCACTTAGGTAAGAGAAGAAAAAGGATTTTATGATGATGGCAACGGTTGGATCTAGTTCTGCGAAAAGGTGGTGGATTTTACCCCTCTACGTGAACATTTGGGTTCGATACCAGTTCATTTTCTTTCCTTTTTGCCCAAAAAGGCATACTTTATGACGAAGAGAGAAAATATGACGGCTTTCGCATTATGCGTTAATATTGCCTCACCTTCAAAGAGTAAGTAGGTGTTTATTTACAATACCTGTAAGTGAACGTATTGGTGCTAAATTCAGTCTCTTTTCAATTCATCATCATCATCATCATCATTACAGCCCTTCACAAGTCCACTGCTGAACATAGGCCTCCCCCAAAGAATGCCACAAAGCACGGTCCTGAGCCACCTGCATCCATCGACTTCCTGCATGTCTTACCAGGTCGTCACTCCATCTCGTGGGGGGACGCCCTACATTTCGCCTACCGGTACGAGGCCGCCACTCGAGAACCTTTCTTCCCCATCGGTTGTCGGTTCTTCGAGCTATATGGCCGGCCGACTGCCACTTCAGCTTACTAATCCGTTGGGATATGTCGGTTACTCTGGTTCTACTGCGGATATCCTCATTCCTAAGTTTATCACGCAGAGAAACTTCGAGCATAGCCCTCTCCATAGCTCGCTGAGCGACCTTGAGCTTTCTCATACGGCCAGCAGTGAAGGACCACGTCTCAGTTCCGTAAGTCATCACTTTTCAATTAGTTATAAAAAAATTGGACTAGTTGATAAGGGTAATCAAATTATATGTTTTTAAATTTGGACGTAATAAATTTTCCAGCAATTAAACAAGCAGCGAAATGTGTCAGTCTAAACTAATTTATGAGGTAGTCCTTTTATCCCAGAAAAATGTATAATATACAACTCAGTTGCATTACAATAGAAATAAAAAGTTGAAAATGCTGGCAAAGAGCTCTTTTACATAAAAAGGAAATGAGATGGAGGATCTCATTAGTGAACAGTTTCCTCACTGCAAATACTGTGACTGTCACGAAGCCAGAATTATAAATTTCTGTACTGCAAATTAGACTTTATGACTTTTTGTGCAGTTTAAATCTTCGATAAAAGACCAGCTTTATTATTGTAAAGATGATATTGTAAAAATAATAAGCAGTAGGTATCACTTACTGTTCGTAAACTTACTGTTATCTAAAATATGCTGTAATCCAGCTCTTTTAGATAACAGTAAGTTTACGAACTTTTAGTTTACTTTATCTGTTTAATTATATATTGATACAGCATGCATAAATTTATTGTAGGTGTTTAATTTATGAAGAACACTCATTTTGTCAGGGGTTAAAATGGTTTCTTATATAAATAATATTATCTAAAATTTATTATGAAGTAATAGTAAAGATATTATTTTTCTTAAAAAAAGTCTCTAACAATAATAATACACGGTACATAACACTATGTGAACCGGTGTTCCTCAGAGGTCCGTTTTCTGCGCAACTCTCTTCCTGCTGCATATTAATGATCTCCTTATGCCCTATAGAGATAAACTAATTCACGAAGCGCGCGTTCGGCGGGGGGCGGATATTGCCGATTTGAACTTAGGTGGACATAATGGCTATCAATGAAACATGGCTTCGGACAGGGGAGGAAGGCCGGGCGCCTTCTGTTCCAGGGTATCGACTGCTTCACGTACCCCGACCTCCCGAAGTTCGTGCGCGTGGCGGCGGTGTCGGTTTTTATTTGAGACGGGGCTTGCCGTCAAAAATTATTCAACATCCTATTTGTCCCGCGGTGGAGCAGATGTGGTTAAATATTAAAATTAACGGCAAGTCCCTTGTCTTCGGTACTGCTTATCGTCCCCCATGGTTGAGCGTGACATTATTTCTGGACGCGCTGAGCGAGTCCTTAGGTTCTTTTGTAGGCACAGTTCACAGGCAAACAGTTCTGCTTGGGGATTTTAATATCGACATTTTGAATAAAAATTGTGTTAGTACCAAAATGCTTTCGGACTTCCTAACATGCAAAAACCTCGTGCAATATGTTGAGGAACCAACACACTTTACCGAATATAGTGAGACACTGTTAGATGTTATATGTTCAGATGCAGCGGTGTCATATATAAGTGTGGACTATATTAGTGACCTCAGTAGCCATGCCTTTATTGTATGTGAACTTGACATTCCCAAGCCTAAGTTTCAGCCTGAAAGCGTCACGTATAGATCTTTAAGGGATATAGACATAAACCTTTTCAACCAAGATTTAAAACAAATTAACTGGCACTGTGCATCGTCAGATAACATAAACGATATGATTGATTCTTTTAACAAAAAATTATTAAATATCTTTAATTTTCACGCCCCTCCTAAAACTGTCTATATAAAAAAAAGTATTATCCATGGATAACGCATAACATAAGATGTATGATGAGGACACGCAACGAGGCTCAAGTGAGAGCCCGGAAAACAAAACTTGCTCCACATAAGGATTATTATTTTTTTTTTATAGGATAAGGGTGACAAACGAGCACACAGTCCACCTGATGGTAAGTGGTTGCTGCGGCCCATAGACATCTACATCTATCCTCTGTTACAAATCAAAATGTAGATGCGTTGTCACCCGTGAGGACTAAGATGGAATGCCTCATTTCCAGTAAAAAGGGCCTCCGGCCACCTGCACTCACCAAGCGAAACGCAGAGGTAAACCTCTACTTCACGCTGGTTTTCTGTGAGGTCGTGGTACTACCCCGGTTCGAGCCGGCCCATTCGTGCGACAGCAAAAGCTGCCGTGTGGCTCTACCACTGTTAAGTGGCTCTACCACTGTTATTTATATATTATAGGGAACTAAAATCAATAGTTAATAAAGCGATAGTTTCAGAAAAGATTGCCTACTTCAAATTTTATATTAATTCAAAACTAAATCAACCTAAAATAATGTGGAAGCACATTAAACACCAAGTTCAAATAAAAAGTAAGGATACTTCTTTGCCATCCCATTTCAGTGACCCTGATGCTTTAAACAATCATTTTCTTAATATTCCTGGTAAAAATGAAGTCTCATTGTCTCTTCTCACTTTCTTTGAATTTAATGGCACTAATGATAACTCTTTTTATTTCAAAGAAGCCTCGGAGGATGAGGTTGTTAGTTATAAACTCTTTGCAGTCTAATGCAGTGGGGTGCGATGGCATTTCTCTTGATATGTTAAAGTTATTACCTAAAGATGTTATTACAGAAATAACATACATAATTAATAAATCTTTTGCGACAAATACCTATCCGGATCTCTGGAAAAAAGCCATCGTTAAACCTATACCAAAAACTAGTAACCCTGTTTCTATGTCGGATCTCAGGCCAATTAGTATTCTACCATGCCTTTCTAAAATAATAGAAAAGCTTGCATGTAATCAGCTAACAAAGTACCTTGAAGCAAATAACATCCTTCCTGAGCTGCAGTCTGGCTTTAGAAAGAAGCACAGCACTACCACAGCGCTTATAGAGGTCGTGGATGATATACTGACTGCACAAGCCAGTGGTGAGGGTACTATTTTAACATTACTTGATTTCTCGCGCGCCTTTGAAACCCTCAATATCCCATTACTTCTTTCAAAATTATATTTTTATGGTTTAAGCAGAAACGCAACCCAATGGTTTGCCAGTTACTTTAAAAATAGGTCACAGCAAGTTGAAATACAATTAAATGGAAAAGGTAAAACTATTTCTGGGGAGCGACCTGTGAACCGAGGAGTACCACAAGGATCCATTTTAGGTCCCTTACTTTTTATAATATATAGTGCAGACATTATTAAAAATATAGAGTATTGTAAGTACCATATGTACGCTGACGACTTACAGATATATATATCGTTTAAGCCTTGTGATGTTCAAGTAGCAGTGACAAAATTGAACTTGGATTTGGGTCGGATATCTTTGTGGTCAGAGCGTAACGCATTGGTTCTCAATCCAAAAAAGTCGCAGTACCTTATTCTAGGATCGCCAAATCAAATAAAAAAGATCACACTAAGCCACCCTGCCATTATTGTAAACAACGAACCTATTGTGAGAGTCTCTGAAGTCAGAAATTTGGGGGTAATAATGGACGACAAACTTCGTTTTGAGAAACATGTAATGGATATTGCACGTAACTGCTTTTATAGGTTGAAAGTACTTTATCGTATTCGTGAGTACCTAAGTGTCACCTTACGTATACATCTCTGCGAGTCTATCGTGCTTTCAAAATTCAATTACGCGGATTCTCTCATAGGCCCACGACTATTATCTCGAACACGGCAAATAATACAGCGGGTACAGAATGCCTGTGCACGATTTTGTTTCAATGTACCACCACGTGCACATGTAACCCCTTTCATTAATAACGCTAATATTTTAAAAATGGACTGTCGCAGGCGTCTACACTTTGCATCACTTTTGTTTGGAATTATTAAAAATAAAGAACCTTTATATTTATATAATAAGTTGATTTGGTCTAAAGATCAAAATAAGCAGTATAATACCAGATCATCCAATTACAAGTTAGTATATCCTTTTTACCGGTCGGCCGCTTTCAGAGGTAGTTTTAAATATAATGCCACTAAATGTTGGAATAACCTCCCGCCTCCACTGCGTGACCTGAAAACAATTAGTGGGTTTAAAATCAAATACAGGTTACACTTACTTTCGGAACAAAAAAATACCGATCTATAAAAAAACTGGTAGGAGGTTAAGTTCTTTCAACACGTCAGTAATCTCAGTCCCATAAATTATGTAGATATTTTAATTTTCACTTTATATAATATATAAAACTATTTTATTTAAATATTTGTATAATAAATTTATTTTTTGTGACAATCATTTTCTTACCTTTATTCTTTAGCCAACGTTTATTCCGCATCCTTAATAAATAAAATTGATATATTTAGAAGGAAAACGTTAATTCTATTGTGTACTTACCTTCATTAGACTAATGATATCCACTATTCATGTGAATAAAAATTTAAAAACACATATTTTTTTATGTATTCCGCGTCGCATTATAGCATTTGCACTGAGGCAGCCGTCCGAGTTACCTCGGAGTGCGGGCCGGACTGAAAACCAGTGTCGGGATCAGAGCAATTCGTGTTTCTGTATCTCGATTTTTACTGAGTCCTGTCCATTTCACGGTCTTATGCTGCTACACAGACTCATTTTATATTATTTTTACATTTTTGTTAATTTAGGTAAATATTGTTTTACTTTCTGTTTAATTCCATTTTTTTTGCTTTGTTTTGTATCTATTGTGATTAGACCGTGAATAAATGTTTTTTTCTTTTCTTTCTTTCTTTTCTTCTATATCTATGGTTATGTAGACGATACCACAGTTGTGGAGAGATACCAACCAAGTCCTCGGGCCAGTCGGGATCAAATCCAGTCCGAAAGAGAAACTTTGGTAGAGCGTGTGAATCTCACGCTACAGATAGTCTCCGAATGGGGCTATGGCAATCTTGTGAAATTCAACGTCTCCAAAACACAAGTGTGTCTTTTCACTGCAAAAAGGAGCCTCCTCATCTTGGCTCCTTCTTTCCGAAACGTATCACTAGAATACACCGACCGCCTTCAGTTGTTGAGATATCCTCTAATCTGAACTTTGAGTAGTTCATTGCATCCAAGGCCAAAGCAGCTGCAAGGAAGCTAGGATTCCTTGCAAAGGTGCGGTGATACTCCACGCCGGGACAGCTGCTTAATTTATATAAAGTGCAAGTCCGGTCGTGCATGGAGTATTGCTGCCATATATGGGCTGGTGCTTCAAAATTCCACCTAGCGGCTTTGGACTCAATGGAAAGATGTGCTAAGAGAATTATTGGTGACTCGAATTTGGTTAAAACAATCTTACCAGTCTCGAACAAAGGTGCAAAGTAGCCAGCCTTTCGGTTTTCTACAGGATGCATTTCGGTGAGTGTGCGCAGGAATTGCATAATTTTATTTGTCCCTCTCCCTTCCACCATCTGACGACCTGACGGTCGGCCAGTTTCCACCCCTTTATTGTTGACTTACCATGCATTCGAACCAAACGGCTTGCTACATCGTTCATCATGCGTACAGCAAAGGAGTGGAATAAGTTGCCAGCATCTGTGTTTCCATCCGATTCCAATGTGGGTGTCTTCAAGGCAAGAGTAAATAAGCTTTTGTTAAGTCAGTGCGCTTCACCATCTTAGGCTACATCACAACTTACCATCAAATGGGATTGTAGTTAAGCGCTGGCTCAGAATAATATAAAAAAATACGCTGCAGCACAACTCGAAATTCCATCCTCATTATCTCGATGGCTGGCGGTCCACTACGGTGCGATTTTCGCGGATTTTTCTGCCTCGCACGAACAAACTTTGGATTATACTGTCGCCAGTGGTATTTTGGAACTGTCGTATGACTTCAAGAAAAGAGCCTAATTACCTCCTTCCTAAAAGGCCGGTAACGCATCTGCAGTTCCTCTGATGTTGCGTATGTTGTAGGGCAATAGTGATCACTTACCATCACGTGGGCCGCATGTTCGTTTGCCTCCTTTTCTCTATTATAACATGATAATGCGTATCTGCATTGGTCAATGCTGTGTATGCAGTAAAATCAATAAGGCTGATTTAACTACATACACAGCGGTCCAGGGACCAGTTTTTCCTAAGCAGTCCATTTGAGTTGGTATTACTCTGTTTACTTTTGGTAATAAGACGCAATCAATGTTGAGTATTGAATATGACGGCACCTGCACCGTTGTAGATGCCGTGGCGTTGGTCTAGCTAGGCAGAATTCTTGTAAACGACACGTGTACCGCACACCTGCGGCATTGCACCTGCGCGGCCGCCCGTCCTGCTTGTATAAAACGGACTGAGCGGCCGCCGTTAAGACAGTCTTGGCTCTGACGTGGAACGGTGCGCTTGTCGTATTGCGTTACTAGTTTATCCTCGACTCGTTGGATAATTAATTCGTGTAAACGAATTAATTATTATTCCTAACTACAAAATCAGTCTCTGTACTATACCCACTATACTTCCTACATCAGAAGTGGGATAAAGTCCCCATTTTTGCCCACATACAATCTTTGAATAGTATGAGAATTATTACATTTGTAAAGGCTATAATGCATTTCGCATTGATGGATCTCTTTTTATGTTAAATACCGTAATAAAATTTGCTGTCCTACTTACGATATTGTCGTATCATTAAAGTGTAGAGAAAAGATAAAGTGAAATTATTTAAGGCAAAAGATAAATCCTTTTGTTCGATTTGTATTAAAAGTACCCTCAAGTATTTTCATTATTTTTGACGTACCTAAATATGTTAACAAATGAAAGAAATGTTGGAGATATTCTGAATGAGTTTGCATTCAGTGGAAGTTTAACTTGCTCAAGTAATGTTATAATTTGATACACGAGGTGTGATTTACATGGCCTAGTTTTAAAGTTCAAAATGTTTAAACGATGTACCGAGAAAAAGAACATGATTACTTTAACGTGCTATGACTTAAAAACACTAAGTAGTATTTTTGTGATCTAATGTGATGATAAGTGTTACAGTTTACTCCGAGAATTACGTAGTCGACAAACTTGGAATGGTTTAGTGGAAAGCGTGGAGCTGTAGCGCTCGCTTTTGAGTATGCTGTCGGCATATGACGCCGCGGACTTATTATTTGTCGCTGCTACTGATCACCATTAGATACATGAGGAAAGTAAATTTATCCTAAACATTGGCTCAGAAACTATTTTGTAAGAATGAGTGTTTACATTTTTAATTGGTTGCGAAAAATGCCGGAAAACCGAAGTATAACTGATGAAAGTGAAGTAGAGCCAATTAGTTCTGACTTTGAAGAGAGTATTTAAGTTTACATGAAGATTAGACTATACCAGAGGTTGTCGTGTAGCCGCAGCTCAGTATTTGGTGCCCTAGAAAGGCGAATGGTGTACCAAGCGTAGTGCTGCATTTCTTGAAATCAAGTTCCGACTGAGTATTTTTAATGTTTTCTTTTATGTGTTACAGTAGCACGTGTGATGTGATTACAAGTGCGTGAGTGTGTGCCTTGCTGGTCGTAACGGACTGCCAGGTCCAGCTGTAACATGGCCTGGTTTCGGCAGATGCGTATGCGCGTATACGCAGGCGTCATCCCGGAGCGCGCTTATGCTGTACAGGGCGATGCCTCGGAAGTCGTGTACTCTGTATGCATGGGAGTCACACTGTGTGTGCGGAAGTCGTATGCTGTGTGCACGGTAATGTTTTCTGAACATGTCTTAGGCTCTGTCCTGGCAGGCGCTGTCCTGGTTCACGTTTTTAATGTGGTTCACGTAGTAAACGTGGGATCTCGCAAGTTCAAGTAAGAGTATGTGTCAGATACTTCGTATGAAGACCTATGTTTACTTGTGAAAGCGAAGTGCTTTATTATAGTCCAAGGTATGAGAACGAATTTCTGTTTTAGGGCCTCGTATGTGTGATAGATGAGAGAACAGGCAACTGTGTATGTTGTCCTTATAGTTAACAATTTGTTTTTCACGCAAATCATGATGACTACAACCCCGACGATGCTTGTAAACCCTCAGGTGCTCCTGCTGCTCTCGTTTTGTTGAAATTTGATAGTTCACGCGAAACATGATTATCATTTGCTATATTTTGAAGTTCAAAACTTTTAAAGGTTGTACTACAATAAAGGATTAACTTTAACACGCTATGAATTAAAAATAATAAGTGACATTTTTGTGTTCTAATGTGTTGATCAGTGTTGCAGTTTGCTCCGAATACTGTATGGTCGACAAGATTGGGGTTTGATGTCGAGAGATTCGTAGAAGTCTCTACAACAATGATCAATGAGGAAGATGTTGTGACGGCTAATCGAACATGGTCAGGTACGGCCGAGCGCTAGTAAGATTGAGCCTACACCGCTACAGTCTGTAACTTATCGGCAGATCTTACGGCAAGACAATTCAAGCGGCCGCCGAACACATGGCCCTTTGGTTCTGTAAATGAACGTCTGAGGCTTGGTCGGCTTTCGTAGGTTTTGCGCAGTTGCCTCCTTCCCTTTGAAATATGTGATGGTATCCGTCTCTACACATAGTTTCCGTTTTTTGCAATGTTTTCAAATGTCATACAGTTGCCGTTTCTTAACAGAATATGTGATGAATTTTGGAAGCTCGGAATTCCATGGTTCGCAATACACTTATCTCGATTTCTTTTAATTTTGCAAAGCAGTGTTACGATTCGCTAGCGCTAGTACGCCGCGACTGCTTGCTGGCGCGAATGTGGCACGAACGCAGCAGAACGAAAAGCTGTAGTGCGTTTGTCTGGAGGTAGCCATATCGGCGCGTTCCAGACTTAAATGAAGTCTGGGATGTTCGACCGTTGTAATATTTAACAAGAGTTAATATCTGTTAGCAGGTGGTGATAACTGATAGACCGTATGCTGTTCACTGTCAACCGCACGAGGACGTGCGACAGTCAGAGGTAGCAGTGTCTGTGCATCTAGAAAATACTAGAGACGTTGCAATACTCTAGCGAAGTAATTATTCTAGTGCAGGAAAGGAACATGAAGTTGTAGGGAGGCTGGTCTGTGCTGCACTGGGATATGTGTCGAGTTGCTGTTGGTTTACATACTTAGGTTTTATCGTGTCACTACGCCCCTCACGATACACTTTTGTGTGATTGTAACGGGGACATGTTTGCGGTATGGTTGGTCTGTAACTGTTCTATACTGAATTGAAAAAAAAGAGAGTAAGAAAAAAAATGTGGTTCTTACTATCATTGCAGGGCGTTTGCCGGTCCAATGATATAGCTAAAGGGAATAGTGATTCCGGACTAGCATAAATAGTACTTGAAAAAAAAAAGCGTAAGAAAAAAAAATAGTTCTTACTATCATTGCAGGGCTTTGTGCTGGTCCAATGATATGGCTATAGGGAATAGTTATTCCGGACTAGCGAAAACAGTACTTGAAAAAAAAAAAGAGAGAAAATAGAAAAGGCTACAGACTAATCATTCCGATCTAACATAAAGATGATTAAAGTTTTGTAGGGCTTATTGCCGGAACAAAACTGACTGTCACCCGAGTCTGAAGGGTCAATATAGACCGGACCTGACGCTGTTTTGTCAGGATAATCGAACGATGTTTTACAGATTACAGTTGTTACAGATAACTAAAATTGTGATGGAGCGCGTGCGAGGACGCACGCATGTCAGTATGGCCGTGACGGCACCTGCACCGTTGTAGATGCGGTGGCGTTGGTCTAGCTAGGCAGAATTCTTGTAAACGACACGTGTACCGCACACCTGCGGCATTGCACCTGCGCGGCCGCCCGTCCTGCTTGTATAAAACGGACTGAGCGGCCGCCGTTAAGACAGTCTTGGCTCTGACGTGGAACGGTGCGCTTGTCGTATTGCGTTACTAGTTTATCCTCGACTCGTTGGATAATTAATTCGTGTAAACGAATTAATTATTATTCCTAACTACAAAATCAGTCTCTGTACTATACCCACTATACAAATACACAAAACACAGATAAAGAATATACGAGTATATTATGTTATTAATTATTAATACTACCAACTATGAGTAGGCATTTTAAAGTACAGAACTAACAAAACGATTGATCTAATAGACCACCAGTTAGACTGTAATAATTGATTGATTATATTATATCTTAAAAATACATGAAATGTTTTGGTAATTTTTTTTGATAAAACATGTTTTTTTTACACTGGACTAGATTTAGTCGCCCCCAATCCGAGACTTTCCAGCAAAGACTCGACTTCAGACACAAGTTTGTTCCGGTACTCGGCGACGTTTTCCCGAGAAATATTGGCACGGCCGGTGTATAGAGCATCACCAGTGCTGTTATCCGCATAGCAATGAATGTTACCAGTTAGCAACATATCATTGATATGCAGAAGAAATAGCGTTGGTGATAGCACACAGCCTTGTGGAACGTTAATAGGCTTGTAGTCAGAACATGCACCGTCTACAACGACCTTGATGCTCCAATCTACAAGGAAGCTGGTGATCCAATTGCACAATTTCTCGGGAAGCCCATAGGAAGGGAGCTTCGAAAGAAGCGCTTTGTGCCAAACCCGATCGAAGGCCTTCGCAATGTCCAGACTAACGGCCAACGCCTCCCCCTTGGACTCTACTGCCTCCGCCCATCTATGAGTTCAGTAGACCAGAAGATCACCAGCTGATCGACCCCGACGAAAACCGTACTGGCGGTCACTAATCAGCTGGTGATCCTCAAGGTACCGAATGAGCTGGCAGTTAATAATGGATTCTATTATTTTGGAGAACAAGGAGGTGATCGCGATAGGCCTATAGTTGGACGAGTCTGAGAGGTCGCCTTTTTTAGGGATCGGGTGGACAAAAGCTGTCTTCCATGATTTCAGGACTACGCCTAGGGAGTAGGAGTGCCGGAAAAGACGCGTTAGAACCGGTGCCAACTCCGGAGCACACGTGGTCAGCACAATTGGGGGGATTTCGTCAGGCCCACTCGACTTCTGGATGTCCAGGGAGAGAAGTGCTTAGTGAACCGAGCGCTGTGAGAACCGCACATCCGGCATGGAGCACTCACACCGCGGGATGGTCGGCGGTGTGTTCCCCCCGTCATCATCAGTCGAGTTGGACGCAAAAAGGGAGCCTAAAAGGTCGGCTTTGTCTTTTGCGTCATGGGCCAGTGAGTCGTCCTCCCTGTGCTGAGGTGGTATCAGAAATTCCCTTGGACAGCCTTGGCGAGAGACCAGAATGCACGGGTTCCCGAAGTAAGGCGAACTAGTTTCTCGCCAAACTTTGCCTTGGCAATAACTCTTTTGAAGGACCTGGAGGCGAAGTTATACTTCTTTTTAAGTGTGCTGGTGTTTACATCTCGAGTCGCCGAAGCCGCAGCCCAGGCTTGATAACACTCCTGCTTACTGCGTAATGCAGACTTACAGGAGCGACCTAACCAAGGCTGAGATCTGCCTCCGATGGGTACCACAGGTGATGGAATAAATAGTTCCATTCCCTGTAGCACCACATCAGTGACAGAGTCAGCAACAGCGCTGAGATCATCCGGCGAGAAGCAAACCCGCCCCCATGGGTAGGATGCAAAGAAAGACCGCATTCCGTCCCAATCCGCCGACCTGTAATGCCAAACACGGCGGCAACCTGCAGAACGCAACCGCGAAGGGAGCGTGAGTGGCACCATACTACATACCGGATCAGACAACGGTCCGAAGAGCAGAGAGGGGCATCGACGGAAACCTGGTATCTGTCCGGATGAGAGGTCAGCAGAACGTCCAACAGGGAAGGTGTATGATTCTCTACATCTGGAATCCGCGTAGGCGAAGTAACCAGTTGTGTCAGACCATATGCCAAGGCAAAGTCATAAACAGATCTCCCCGCATGATCGCTTAAACGTGAACCGAGCCATTCGGCATGGTGGGCGTTAAAATCGCCAAGGATCACGATCTCTGCGGATGGGACCTGTTGTAGCAAGGAATCTGTAGCCATTTGGACGTGGTCGATGAGTCAGTCTGTTTCGGCATTACCGCTATAGGACCTATAGAGGCACCCGTAGATGCGCGGATGTTCGTCGCTGTCTACGCGTAGCCAAAGGATGGACAGGTCCGAACCTTCAAGACTGCCGAAGCGTCGAGAACAGATGTCCTCTCTGACATACACGCAAACTCCAGCCCGAGGCACAAAGGAGTGCTCCAATTTGTACCCTAGGCAGGAGAGATACGAAATATCAGCCGGAGAGGAAACCTGCGTCTCGGTCAGAAAGAAGCAAGGTCAGCTTCGCCGTCTCGATATGGTAGTGGACGGCGTTTAGGTTAGAGTGAAGTCCCCTGATGTTGCAGAAATTCATGGATAACGTGGCAGGGCTCGCCTTGGTATTGTTGCTCAGTTTGCCCCGGGCAGTTATGTTTTTGAGCGGAATTTTGCCCCCCCCCCCCCCCCCCCCCCCGAATACTCGGGGCAGCCTGAGCACCCACGGAGGGATTTCCAGGGGTACTGGTACCCTCCTGGGGTGGTCTATCGTGTAATTCCGCTACCATGTTGATGGGGGGGGGGGGGCTAATTGGGCATCGTTTTTTAAACCAATAATTGTTATTGGTGTTTGTTGAAAATTATAATGTTTTATATTTAAAATTACCTTTTCATTGCTTTATATAATATAATAAGCCAGAAAATAGTATATTTTATATTTTAATATTTCAGTACATGTATGTTTAACTGTTAAACTTTTTTTAAATACGTTAAAATATAAAACTAAAAATCAGAAAAGTTTGGACAATAATATGTTATGTAATGTCGAATATAGTATTTTAGAACACAAGCAGGCAGTCCGATTAATTTGTGGCTGTGAGGTTAGGACCGCTATAATTCAAAGTGAATTTATTTCGCCGTGTTTTACGCCACACGGTGATTAGTATTTAGTGTTACATTTACTAGTAAATTGAAAATAAAAATACTTAAAATAAACTTTGTTTAGCATTTTATGCGAAAAGAACCGTTTAATTAAATTTTTGTTGTTAAATTACAACAGGTACTACTTAGGTAGGTAACTACTTTTCTTCAATGTTTTTCTTCTGTATAAATGACATTTTAAAAGTCGTGAGTTTGTCCGCCATTCAATTACTGTCGAGGACCACTTCTTGGACAAGCAATTATGCTTATTTGGAGTGGTTAACGGAATTATTAGTAATGTTAAGAGCATTACTAGTTTAAAAAAATATATTTAAAAAAAATTGACGTTTGGGTTGTAAGATCGTATAATCTACCTTTTCCCCAAAAACCATCCTTACCTATATTAGCTAATAGACAGACAAATTTCTAGCGACTTATTTTTGACTAAAATCTTTTATAAACATTTAACTGGTGATTTGTCAACTTTCGATTTGGATTTAATATGTCAATGATATGATGTCTAGTACGGCCAGTATGGCGATCATTAATGTGCCTAAAAACAGTCGGAAAATTTTGACGGAAAACCTATATTCACAAGTGGACTGTACATGGTAGATTATACTATTATGATACCATATATTTCAAGAAGAATTTCATCGCCTTGTTGAAAATAAAATGATTATTTTATAGATTTTTGCTTATTCTGCAACTTATTAAGAGATTATGCCGGGAGAAACAGAAATCCCTGAACTAATCTTCCTAACGAATTCTATTGCCCCGTAATTAATCAAAGGGGCTTTATTTGACGTGCGAAGGTTAAGGCCTTGAAGATTTGTTACAATTTTTGTAAGATTTGCGTCACTACAAATAGGTTTCTAATAATTAAAAAATAAATGAATCACTTAAAGTACTAGCAGCGTTAAGCAAAATATTTTCTCTGTCTGCCCTCCGGTAAAACCTTAGGTGCACTAATAATATAGGTGAGGTTGACATTTGGAGAAAGAGTCCGGATCAATGCATCAGGTTACCTGATTAGCTTTCCGTTTTACGTGTTCCGGCATCTGAATGTAAATGAATTTCAATGAAAACCAAAATGTTCTTCATGGCGCACATGTTACCATTATTTCCAGAAGGAAACTATTCATCGTGTACGTTTCGGAAAAAGTAGAATAGCGTCTTCAAAAACTAACCAGACCGCTCGCGTATACGGACAAAATGTGCGTGACGCGGCTTAAGAGCGGAAGTATCCATTCAGAATATGCCAGTTACCGTGCCTAGCAAGTAATGGACGTACACACAGCAAAAAAGACATGAAAGAATAATAATATTACAACACATCAAAATGTGAATGAGTGGATGTGGATGTGAAGAAGGCGAAAAAGTTGATTTGGGGAAACGTGGCCGACATTTCCTAGCCCTAAAACCTTAATCCCTCAGAAATGAGAGGATGTGTGTGTGCAGGAGTGAGAAATTACTGGGTGGCGATTAGGTTATCACATTAAATAACACAGCGGTATATACAAGCTCATACATGTCGATTAAAATAATAAAATAAACAATTCTACCAAAAATAAATAAATGCATCTTTTAAACAAAATAAATAGCGTAAAAATTGACACGAAATAAATCACCTTGATAATATTAGTTTACTGAGAAGTGACATGTACTCGTAAAAGCGTCAACGGTGCGGCAGGTACGCAGTGGTCACGCGGCTTCGACATAGGGAATTATTTACCTACACTTTCTCGTTCATAAGTAATTAGGCAAAATACGAAAAAAGGGCTTGTGCCACTAGAATGTTAAGTATTATATATATATATATATATATATATATATATATATATATATAGTTGTGTATGTCCAAAAAACATCATATAGGATAAGTCTTTTCATTTAATGTGATAACTTTATGGCCACCCCGTAGAGGATGCATTTTCAATTTTTTATTTTATACGTATACCACTATGCTCTCTGGTTGCAGCTTTTTTTTATAAATCGTATTTACCTCAACTGCCTCGCTTGCCAAGATAATTAGATTGCATTTTTATTTGAAGTTTTTTTTATAGGATGGAGTGACAAACGAGCACACAGTCCACCTGATGGTAAGTGGTTGCTGTGGCCCATAGACATCTACATCTATCCTCGTTTGCGAATCAAAATGCAGATGCAGCGTTGTCACCCGTGAGGACTAAGACGCAATGCCTCTTTTCCAGTAAAAAGGGTCTATACGAAACACAGCAGTGTTAAACTGCTATTTTACGGTGGTATTCTACAAAGTTCCCACTCCCATAGTCGCCTCTTAAGACTTCTATGCCAGGAGGAAAAATTTTCGTACGCTACCAGCACACGACTAATTTTACTGCTATATAATGTAATGAAAATAAATTTTTGTTAAAATATTTTTAATAAATACATTTTTGTATTATTACAACACGTTGTTAAATTGTAATGCAATAACTGTATATGTGGTGAATAGAATAATGGAGGCAGGCGGTAAGCTCATGTCAACCGTGATTGACCCGAATGCTTGAATTTGTAATTGACGATTGAAAACCAGTCTCAGTAGGTCTTTCGTAGCCCGGTAAACTTCATAATCTGAAAATAAATATAAATATATTACTTCATGCAATTATTAAACATAACAGAACGTAATCATTTAAATTAGCAGCATGTGCTGAGGGTATATGGCCACATATTTTGGCTTAGCTTTCCATTGACGTCTGTCGAGTTGGGTGTTGATATGCATTTTTACAGAAAAGTTACACTATTATAAGCACACACACAAAGTTTCAACACGCGGAAACGCGTAATTTTTGAGAAAAGAATTATTGAAAATCAATTATATTATCGGCTACCCCGTCAGGGATTGTGCGTAAGTAAGTAAGTAAATTATTCTTGCAATGTTTATGTCTTATCCTACCGTAAAACTGGCGCCATTTTGTAATGTTAATGTCGACGTCAATAGGGATGTAGATTCTTTCCGAAAAAGGTCGATTTTTAAATTGATTCAAATCGTAAGCTGCTGATCGGTTCACAAAAAATCGATTTCTAAAATATCTATATTTTTTTTTATGTTTCTATTTATAATGTAAACTAGCCGGAGCGGCTAAGGCTGGTCGCCGAAGGCGACCAACAAGCCGAAGCTGCGGAGGCGAGGAGGGATGCCTGCGATTTGTTACGCTAAGGCATAGAGGCTGCTTTTCCCGCAGCGCCGGAGACGTAGCAGTCTCAAAATAGATACAGAAATCCTTCTGAATCCGTCCCCTTATTTTTTTATGACGAAGGGAATTTTTTTCTCATAAAATGGATTTATATTTACATTATAAATGCAAACATGATAAAAATATAGATATTTTAGAAATCGATTTTTTGGGAATCGATACATCAGCTTACAATTCGAATCTATTTAAAAACTCGATCTTTTTCGGAAAGAATCGACATCCCTACTGACAATAATAATAAAAAAGGCGTCAGTTTCATAGTAGGTAGGAATTGACATAAATATTGCAAAAATATTTGATTTTAAATACTTTTCTCTCAAAAAGTACATGTTTCCGCATATTGAAACTTTGTGTGTGTGCTTATAAAAATGTAATCTTTCTGCAAAAATATGAATCAACACCAAACTCGACGGACGTCAATGGAAAGTCGTTCGCATATTTTCAAACGTTAGTTATTATACGTTTTTTTTTTATAGGAGAGGGGGCAAACGAGCATGCGGCTCACCTGATGGTAAGTGACTACCGCCACCCATGAACAACCGCAACACCAGGGGAGCCAGGGGAATGGCATATAAAAACACTAGATTTTGTTCTTGTATTTAATTCGTGTTCGTGTTTTGTTAAATTAAACAAAATAAAACATTAACTGTTTACTTTCACATTGCCAATATATCAGGCTTAAACGTAATTACTCTAAGGTATTAGAGTAAGCACAAGCATAATATACACATATATAAATATACAATACAAACACTCACGCCTGTCACCCAGAGGGGTAGGCAGAGACTACGGACTTCCATTTGGCACGATTTAATATGTATTTATGAGGCTAATGTGAAATACTTAAAAGTCTATGGTCAACAGTCGCACAATGTAGATTTGTAGTAGATTGTTGCCAAAGAATTATAAAATATTGCCAACAAATAATTGACAAGGCCACCGATATTTGTTATGTTACAGTGGTAGAGCAACGCGGCAGCTTTTGCTGTCGCACGGACGGGCCAGCTCGAACCGGGGTGGTACCACGACCTCACAGAATACCAGCGTGAAGTAGAGGTTTACCTCTGCGTTTCGTTTGGTGAGTGCAGGTGGCCGGAGGCCCTTTTTACTGGAAATGAGGCATTCCATCTTAATCCTCACGGGTGACAACGCATATGCATTTTGATTTGTAATAGAGGATAGATGTAGATGTCTATGGGCCGCAGCAACCACTTACCATCAGGTGGACTGTGTGCTCGTTTGTCACCCTTATCCTATAAAAAATGTATTTATTACAAAGCTAGAGAAAATTCCAAGAAAAATTGTTTTCCTATCTTAAAAAATGGCTGACATAATGAACACTAAAGTTTTCTTTCCCGCGCGATGTTCTCGGTCAAAATTCAGCGAGCCGGACAAAGCGCGGTGACGTCATAACTCGTGTCTCGCCACGCACTGTAAGGAAACTTACTATTGCGCCCGCAATTTCGAGCGGGCTACTCATCTTTGTAATTATTGTTTTTGACTAAATCTATCATATAAGTATTGTATATATCCATGTGAGTTATAACTGTAAAAATATAAAAAGGAATGTCAACTGTGTCAGGTCGTTATACAAGTGCTGATGTATTAGCCCTCCAAGAAACCTCGTTGTTGCCTTGTCATCTATCAGTTTTAGGCGCAATTGATAAGGGTTCGAATATACGGCAAATTCGGTGGTGGATTTGGAGGCTGGTATTTTGCGAGGCAGGCCACACGGCGAGGTTGCTTTCCTATGGCGAAAAAGCATGTTCTGAATGTGACAGTGGTCAATTGTATTGAACGTATTGTCGCAATAAGAGTAATGATATGTGCAGATCGAGAAATACTTATTATCGGTGTATTTATGAAGACCGATCAGTTTGAGGACTTGCCATTATTTACTCAGTGTTTAAGGGAGCTAAGTGCTATAATACAATACTCTAATGTAGACGTAGTTTTTATGGTAGGGAATTATAACGCTCATCTAACCGCTCCTTTTTGTAATGAATTGATGGACTTTTGCATGGAAAATGTTTGGTGATATATGTAAATTATTCATTTCATCCAGTACATATACATTTATAAGTGAATCCCATGGGTGTAAATGATGGCTAGACCACTTTCTTGTCACTAAAACAGCTTAGCAGTCACTGGTAAGCATTAGAGTTCTTGATGATGTTTATTGGTCTGATCATTTTACAATAGTGAGAACCTGTAATTTAAGAGTAATAAAAAGGAAACCTGCCTTTAATAGGAATGCACATAGTAATATTTTTTGGGGTGTGTGAATGCCTGAAATAATAGAAAAGTTTACTAATATTTGTAATGATAGTTTTAAGAATCTTCACTTTCCTAATAAATTGCATAATTGCTCTGATCTGACAGATTATGTGTAATAATTTGTTCCATAGAAATTTTAATGATAATATGTACAATAATATTGGATTTTTCCGTCACGACCCCTTCTGAAGTAGTGTAGACGGCCTTGGTGGCCATAAGGAATCGAGATGGAATAATATCCTTCTCCCTCGCACTTTTTGTTATCATGCCATATCAAGAAATATTATTTTATTTTAAATGACGCTTCATTTTAATAGACGCTAGTAATTCATTTATTCGTATTTATTAATCAATATTATAATGCGTTTATCAATAATAATATACTACGAAAGGAACTTTGTTCTAACCGAGTGTTCCACGACACTCACGCATGTTCTTTATAAATATTTTATTGAATACATCCGCCCGAAGTCGAAGTGTATTAGAAAGAAAAACTGAAACAAGTATGTATAACAGGCCCATAGACAAGCTAGACTTGATTATCAATTAAGTTTTCAACTTCATGATCACTTATGCTTTCACAATCACTTTTGATCACTTTTCTCAAAGTTACTATTTTCTTCATCATTACTCTCTTCCATACTTTTATTAAATAGTGAGTAGAAAATAAAAAAGTTTTGCTAATAGGCGTCGGCACGTACGCTCAGTAACAACGCCCGCTCGCGACTGTTATAAAATATTGTATTTTACAATACAATATTTTCGAACAATTTTTAATATGTTTACCTACGCTACTTAGTTTTAAACGTGGTAGAGCCATGATGCAGTTATATTAATTATTGAAACAGAACAGAAACTTTTTTTATTCAATATAGATTATAAATAATACTTATTGAAAATCACTCTTTTGTTTGATTACCACTGGGTCAGAAAAAACCTCTGTCCTGGGAAGAACCAGCAAGAAACCCAGCGGGACTTTTTTTTAAATAACAGCTTACAATCACGATGTTACACAAATTAACAACACAACAAATTAGAAATAGCTTGATAGCGATCACCTCATTTCCAGGGGTTATTATCATCTATAAATTCCTTAATATTATAATAACCCCTTTTATACAAACTTAGTTTAATAAAGTTTTTGAACTTTGAGCAGGTCAATTTTGTATATTTTCTGGAATTTTGTTGTAAAAGCGTATACATCGCCCCAAGAATGAATTACTGACTCGATGGAGTCGACTAACTGGTACTACTAGATTCTATAGTATTGTATAGTAGTATCATGAACTGGTCGGCTTGACCGGGGAAGGACCACGCTCTCGCAGAATACCAAAATAGCAGCTTAATGCTGCTGCGTGTAGAGAACCGGAGACCCCTTTTACTGGCAAAAAGGCATTCCATCTTAGTCCTCACGGGTGACAACGCATCTGCATCTTGAGTCTTTATTGAGGATAGATGTAGATGTCTATGGGTCACAGTAACCACTTACCATCAGGTGGACTGTGTGCTCGTTTGTCACCCGATCCTATAAAAAAAAAGGTGGACTGTGTGCTCGCTTGTCAGCCATTATAAAAAGACTTTATAAAAAAAGTAAATTTTGGTAAGTGGTCATTAAAGTGGCGGTTTAAAAAGGCAAGTCGAATCGTCATCTGACGTCACAATTGATGAGTTTTAGTCCTCAATATCTCGATAATTTATAAATAAAAATTATTGAATTATCTACATTTCGAAAATACTAATCAAATGTTGGTCACATATGATATTGTATAATATAAAAAAGTAAATTTAAAGCCTAAATAATAATATGTCTTAACGCATAGGCCTATTCTCATTTCTGAGAGAGTTATTAAGAAATTAAAAAAAAAATAGCTGATAATTAATTACGTAATACATACCTTGAAGTGAATATGTCAATAGCATTGCCAGGCTTCGTTTTAAATCCGTCACATCATTCTGCAGTCTCTGTGCTGCTATTGACAGGAAAAATATTTCAATGTTGTAATATATAAGTTTAGTACCGATTTTCATAAATATGTCTGTTTTAATATAGCCCTGCAAATTATCAAAAACATGAACGGAACTTAATTTCAAATATTAAATTTTAATATATTGGTATACGGCCAATTTAGTTCAAAAGAAAACGAGTATCACTGCTACTCGTATAGGGTAACTCAAAAACAAATTATTTTATCCAACTGTTTAGTTATCCTTAATAATAACATGTTACAGTCAAAACTGTTTCTCGGTGAAAACCGCTTTTGATCAACAGAAGCAGTCGAAGTGTTTGTGACTGCAGGCTTAGGTCATATGTACTTTTGCCTATGTTTGAAAGTACTTTGTTTCCGGCGCATCCCGATATCAGGACCGACTAGATTTGACTACGCTTAACTACACTCATGGACAAATTTAGCGGAACGAAGAAAAAAGGTTTAATTTTTCCTGTTGTAATTATTACTGGCCACACATTAGTAAATGCTAAAAGTTTAGGAACTTTTTTTTCTAATTTCATCTATTTTTATGTAATAATTGCGTAATATTATGTTTTTTCACACTGCGAAAATTTTGCCAACCATTGAATTTCAGTAAAAATTTAAGTTTTGTTTAAATTTTTGCCTTTACTGCCTTGTTTACCGAGTAAGGTATGAATTGTTATTGAGAATGCCAAGTCTAAACGCCACTCAAGTTACTAGGGCTGTTACACCTATAAATATGGGGCCCAAACATTAGGAGTATCAAAATCTGTGGAACACTGAGTTATCATGAGGTATCGGCAGACTAGGCAGTATACGAGACTCGCAGGGCAGGGATGTAAACGGAAAAATGTGACCAGAGATGACCTGTTCATTTCTACCCGCGTGCTTAGCCGGGCCTTTACTTTTCCTTAGGTAAGAACAAAGTTCCAAGAACATACCATCGATTGATAGCTCGGTCAATAGCTCGGGTTAATTTTGCTCCCAATCATAAAAATTGGAATGACGAAGTTTGGAGTGAAGTTCTATTAACAGATGAGTTCAGATTTTACCTGGAGCCAGATGATGGAAGGATTAAAACTTGGAGACGCCCGGGAGAGAGGTATGCTTAGTGCAACATAACTGAAAAAGAGACGTATGTTGGAAGGCTACGAAGGCTTGCGATGATCCTGAATATTTTGAAATTCTAGTATGTCAACATGTTCAGAATCATGCCAACCATATATCAGATTTATAGACTACAAAATCTCGAAAAAAAAACACCGATTCCTACAAATGATGTTTCACGACGATGTAGAAATTAAAAAAAACATCCTAATTTCAATAGAGAAGATGGCTGGGTGCTACACTCTGCTTGGGATCCCATAATTAATAAAATTAAACCCAATACAAGCATACTATTCAAAATGCTGAACTTTTTGAATAGTTCAACGTCCATCAGATCATTAATGTAGTTGTGTATATACAAAAAAGAAAAAATGAACCTCAAAACGTATCTAATGGTTAAAAAAATTAGAAAGAAGAAACAATAAAAAGAATATGAACGTCAAAGCATTATTTTTATGATTCCAATGTTACTAAGCAAGACTTTTCCTGTTATGAAATTAAAAACTTAACACCAACGCCTACGCTACTAGTTTATTTTCACCAACGTAACAACAAAATGATGAGCTTGATAATGTTCCACATTTAAATTTAAACTTTATGATTACACGTTTCAGTAGTCCAGCTAGTGTATTAAAAATAAAAAGTAAAAATAAAAAAGATAAGAACAGAAATCGAACGAAATAATAAAATATGTGACTAGTTAAATAAAGAAAGTGTGTTATTCAAGCAGAAGTATAAAATCTTTTATTTGAACAAGAAGAATGATTAAAAAGCAATGAGGAAGCTAGTAAATATGTCAGATACATGATAATAAAATGCTTTTAAGTAACAGGAGGTTATACGGCTATGGAACTTCATCGCAATATATGTTATCTAAACTAAAAAAACACGGATAATTTACGAAAATAATTGTTACCGGTAACAGGTGGGAATCCTTATTTCCAAAACATTCAAGTATTCTAAAAATATATATCTAATCAAACTAAGTTCTAGTTTCGTAAAAACGGCATTGAACAAATTAGAAAACGGTTTCTAAAAAAGGATTGTAGGGAAAAACAATTAAATCATCAGGATTGTCACGCATTTTATAATGACAAATTCCTATGGATGAGGAAAAATCGAAACACATCTAGTATATGTGTGAATAAGATACATATTCTGAGCTCGAAAATTAAAAGACATCGATAAAAAATTATCAATATTATTTGTAGCAGCTGTACTTTCGATTTCCTAGACATATAACAATAATATTGTTATTTTTAGGATGAACAGACTACAAAAGAGAGTCAAAGTAATAGTCAGTTTTTCTTCTGCTTTATTGAATTGAAAGTTTAGCTTTTTTTGTATAATACTATTGACTTATCCATATTTTGTTTAAAATAATGAACACTAATCTTCTAAACATAAAAATTATTTAGAAATGTTGTATACATACTTTTTTGTTTTTAACCAACAAGAAATGTATGGTAAACCACTGAAGGTAACAAGTACAAGTAGTCTGGCAGTACTTAGTATACTGGTGCAAGTGTTAAAAGTACGTAAAAATTTATTTTTTGTAAATTATTAGCACTAAATAGGTAATGCAAATGCATGTAAAATATGATTTTGCCTTTCTGATTTTTTTTTCCAAAAAAAAAAAATAAGTACGTAATTAACTGTTACAAGTGGCTACTTGTAACAGTTTACGTGTCTTACTATTTTAAAGAAAACAAGGTATATAAATGTGAATGACACTATAATCAAAATGATTTTAAAATATTAAAAATTAAAGATGCCATCTTTTTTCCCTAATATTCAGGTATAACATTTCAAATTATAATCATTTTCATCTAATTATATAAAAATTACAAGTTATTTAATATAATAATATATCCACGTAACAATTAAAATCAAAGATTTGTGTATATTTATGCCATCATCGTAGCTTCGAAATTTTAATAAACAGGAACTTCTTACATCGATAATCCTTATCTTAAGCGGCAGTATAATATAGCTCCTTATATCGAATCGAAATTCCGTTACCTTAGCGAATTTTGTTGAAAGTCATATACACATATTAATATAAAATTATAATACTTACATCGACACTCATAAATACCATTGAGTATATATATATGCTAATATAAGAAATCGCTGTCGTCAACATAACTGTAATCTGAAAAATAGAAGATGAAGAAAAGAAAATAAAATGTTATATTATGCTGTTAAAATATTAATTCATGCTGATAAAGTAAGCTAAACTAATAAGAATCGTACTTGAAATCCAAAAATTCTATTAAAAATTCTCGTAGCCTCTGCGAGGCGTGTATAAAGAACTGACCACTGTTGTATTTTTTCATATCGTTCCCTGGGTGACACAACTCGTGTTATATCTGCTGATTTTATTTCTTCTGAAATTTTATATACTACTTTTGTCTCATTAACCACTAATCTAATAACACATTTTACTTGTTCTGATAGAATATATAGTATTGAGTATAGTACCAAATATTCGAAAAAATAACGAAGGTCACTAGTTATAACATTTACTACAAATATATACACAAAATATCTGCTAACACCATATTTAAGGAGTTCGCCATATTTTGTAGTAACCAATGTGAAAATTATTTTTGTAATGCTGTACAATAGAAACGCTGCGATTATCAAATTACTCTTTTTCTTAAAATGCTTTAAAAATAAATCGTCATTAAAAAAGATAGTACTGTTTTTATTGACGATTGTTAATAATTTTTTAAAGGACTTTGAATGATACAAAGCCACTATTATTAAGAATAATGAAGTCGCGTAACATAAATATAGGAACAATATTTCTGTAATGCGAAAAATTGAATGAAAGTATCCGCAAACAATAATGTTAGAAACGCATATAGAAATTTCTAATAATAATGAAAAATACATCAAATATACTAATTTTTTGTTAGAAAATGACATATTGCGGAATAAAAAAAGAAAGTTTTCAATCAGAAATATAACTTTTAAAGGTTTTAAGGTAGACATGATGTCCGTGCGCTCCTGTTTGGAGGAAATACAATTACGTAGTAAATTGAATTCAAATGAAACAGTGTTGTTGATTCATGTAATAAAAGAAAAGTTAAACATAATTTATAATCGTAAAACAAACTTTCCATTAATGTAATACATTAATAATTGACGTTTCTATGACTACGGCCAAGTGTACACATAATACCTATATTCTATTCTAAATTCTTGAAATAAAAACAGCTGTAAGTTATTAAGACTCCAGCTTGTACCGATACAATTTTTTTATTTGTTCTTTAAATTTATGATGATCTCAAATTACTTTAGTGAAGCAAAGGAGACATTAATGAAATTATCAATGAAATTAATGTTTCATTTTTTGTACCTGCTCATAAGTTTTTATAGTTAAGACTGCATACACACTATACTCATATGTACCCAGTAGTATTGACAATATATCCATCATTGAATTATATGTACTGTGCGTAGTACATAATATATATCGATGATATCCATCTAGTTTCTTTCCTTTAGATAAATAGATTTGTTTTCATAGTAGTTACAGTTCTCTTTTTTTTTATGAAACTGAAGTGACTAACAAAATTACAATCTATCTGATGGTATCTATTGCAGTGCGTGGACACGTGTAGTCAACTTATAACAAAAACGGTTACAGATACGTTGTGAGTCTCAGTTTAGGACTGAAGGATATAGAGCTCCACCATAATTACGGTCTTCGAAGCAATTCATCTTGGTTCTCAAAAGTGAAAACGCTCCTGTAGCCTACCCCTAATTTGAATTATAAGTGGTGAAGCTATTCTGTAGCAATATGGTTTTAGTTTGAATAACTCTGCACGGTCAGGGAAAAACCGCGTTCTTATAAAATACAAGAGTATGCTCCTGTGTTTCGTATGATGAGTGTTGAGAACTGGAGATTCTTTTTAACGGAACCAAGGAATTTCATTATAGTTCTCAAAGTTGATAACGCAACTGAATTTTCGTTCTTATATATGTATGATTATATATGATATAGGAAGATGTATGTGACGTGTTGTATTCATTTGAGGTGGGTAACATTAAAAATGTTATGTGAGTGACGTAAGGACCTTAAATCAGAAATTTTATCTCTTTTTAACTCCTTCCAAACTAAGTGCAATAAAAATAAATCATCCCAAAACGAAATAAAAGTACACATACTGGCTATGACCTGGTAAAGCGTTTTGACTCCTTAATTAAACATCAGTGTGAGTTTCAGTGCTCAATACTAGTTTCTTCAGAGTTGGTGTGACAATATTACATATCTATGGCAGTGTGATATAAAGGATATGGAGCAGAGCAGATAAAAAAAAATAAACACTTCAATAATTTCTTATGTGTACGCAAATACTACACGTAGAATAAGACTAATTTTAAGGATTTTATCGCGTTTTTAATTCCCGATGTTTAGGGCACTCCAGAATCTGTGGTTACTGGTGGACAGATGTGCTTGAAGCCCTGATGTCATAATAAACGAAGTTTACTTTCAAGTTTTGTGTACTAATTTTTGGTCCGATCTACGTAGAACGAGCTTAGCTTACAGTATTTTGGAGTCTTGCATACGCTAGGGTATTAGTGGTATTAGTATAGTATTCTGATTATTACGCGGATCGATGTCGATGTTTAAGACCACAGTATCCATTTATCATCAGGTGGACTGAATGCTTGTTTGTCAACCTTATTCTATAAAAAATTAAAGCCTGGGTTTGGATTTAATTTTATTAATTATGGGATTCCCAGCCATCATCGCTACTGAAATTAGGATTTTTTTAAATTTAAATAGCCTCGTGAATCATCCTTGGTAGGAATCGGTGTTCTTTTGCGAGAAACTGTGGTCTATCAAATTTTATAAAATAGTTGAGACGATCCTGAACATGTTAACATACTGCAGACTTCCTGGAGCGTCAGAGCTTTATATCAGCGATACGATATTTTACGGGGGTTAATACGGATCTTTTTGTTTGCCTATGTATAAGAGACCATATTCACAATAAAGCTAGTATACTCCTGCATTTTGTAGAGGGACAAAACAAAAGATATTACACTTGACGGATGGTAAGAAGTTATTTTTCTTCTACGGTTGCTTGTAGTATGTTGCCGCTCAAAGTAGAACTTCATTTCCTTGAGGAGATTAGTGGACTCATGACACATTTTGTGACTAGAGCCGTGCTTACTATGTAATATGTGATGTCTTATACTTACATCACTTCTGCAGTTACGGCGGTAGACCTTATAAATATAGCTTTTATTCCTCAATTACTATACGTAATTAAATAGGTTCAAAATCAATTTAATATTTTTTAAGTATTGTATTTTAATTGCTATAGAAACATTATTATATTAAAAGTACATTCAATAGCACTTCATTGTATTTTATTCATTATTTTAATTTTTGTAAAAGACAGTGTTTCTTAACTGGCCTCATTGTTTCCGTTGCCCTATCCCGAATTTCCCTACCTTCAGCTTAACGTTCTCTCTTGTGCCTAGTTTTGCGTTGTAAATGTAAAATTATATTTTAAATATAATAAATTATGCCTAATATTTGAGAGTCCTTTTCGGGAAAAGGCCTCCTCCAAATTTTTCCTTACCTGTCTATCCTGTGCCTTGAACATCTAGCTTTACCCCGTCGTTGACGTCTGTCTTTTGCGGCTGTTCCGGCTGGTCCTTACTACTCGGTCACAATTTGGCCATCTTTGGTCTGAAATGCGTGCCAAATGTCCAAACGTCGACCTTAGGTTTTGATATGAATTTCAACTTGATGACTCTAACCGTTCCTAAGAAAAACAACCTGACAAAAGGACAGAAGAACGATTTTCCTTTTAAGATACGGAACCCTTAAAACACGTGTTCCAAATATTTTGAAAAATCTCTTAGTAAGTTGGTATAAAAATAATTTATTGCAATTTAATATCATTATCGCAGTTTCATTAGGTTTTTTTTTTTGTATTTTTGTTGTTAATATTATTTTTATTAAATATTTAACAAGTAAATAACTAATGATATGCACACTGTTAGTATAATTTCCCTCCTGAGACCCCCAAAGAGACTATATTGAATGTACTGTCGCAATAATTGTTGTAATATAGACATTACTCTTACCTATTTACAAGATATTTTTATGGGGAGCGGGGGCACCATCACTAGCGCAATTGTATCTTTTCCACGCTCACCTACCCATCTGCACAAAGTATTGAGTATGACTTAATTTGCGATTTATGCAGTTCATTTCGCGCATTCCTGAAAAGGCCTGTATTTCTTCAATGATAAATAAAGGCTGCAGGTTATATATTACTATTGTAGTTATACAGAAGAAAAATAGACTCGGTAGAACTACCTGTACTGTCATGTATTCTGTGGAAGAACTATAATTTTTATTTGCTTATGTTGTTTAGTGTCTCAGGACCGTGCTTTGTGGCATTCTTTGGGGGAGGCCTATGTTCAGCAGTGGACTTGTGAAGGGCTGTAATGATGATGAATGATAATGATGATGTTGTTTGTTATCATATAAAACTTTTAAGTAATGGTTGAAAAATCAGCCCTAAGTCCTTCAAATATTTTTTTAAAAGATAGCAAGCTAAAATACCCTCTATATCCGTTACTGCATCACAGGCTCTACTCTAGTGCTCCGCAAACAGTACTGGCAGCATGTAATCAGCAGTGTTTGAATAAGCTTTCCACCATTTTTAAATATTAAACCAAGTTTGTTTAAGCAAACTTTATATTTTACGTTATAAATTATAGTTTTTTTTTATTTTGGTTTCATCTTCTTTTCTACGTAACATGAATAATAATAATGGCTTCAATGAATACCAGCTTAAATGGTGCGTTATATCTAGTAATGCGATAGTCTCTCCGCCTGTGAAGCATGGCGATTACGACATGCTTAAAACAAAAAAAAATAAGCACTAACGGCGGTACTTTAGAGGATATTTTAGGAAATTAAAAAAAGGATTCTACTTTTTGAAATAACGAAACATTAGAAAAAAAAACAACATAGGAACCTGACAGAGGTAAATTTTATCGTAAAAACCATATACTGTAGTGATGTTCTACATGAGAAAACAGGAAAATACGTTTGTATGGATTAATGCCACCCGGATATCCTCTTCCGCCACGTTTGCTGTAACAAATATAATATGGTACCTTTGATGTTGCTCTCTGTCGCCGCTCTAACCTCTTTGTAATACGTACAAAATACTATCTCAAATACACCGTAATTTCATAGCTATAATGCTCAAGAGCAATTATTAATGATTAAACGAACTTACCTGTAAGTGAAGTTCTATCATAATTATGTGAGGTGTTTCGTTCGAAGAGATTAGATAACACAGGTAGTCTCACATACAATGTCGCCATCTACGCACTTAGTTAAAAGTAAAAATAAAACAAGACGGTAGATTAATATTACTTCATGGTTGCACTGCGCTCGATTCATCATTTAGTTCAGAGTGGAGACAACATGATATTTCACAATATGAGGGTTAAAAATAAACAGGGCGGGGGGGATGCTAATCTCTTCGAACGAAACACCTCACATAATTATGATAGAACTTCACTTACAGGTAAGTTCGTTTAATCATTAATTATGCTTCAGTGTTTCGTTCTCGAGATTAGATAACACAGGTAGATATTGAGAGTTAATTGTGAAATATCCCAACAGAAATTATTTATAGTGGAAAGAAAAATCCAATATTTCATAAATGAAATAAATTTAATTATAATCATTATGAAAAGAGTACACTGCTATGACATACGATTATCATCATTAATGATACATACATATTTAAGTGGCAATAAGTAAACTCTTAGCGAAACTATGTCTATCAGTTTCAGTTGATATTGTCCTGTTATAGAACTTCGCAAAAGTTGTGGATGCACCAGTCCATCCGGCAGTTTTCCTTATAATATCTAAATTGATACCTAGTTTATGGGCTCGAGAGGTGCTCGCGTGCCTAGTACTATGCGCACAGAATGTAGTAACGTCAACCCCGCTAACCTTTAATGTACTTTTTATCCATCTACTTAGCGTTTGAACAGAAACCTTATTGTGTGGCTTTTTTGTACTGATAAAAAGACTAGTGTGATTATTACGTAGGAGACTTTGTAACATTTAAGTAATCGGAAATCAACTTAGCAGGACATATTTCGGGTCTTTCTCTAAAGTATGGAAGAACAAGGGTTGGCTGATTAGAATTAATGCGAGATGTTTTTATAAGATCGGGGACTTTAATAGAAATTTCATTGAGTGAAATTCTTATATTTTGAATATTTATTTTTGATAGGGTTTGGGCCCTGTGCGCCGTTATTAGTGCAAGTAGCGTAACTAGCTTTTTTGATATCTTCTCTAAAGGTAGATTCTGATTCGGCACCCAACTAGCAAGAGTTTCAATTACTATTGAGGTGTCCCAAGTTGAATCATATTTGGGTAACGGGGGGCAAAGTCTAAATAAACCTTTAAAAAATCTTTTTATACGGTCATCCTCGCTGATTTGACGTCCTATAATCAGAGCAAGGGCAGATCGACAAGTATTTAGCGTACCATATTGGGCTCCAGAGTGGTAAAGACTCGTTAAGAAATAAATAATAATTGGTATTGATGTCTGATACATGTCAATGTTGTTATTCTTGCAAAAATTATACCATTTTTTCAGACATGTATCATATTGTTTGATATAATTAGCCGAAAGAGAAGCCAACATAATTGGAACAGAGGTAGAGGGAATGCTTCTTCTCAATAAAGATTCCCGCATAAGACTCCGGCAACCAGGGTAATCCGCTGATGTATCTGGCGGTTGCTGGAATGTGAAATAATTAGTTTCTTAGAAGAATTGAAAATCAATGGCTTAGACTCCAGGAGTCTATTAAACAGGGGATACCATGGCTGTGATGGCCATTTCGGTACTATCAGTATACCTCTAGCTTTATCACTAATTTTTCTTAATGTTTTAAGAATAATTGAGAAAGGTGGAAAACCATAAAAGAAAAAATGTGACCAACAAATTTAGAAAGCGTTGATAGTATAGGCATCAGGATCTTTATGCCATGATACATATTTTGCACATTTTTTATTTATGCGGCTAGCAAATATGTCAATAACTGGTACACCAAAGGTTTCAGTAATCTGTTGAAAAGCAAAATCTGATAATTCCCATTCAATGTCAGGGTGGATTTTTCTAGATTCGGCGTCAGCAATAGTGTTCTCAACAGATGGAATATATAAAGCAGAAACGAAAAGATTACGTGCTTCGCACCATTGCCATAGTTTTTTAGTAAGCCTAGTTAAATAAGGGTACTGTATTCCTCCCATACGATTTATGTACGAAATTGCTGTTGTATTATCTATACGTAAGATTATTTGACTATTGGATAATTTTTTGGCAAATACTTCAAGACCAATGAAAGCCGCCATTAATTCTAAATAATTAATGTGATGCTTTCGTTCAGCGTTACTCCAAATACCGCTTGCAGTCTTTCCCATACAGGCCACGCCCAATCCCGTTGTTGAGGCGTCAGAATTAATTTCCAGACTGAATTCATCGAATTTAATTTTGCTTACAGCTTTATCAATGGAATTTATCCACCAATTAAAATCTGAATCTAGAGTAGTTGGTATAGTCATAAATTTATCATAATTTTCGTCTCCTTTCAGATTAAGGAATTTGCACCTTTCGAACTCCTTAGTGTAAAGCCACCCGTATTCAATAGCTGGACAAGCCGATGTTAACAGACCTACTAAACGTGCAAAGTCCCTGATTCTACATCTTTTAAGTTTTTTATATTTTAATAATTTAGCTTTAATTTTTTCACGCTTTATAAGAGGTAAACTGATTTCCATTGTATTGGAATTTATGATAAATCCCAGATATTTACAGATATTACTAGGAATCATACAGCTTTTAATTTTATTAATAATGAAACCTAACCCACGAAGAAGTTTCTTCGTGACGTCAATATTTTTTACACATCCGCTATAGGTGTGGGATATAAGACATAAATCGTCTAGATATATTACTGACAGGTTACCAATACTTCGTAATAGTTTGACAACCGGTTTCATTATTTTTGTGAACACGTAGGGTGCAGTATTGATACCGAACGGGAGAACATTAAATTCATATAATATATGCCTCCATTTAATTAAATCTTAAATATTTTCTTGAATTGTCATGAATTTTTATTAAAAAATATGCGTCTTTAAGGTCTATTGTTGACATAAAACAATTTTTTGAAACAAGTTTTACCATTGTTCGAAGGTCTTCCAATTTAAAATGCTTTGTGTTTATAAATTTGTTTAATTTTTTTAAATTTAGAATAAAAAGTGTCCTACCGTTCGGTTTCGGTACTAAAAATATGTTAGATATGAATTGACCATCACATGGTTCACATTTTGAAACAGCGCCTATAGACAGTAAACTGTTTATTGCCTGATCGAAGTCTCTTGTTTCAGATGGGGAATAATTAGGTTGTGGAATATTATACTGATAAGGTGTTTGTGAGAAGGGTATTTCATACCCCTTTATCCATGACAATATAGTTTGGTCTGATGTTATTTGTGACCATTGGTTATAGAAAAGAGATAGCCTGCCGGCATAATTTACCTCATCATTTAGCGGCGGCCGCGACTGTTGCCTGGACGTGACGCTCTCGATGATGGTAGTTGCTGTTGTCTCGTTGAAGGTGCAGGCTCTTTCGCCCTCTGAGGCCCCGTCAGCCTGCGGCTCGGGGCTGGCGCCTTCCAGTTTAAATTCTTGTTGGAAGACAAATTTTTTGGTTTATTTGCGAAGACCCTTTGCGTTGTGACGGCCTTTAGTTCAGCTCCTGACTTATTTATTGCTTTAGCAGTTCTTAATGTGTCCGAGAGCTCCTGCCCAAAGAGTAAGTTATCAATCTTTGTTAACTGCATCTGATCTTTTAGTTCTCTCTTCAGTGTAGCCAGGATAAAACTACGCCTGGTGACTGAGTCCTTATGTTGTGAATCACACAAGATGCGTGCTGTATCCATTAGCAATTTTAATATTGTAGGATCTTTTGTATCCTTAGACAATAAGAGTGTAATTGCTTCACTAAGACATGCGATAGCGCTACATATTTGTTTTTGTTTAGCTTGTATAGCCTTATCTCGCTTCACTATAACCTCTGTGATAGCAGCCTTTATCTCTGGATTCAAGGACGGAGCGTCTATCATTTTACAGTTAGCTGGGGGTAGATGAGATTCTAAGAGCTCTTTACGAAGTTCCTTTGTCAATCCAGAAGTTGCTATAAATTCAAGGCGAATGGCCAAGTCCTTTTGAATGTCCTTTCTAAAGGTTACAGTTGTTAAAGGATCTGTTCCTAAAATTTCTAACACCGTCTCATCTAGCTCCTGAGACTCCTGATCCTCCTTCTCGGTAGGGGACGGTTGTTCAGTTGCTGGTTGTGGAGGTTCGAATGTCACTTCAGGTGCATTTAACGCCAACAGCGAATTCCACTGTGATGTACCAGTTGTCGGTTCTAGCTCGTCTAGGTCCGCAGTTAGCATTTCAACATTCTCCGATTCATTAATTACGTCATCTGTAACCGAAGTAATGTTGTTCCAGGTATATTTTTCGTGTAAAAAAGTTTTAAGCACATACTTTTGTAATGACAAAAATAATATTTCAAGAACATAATTTGCTTAAATAAACGCAAATCGGCAATTATTTGTAATGTACCTAAACAGGTAATAAAAATAAATATTTATGCACGTGTGTCTGAATGCACAAAAACAGCGGGTAAGATGAACTCATAGCGTTGCATCGTGAACCCGAGTTTTATAGGGATAAGTTACAATTCGAGCATTGTAACGTTAATCCTTGTTAAAATCGGATGGTAACAACTCAAATCGTTGAAAAGTATATCCGTCGTTTTAATTACCTTGAGTTTCCGTTGACTTATGTACTGAATCCGGAGGTGATGAAGATCTGCAGCGTTGGCTTTTTAACAATTTTCTTTCTAATTTTTTTATTTTCTTCTTAATATAATTTAAAGAATCCAAGTCGTCGCATTTCCTTTTCGGCATTTTTTTTTGTTAAAGTAATTTAAACACTAATTTAAAATTTTAGCACTATAATTTATACAGAAATTTACTATAATTTATACAGAAATTTAACACAGTTGCAGGATGTGCGAAGTGGCGGAGCACTGAAATGTGAATGGTGAATCGAGCGCAGTGCAACCATGAAGTAATATTAATCTACCGTCTTGTTTTATTTTTACTTTTAACTAAGTGCGTAGATGGCGACATTGTATGTGAGACTACCTGTGTTATCTAATCTCGAGAACGAAACACTGAAGCATAATAAGTTATTTACAACCTTTTTATACATTTTATATGACAGTATTTAGGAAACTTTACAATTGCACATTTTAAATGTTATACACGTATAATAAATAAAAAAACCCGTTTACGCTAGTCTATTAAAGTTCACTGCTGAACACAGGCCTCCCCATAGATTGCCTCATAGGGGGTATATTTGCAATAGTTGCCATGCTTGGCAAGCGGGTTGACAAAAGCAGTTTTTTTAGCCGTTACTAAGAAGACGCTACTGCCCATCTCCTCATTTGTTTCCCTCTATCGCCCCTTACCGTCACTCACTGAATGATATGTGGTAACTTTAATGCAAAAGTCTCAAATGAAAATAACCTTAATGTAAAAGTACGGAACTAAGTTGATTCACGTTGCATCCCGGCTCCCGGGTAATATAAGCGAAGGCCGTTCTAAACATAAAAACGAGCCACGAGAATAGAAATGGAAAATATTTTCAGGAAAAATTCAAACGAGTTTTTCGGGCACTCATCTTTTAATCTCTTAATATCAGGACTGAGATGAATGATTTCTTTTCAATATCAAAAAAAATTAATAGTAACATGTTGCATAAAGAGTGATAAAATGGACTTTTTGCTTTTTTAACATTGAGTAATTTCTCATTTGCTATTTATAATCTATATTAAAATTTTAAAGAACTAAAGTTGCTTGCAGATATGTTTGTAGAGGAAATTTCTGGAGTTGTTGATTCGATTCTTAATATTATTTCACTGATTGAAAACTTATCTATTCTGGACTGACATAACTATATATATTGTTGGCTTCTGTATCGGTACGTTTACTAATAGTTTTAGGGTTTCGTACCTCAAAAAGAAAAAGCGGAACCCTTATGGGATCACTATATTGTCCATCTGTCTGTCTGTCTGTCAAAACCCTTTTTCTTAGGAACGCGTGGAGGTATCAAGCTGAAATTTATATCAAATACTCAAGTCTACTGTCACTTGGAGCTGTGAAAAAATCAAACTTCTAAGCCAACGACATCAAAAGATACAGACGTTTATGTCGCAAATTTTCGACATTCGCAAGGGAATCAAAACGTACAGGGTACTTCCCGTGAACTCAGAATCTTGAAATTTGGTACAAAGCAACGTTTTATAGCACAGATAAAGGAAAAATTTCGAAAAGCATAAATTTTTAGTTATATATTTTCGACATTCGCAAGGGAATCAAAACGTACAGGGTACTTCCCGTGAACTTAGAATCTTGAAATTTGGTACAAAGCAACGTTTTATAGCACAGATAAAGGAAAAATTTCGAAAAGCATAAATTTTTAGTTATATCATATAATCAAAATATTTTTAATAATTTTAAATTTTATACCTACGGATTTGTTCAGAACTCTCGGTGCGCGAGTCCAACTCGCACTTGGCCGGTTTTAAAAAATATAAAGTAAAAACTTTTTAAGGGTAGCTATTAATTAAGAGTTAGTAATTAGTAAAAGCACCCATGGCATTCGGCAAACTCAGAATGAGGTTTGAGATATTGGCCATACTCAGGATGAGGTTGTCAAGGATGAGGTGTTGACTACTAACTTAGGAAGCTTACGGTACGGACGTGTCGACCATAGTTTTATAAAAGAAATAATAGTGATTTAAACAAAAGTGAAACCAAGTGCTCCTTACACAGGTGTGTGGCGAACGTCGAGTGTTACTCCTCACATTTTCGTCGTGATACTACGTGGGACGCGCCACCGATAATATCAAGTAAACATATTTTTAAAAAACAATAACACACTATGAGTGTCGTTCGATCACCACCGCAGTCGCCTAATACGTATAACGAAGGCAATAGAGATTCGATAGCAACAACAAGTGGTGTTAATAGGTTCGAAAAGACTAGTGGTTCACAACCAGATTTGCGAAAGATTTCCATGTCTGATAATACCAACCATATAACTCTTCGCGCCAAGAGAAAACAGCCGCATGATGACTTGAGTGGACAATTCGATAAATTTCAAGCTAAAATGGAATTGCTTATGAAAGATATGGCTAAAACCCAAACTGAAACTCTAAACAAAATTGCTCAAGATGTCTCAGCAATAAAGGAAGAGGTCAGTATGATCAAAATTACAATTGATCTTCTATCCTCGGAACAGGCCAAAATAAAATCGGAGTTAGCTTGCATTACAGGTTTCAGAGCTAACATTCAGAAAACAGTGGAGACTATTGAAAATGAAATAGCATCACTAAAATCTGGATCGACTTTCGCGATTACTACACCTTCGTTTAACTATGAAGATTTAATATCGGAGACCTACGAACGATCTCAGAGGGAGAAAAATGTTATTATACGAGGTATAAAAGAGATACGATCCTCAAAATATGAAGAGAGACACATCCATGATAGCGAAGAAGTAAAGAAAATAATAAAAATGGCTGTTCCAGACTGCATAGAACCGACGAAAACCATCCGTTTAGGAAAATATAATCCTGATAAATCCAGACCTATAAAGGTTATATTCTCGACATCCGAAATAGCAAAATCAATCCTACGTAAAAAATCGAACATAAAATCTGAAAATATTAAAATCTACTCTGATGAGACACCTTACCAACAAAAGTATCGGAGTAATTTAAGAGACGAACTGAAACGGCGACTAGATGGAGGTGAAAAGGATCTTACTATAAAATATGTCAAAGGTATACCTAAAATTACAAAAATCCAGCCAAAAAACTAACAATGCAAGATACAGATGATATAACTCCAAACACTACTCATGAAAAAACTGATTCATACACTAACTTAATAAAAAGCCCTAAATCTTTAAAATTTCTTTACGCTAACGCACGAAGCATAGTGAAGCCAGGAAAACTCGACGAATTAAACTGCATTATACAATATAACATATCTAGTCCTGTACATGTAATTATACTATCAGAAACCTGGATTAAGTCAGAATCTGAAGCCAAAAGTTTGAAATTACCAAACTACACCCATTATTATAATATAAGAGAAAAGGCCAGAGGAGGCGAAGTATCCATATTTGTTCAGGATTGCTTAAAACACAACTATTTAGAAGATCTTTGTAAGGAGGATAATCATTACCTATGGGTTCATTTAGATAAATACTCGTTAGACATTGGAGCCATATATAAAACTCCAAAATCAAACAATAATGACTTTGTGGAAGAATATTCACAACAGCTAATGAGAAGGCAAAGAGCTTTAGTGTTCGGTGACTTCAACTATGATCTGCTTAATCCTAACCAATCAATCAATAACTACACAAGGATACTACAAGAAAATGGACACACAATCCTAAACAAAATTGATACAAAATTTTGCACCCATGATACACCGACCAAAAAATCAATTCTTGACCATGTCTCATCCAATTTGAAAAATCATAAATTTCATATGACTATAGTAGAATCGCCAATGTCAGACCACAAACAAATATATTTAGAAGTTAGCAATTATACACCGAAAACGAAAAATAAAATAAAGTATCATACCTTAGATTACACAGCTCTATACCACACAATAGAAAGTACGGTTATGAATATATCTAATACTGACTACGAAAGCCTAGAAGATATAATAAAGGAAGCAATAAATAAACATAGAATACCAAAATTCAAAATTCAAAATGCATTCAAATCAGACTGGATTAATAAAGACATAATTAAGATGATAACCAAAAGAAATCAAGTGTGGTCTATTTACAAGAAAAATCCCAACGACGAATCAATAAGAAAAGACTTCATTGCACTACGAAATACCATGTCTGAACGAATCCAGAGTGCTAAAAATAACTATTATTTGAAAGCTTTTAAAAACTGTGAAAGAAAACCTTTTAAGATGTGGAAGTTAATCGGGAACTTAGTTGGAAACAAAACAAAGTCAAGCTCTGCTCCTACAAAACTACATACACAAATGGGTCCATTTACAGACGTTAAAGAAATATGTAACTATTTCAATACTTACTTTGCTACTATAGGATGCATTTTAGCAAATAAAATTAAAACGTATAAGGAAAAATCATATATACAGTCTAGCCCTCAAACGGCTAAGTCTAGTACATACGAACTACTCTATCTAACTCCAACTACGGAAGAGGAAGTAAGTAAAATCATAGATAACCTCAATGCAAATACTAGCACAAGCTTAGACGGGATTAGTTGCAAATCCATAAAATGCATCAAAAACTTAATATTAAACAAATTAACAAATAATATAAATTATTGTTTACAAAACGGTTTCTTCCCTGATTCTCTTAAAGTAGCAAAAATAAGTCCAATTTTTAAGTCAGGAAAAAAGACCGACCCAGAAAATTATCGCCCTATCTCAGTCCTACCAATAATCTCTAAAATTTACGAGAAAATATTATATAACCGCTTAGATAATTATCTTAAAACTATTAATTTCTTTTCAAATAATCAATATGGGTTTCGCACAAAATCAAATACACTTACTGCAACAATCGACCTGGTGACAAAGCTGAAAAATAATATTGATGAAAAACGCGCAGCACTCGGTATATTTATCGATCTGAAAAAGGCATTTGATACGATTAGTCATAGCCTGCTTCTCCAAAAACTACATGATATCGGCGTTAGGGAAACAGCCCACGATATGTTTCGGTCGTATCTCTCTAACAGACAGCAAATTGTCAGGATTGGTGACACACAAAGTACTCACGAATCTTTAACTTACGGCGTACCACAAGGCTCTATTCTTGGCCCCTTACTGTTCATAATATACGTAAACGATATGCATAACCTTAACCTAACAGGTGACATATTACTATATGCTGACGACACTAGTTTATTTTTATTTGGCAATGACATTGAGGAGATCATTAAACAAGCTCAGCAAGATTTGGACACTCTCTCTAGATGGTTCCAAGACAATTTGCTTACTGTTAATATATCTAAAACTAATTACATTATTTTCAGTGCTAGGAATAAAAAAACCGAAAATCACTCATCTCTATGCATAAATAACGAACCCTTAACCAAAGCTAGTTCAGAAAAGTATCTTGGACTCCACCTAGATAAACATCTAACGTGGCAGCCGCACCTCGATAAACTAAGATCTAAGCTATCTTCTATCATGGGTGCGCTTCGAGGTAATATTCGCTGTCTCCCAAAATCAGTGAGATTTATTATATACAACTCTATGGTAATACCTCATCTGGACTACCTTATAGAGGTGTGGGGTACTGCAGCTAAAACAAATTTAAAGCAAATCGAAACATGTCAAAACAAAGTAATTAAACTACTATTCCATTATCATTATCTAACTCCTACCGAAAAAATTTACAAAGAAACTAAATTAATGACACTTTCCCAGATTTATAAATATAATACATGCATATTAGTACATAAACTATTAAATAAAGATATACACTCTAAAATAACGTTTACAAAGAAAGGACAAATACAAAAACGTATCACTAGACGAAAAAATAATATTTGCTTAAGACAACCACGAACTAACTATGGAAAGAAAAACATACTATACGAAGGAGCAGAGTTATATAACAAATTGCCTAATAACATAAAAGAGATTCAATCGTTAACTTTATATAAAAAAACCTTAAAGCACCACATCTTAAAAGATTTTTCTCGATTTTAAACCAATATTAACGCATTTAAAAGGCGAATGTAATTTCTTCAGTTAATTTGATTTTACCACATTAAATTTTTAACTAATAGAAATATATAGGTATGAAATATATTAAACTAAAATATTATACCATTTGTAAACACTTAATATAAAATATAAACTTAATTATAAACTGCTTGCAAATATGTAATCGCTATAAACTTGCTTTCAATAATGATATGTAATTGTACACTTACTTTTCTTATTACCCTACATATTATTGCAAGAAGATTGTGCATGCCCAGGTAAATAATAGATCATTTACGAGTACCTGCCGTTCTTCATAAGTTCATGTATTTAGTATTTAAGATTAACTTGTTATTTCTCATGATAAGTGAATTGTATTCTTTTGAGGAATAAATTTCTTAAACCACAATATCCTGTTGAGAAATATTGTCCCAGGTCCTACTGATGTGCATAAAAAGTTGTTCTTCTGTCCCTCAGAGCTCTTCCTCGGAGCATATTCTAAGCTTTCTCAATGGGATTTATATCTGGGGATTGCCATTCTTAGGGCCGTGACATCATGTTTGTGCAACCAGGCTATTAACCACCCTAGGAGTATGTGAACGGACCTTGTCGTGCATAAGTAGGAAATATTGAATGATTTGTGTTCGATGTAGCTAGACTATTAATTTTAGCATCTCCTTACGATTTTTTAGCCGTCCCTGTATCCAAACGAGGTCCATTCTTCCACCAAAACGAATTCCTCACCACACCATCATTGTACAACTTTGGTAAGGATGAACTTCTTGAGGGCGTTGAAGTCATCTTGTACGACCAGAAACTCTTCAAACTACATGTGTCCCCTCGAATCAGGACAAAAACCAAATCGAGACATCGATGAAAAACACCAACGACAATTGATGAGATTTGAACTGGGTCACATGTTGTCTGGCCCATTGCATTTGTATGAGGTTGGTTTCGTGCAATCTGTTCCTCACAGTTTGCTCACTTACAAGCACTTGGTATTCAGACTTCCAAATGCCGTTCACCGTTGCGTGGTTTGCCAGCAGGTACTCAAGTTCACCTCCGCAGCTTCCTGCCTCAGCCCCTACGGTTTGCACAGATGTCTACGATTTGCTACGGCGTTCGGGGGCTACTCTCCTTCGTCGCCTACGGCTGTACAAAATACTCTAGGGGTAGGGCAGACAAGACTACGTAAAATCGGGTCGTGAAGGTTTGGTTTTAGAACAAACTCAACTCATCTTATTTATAAAGCCAGGTTGCCCTAAACTCTGCTATGATAGTGGTAAATGAAACAATGCTCTGTGAATTGTTATAACATTTTTTTTCATTGACTGTTCTCAACTGCGACTCAATTCGTTGTGTATGAGTCACATCCTTATCCACAAATGAATACGTATCGACTTTTGACCGAATTTGCCTTAGCCGCTTCTAGGATCGACTAGGCAAAGCAGCAAAGCCCAACAGATTATTTTACTTTCGACGTTTGACTAAAAAAGTTAGGTACTTCTAGGTTTGACTAAATACTTCAGTCAAATGCCGAAATTGGAATTGATTTAAGGGTTTGCCGAAAGGCCTTGATCAAACCTAGGATAAACTACTCATTCCGGGAAGAGCCTGCAAATTGACCTTTTACTATGACATATTGATTTGGTGAATTTAATAGATTAAATTATATCAGAGCAGCGTCTTCTACGTGAATTGTGCAAAACCAGTCAGTATTTAATTTAAAAACAATTGCTACGTTAATTTCTCTTTTGATGTAAAAGTCTATACTTCCTTCATAGCCAGCAGGCACTGAGGGAAACCGCAAAACGAGCATTAGTCTATAGCCAGAAACGCGTGGGACTCGGAAGTATGAAGAACTGTTCAAGAAGAACTAAGATGAAATTTTATAATTAATGAAACAGATATATTTATATCTCAGGGGTACCTCGTTGAGAGCCGGGGCGACATCAGAGGCAGCTGAACTGAGTAAGTGGCGCAAGTATGAGTCTCTGAGAGATGCCATTTGCTGTAGAGACTATCGGTCCGTGGGGTCCACGTGCGGTGAAGTTCCTAAAGGAACTCCATTCGCGGCTGGTCGTTACTGCTGGTGATAAGAGGGCTGGTTCTTTTCTTGCTCAAAGGCTAAGTATAGCCATTCAACGGGGAAACGCAGCCATCGTTTTCGTTTTTGGCACGATACCGCGGGGAGTAGGACTATATGATAATTAAGTTTCTAGTTTTTTTTTATTATTATAGTTTTTAATATTGTATATAATTAAATTTAATAAAACGTTTATAACTCTTTATAAATGATATCTATATTATTTTAATGCCGATTCTCTTTGCGTATATATAAATATAGTTTTACATTTACATATAATACGTATAAAGCATAATCTGTAAAAATACACTGACAGAGGTTTTATGGTCGTCCCATTAGCAGGCGGATAAGCGATAAGATTTACCGTCACCGTTACCATTACAACCTATCAAAAGTTTAATGCTGAACATGGGCCTCCACCATAATTTATCTCATATGGCAAATTTTTAGTTGCCACAGTTGCATGCTTATCATGTGGGTTGGCTACCGCAGTTTTTTAATTTTTAGTTGTTATTAGGAAGAAACTGCTACCTATCTCCTGGTTTATTTCCCTCTATCGCCTCCTACGAAACGCGATGATATGGCGTGGTGTATATTCTTAAACCGCCACTACAGAGTCAAAGAGGTAGTGGTGTAAATCTTATACAATGTCTCATTAAAACAATTTAAAGGAAATACAAAACATCATACAAATTTCTATACTCATAATAAGATACGGAATAAACGTCGAGTTGTCCGTAGTATTATAAACCAAATTAACCGTTTTAGTATTCAATAGCTCGACGTTACACGAAATTCTCGACTGTTTCTGTGCGGATTTGCAATGTCATTTCAGATTCGTAATGCAAGTACGAGTCAGTACTATTTTGGAGACAAAATAACTACTCGTACAGTTTTAAGTTACATTTCTGTAATATATTAATTAAAGAACATAGTTTAGTTTAGTACTAAACATTATATAATATATTTCACTTTTATAGTTTCAGACATTATGCTACATTCCAAAAGCTGTGGAGAATAACAAATCCCGTACATGACAAGATGTCAATTGAAGAAATCCTAGAACGCAAAAGGTAACTGCATAACTGATTTGAATAAACCTCATTAAAAGTTTTTTTCCAAGAATACTTGAAGGAATTTGCCGTTCGAGATCCATTTATATACTTGTTTTTACCTTAGCAATAAAGATGGACTTAAAGCTTCTGCAATCAATAATTTCTAGTTAAGTTTATATTTTTTTTTAGAAAAGCTTTTACTGCCTCGCAAAGTGAAATTACGGACTCACTTTTTATACTTGTACTAATTAAGCCACTCATAATGGTTTATATACCAAATTAAAAACAATTGCATCTGTGAATAACGAAAACTAATTCATTGAGCAATTATTCGTGAATTAGTATATCGGGAAGACAATTTTATGTTTAATAAAATTTTGATAATTGAGTTTTGCAAAGTTATGAAGTCCCTTACTAAGCAGAGCGAACCTCTTCAAACCATTTTAAAAGACACGTCCTTGAACCTCTTCAAGAGAGGCCACGATACTCGTTTAAAGGCGATCCCAGGGCAGGACTGCTTGTCGTGGAGATTACTGTGGCAAATGTGGGAAAGTTAGAAAAAAATTATACTATTGAAAAATGCCCGGTTAAAAAATTTCTACTAAGTATGAAATATGACTTGATTATTCTGCATGATTGGGCATGACAAATGTTTGAGCAAGATGGATGTCGAGAATGGTCATGCTGTATTAAGCGTACAAGTTTTTCGATTCTTGTAGCTAGAAAAAGGAAAAGTTTTGGATGGAGTTGTAAATGGAGATCACACCACTCCATTCAATTGTCAAGGCGTCCCAATCGGCCGGAAACCTCATGGCTTACAAAGAATTTTTTTTAATTAATTACATTAAAAGATTAGAAGAAAAATTTACATAACGCGTGAATTCTATTCTGGAATAGTTAAAAAATTAGATGCTATAAAGGAAAAAGGCAATGAAAATTAAGCAAACGCATGCATTTTCTCGAAAATGCACCCGTGCGCATGCAAATGCATAGTGCTGCTGTGCAATGATAGGCATCGAAATGTTGGCATAACAACCCTTAAGCCTAGATTTAGCCCATAACGATTAATATTTACAAAATTTTCTTAATATACTTAATAAAAACAGAAAAAGTGCAAGTAGGACTTGCATGCTGAGGGTTTTGCACAAACTCTACTAAGAATGTAAATAGTTTATAAATGCTAGGAAATATACGTAAGCACCGAACATTTTCTCTCACGGAAAGTCGTAGTTTAGTTGAAGATCAAGCTTAACTTCGCAGTGGGAAAAATGTTCTCCTGTACACTATCTACATCACATTCGATGCTACAAATGCAAACATACGAGTATTTTTATGCAATATAACTACTAAAGAACGATTTTTTATTTTTTTCATGTCTTGTGTATGGCAAATTTCACGATTCTAGGTCTACGGAAAGTATAAGTGAAGTACGCGTGGCAAATAACCGTATAATTTAAATGAAGCTTGAACTTTTACAGTTTCAAGGGCCTGTTTAAGGATTTTTATAAACTAGTACACAAGAAAAAGTGCCTTGACAGATGGACAGATGAATGGACAGCAAAGGAATCCTAATATAAGGGATAGTGTGACCCTGAATAAACCTTCGACGAAAAAACTTGCGAGTGACAAGAGCGTAATGTCTGCCTATTTTAAAAAAATAAGTAATTTTTTTTTCGATAGCACTTTGGTATAATATACGAAGGGAATATATTGAATTGAAATGAAATTTCATGAATTATTAAATAAAAAATATGACGCTTACCTAGAAACCTTTGAAATTCCTTTCGTCGTTTTTTCTCCTTTATGGGAATTTTCTTATAAAACAATATACAAATTATTAATAATGAAAATAAAAAGAAGTATAACAAGTTTTAATATATTATATTGAAAAATAAAGAGATTTCGCACTTTTTAAAGCTGTAGTACAAAAATTTTAAAAAATCTTCTATTCTCAGTCACGAATATTGGATCAGTGATTGGAAAGTGGATGTTTGTTAATCTTATGGTATTTCCAGTTTGCATCGGAATTCCCCAATCGAATTGCGCGCTACTAAATGGCAACTGATTGGGATACCGAATACCAATATAGCTTAAAGTATCTACTAAATGGATATTGAATTATAATAAGCGATTGTGTTTCGTAGTTGAAATATGTGGAATTAATGTCAAACATTATTTTTACAAAAGTTAGTATTAGAGAAGAACTTAATACTTTCATTTAAATAGAGCAAAGTTAGTTTTTTGTCGAAAATAATTAGAACTAAGGTACAATTTTCTTTTATTCTGTATACAACTAATTTAAACATACGTGTGTTAATTTATTCCAGCCAATAACGAAATTCTAATAATTTTTCTTCACGCTATTTGATTTTTTTTTCGGATTTTTTTGCGATAAGTTCGAATACGAGTATACGATGAAAGACTGTTACGGAGAATTTTTCGTTTCGTAAAATGTAAATTAAAATTAAACAGAAAAATGAGTTACAAATTTTTGAAACCGTGCTTCTAAGAATGATTAATTGCCTCCTCTCAAGGTGTAGCGGAAAAAAATTCCTACCATCCTTAAAATTAATCACATTTTTACAAAATTCTAATTACGCGTTCATGTATCTGCATAATTTCATATATATATATGCGTAAGTACGGCGGTTCATTTAATCTAGAAAATATTTTCCAACAAAAATCTGTAACAAAACAAAACAGACAGTAACAGCGAGGTGATAACGTACTTATAATATGTGTATTAGATTTGATTAGATATATTAGACTCTTTAGTAAAATTTAAAATAAGAAAACCGACTTAAAAAATAAATAAAAACAATGAAATAATTACCACATGTTTTGTGTGGCTTTTGAAGTCAGGGCTATATTGTAATTACTTTGTACTGATTTTAGAAGCTTTGAAATTTTACAAAAATTATTTTATTATTATTAGTTTCTAAAGTTGGCTTTGAATTTTTAAAGGTTCTATTATTTGACGTTATTTGGTTTTACTGTCGAGAAATTCTCAGTACCAGCACGGAATCAGGAAGTTGGCATTGTTTCACCCCTGTGTCTCGAAAAACACCTAAAATCTTTGGTCCTGCGTCTGATCACTTTTGGGTCATGTCGGATAAACGTCCTATCGGACTATGATAGTGAGGGAATAGAGAGTGCATTTGTGCTTGCGCTTACACTCGGACATTACAATCCTGTCCTGCGCAGATGGCTAGTCTCCGTTGTAACCACCGTGACCAAAATTCGGTCTGGAGTACATTATTATGTGAACTTTTTCAGTGAACTATGTAATATCACAACTTTAAGGTAATAATTTGCGACCATCTGTCCCAAGGAGGTGTCGGAATTATCTTCCACAAGTATCTCGTTAACAACGTTGTAAAGACTGAGAGTGTGTCGATGAGGGTTGCGTACCTTATACTCAGAATTACCAAACGGTATTCGCTGAAGGTCATACAGGTTTACGCACTAATCTCGACACATCCCGATGAGGAGGTGGAGGAAATGTATGAAAATATATATCTAGAGCCATGCATTTCTCCAAAACCCTCTATACGATGTTAATTGGAGACTTCAACGCAAAACTAGACACAAGAGAGAACGGTGAGCTGAAGGTAGGAAAATTTGGAATAGGGCAACGAAACCCAAGGCGCCGGCACCTGGCCGAATTAATGGAGAAAGAGGGACTCTTTATAATGAACTCTTTCTTCCAAAAGCGGCCCCACAGGAAGTGGACCTAGTAGAGCCCCGACGGTTCAACGAAAAATGAGATTGAATTCATTATGACGACCAGACGACAACTGTTCAGTGATGACTCAGTAATCGCGAGGGTGAAAACCGGCAGCAATCACAGAATGGTGAAAGGCATACTTAACCTAAACGTTAAGTTGGAGAGGTTAAAAGGCCGACAACGCATCTGCAATTCCCTCTCTGGTGTTGCAGTTGTTCATGGGCGGCGGTAGTCACTTACCATCAGGTGAGCCGCAAGCTCGTTTGCCCCCTCTCCTATAAAAAAAAATAAGGTCACGTCTAATGAAGTCAACGCTACGTCCTCCTCGTGCTCTAATCCAAAGTCCCGAAACCTTTCAGCTAGTGAACTACAAAACCGTTTTTAGTGCCTAGAAGATTGCAATGAAGTGGATGATTTGAATGACAAGCTTGTGGAAAATGTCCATAAGGTCGGAGCTAAGTTTTGTAAGACCCGCCGCAGATTTTTATACGTGGTAGAGCCATGTTGCAGCTATATTAGTAGTATAGTTGTAGCACGAATGGGTCGGCTCAACCAGGGAAGGACCACGCTCCCACAGAATACCAGCGTAAAATAGCAACTTAAAACTGCTGTGCTTCGTATGGTGAGTGTAGAGAACCGGAGACCCTTTTTACTAGAAACGACGCATTCCATCTTAGTCCTCACGGGTGACAACGCATCTGCATTATGATTCGCAAACGTGGATAGATATAGATGTCTATGGGCCAGAGCAACCATTTACCATCAGGTGGACTGTGTGTTCGTTTGTCACCCGAATACTATAAAAAAAGAAGAACACAAAAACTCTCCGATCACTCTCTTAATCTTATGACTGTTAGACGAGAAATGAAGCTGCAGTCTTCCGTAGATTTGATAACATATAAGCATCTGAACAGACAGATCTCCAAATGCATGCGGCGGGACTACGCAATTTAAATACTGCTCGTTTGTAGAAGCGATTGAGTGGAACTAGGGCAACAAAGTATTTGATAGAGATCTGTCTGTCAGAAAGAGACAACTATCGAAGCTGAAGATCAAGTGTAGCAGCATCGTTTCCGGGTCACCTGAGATTTTGAGTGAGATTGAGAGTTTCTATGGGCAACTTTACATATCATTACTGGATCAACACTCAAGTGTGAGTAACGATCCAAGTCTTATCCAACACTATTCCTATGATATTCCGGACGTAAGTCTTAACGAGATAAGAATGGCTCTCCAGCAACTTAAAAACGGCAAGGCCCCAGGCGAGGATGGAATAACAGCGGAGCTTCAGAAAGCGGGTGGAAAACCGGTACTTGAAGTCCTTCAGAAGCTCTTTAATTCCGTTCTCCATTGTGGCACTACACTGAAGTCGTGAAGCAGAAGTGCGGTGACCTTGTTCTTCAAGAAAGGCGACAACGCTCTCTTGAAGTAGTACAGACCTATTTCCCTTCTGAGCCGTGTCTACGTGCTGTTTTCGAGAGTCATTACGATTCGTCTCGCATGTAGACTCGACGACTTCTAGCCTCCTGAACAAGTCGATTTCCGAAGAGGCTTTAGTACGATAGGCCACATACACACCCTTCGGCAAATTGTACAGAAGACAGAAGACTACAATCTGCCACTTTGCTTTGCGTGTGTGGACTTTAAGAAATCCTTTGATTCCGTCGAAATTTGGGCAGTGCTACGGTCCCTTCAGCGGTGCCAAGTCGACTGTCGGTAAATCAAAGTGCTGAAGTGTTTGTTCAGTAGGGCTGCGATGGCAATCCGAGACAAAATCAAAGTACGAAACCTATCCAACTACAGAGAGGTATAAGACAGGGTGACGTTATATCACCGAAACTCTTCACCGCTGCTTTATGTATTAATATAAATAGCGAGTACATCAGTCACCTTCGTTTTGCCAACGATATAGTCCTTATATCAGAATCACTGGAGGACCTAAGCACTATATTCAATGACCTCAACAGTGCCTCCCAATGTATAGGTCTTAAGATGAACATGGACAAAACAAAGATCATGTATAACGTCCATGTCACACTTATGCCGGTAGTTGTTGGGAGCACTGAGCTCGAAGTTGTTGACCAGTATGTTTACCTAGGACAAATAGTCCGACTAGATAAGTCCAACTTCGACCGAGAGGTCAATCGACGGATTTAACTCAGCTGGGCAGCGTTCTAGAAATTACGGCATATCTTCTTGTACATCACTCACCTTCGATTTGCCGACGATATAGTCCTTATGGCAGAATCGCTGGAGGACCTAAGCACTATGCTCAATGACCTCAATAGTGTTTCCCAACGGATAGGTCTTAAGATGAACATGGACAAAACAAAGATCATGTTTAATGTCCATGTCACACCTATGCCGGTAGTTGTTGGGAACACTAAGCTCGAAGTTGTTGACGAGTATGTTTACCTAGGACAAATAGTCCGACTAGGTAAGTCCAACTTTGACCGAGAGGTCAATCGACGGATTCAACTCGGTTGGGCAGCGTTCGGGAAATTACGGCACATCTCCTCGTCAGGTATACCTCAAAACTTGAAAACGAGACTGTACACCAATGCGTCTTGCCAGTGATGACATACGGAACTGAGACGTGGTCCTTCACTGCTGGCCGGATGAGGAAGCTCAAGGTCGCTCAGCGAGCTATTGAGAGGGCTATGCTCGGAGTTTCTTTGCGTGATAAACTCAGAAATGAGGATATCCGCAGTAGAACCAGAGTGACCGACATAGCCCAACGGATTAGTAAGCTGAAGTGGCAATGGGCCGGCCATATAGCTCGAAGAACCTATAACCGATGGGGAGGAAAGGTTCTCTAGTGGCAGCCTCGTACCGGCAGGCGAAGTGTAGGGCGTCCCCCCACTAGATGGAGTAACGACCTGGTAAGATATGCAGGAAGTCGATGGATGCAGGTGGCTCAGAACCGTGCTTTGTGGCATTCTTTGGGGGAGGCCTATGTTCAGCAGTGGACTTGTGAAGGGCTGTAATTATGATGATGATGATCTCGTCAGGTATACCTCAAAACTTGAAAACGAGACTCTACAAGCAGTGCGTGTTGCCAGTGATGACCTATGGAACAGAGACGTGGTCCTTCACTGCTGGCCGGACGAGGAAGCTCAAGGTCGCTCGCGCAAGCTGTACAGAAGGCTATGCTCGGAGTTTTTCTGCATGATAAACTTAGAAATGAGGATATCCGCAGTAGAACCAGAGTGACTGACATTAACCAACAGATTAATAAGCTGAGGTGGTAATGATCCGGCCATATAGCTCGAAGAACCGACAACCATGGGAAAAAAGGTTCTCGTCTTTCGGCCTCGTACCGCCGGACGAAGGAATGTAATGCATCCCCCCACTATATGGAATGACGACCTGGTAAGACATGCAGGAAGTCGATGGATGCAAGTGGCTCGGAACTGTGCTTTGTGGCATTCCTCGTTGGAGGCCTGTGTTCAGCAGTGAACTTGTGAAGGGCTGCAATCATGAAATGATGATATAAAAGCCCCAATTTTTCCACCCTTTGGGGAATAATGTTTTATTTAATTTCCTTTTTTAACCTCCTCTCTATAGCCTATTGTATAAAAAATATTCATTAAACCCGTTATCACTTAGGAAAGATAACGCGAATAAATGTATACAAAAAATACGGTCGACTTGAGAACCTCCTTCTCTTTTTTGTAGCCGTCCCATTAAGAAAGATAATTTAAATTATGTCGATCTAATATTTGATACTTTATATTATAATAAACTGAGACTTCGTCTCCTAATTAGAGCCGTGTTTGAAATAAGACTTTTGTTGACGAAATATATTTTAAAATATTTTTGATAAAATAGTTCACCTTTATATTTGATGCAATCCAAATAAGGACAATAGCTAATACAACAATTTAATGTAATATCAGAAGGTGTTAAATGAATAGGAGACGTGTTGCTGGTACTACATCTTCTCTTATTCTACACTTAATACTAATATTATAGTATATATTGTCGGGAAAGACGGGGAGGCTACAGGAACAGGACACTACATTTATCTGCAAATAAAAAAACGTGAGAGCATTGTAAGTACTTGTTTATTTACGTAAATACAGAATATGCACAATATTTAGCCTTTAAATCCGCCAAAATATATCTTATCATGGTGGTATCTTGGGGTATATTGTGTAGTGCATTAAGTCATAAAAAATAAGTATATTTAATTAACTATTGTCTAATTACATAAGTTCTCTAAACAGGGTTTTGTGTAAATATATTTTATTATTAGTTCCGTGCGGGATTCGAACCCACGGCCTTCAGCACAGAAACTCAATTCTAAGCCACTGGTCACAGAGGAACCATAGAACACATATGGTCACGGTAGTATCCTTGTCTACAAATAAAAGTTATAAAACTATGCAGGTTATGTTATAATGCCGAACATATCTATTTTCTAAATCAAAAATGATATGTCAGAATATTGTCCACTCATTCAATAGCGTCTGGTCAATAAAAAAAATATCTAATTACTTTTCATTTATGAAGAATCCGCAGTTTTAGAGTAGTAGAGTAGGTAAGGTTGGTTATTAGTTCTACATTAGAATATAATATTCCTGGTTGATTTCGTTCATAGCAATATATAATAATTGATAGTTAGTTTGTCGTTCTCAGTCTTGAGAGCGCGGGCACAGATTTAACAAACACTATTTGCACAGTTTTAGATTAGTGTCGCAAAAGTACCGACATTTAAGTATTTTCTCATGTTTATAACGTGTTTTTTTTATCTTCCAAGTTAAACACATACCATGAAGATTACATTACACCTTATTTCTATATATATATATATATATATATATATATATATAAGATACTTGCAGGGAGATTATTTTAGCATTTCTTGAAACGGTATTCGATTAAAAATATGTGAATATTTGACTTCAATAAAAGGAGGAGTTATTTAATGCTTAAGACTATTTTGTATGGATATTCAGCGATAATTTTTTAACATGTTGCTTGATTTCAATCATTATTTATTTAGAAAGGTGTTATCTCAGAGATGATATCATATAAAAAAGCTTAAGGTGTGATTACGGAATCCATGAAATATCATCATACACTTCAATTTGCAAAGGCAACATAATATGAAGGAATATTTTTATGCCACGTGAAACAATTTCAATAATTATGTTCTTTTCAGTTCTTTTAAGGTGATTTTTACTTTATTTAATGTTTAGTTTACTAGGTATAGTTTTTCAAGTATAAAACGAAAAGAAAATATAGATTGCTTCACCGCAGACACGGCTGATTATAACGTCGACCGTAAAATCTCACAAACAAATACGTTTGCCACGTACCAAGCCTCAAAGTAGTAAAGCTTTCGGGTAATTGATATCTTATTATTGTTTACAATTGTTATTAAGAAATTTTTCAGTTGCAAAATTTATATTGCGATAGTATTTTTTAAATGACGATACAATAAAGCTGGTTTATTTCAAGTTTTTGCTTACTACGCTATTCTTCTCCGACGGTCGGGAGCTCCACGGAGTTCCACGTCATGCTTGCAAGAAATCAATTTTTGGTCTGCACTTATAAAGCCGCTGGTATATATGTGACCGTACCTGAGATCTTGCAGATTTGCGTGGAATGTAAAACATGGTAGGGTATTTAGTTGGTTACCTACTCAAGAGAAGGTAACTTACTTGCGTGGCGAAGCGGGGGAAAATCGCTAGTATAATATAAATCACAATGAATAATACTCACCGATCTATAAATAGTTGGTGATGAAGTGAAGTGAGTAAATTACCACATTTCGATTCGTAGATGTCCTAGAAGGTGACTGTGGCTTTCGATAGATGGCAGAGTAACTCTCAGGCAGTAATATTTACGCTGGACACAAAATACCCCAACCAGCAACGGGAAGCAACGTCAAAGGGGGCAGTACTGCGATCGTCAATATGCCTGCAATATGTAGCGACTTCTGCAAAGGCTGTTTTTCTCAGCAAGACGTAACATAGATAGTTTAATTGTCGACAGTATAATTTTTATTATTTGGAAGCATCGTAAAAATAATCGTGAAATTAAAATTACTTGAATGTTTATGACTATGCTTGATCAAACTTTATGAAACGACAAGGCAATTAATCCTGTTATCAAGATGATGATACAGTTTTTGATACAAGCTATTCAAACTCTGAAAACGTTAAAGAAAGCTATAGTATTCTTTATTGTTCTTTTCAACTGTAATTTGCGAACTTGTCTCTTTATTTATTTCTTTTGTTTTGCAGCCGCATTAACTGTTTTCTTTATTTATAGAGGAACGTTTTAATTCAGAAGTGATATCTTTAGCCTTCATTTTTTGAGATTGTGAAGCATAGCTCCCACTTCTTGCTTTCTTTTTGTCATAATTGTAAATAATTGTATTTTTTTGAAGTTCAAAAATGAATAAAACATATTTTACTTTATCGGTAAATTAAAAGTAATATTGTAGGTGTTACGGCCCGCAGCTGCCCTTGCAAAGGTTCAATATCCGGGGTCCATGAGCGGACGGTTCAACGGGCAGCCGCGGGTTCGAGCCCAAATGGCTATATGGAAATGTCCTATCATAATAAACTATATGGGAGAATGCCAGAAAGACATAGTACGTACCAGTATCAGAAGCTAACTTCGCACCAAGGCTCGGTCAAGCCGTGAGCGGGTGTAAGGTGAATGGCAAGTAGTGTTCAGTGATGTGTAAATGTCTGAGACTTTGACCACTTAGGCGACCAGCAGCGGCCGAGTTCCAGGATGCCCCACAATGCTGCATCGCTCCAGCAGGCTCCACCGCTAGACCATTTCTTTCTTCATTGTCACTATTTCAGTCTATTAGCTTCATTGTACATTTAACTAACTTAAACTCGCCTAATTCCACATTCATCGTAGAATAGAACACGTGATACACGACAAAATAAGGACAGTAGTTCAAAATTCGACATTCAATGTCCCGGATTCACTTATCATAAAATTATAAATAGGGAACTAAAGCGATCTCTTAATGAGTTATACGGTTCAGGGTTAAACACAACTAAGTTCCTTTATTCGACACCAAACACCACGTCGTGAAAAGAATTCAAAATATGCCTCGTTGACACGTAAACTAACGAACCAACCAACACACAAAAAGGGGCACTTAACGCGACGGCACAATTATCATGATTTCCATACAATCAACCGGGAGACGCTCTCGGCCAAGGAATGCGCGGTTCGAATCCTAGACCGTATATCTACTCGGCGCGCACGTGCACAAATCCGCTTCACCCGAACAAGTTAAATATTGCAAAATTCACATATCCACGTAGCAAAGTACACGCCTAAATCTAACTATCCGGACCCTACACGGTCGCGTGCCTTCGGCCGCGATGACCTAGATACGCGGCTTCACCGCCTCGCGGCCAGTGAACAACTCTCACCTCTTCGCCCACGCGTGGAGCCACTGCAAGCCGCACTCGGCCGCCCCACCTCGGCGTTTACCATACCTACATACCATCGGGTGAGGTGCCAGCTCCAACGCAATTAGATGGCGTTCAAAAATGACCAAATTTAGGCATAAACAAATCCCCGTCCCGGACATGAGGACTTATGTCCGCGAGCAAACCGACAAGCGGGACAGGATCGCGACGACACGTTGCAAGACCGAATCTACACCAAAACTAGGCCACCTTAGGCACCCCATCAGATCTTGCAACCCTAGCCACCGCCTCAAAAGATAGCCCCAATGTGGCAAGCCGGAGGGTCAACCTCCGCTGGATGCCCCTGGTGAGCATCGCAGCACCTTAACAAGTCCTGTACTGGACAGAAGTCCGACGACCTCTTTCAAACACCTATATGTGCACCTATGATTCGTTCCGTAATCAGACCGGATCAGGTCTGCAAACAGCGACGCGACACGAAGCGGCCCAGTGTGGCCTCCTAAGCTTCAGTGCAGAGCGCACCCACAAATTCCACATGAACATCGCCTGTGGGGAGCCAAACGAAACGCACATATAGTCCCTAGTATGAATTTTCAAACAAGTAGGCATAACCAAGCCATCCACCATATAATCATTTACTCAATAGTGCGGCAGCTGACTTCAATCTGATAATCTCCAAACTAGCTAGCCCTTTAGACAAGTAGTCCTATGCTCATATTTCAACTAATTTTCAAAAGCATCAAGGTTCAACTACAGAATCAATTCAAACAAATTAATCACCGATGCACATAGGTCAAACTGACAAATTAAACAAAACGAGAAACGTAAGAGACAGCCCTATTTCTCATTCCAAACAAATATCTTCGACAGTGCCAAAAAAGTGTGAAAACAAAGAGAGGAATGACTCTTAATCCATTCGGCACAAATAGGGTTATCCAATTTCAATTTTCTTTTCAACTTAACGCAATGATCAAACACAATCACAAAACATACGCACAAGCATTCAAAGGGCACATCATTCAATTTCAATTTTCCTTGCAACAAAACAATCACAGTGATCAAATACAATTACAAAAATTATGTATAAGTATTCAGAGAGCACATTAAATTCGCCTTCTTAATCACAACTGCCACAAATATCAACATTTCGCGGAAGGCACAAACCATTTTTAATTTTAATTCAAAGCATCGTTAATCAAGTGCTCGACCAAAACCAAATCTAACAATCCCTAACAGCGCAATTCAACGCTAACGTGGAGCCCTAGTCTTCCCAACAACTAAGCAGAGGCCAACCCGGTTGTGAACCCGGAACCAATAAAGCGCGTACCGTTAAACAATCGGCGCTCGGGTTGTACACCCTCACTGAGGCCGTCGACAATAGAACAGTTTGACAAGTAAGCTGTTAACGGCTCACAGAATTAGTGGAGGCGGCCGTGGTGGGAGCTAGGGCGGCAGCTACCTAGTTGGGGCTGCCTACATCAAGGGGGGAACGGTAGTACCCCGAGCCGCGGCCACTCAGCTGACGAGGGTGAGAAGGGTCTAGCTGACCGCTGAGTGGCAGTGAAGTCCCTCTCAACATATTGAGGGAGGGGGTGACGACCCCCCCCCTGGTGTTCCACAAGGCTGCGTGCTATCACCAACGCTGTTTCTTTTGCATATCAATGATATGTTGCAAGCTGATAACATTCATTGCTATACAGACAACAGGACTGGTGATGCCTTATACACCGGCCTTGCCAATATTTCGCAGAAAAACGTCGCCAAGTACCGAGACAAACTTATACCTGAAGTTGAATCTTGTTCAGTAACAAAGGTGACTAAATCTAGTCCAAGTCAATCCCCAGAAGACACAATTTTGCGCGTTTACCGCTAAAAAGAACCCCTTTGTCGTATCTCCTCAGTTTCAAGGCACTCCCCCTGCTGCCTGAGCTAGCATCGGAATCCTCGGCGTCGACATATCGAATAGTGTGCAATTTCGTGGTCACTTGGAAGGGAAGGCCAAATTGGGCCCTAAAAAGCTTGGTGTGCTCAGCAGAGCGAGACAGTATTTCATGCCGGCACATCGCTTGCAACTTTCTAAAGCGCAAGTTCGGCCTCACATGGAATACTGTTCTCATCTCTGTGCCGGGGCACCGCAGTGCCAGCTCCTTCCACTTGACAGCATCCAGCGCAGAGCGGTTCGAATCGTCGATACACTGGCGCTGAGCTAGAACATTTTATATCGAATCTACAACAGGGAGTGCTCTGAGAAATTGTTCGGATTAATTCCAGCCGCCAGATTTCACGCACATCGCTTTAACATTTACGATACCATCCTCACCATCTGGATTCTTGGCGGTCCACGACTGTGCATTTTACTAGAAGTTTTCTTCCTCGTACATTTTCTCTGAGGAATAATTCATCACGGACCGATACGATTTAGGGACCTTCAAGAAAAGAGCTTACATCTTTCTAAAAGGCCGGCAACGCATCTGCAATTCCCCTGGTGTTGCGGTTGTTCATGGGCGGCGGTAGTCACTAACCATCAGGTGAGCCGCATGCTCGTTTGCCCCTCTTATATATAAAATAAGCTCATGAACCGTCAACCAATTTCAAACAAAGAAGATGTGAAAACTAAAAAGCTAACATCCATGTGAAAAATAAATAATTTGCCTTATCCAACTGGAAGAGCATGTCCCTTGTCTCATATAGAGGAAAAAAACGTGACATAATATCGAGTGTAATGTATTTTTATTAGTCTATATGTGTATCAACGGTAGAGATGCTGGGTTTAGTAAAAGCAGTACACGGCAGTGCACACTATTGTGTAAGGGTCTCTCCATTACACAATAGTGTGCACTTGTGATGCTCTTCAAACTTAATAATATGGATACATCATTTTATTTTTCATGTAAATCTTACCTAAGTAATATTTACATATTTAATATAATAAATTTTTGACAAGTAACAAATGATTCTATTTATAAACAAAGAAAGTGACAAATGCGTTGACACACTTGAGGTTTAAGATGAAATGTATCATATAGCCTGTAATTATGTTGGCTTTCTTAAACTTCAAATAGGAACACAATATTTCAGACAAGAGTTGAAAATTCCAAAGCACTGATATAACAATAACGGTATTTTTTAAAGGATTAGGATGAACACATAACAAGCACATAGTCCACCTGATGGCAAGTGGTTGCTGTGGCCCATAAACATCTACAACCATCCTCAATTACGAATTAAAAAAATGCCCGTTTCCAGTAAAAGGGGTTTCCGGTTCTCTACACTCACCATACCAATATTTCTTTCTCGGGGTTCTAAATAAGACGTGACTGAAGTGCCAACGAAGTTACAGTAATGAAGTTAAGTATATTTGTTTATTTACAAGCATAACTATCTCATGCTAGGTCATCTTTACATTGTTTATGATATTCTATTGTGACGGTGTTTTCTCGTGAATAACTGTGTTGAGGATTTTCTGCGCAAAACAAATTATAGAGTATTAAGGTTGACATGTTATTACGTGGTATAGAGGCACTTAGTTGATACTCACCATGTCTTAATATTCATAAATATAACAATTATATCGTAATGTTCGTGAATATTGAATATTATAAGATAAAATATATGTGAGTGTATAACATGCGAAAAAGAAAATATTTTTAGCTTGAAGTTGAGATTTAAATCCTAGACTTAAGAATTAGTAGTTAACGACACTGACTGCATATAGAAGACAGCGTTTACACATACCTTCGCAAGTTAATTTTAACCAAGTTTGAATATGTCTTATAAATGTATTTTACAATGCGGCTTTCTTCACATAGTATTAAACTTGAATTACCACCATCATACAGATCACTGCTGAACATAGGCCTCCCTCCAAAGAGTACCTCATGGGGTGATAATTTCATAGTTGCCAAGGTTAACACGCGGGATGGTACACCATTCATAAAAAGTAGCTTTATGGCTGGTATTTCGTGCAACCGTCGTCCCTAAACTACCCATTTGTGCTGCAACAATAAAAGTCTGTTGCACGGTTCTAATACCATTATTTTTATCATCATCATTATTATCATCATTTCAATCCTTCGCAAGTCCACTGCTAAACATAGGCGTCCCACAAGGAAATACACAAAACATGGTTATGCTTGTCACTTCACGCTTTCCTCAATTTAGTCGTCGCGAGATTAAAGCTGAGATACAAATTCTGCCTGTAACTCGATTCTTATCTCACCTACGAGTTACCGTTCACGCTAAAATAGAAATTGTTACAAAAACAATAATTATTTCTATTTACGTTGTCTGCATTATTTTTTGGGTGTAATGGCATGGTCATTAAGTTCACATTGAACTGTTACAAAATGTAATTACAGAAACAGAAACAGAAACAGAAATTATGCAATATAGATTATAAATAATAATTATTGAAAGTCACTCTTTTGTTTGATTACCACTGGTTCAGAAAAAATCTCTGTCCTGGGAAGAACCAGCAAGAAACCCAGCGGGACTTTTTTTTAAAATAACAGCTTACAATCATGATGCTACACAAATTAACAACACAACAAATTAGAAATAACTTGGTAGCGATCACCTCACTTCCAGGGATTATTATCATCCCCAAATTCCTTAATATTATAATAACCCTTTTTATACAAACTTAGTTTAATAAAGTTTTTGAACTTTGAGCAGGTCAAATTTTGTATATTTTCTGGAATTTTGTTGTAAAAGCGTATACATCGCCCCAAGAATGAATTACTGACTCGATGGAGTCGAGTAACTGGTACTACTAGCTGGTGTCTGTTCCTAGTATTTACAGAATGAATATCACTTATTTTTGTAAAACTACTTTTATTTTTGTGTACGTACATTAAATTTTCATAAAGGTATTTAGAGGCCAAAGTTAATATATTAATTTCCTTAATTTTTTGTCGCAGCTTTAAATCATATATTGCTCTTATGGCCCTCTTCTGTAAAACAAATATAATTTCAGTGTCACCTGCGTGTCCCCATAGCAAAATACCATACGACATTATGCTATGGAAATAGCTAAAGTAAACTAGTCTAGCTGTTTCAACACTGGTTAGACTTCTCATCTTTTTACAGCATATGCTGCAGAACTATATCTGCTTGCTAGTTTTGATATATGGGGGCTCCATTGAAGCTTCGCGTCTAGTGTGATTCCAATAAAAATGGAACCACACCAGATTCGATACTAGTATTGAAAATAATAGCTAAATGAGGCGTATCTACAAGACTCAGTTTCTCCCCATTTAAATTTACATTAGTATTTAATTGTTTGACATTTAGAGTCATGCATTTCATACATTTCGTTTTAGTGCCATTTAAATGCAAATTATTAACATTGAACCAATTTACTAATTTAGATTTAGCATTATTTACTTCGTCATATTTTAGTAATTGTTGACTTAATTTGAAAATTAAAGAAGTGTCATCTGCAAATAATACTATATCATGGTTATCCCCTACTATGTAAGGTAAGTCATTAATGTATACAAGAAACAGAAAGGGGCCGAGAATTGAGCCCTGAGGCACGCCCATGTGTACCATCGATCCGGATGAGCTCATATTGTTAATGACAACTTTTTGCGTTATTTTACTTAAATATGAAAAAATTAATTTAAAAGCATCACTTCTTACACAGTAGTGTTGAAGTTTCCTGATTAATGTTTCATGGTGAACACAATCGAAAGCCTTGGATAGGTCACAATATATACCCAAAGCATCCTGTGAATTCGCCTATGCATTAAATTTATATATTAACACCGGCATCAGTTGTCGAGCGACCCCTTGTGAAACCAAATTGATTTTTATGAAGTAAATTATTTATATTAAAAAAATTTAACATTTGATCAAGATTAATTTTTTCAAAAATCTTACTAAGTGTTGGTAGTACAAAAATAGGTCTAAAATTGGCGGGGTCTAATGTACTACCAGATTTAAATAAAGGTATTACTTTACTATGCTTCATTAAATCAGTAAACACACCAGATTCGATACTAGTATTAAAAATAAAAGCTTAATGAGGCGTGATTATATCTATTATAGACGCAATAACTTTAACGGAAATCCCCCACAGATCCGCAGTTTTCTTAACATCAATAGTTTTAAAATATTATACAATATCTTTTGATGACTCTTTATGAAATGTAAAATTCTTTGTACACACATTTACATTTTGTTTAAGTAATGATTCGGTGACGGCAGGAGAAGAATTCAGTGACTTAATGGTCAAGATCGGAATATCAGTAAAATATTTCTCAAAAACCATTGCTACGTCCTGATCTCATACAGTTGATTTGTTGTTAACACTTAACTGGTAATTTGAATTGCGAGAGTTGATCTTACCAGTTTCGCTATTAATTATACTCCATGTCATTTTAATTTTATTGGAATCCGTCTTAATTTTGTTGCTCAAATGCAAAGACTTGGCTATGGAGCACACTCTTTTAAATATTTTTGAATATTTTTTTACATATTCCCTAAATTCGACGCTATGATTATATGACCTTTCATGGTAAAGATCATATAACCTATGCCTGCTCTTATGGACTCCTACTGCCGCCTATTCATTGAATGAATTCCGACTGTACAAGGAGAATGTTCTAGAAGTAAAAGTATTATTAAATTCATTGCAAATAAGCTTAAATAAAAGTCCGACATCTCTCTGTAAATCTAATATTAATTTATGTCGTCGCAAGATAACTTGGGGTTTAATTAATTTTCGGTAACCAGTAAAGCTTAATCGAGAAAGCTGGCCCCAAGGAAAGAGGCATCACAGAAATTCAATTACCCAAGGTATCTCAGTTAAAAGCGATACTGAAAATTTAACAGGTTCATAATTCAAAAATGAAGACGTGATCAAAGATTCAAAGTGGAAAAGACATAACTCAAAGTTTAAATTATGTTTGTATTTATTATTAGTATTTTCTAATATAAAAAAATTAAAATATTACCGTTTTATATCGTATATATTATATTTATATTATTTCGTCCCGTGGGTGTAGTAAGAGGCAACAAAGGGACACAAATCAGGAGATAGGCTGCAGCGTCTTCCTTACAACAGCTAAAATTTAAAAACTGCGGTTGCAAACCCGCCGCCAAGCGTGCCAACTACGGCAACTATCCGCCTATGAATAATCTGTGGGCCTTTGTTTAGATGTGGACTTTTGATAGGCTATAATGGTAACAGTAAGACCGCATTACTAAAAAAGTAAATCTTAGTTAAGGGGAAGGTGGCATTTTTATGTCATTATATATTTTTGAATATACTATTCTTCTCAATGGTTAGGTACTCGTAGCTTATCACTCAAATCAAAGTCAGTCCGTGACAAATTCCTTCTTTGCCCTCAGATATTACAACGCATCTGTATGTTTCTTTGTTCAAAGTCGGTTGCAGGTGTCCATAGACCACAGTAGCCACTTACCATCAGCTGGACCGTGTTCGTTTGTAACTTTTTTATAGGATAAGGGTGACAAACGAGCACACAGTCCACCTGATGGTAAGTGGTTGCTGTGGCCAATAGACATCTACATCTATCCTCCATTACGAATCAAAATGCAGATGGGTTGTCACCCGAGATGACTAAGATGGAATGCCTCATTTTCAGTAATAAGGGTCTCCGGTTCTGTACACTCACCATACGAAACACAGCAGCGTTAAGCTGCTATTTTACGCTGGTATTCTGTGAGAGCGTGGTCCTTCCCCGGTCGGGCCGACCCATTCGTGCCACATCTATACCACTAATATAATTTTCTTTTATAATATATTTTATAAAAGAAAATTATGTTACTAAAAATTATTAACGTTTTAAAAGATACTAAACCTTTTGTCATCTTTATAAGGTGACACTTGTGTATCTATTTCCATACATACATTATCGATGCTGGGATTTATTGAAATCGGATAATTAGATTCAGAGGATCTAGCAATGAAAAATATATTGGAGTCAGGTTTTTAAATTTTAGTTGTTATTAGGAAGATGTTGTTGTCACCTCTTACGATATTCTTACATCACCACTACATGGTCAATACAGTCTTAATTTGACATTATATTATATTATATTATATATATATATATATATATATATATATATATATATATATATATATATATAAATAACTACGTAATTGTACTGAATATACATATATATATTCAGTACAATTAAGTCTCTTGCGGAATACGTACACTACTAAAACTCAACCTCTTTTATATGCTTTCATCTTTTCTATTCAATTAGCACTTACACATATTTGACCATAATTTAATTAGTGCCGTTACGTGAAATAAATATTTTGTATGTATAAGCATAAAAAATATTCATCGTTCATTTAAAGTGACTTAAAGGGCAACTCGCTATAAATTACAAATAAATCAAAATAACCGTAATGTTCTTTAGAGTGTTCGCTTGAAAGTTAATTAAAGTTAAGATGCCAAAACCTAAAACTGCCTTTTCATAAATAAAACTAAGTTATTTAATTAAAATACTGTCAGAAATTATAATTGTAATAGGATATTAAAACCATACATAGGAAAATTGTTAATTTTTTAAACATTGAAAAAAGATTTTGATTTCTATTCAGCTGTATTTTTTTATGTATGTTTTGCCCGCAACTTAGTCCACGTGGGTTTTGAAATAAATAAAAATGTTGTCTGTGGACAGAAGAGGAAATATCTCTCGCTGGATAAGGTGTTCATCTTGTGGAAGGGCCTACGTTATGTGTTATATTCTGTACCACACGGAGCTTGTTCTATATGTACAGATTAGTTCGGAAACTTCGACATGATTTAGGCTTCCGTAGTGCACGATTCGTTCGCATTATTGTAGCGCAATGACAGCCCCGCCAAAAAATTCTCTTTTGGGGTTAAGATGGTCATATTAATGGCTGGACTCACCCGAGATTATGATACATTGAACTTCCCGTGAGAGAAGCAGTCCTCCGTCATGTCAATGCCAGCCATTTTCAACTGTCTGTCTTTGCAATTTGTAGACTGGCAAAACACAAATTGGGCGAGAACTGTATTCTTTTAAACTGGAAGGGATACTACGACATTTTTATAGAGAACTTATCCTTGTAGTTCAGTCTCGATGCACAATTTTAGTATTTTATAAGATCAACGTTATTCTTAATAACGTTACAGCTCCAACTTTAAAAAAACATGTATATTGTAGAAGGTCGGAAGGGTTCAAACTATTTAAAATTCTTTGGGGTTCGCAGATGACGTCATCGCTTTCAATTACAGAATCAAAAGAATAATGCCATTCGACAACATGTTAGTCGATGATTTTTAACAGTAAGTAACTCCTTTTTACTTACTGGAAACGAGGCATTACATCTTAATCGGGGATAGACGTAGATGACCATGAGTCACGAAATCCACTTATCATCAGGTAGACTGTGTGTTCCTTTGTCACCCACACACTATACAAAGAAATCCTTGTTAACTCGCGCCGTTTTTAGCCACGTGGGCACTTAAAACGAATCATTGGTATTTCATTTAAATAAAACTAATTTTACGGATTTTATCGCGTATATTAACTTATTTTATATTCCCGACCTTTCGTGCACTTTTCAGCACCCATGGTCACGGGGGGGACTGAGGTGTATGACGTCCCAATGTCACAGTTAACCACGGCTACCTTCAGATTAAAAATTATTAACTTTTGTTCCGATCTACGTAGTGTGAACTTACAGTATCATGAAGTCTTGCAGTGGTATGCTTGGGTTGGGATTTAATTTCATTAATTATGGAATCCCAAGCAGATGGTAGCACCCAGCCATCTTCTCTATTGAAATAAGGATATTTTTTGATTTCAATAGTCTCGCGAATCATCCTTGGAAGGAATCGGTGTTCTTTAGCGAGGATTTGTGGTCTATCAAATCTAATGTAGTGACAGGGGCGATCCTGTACGTGTTCACAGACTGCAGACTTCCCGGAGCGTCGATTCTTCACATAAGCTGTGTTCTTTAACGGGGGTTTTTATGGATAAGTAATATTACCCATAAAATTTAATATTTAATGCTGAAAGCTGCATTTAGTGCTGAAAAGTGCCCGAAACGTCGGGAATATAAAATAAGTTAATATACGCGATAAAATCCGTAAAATTAGTTTTATTTAAATGTGTAGTGTTTGCGTAAATATAAGAAATCATTGGTATTTCATCGAATTGACAAAATTATAAATTTTGATAATTTTTAATTCTTAAGTTTAAAATTAGTTAATTAATATTTAGTTTTAAAAATTAAATATAATTTTCGCTAACTTACATAACATACAAATGACGGATTTTTATAAGAACTTATACCTAAAAAAAGATTATTCCTTTACAAATTTTCAGCCCTTATTTTACCCTCTAAGACAATCTTTGAATACGTTGTTCTTATATTCTCAACAAAAGACTAATTAACACCTATTTTCGTGAATTTGCCTGCAAAAACCTCGTAAAATGTTTACCAGCTGTGGAGAAGCAGTCACAAAAGAATTTAGTAGGTTTGTTTTTTAATTTGGCTCACGATTATATTTAATGTAATGTTTAACATAAAAACTAAATAATAAACATTATTTTAAAAAATGTCAGGCTTAATTGTTATATTAATTTATAAATGATAAATGGTAAATATAATAAAATTTTACTTTAAACATGCATAATTATCATTAATCTAGTTTGAAAAATAATTTTACACTTTAAGAAATATTAACCCTTTCGCTGTCCCGTGTACTACGTATAGGTCATTGCTATTGTCTTACTATTGTGTCTGAAAACTCGACAGTGAAAGTGTTAAATAATATTTATTGATAATGATCATAATGAGAATACTAGGGAAATATTCACGGAGTTATTGTGTTGTCATCGGTTCATATTATACAGAAAGTAGGTTAAAACTGATCTATCATTATATGATAATATATAATAAGAAAATACCATTAAATGAAAAGTAAATTTAAAAACTGTTTATTCCCGAAGTATTCAATTTCACAACAATTCTAACATATGTGCTAACATAAAACAAGCTACAATTTCTGCTTTTATATACTTTTATGTCATAGAGAGTAGTATATATACCTTGGTTCTATGACTTTATCCGACAGTTGGAAAAATATTATTATGCAACGCACAACAACAACGATTTTTAAGTTTTATGTTTTATAATGCACACTATGTACTTCACTTACAAGACTTTCCGTTCCTATTTATCAAGAATTCATTTTATCTTAATAATAAAGTGAATCCAAATATTACTGAATAATTACTATTAGTTTCGCTTGCTGCAATCCTCTTTGTAACAAAGGAACTTCTCGTCTCTTCTAATTAATGGAACAGCTCTTGTATTAATTAATGATAAAATTTTACCGTGAACATTTTTCTATTTTATTTATATATTTATTTACACATTCACAAAAATATAGTCAATTAGAAACCATAACATGTGCATGTTCAAAACGAATACTAACTCTGCTATTAATATTCGTAGGAACTACTTCAACTAGGCTATGAATAAATATTATATTAATATACGAGGTGTATTTCGTAATTAAATCCCCTGTTAGATTCTTTTAATTTTCATCTTATTCTATACATGTTTTTTTTAGTAAAAGTCCATTTCAAAGTACCACATAAGACATGCGATGAATAAAGCCCCGACTATTAGGGAACATTTAATTTTTGTTATACAAAACCGTAGTGACAATCGAATTAACGTGGGTGCCGTAAGAAGCCACAGAGGAATGCCGAAGTCAGCAGCAGTCTCTTTATAATGATAACAATATAATAATAAAAAATCTGTAGTTGCCAACCCGCCTGCTAAGCGAGAAAACTATGGCAAATATCCCTCACTCCCCCGTATGAAACAACGGGAGGCTAATGTTCTGCAATGGACGTTTGATATGCTGTAATGAATGAATGACAAATCGTAAGAAGATAAAATAGTTACGCTAAAATTTTTGGACTTACTACAGTCGTAAGAAGGAATATTGCAATGATGTTCTCTATAAACTCCAACCTTACTTGCATGTTACACCATGATGTTGAACATGGCTCTGACTACTGGATGGAAATCTAAAACTCTGAACCAAATACAAAACGAATTATGAAATCCCTTTACAGTGGTGACGGTAGCAGGGAAGGTAAGCCCTGCACTCACCAACCCGTACAGCGTAGTAAATATGCAACAAATCTTTCGAGTAATGCATGTCAAGTGCAACATGTTCTTTTTATTTGAAAGCATAAATATTCGCGCTGGTTTTGGCCAGGACTTGCGTTGCAACAGCCTCATATTACACCTATTATATTGACTTTTAATTTAAAGAACTGATTCGATATTGATGTTATCTAGCATAAAACTTCATAAAAATGCAGAATAGCAAATTTGTAGCAATCAACTAGGAACCAAAGGAGAACGAATTCGATTAAAGTGGACGGTGAAAAACAGATAACCCAATTTGCATAACTTTTTCACACAAGTCTTTGCTAGCTAATCCAATTTTGTACAACTCCACGAGTAGATATTTTAAATTGAAGCTTATAATGCTTACAATTTGTATTTTTTTTTATTTCTTTATATCTTCAGCTAGACATAATTTTAAGCAATTAAATTTTAAATAGATTATAAAAGAATAAAATATGACTTAAACGTGCTTTTAAAAAATTAAAGTAATATTTGAAATTAATTTTACAAGTTTTGACAAGATACTGTTTGTAAATTGTACGAGAATAGTGTTTTGAAGCTAGTATAAGCACCAAATACGAGGCTTTCAAAACTTAGACATTCTGATATAAAAACAAGTCGTTGTTGTTATTGGTACATAAGCTTCAATATTTATTTCCAATTTCACGATAATTCATTATATAAAAAGACTTAAGATTGATGCTGCTTGCGAGGTTTGTTAAAATTGCGGTGCCATTCATTACGAGTGTTAATTGAAGTGTTATTTTAATTAGGACTGATTTTGCGATTGCCGGGTAGAAATACATCACACAATCAGTTAATCACCTACTAAGTTTTATCCTGTTTGAATATAAAAGTTAAATTATTAAACTATTTTACAATTTGTATTATGTGTTATATATCCTAAATAATATTATCTAATGATTGAAAAATCTGCCATCAAAGGTTACGCTTGTATTATCTTTTGGGTATTTTTATTTTTGTTTTTATGAACTTAATTTGATAGAAGATATAAATATGAAGAGAGATTATAAAAATGGCAAAGGATAGCCGCCAAGTATCTTCTTCGATGACAGAATCAAACTTTAATTTCTTGCGTCCAAAAATAATGGTATCTACTAATTTCATTTAATTTTATATAATTAAAAGTTATGTGTCTGTCCAAGAAACAGAGTTTTAGTTCTAGAGTTCGTTCAACAATTGAAATGTTCATATATGATTAATGTCTTACCAAAAGATCAAATCAATTAGGAATTCGGGGAGAGAAAGGCTATTGAAAAGGTGTTATTCCATATAACCTAACTACGATTGCTATGACTGCTGTCATATATTTGACTTTAGTCATTTATTTGACTTTAACCTCTGTTAGGTGAAAAATGTACTAGCTAAGTTTTATTATTTTATGAAAATAAATAATAAAACAATAATTAATATTTCTCACAATTGATGCTGTGAAAGAACTAAAATCGATAAGCTTTTAACTTGCAGACAAGCAATTACCGAACGTCTCGACGGTTATAATTACCGCCGCTCTAATTATTAGCAAAACTCCATCTTATTCAATAATATTAAGGCCTAGAATATGTTCTGATATAACCTTTTATTTTTACTATAATATAATATGTGACATTAGATCTATGAACCGATTTGCCAATAAATGTCATTTACATTTGAGTTTATAAAGATTTGATTAAGATTACCTTTAGCGAAACCTACTTTTACATGTGTACTGCTATGCAAAAATTATTTTTCTAAAAAAATAATATAGTTTAAACATAGAATGTTTACGATTAAAGAAATAGAAATAAATGAATGGAGCAAAGGTAAAGTTACAGCATATATACGTCCAACTGCCGAGCCACAAGTCTACTCATTTCTGAGAGAGGTTATGAAGTAATTAGTCAGCCGCGGTACTCTAGTGCGTGTTAGCGGACTGCATTTGTACTTAAATTATATTATTTCCTGGACATGCAGATTTCCTCGCTTTGGTTTCTTTAACTGCCGAACACTTAAATTTGTAATTAAGAATTTCATTACTGCCGGCGGGATCGAACGCATATTGAAAAATTTACTGCGAGCGATTAGTCCCTGTGTTATCATAGTTGTTAATAATTTAATAACCCGTGAATTAAGAAATAGGAATAATTGAACAGAATTTTATAATATTTCCAAGAAGGCTACATCTAGCGATGCACATGTTAGGCCAATGGCGAACGTTCAAATAACGAAAACATATAAAACAATATTCGGTAAAGATTTATTAATGATTAATTATGTAAACGAATTCCACGCAATCTATTATCTTCTACAAAAAACCTGTACAACTGCTAAAAATCAAATAAACCCTTATGAATTTTTTTTCTTTTTTTTTTCTTTTTTTCCGACCATAGGAGTGTGTACTCTGTGTTAGACAGAACTGTCCCGATATGAGAGGATTTATTAGCAGGCGATCTATCCGCCGCACCAATCGATCTCTGTGCTTGACGTGTCGCGTCTTCGTCGCTGTTGCCTGTTACTAGCTCTAAATTCAAAATGAACGAACCTTAGACCATTTAACCAAGGTCTAAGGAACGAATATACCAAAACTAGTCTTAGTAAAGTAGTATAAATTTATAACTGAACAGTCGTATCTTATTTAGATTTCATTGGAGTTGTAAAGGCATTAAATTATTTTTCTTCCTTTCTTTAATTTTTCTCTTCGTTTTTTGGGTTGTCTAGTAAAGATTATTATGTGTGTTACCTGTGTATGTTTTTCTCTCAACATTTTATTCATTAACCTTTTCTTGATGTACAATGAGAGTATTTTAATATTAATAGTAATTATGCTGTTACTATGGTCACAATATTATAAAAAGTAAAAACAAAATTCCAAACAAAATTCAAAATGGATTTTATAAAATTTCTTCTTTAGCCTCTTTTGTCATGCATTGCCTAGATATATTTCAATTATGATTGAAGATTGAAGAGTTTATACTGTTCAGATGCCGAAGATTCAATTCAATACTGAAGTTTGTGTTGTAAAAATAATGTGGACTCACAATTTCATACATGGGTTGAAATAATTTTACTTTTCAAATAGTGTTTTAGTGTTCTTCCTAACAGTAACCTTCAAAGATAAGTAAATGCTCGTGACGGAAATGTGAAATGCCGCAGTACAACACCAGCAACATTTGATATCGTAGCTTAGCACAATACTTGCCTGAAGTTGCCAGAATCCCCCATTCAGTAGACTCGTTCCATTTTCAGTTTTGATGAAGCGACTACAATGAATTTTCAAAAAAAATCAAAATAGTTGAAAATGAAAATTTTAACACACAAAGTATTCCATAGTATCGTGGATCGGTTATGTATAAATTAATTTATATCGATGATAAAAAGTGTAGGCGACTTCAAAGGGCTGAAAATTTTGTTGTGGATGTAGGGTAAAATGGAAGTGGTATTTTTGTAGTCCACTTATGATAAGTAGCTACTTCAGCCAATACAAATCTGCAACCAACTTCACCTCTAAGCAATAAGAGGAATACTTCACAGTAGTAATGATACTAGCTCTCTTTACAGAAACAGGTAAGAAGGTAGGTGGCCCCAAACAAAAAAGAAAAGTAGAAAAGGACCTACAACTACAGGTAGCATCCTAATAGTTCCGAGATTGTGAATAAATGATAAATCGAACGCCTAAATTATTAATTGTAGTTTTAAGTCCTAATTTAGCACGTACCCTTTATAAGTTTACACGTGGTAGTGCCATGCTGCAGCTATATTATTATTAGTATAGTTGTAGCACGAATGGATTGGCTCGACCGGGGAAGCACCGTGCTCTCAGAGAATACCAGCGTTAAATAGCAGCTTAACACTACTGTGTTTCGTATGGTGAGTGTAGAGAACCGGAGTTCTTTACTGAAAAGAGGCATTCTATCTTAGTCCTCACGGGTGACGACGTATCTGCATTTTGATTCGCAAACGAGGATAGATGTAGATGTCTTTGGGCCACAGTAACCACTTACCATCAGGTGGCCTGTGTACTCGTTTGTCACCTTAACCTACAAAAAACCCGGTGATGATGAAAAACATAATAAACGGACTTAAATAAGCTGCGATGTTATTTGATTTCTTCTTATAAGCACCTTTCACTGATAACGAGACATTCCATCATAGTCCTCAGGGTGACAACGCATCGGTATTTCATAAAATGTTGGTGTCTTTGGACCATAGCATTTACTTAACATCAGATGGACGGTGCGGTCGTTTTGTAACCCTAATTTCTTTAAAAAAAAAAACACGCAAATGAAGCCGTGAAAAAGAGTAGCACCTACTATTTTATTATAATAACGGAAGAAAATGAATGTTTATATTTTAAATATTAAACATCAAAAATTTCATTATTTCTTTTATATGTAGTGTTTCAAGGTACTTGTACTTTAATACTTGTAATTAATTACGGGACGTAGACAGCAGACAAAGCGATCTCTTTAACTTTTCATTATGAGTAGATACTAATTCCGTGCAGAAAATTGCACCAGGATTTTTAAAATATTACCAGTGCAGTAAAGCACGATGGATTAAAACTGTAGGGATTTAAGGTGGATGAAAACTAGCTCGTTAACGTTATATTTTTTTTAATCTTTCGGTGGAATTGTCATATTCCAGACTGTGATGAATTGCTTTGCCAGTATGATCCTTTTGTTTTTGCATAACAAAAGATTTTGACAAATAAGCTAAAAGAAACTCGTTTAAAAAGCGTTTAAACGGTTTTTTGTGAGTAATGTTTGTAAAGTTATAAAAATAATTCGTCACAAGCTTTTTACTTAACTTAATAATGATGGAATAATAAATAATAATGGATTACGTGAAAGCACATCAAATAACAATATTTCGTGGTCACTTGGAAAAGAAGGCCAAATTGGCCTCTAAAAAGCTTGGCGTGCTCAGCAGAGCGGGACAGTATTTCATGACAGCTCAACGCTTGCAACTTTACAAGGCGTAGGTTCGGCCACACAAGGAATACTGTTCCCATCTCTGGGCTGGGGCTCCCCAGTGCCAGCTCCTTCCACTTGACCGCATCCAGCGCAGAGCGGCTCGAATTGTCGACGACCGAGTCCTTTCCGATCGGCTCGACTCATTGGCACTGCGAAGAGATGTTGCATCTTTTTGCATTTTCTTTCGCATTTACCACGGGGAGTGCTCTAAGGAATTGTTTGGATTAATCCCAGCCGCCAAATTTCACGAACGCACATCGCGGCAGAACTCCCGATACCATCCACACCATCTGGATGATTGGCGGTCCACCACTGTGCGATTTAGAAGTTGTTTTCTTCCTCGCACGACTTCCTTGTGGAATCGATTACCATCAGCGATTTTTCCGGACCGATATGACTTAGGGACCTTCAAGAAAAGAGCGTACTCCTTTTTAAAAGGCCGGCAACGCATCTGCAATTCTCCTGGTGTTGCGGTAGTCACTTACCATCAGGTGAGCCGCATGCTTGTTTGCCCCCTCTCCTATAAAAAAAATAAAAAAATTATAACAAAATTAAGTTTATGTAATCAAATCCCGAATTACATTAAGGGGCTTTGCATGGGTTTTCGATGCAACTGTTTTCTGGTTTATTATAATGCGTTAACATAGATATTTTTTTATTTTAGTTTTATAGGATAGGGTGACAAACGAGCACACAGTAACATACATAAGCTTAATTAATAACATAAGCTTTAAATACTTTTATTTTCTGACACGTCATATGTTCTATATGTTAATACATGAAGACTAAACCTCTACAATCAACGGATTTTGATGTTTTTTATCGAATCGAAATATTAAATCCGTCCTTTTTAATATTTTATGTTATAAGGTTGCAGTAATAAATAAATATATAAATTTTAACCATATAACCACCAACTAGATGAAGCGATTACCTGGTAAAAGATACAGGAAGTACTGAGAAGGCTATGTTTAGGAGTAAACTTGTTAATGGCTGTAATAATGATTGTGTTGATGATAATGATTTCATTCAACGACAATTTATTTTAAATTAAAATATTATTTTACCTTTTGAGAACTGCAAATAATTCCCGGTGTCAAAAATTTTTTTTATTTATTTATGAATTAAAATCATCAGAAATTAATAATATGGAAATAATAACTGGAATTGAAATCTGAATTTAATGCATTTTCTGCTCAACTATTGCACCGATTTCAATCAGCCCCAGACCGATATTCAGCGATGCGAAAAATCGGTACTTCGAAATTGCCTTCATTTCGATATCCATCTCTGAGTGTGAAATTGTGTTTTTAGTATACTATACTTTTCTGTGTTCAGAAATATTTCTGCACGATACATGCTGCACGTGCTAAAAGTTATTTTCAAAAACTTTTTCGGTAAATAATCATAAACAAAACTAAGTATAGGTGTTAACTTAAGTTTCTTGTTAAATATACACTAAAACTTTTTAGTCGCTCAATGAAGATTTTTTTGAATTTAATTTAAAATCTTATTAACTAACGAACTTTATTTACATAGCATGAGCATAACGATATTGTTCTTGAATAAAACAAAAACATTTCTTCTTTATCGTCGAGGATAAACTTTCTGAACGTTCAAAAAGTATGAAGATCATCATAATACCAACAACTGTTAATCCAACGACTGGCTCTTTGGTCTAATGGTCGTGAGCGCAACTGCTGATTATGTGGTCTTAGGTTCAATCCCGGGTCGGTCAGTTATAAGGTTTTCTGATTAGAAATTCTCACAACCAGCCTAGAGTCAGGAAACTGGCGATGCTTCAACCCGTGAAAGTACGTAAAGACGTTGATCTTGCGCCTTATCTACGTCCGTTTGAGCCGGATTGTGATCGCATCCAACTGTGAGAGGGAGGATTGGGAGTGTACTTGTGCTTGCGCACATACTATTGCACTATAATTCTGTGCTCCGCAGATGGTTAGTTTCTGTTTAGACTGGGTCCGTGGGTCAAATTAATTTTGAAGTTCATTACTGTTAAGAGTTCTTACTGTTGGATTAAAAGACATTATTTCATTGTTATTAATGCATAAGTAATCCATTGCATGATACAGGCCTCTTACTTAGTGGTCGATGTTTCCTATAATTGCTTTGTTTGGCGTTTGCGGATTGGTGATTGCAGTACCAGACGTCTTGCCGCTTTGACATTGCTTACCGTTATCGATCTTTGGAATACCCATCTGACATATCTCTGAAATTGTTCTGCAATTATCTATCTATAAAACTAAACCCTTCAAGAATTTTCTTAATTTATTTATTTACTCTATTTTGATTTTTTAATATGCAATACATTCTAGTTATTAACTCTTACGACACCTATGGATGTGATGAGGTGATGGATTGGATTCACTTATGGTGCCACCAAACGATGAGAGGAAATTCTTAAGGAAAGAAAGAAAGAGACATAATTTGGTGGGCACTAGCAATCCAATATAACATTATATGAAGTTTAATTTACTACTAGTAGCTCTTAAATATTCTCTAACAAGGAAAATAAATCGTAAAAAATGCAGATACAAAATATCAAAAAATACAAAATTACGTCCTCAAAGTTCAAAAACTTTATCAAACAATATTTGTCTAGAAAGTGTACTAATATAAAGTGTAAAAAAAAAAACAGTGTGTTTCGTGAAGCCACACGATAGAAGAAGTAAAACTTTTCTATTACCACATAATAAATCATAGTACAAGAACAGAAGGATCACTCTCTGATAGCAAACTTGCAAGCTTAAATCTAGTTACAACTTTTTTTTATTTATTTATTTAATAACAACCTTTTTACCCTGAGCTAGTCGTTACAACGTCGCTAATGTTCATAACACTTTTCATGCGTTGCACCTTACGTCCGCGTGCGAGAGTCTGTATCATCGGTATCAGTGATTTAAAATTTAGCGGTTCATACTATCGTCTGTGCTTTATCCTTATATTATATAGCAAATATCCTTTCTGTTATAATTTTTTATAGTATAAGGGCGACAAATGAGCACACAGTCTCCCTGATGGTAAGTGTGGCCCATAGTCATCTACATCTATCCACGTATGCCAACCGAAATGCAGATGCGTTGTCACCCGTAAGGAATGCTTCGTTTCCAGTAAAAAGGGTCTCCGGTTTTTACACTCACCATACGAAACACAGCAGGTTTAAGTTGCTATTTTACGCTGGTATTCTGTAAGAGTGTGGCCCTTCCCCGGTCGAGTCGACCCATTCGTGCTACAACTATACTATTAATATAGCTGCAGCGTGGCTCTACCACGTATAATGCAGTAAAATGAATGTCATTACTACTTGAAAAGTACCTGTATTTATATCGTAAAGCTATTTATTACTTATAAATATTTAGCAGTATTCATATGAATAGGAAACAAATTTAATCCTTTGATATTAGTTGGTAGTAGAATACACCGAGGTGTCATGCAATGTATTAGTAATTTTCCGATAATAAGAACATTATTGTTCAATGTGAGGAAGATTAATACGCAACATCGAGAAAAATTAAGATTATAACAACGTGAACGTATTTGAAACTCAGATAATTTACCTACTTACCATTTTAACCGACTATAAAAAAGGGAAGAGGTATTCAATTCGACTGTATTTTTTATGTGTTACCTCAGAACTTTTTTCGAGGTAAACCGATTTTGATATTTTTTTATTTGAAAGCTGGTGCTTATAGTTTATCGGTATCCTTAGGAATAGTAAAGAATGAAAAGTCGACATTCTTATGGTTATTTAAGCATCTGCGTGTTATGCAGTACCTTTTGGCTTTTTGAGAGGCCATACTTGAATAAAAACTCAAAAATAAATATCAAAAGTGCCTAAATACTTATAAAATAAAAATACTTTTTTGTTAACGTAAGGCGCACATCAGCTCGTGATAAAGGGCGCGCGTGATAACTTCACTGAATTAGCCTCTTGTAAACGGCTGCGCAGCGTATGTATATTTTCATGCCTAAAGCGCGGAGTGAGACAGGCCTGGTATTAACACATAATAAATAATAGGTATTACAGGGAAACATTTCAGTTATTCATCAATGACGTTTGAATAGCATAGATTGTGTATATCATTCGTTTATTTACATAAAATTTTATACATATGTGTAACATTTTCTTCTAAATAATTTATTTTCTTAAGTTCGAAGAATATTAATTAACTTATTAACAAATTAAACCGATAATTATTATCGGTTTAGTTTGTTAATTAGGTGATTATCTATTATTTATGTAATTTTATTTTAATTAAACTAAAGACCATTATGACCATTATGTCAACAAAATATATTTAAATGAACGTTACAAATTGTTATTTTAACTACTTCATTCTATAAGTAAAGTCATTTTGTCAAACAAAAAACTGATTAACTTCCATGTTGTTACGTAAAAAAACGCTAGATGGCTTAAACAGAAAAAAAATATTATCATGTTTGTCCAATCCATTCATAACAATCCATGATTTCAGTACTTAAGTACCGATTAATATTATTTTTTTGGGTGTATGTATGTGTAAACCAACGTACCGGTTTTACCCCCACCACTTTTCGTCACACTAATAGGTCACTTCAATAACATCCATGTATGATACACATGGGATGGGAATGAGATGACCGCTACCAAGCTATTTTTAATTTGTTTTGTGTTGTTAATTGTTGACATATGATTTTAAAAGGAGTCCCGCTGGGTTTCTCGCTGGTTCTTACCAGGACAAAGGTTTTTTTCCCGAACCAGTGGTAAATTAAACAAAAGAGTGACTTTGAATAAGTATTATTTATAATCTATATTGAATAAAAAAGTTTCTGTTTCTATTAAATAAAAAAAACAACCTTAAATACTTGTTTGGTATGAAATGTTCTAAATAGCACTGCCCCACTTAGGATGAGATTATTTAAAATAAGATTTATGGTACCTAGAAAATTTTACTCTCTACGAAGACATTCCAATTTTACTAAGTGTACTTCATAATAATAATACCGACTATGGTTTATGATGCTAGAATAAAACAATAGGAACTCTGAGGAAAATCTGCTCGTTTTTAGTTTTTTTTTTAATCTTTGAGGAAAACCTGATAATAATTACGTTCGTCAGTTGTCATTAAAAAGACTGTTTTCCTTTTTGGAACTGAACAAAGGAGATCTTGAAAGGAAATTGTACAGTTCATTTTACTTTTAAATTAGCTTCAACACAGCAAAATGAATATGGCCGAGAAAATTTTGAAATACATAAACACACAGCTACAAGGACCGTTATTCATCTAGGCGGAAAATATTCGCTCTTTTCTTCTTCATTCAGTCGATGATTTTCCTCGCGCTGCAAATTAGAAATTATCTGCAACAGATTATGTGCAACAACAAAAACTGCTGCGTGGCTCTAACGGTTGTAGAGCCACGCAGCAGTTTTTGCTGTTGCACGTATGGGCCGGCTCGAGCCGGGTTGGTACCACGACCTCACAGAATACCGGCGTGAAGTAGAAGCTCTGCTTCTGCGTTTCGTCTGGTGAGTGCAGGTGGCCGGAGGCCCAATTCCCCCCCCCCCCCCCTCCATCAACATGGTAGCGGAATTACACGATAGACTACCCCAGGAGGGTACCAGTACCCCTGGAGAATCCCTCGCTGAGCATCCACGACCATGTTATTCCGATCCTGAGCGTGGGTGCTCAGGCTGCCTCGCGTATTCTGGGGGGGGGGGGGGGGCAAAATTCCGCTCAAAAACATAACTGCTCGGGGCAAACTGAGCAAGAACACCAAGGCGACCCCTGCCACGCTATCCGTGAATTTCTGCAACATCAGGGGACTTCACTCTAACCTAAACGCCGTCCACTACCATCTCGAGACGGCGAAGCCGGCCTTGCTCTTTCTGACCGAGACGCAGGTTTCCTCTCCGGCTGATACTTCGTATCTCTCCTACCCGGGGTACAAATTGGAGCATTCCTTTGTGCCTCGGGCTGAAGTTTGCGTGTATGTCAGAGAGGACATCTGTTCTCGACGCCTCGGCAGTTGATTAGTGACCGCCAATACGGTTTTCGTCGGGGTCGATCAGCTGGTGATCTTCTGGTCTACCTGACCCATAGATGGGCGGAGGCAGTAGAGTCCAAGGGGGAGGCGTTGGCCGTTAGTCTGGACATTGCGAAGGCCTTCGATCGGGTTTGGCACAAAGCGCTTCTTTGGAAGCTCCCTTCCTATGGGCTTCCCGAGAAATTGTGCAATTGGATCACCAGCTTCCTTGCAGATCGGAGCATCAAGGTCGTTGTAGACGGTGCATGCTCTGACTACAAGCCTATTAACGCTGGTGTTCCACAAGGCTGTGTGCTATCACCAACGCTGTTTCTTCTGCATATCAATGATATGTTGCTAACTGGTAACATTCATTGCTATGCGGATGACAGCACTGGTGATGCTCTATACACCAGCCGTACTAATATTTCTCGGGAAAACGTCGCCGAGTACCGGAACAAACCTATGTCTGAAGTTGAGTCTTTGCTGAACAAAGTCTCGGATTGGGGGCGACTAAATCTAGTCCAGTTTAATCCTCAGAAGACACAAGTTTGCGCGTTTACCGCTAAAAAGAACCCCTTTGTCGTATCTCCTCAGTTTCAAGGCACTCCCCTTCTTGCCTCAGCCAGTATCGGAATCCTCGGAGTCGACATATCGAGTGACGTGCAGTTTCGTGGTCACTTGGAAGAGAAGGCCAAATTGGCCTCTAAAAAGCTTGGCGTGCTCAGGAGAGCGGGACAGTATTTCATGCAGGCACACCGCCTGCACCCTTACAAGGCGCAGGTTCGGCCTCACATGGAATACTGTTCCCATCTCTGGGCTGGGGCTCCCCAGTGCCAGCTCCTTCCACTTGACCGCATCCAACGCAGAGCGGCTCGAATCGTCGACTACCGAGCCCTTTCCGATCGGCTCGATTCATTGGCACTGCGAAGAGATGTTGCATCCCTTTGCATTTTCTTTCGCATCTACCATGGGGAGTGCTCTGAGGAATTGTTCGGATTAATCCCAGCCGCCAAATTTCACGAACGCACATCGCGGCAGAACTTCCGATACCATCCACACCATCTGGATGATTGGCGGTCCACCACTGTGCGATTTAGAAGATGTTTTCTTTCTCGCACGACTTCCTTGTGGAATCGATTACCATCAGCGATTTTTCCGGACCGATACGACTTAGAGACCTTCAAGAAAAGAGCGTACTCCTTTTTAAAAGGCCGGCAACGCATCTGCAATTCCCTCTCTGGTGTTGCAGTTGTTCATGGGCGGCGGTAGTCACTTACCATCAGGTGAGCCGCATGCTCGTTTGCCCCCTGTGCTATAAAAAAAATCCATGGAGTTAAGAATTCACGGAAAGAAATAGTCAACCACAAATTTGTAATTTTAGTAAAAATATATTCACAAAAATAACAGAAAGTTGTAATAGTGGAACCATGCGTTGGTTCGTTTGAAGTATGTTACATAGCGTGTCCGTTTGCAATAGTACAAGTTTTATAATGGGAATAGGATAATGTTTGTTTTCAAGACAAACCTTTTAAGAAATGTTACTTTAACTTAAGCGTGGTTAAAAAAATTAAGTTACAGCCTATACACGTCCCACAGGTGGGCCTAATCCCATTTTAAGAGAGTTTTAGAGCGATTAGTCCACTTCACATCCCCAGTGGTGTATTAGCGTGGTATAATCAATTTTTTTTAACATACCAGTAAGAAATAACTGAAGTGGTCCAATATTTATTTAATAGTCCAAAAAATATAATCATCTCAACGTTTTGAGGTCCCAAAGAGTCCGATTTCAATGTTCCTTAAAAGAGGCATGTCTGCGTGTGCGTGTTCGTGGCTGTTTCTAAACGTTATTACGTTAGTGATATCTTTTTCATGTTGCATATCTCGAGAGAAAAATAATTTAATTTTTAATTAATAATAGTTTTTAATTCATTCAATGTTTTATTACGTATTGACTAATTAATTATGTTTTTATTTCCATTCAATTTTTTTCACTACCTAAATAATCATTGCATATGTATCCGAGGCATTTCGTATTAATCTTTAATATCTATAATATAAAAATGAATCGCTGAATGTGTTACTAAGCGCAAATCTCGAGAACAGCTGAACCGATTTCGCTAATTCTTTTTTAATAATATTCTTTGAAGTACGAAGATGGTTCTTACTGAGAGAAAAATGTAAAAAATTGCCTGAAACAGTTTAAAAACAACACTTTTCTATATTCCCATACAAAAGATCTGTCTAGAAACTCCATGTTTCTCGCATGGTTAATTGTATGTTGCCTGTTCCCGTGTTGGAAAATCATCTGCTCTGTTCGTTTACGCGCCAGGTAATCAAACAAAAAATATCGTGTAAAATAAAGTACTACAATAAAAATGAAACTTAATTTAGAATAAGTAAAAAATAAAATGAAATATAATAAGTACGCATCATAATAAGAAATCAGAAATTGTAATTTTCATTTTAATTTTTTAGTGACTATTGAAAGAATTTTAAGTGTTTTATAATTTTTTTTGACATACGAGTAATGTAGTTGTTGACTTATCAACTTTCTTTTTTTCTTTTTTATCTTCCTAGCTGACCCGGTGTCCCGAATAGCAAAAAACGTATTAAAAAAAAATTAAAGAATCGACTGTTAGGCGGTACGAAGTTCGCCGGGTCAGCTAGTCTTTAATATATTTCTTGATACTGGCATAATAAGTAATATGATTGAACTGGTTAAGTTGATTGTAGGCAACCACATTTTTAATATTTTGAGATTTTATCAGCAAGATGCTTAGTGAATTCACTTATGCCGTCGCTACAAGTCTAAATACATGGGTAAAAGCATTATTAAAATGTCATTCTTGTTTTATGCTTAGCATTACCTAGATTAGTTCATGTTGCTGTTGATTTCGTAATAATTCTTCTGATAAAACAAAAATATTTTAGCAAAAACATGTTTGTAAAATACGACGTTACACGCCTGTAGAGCAAAGAAAAATAAAGTGATAAGAAATTATTGGAAAGATGAATACGCTAACTTTTTTTCTAAAGGCCAGAGGCGACAGCACGTTTATTTCAAGCCTTCTTTTTTTAAAATTAGTTGCAGGTATATAGGCCGGCTGCCTTATAACCAAGTAGACTTTTATTATGCTCGTTTATTAGTGTTATAAAAGTTCGAGCGACCATCGTTACGTTCCCGCAGGCGCTAATGAAATTAGTAATTAGACTGAGACCTATGCCCAGCTGCGAGTAAGCGTGGTATACGGTGGCTCTCGTCTGGATCAAGTGAAGACCTGGTAATAATGCGGGAATTCGATAAATGCTAATGTTTTGTGGCAATACTTGAGAGAGGCCTATGTTCAACACTAAATTTGATGATGATGACACGCATAGAAAAGAATAGAATAGAATAATTTTTATTCAATATAGACGACAGTACATAATTATTATTTTTAACTTATTAAATTATTAACTTATTTAAAGTAATTTTTTACGTTTACCACTGGTCCGCAAAAAAAACCTCTGTACTGGGAAGAACCAACAAGAAACCCAGAGGGACTTTTTCTTTAAAGGGCACAATTTACAATATAATATTTTATACAATTGTTATGAAAACATTTAGAAACAGCATGGTAGCGATCACGTCATTCCCAGGGGTTATTATCAGTCATGTACTCTTTAGTAGTATAATAACCTTTACTAGACAATTTTTGCTTAATAAATAATTTAAACCTATTTGATAGAAAATTTTCTGGGACTTTGTTGTAAAAGCGTATATATTGCCCCATGAAGGAACTACTGACTCTTTGGAGTCGAGTAACTCGTATAACTAATTTGTGCTTGTTCCTAGTATTTACAGAATGTACATCACTATTTTTAATAAAACTATGTTTGTTTTTGTGTACATACATTAAATTCTCGTAAATATATTGAGAGGTTCAAGTTATTATATTTAATTATTTAAATTTTTCTCTAAGGGATTCCTTCGAACCTAGGTTATAAGTTACTCTTATGGCTCTCTTTTGCAAAACTAAGATAGTTTCAATGTCAGTCTTATTACCCCAAAACAAGATTTCATATGACATTATGCTATGGAAATAACTAAAATAAACTAATCTAGCTGTTTCAACACACGTAAGGCATCTAATCTTTTTTACAGCATATGCTGCAGAACTAAGTTTGCTAGCTAGTTTAGATATATGAGGGCCCCATTTAAGTTTCGCGTCAACTGTAATAACGAGAAAAACAGTGGATTCAACAAGGCCCAGCTCCTCCCCATTTAAAAGCACACTGGTATTCACTTTTTTAACATTAGGTGTGGTAAATTTAATACATTTCGTTTTATTACCGTTCAAAAGCAAATTATTGACGTTAAACCAGTGTACTACTTTTGATATACTCGTAGCATTATTCACTTCGTTATGTTTAAATAATTGCCTTTTTAGTCGGAAAATCAACGACGTATCATCAGCAAATAATACTATATCACGGTTATTCCCTACATATTTTTCTTTGTAAAAGCAACTGACCACCTAGTGATTACTGAAATTAAACATATTATAGTTATAATATTTTAACCAATATTCAGTTATACAAAAAATTTGTACATTGTTACTATTTAAAAATAATTCAATTTCTAATTCTTTGCCCAACATGCCTTGCATGTTATGATGCACCAGGTGTATACAATTTAATGATTGTTTTTATGAGAAATTATACAATTAACTATTTGTTGGCTACATTCGGAATAATATAAATTATTACTATGATTGCTAGAGATTACCTTTATTGTCTCATTTTCTAATTACACACTAAGGGGGAATTTTGTTCCAAAACAAAAAATAACTACTTATCGCCATTTTTGTGTTGTTTATTAACAATCTATGTCTTTCATATTTTACATTTTTGTTCTAATTAACGAAAATTGTACTTAATTTAATGCACTGCTACTGTAAAAGTACAATTAACGTAAATGCTATGACATTTTTGCAAAGGATTTTAAACAGTAGGCGAGGGGTAACGCTATGCTGAAATGAGAATGTGGGTGGGGGACCTCGTTAGCAAAAGACTTTTCACAGCGCTCTTGGCTGATTGTCACGATCTGAATATTTACTCTAATTTATACAGAATATTTTAAACTTTAAGCATTGTGGAATTCAGTTTAATATAGATTCCATCATTTATCAAGAACATGTTATAGGGACTATGGTAAAATAAAACTCTCCAACACATAGGTTTTCCCAAAAATGTAACAAGATTCAATGTCTAATTAAATGATACATTTTTTCTTTGCCTTCGGGAATTGAGAGATTAAGTGATTTATTAATTGTGCCTTTTTTTTTATACAGTTTTATAAAATTGTAAGTGCAGTAAATTACTCTTGAGGTCAATTAATTTAAGACAAGATAAAAAAGGTTTTTATAGGGTAATTTTTAACGTGTATCTTATAATCTTTTAGTGTGTTGATTATGCAATTAAAATTATATATTACTAGCTCGCCAGGCAGACGTTGTTCTGCCCTTTCCAAAGACGCTTCCTATAAAAATCCTTTACATACGCAATAAAAAAATTTGAGGGTCATTTATCGGGATAAAAACTATGCTACCTCTCAAGTTGGACCAAAATGCACACAGCGTGCAAAATTTCATTGAAATCAGTTCACGTATCAGTGACACGTAATTTTTATATATAAAGATTAGATTAAAGTAAGATTCGCTTTAATACAGATTTATAAAAGTACACATCTGTATTTCTTACTGTTTGTAATATATGAGTCTAGTAATAGTCCACATGTTATAAGTGGTGAAAAGGTGAACATTTTTATCCCTTGGCCGGATTTGGTAATATTAAAAACTGCTTTTTCATATTTTGTTTACAGACCAGCATTTGCTCAGAAACTAGGTAAAATGACGACAAGGATGCTGTATATAACGACAACCTTTCGACAATCGCTTAAGCTTGCGACATGCTCTACAGTCTTCTTTAAGTATGTATGTACATATTATGTATATATAATAAAACATATTACATCATGTTCCAACTTCTTAATTCCAATTTATTCGAATTTTCTTGGCATTTATTGTAAGCAAACTATGCACTAAATAAGAATCTTATCTGCACATGATAACAAGCGACGTATGTTGATAAATAAAGTTTCTTCGGACAACTAAATGACGAATCGATGTTTTAAAAAGAGTAATACTAATTCTAAGTTGTTCAACATCAGAATCAAATTAACATAGAACTACTATTTTTATTAGAGGAATTTTTATTATTAGAGGAACACTAGATTTAGTATATACATTATATATTGAATAAGTTATAAGTATATAAAAAGTAAGCATGTACACTAATATTTTTTTGTTCAATATAAGAATAATTGGAAAATAACCGTGCAGCCGCAACGTAAGAGAATCCCACAACAGTTAACATGGGCAGTATGTATTTGATTAAAACGCAAATTAATAAAAAAATATCCTTTTTAAGAGGCAGTCTATCAGGAAGGGCTATGTTCAACATTAGACTCTGTATAGGATGTAATGCATGATTGAATAAATGAGCATACGGTGAGGAGGCTTTCACCATTCTTATATATACTTTCATCACCAAACGTTCCTAATATCCTTTCATAACCAAGCCTCTTCACTCCAACCCATCCATTAAAATCTCCTAATATAATGATATTTTCATTTCCCTTACATATCATTTACACCATCCTTACCATCTCCCAAATCTGCTCTCGGATATAAGTAGGCTTAGACATGTCTTGGGCGTAGACCCCTAAAAACGAACAACTTTTTAAACTCACTTTCATTCGTATCCATAGTAGTCTCGGGCTTACACATTCTTAAAGGAACATCAACATCTTGTATAATAAAATAAACGTATTTTTTTAAAAAAAAAACACGTTACCCCCACACTAAGGTTTTCTCCTGTATCGTGAAGGCAGTTCACATGCATAAATTGCACAAAGATAAAAATCCAAAACTGGAACAATTACTTGTAGGGCGCGCAATGGACCCTTTTAGAATAGAATGAAAGATGGATATTATAATAATATATTCCCTCTCGCTCGCACTATAGAAAGGGGGTCGTGACGGAAAAATCTTACACTTTTTCTCGCCTAGTCCCCATCAGTTAAATTCTTACCGTGCGATAAAGAACTTCGTTCTAATAATTCAAAGACATGCGAAGTCCGCCAACAGGCACTGGGACAGCACAGCGGCCATTTTCTTGCCCTAAAACCCTCTCAGAAATGAAAGGAGTCCTGTGCCCAGCGGTGGGACGAATATACATTTAAGCAACAAAATTAAAACTGAATCCGACAAAATTAAAATGACCTGGAGAATAATAAATAGTGAAACGGACAAGGTCAAACCGCGCAACTCGGATTTTCAATTGAATATTAACAATAATTTAACGCAATCTGATCAAGAAGTTGCTATGGCTTTTGAGAAAAATTTTACTGATGTTCCTTTTCTGACAAAAAAATCATTAAATTCTTCTCCTACTGTCGCCGAATCATTGCTCAAACAAAATGTAAAGGCTTGTTCAAATACTTTTAAATTCCGTAGAGTACTGCCAAAAGATATCGTTAAATATTTTAAAAATATTGATGTTAAGAAAACGGCAGACTTATGGGGGATTTTCGTTAAAGTTATTTTATCTATAATAAATATATTAGCACCTTATCTAGCCAATATATTTAATATAAGCGTCGAATCTGGTGTGTTTCCTGATTTAATGAAACATAGCAAAGACATACCTATATTTAAATCTGGTAGTACATTAGACCCCGCCAATTTTAGAGTTGTGTATCGCTAGCAACGCAAAGTCGGGAATTTGCATTTGGAAAAATCCCAAATTAGGGGCTTTTTAGGTGCTAATTAGGTGCCAAGATTAAAAATTAGGTGCTCTAAAATTTTCACCGCAACGAACGATTGAAATTTGCGTTGCTAGCAAAACGTCTCGCTAGCAACACAATGAACTTATTAAATACGATAAATATTAATAGCAAGGAATTAGATGCTAATTAGGTGCTGCAAGTATACGCAGTAACAAGGCGCCCGTAATAAAAATAAAGTCGTTATTCAGAACATAGCAAATGCAAAATTCATATTTCCTAAAAATCAAAATTGAATCAAAATTGCTTTCAGAAAAAGTCCAAATAAGGGGCGTTTTAGGTGCTAATTAAGTACCAAGTTTAAAAATTAGGTGTTCTAAAATTTTCACGGCAATGACCTGTTGAAATTTGCGTTGCTAGCAAAACGTCTCGCTAGCAACGCAATTAAGTTATTAGATAAACGATAAATATTAATAGCAAGGAATTAAGTGCTAATTAAGTGCTGCAAGTATACGCAATAACAAGGCGCCCCTAATAAAAATAAAGTCATTATTCCCAAAATTATTGAGCAAGGCAAATTTTTTTTATAGGATAAGTGTGACAAACGAGCACACAGTCCATCTGATGGTAAGTGGTTGCTGTGGCCCATAGACATCTACATCTATCTTCGATTAAGAATCAAAATGCAGATACGTTGTCACCCGTAAGGACTAAGATGGAATGCCTTGTTTTCAGTAAAAAGGGTCTCCGGTTCTCTACACTCACCATACGAAACACAGCAGCGTTAAGCTGCTATTTTACGCTGGTATTCTGTGAGAGCGTGGTCCTTCCCCGGTCGAACCGACCCATTCGTGCTACAACCATAATATAGCTGCAGCATGGCTCTACCACGTAAAAAATTAGGTCTTTGTGTTCGTGCCATCTAGCGTCTATCCTACTTACCACCTTGAGAGTCCATCGATTTTGATTTGATAAAATGACTAGAACTATAGAACTTTGTAGATGGCACTATTTATTACAAAGCAATTTACTGGAAAGAAAATATCCTTTCGAGTACACTAAAGTTTAGGCTTCACATGTCTAAAAATAAGAATTGTAACATTTATTTGGTTGAAAATTATATTAAATAATATTATATATTATGTATAATATAATTTAATATAATTTTCAACCAAATTTCAACCATTTTCAAATATAATCATATTAAATCTTTAAAACAAAAAATGCCGTTCATACCTTATATTAAGGTAATGGTGGTTTTAAATCCGATAATTTCCAGAATATTACCGTCATCTACATGCGACCTCAATAATCTTTCAGCACCTAATTAGCACTTCATTTTTAGGAACTGAAAAAGAACAAAAAATACTGTTCATACATTATAGTAAGGTAATGGTTGTCGTGGACACCATAATTCCCAGAATAATATTGTAACCTGTATCGGGTTTCGATAATCGATCTGCAGCACTTAATTAGCTCATAATTCCTTGCTATTAATATTTATCGTATATCTAGTAACGTCATCAGCGTTGCTAGCGATACGTTTTGCCAGCAACGCAAATTTCAATAGTTCGTTGTGTTGAAAATATTGGAGCAACTAATTTTTAAACTTGGTACTTAATTAGCACCTAAAAAGCCCCTAATTTGGACTTTTTCTGAAAGCAATTTTGATTCTATTTTGATTATCAGGAAATCTGAATTTTGCATCTGCTATGTTCAGAATAAAGACTTTATTTTTATTACGGGCGCCTTGTTACTGCGTATACTTGCAGCACCTAATTAGCACCTAATTCCTTGCTATTAATATTTATCGCATTTATCGTATTTAATAAGTTCATTGTGTTGCTAGCGAGACGTTTTGCTAGCAACGCAAATTTCAATCGTTCGTTGCGGTGAAAATTTTAGAGCACCTAATTTTTAATCTTGGCACCTAATTAGCACCTAAAAAGCCCCTAATTTGGGATTTTTCCAAATGCAAATTCCCGACTTTGCGTTGCTAGCGATACACAACTCTAAAATTGGCGGGGTCTAATGTACTAACTACCAGACAACTGATTTTATTCGATAAAACGTTGGAATCTTAATTTTTAAGCGATAGTAGAACATACCTTGCGCTTTCGCTTAAGGCATGCAATACTATAACTACTAATGAACCTACAGTGTATACAATATTTATCTTCGTATTTGTCATTACTCAAAAGTTGCTAAGTACTTCAAAATTTATATCAGAAACGTAGTTTAAAACAATGCGTAAAACAATTTTGCAATTGGAAGCAGGTGTGCGAAATGCTTTAATTTGATGTATTACAAGCATAAATATTTAGGTGCGAGAAAACTTGAAGGGAGTATATTTCGTTATGTGTATGATATAATTTCAATGCGTCGTTTTTTGGCTACTGGGCGCTCATCAGTGTTATTATCTCCATCGGCATTAGCGTAGACATCAAAGTGACCGTTAGAAAGATCTTGGGAAAAATACAGGTCATACAGGTTGCTATTTCGATACACTTCAAATACAAATGGATATATTTGACCAGCTGCACCTAACTCGAAGAAACCGGCATATGTAAAGTGTTGTAACATATCTAATGTATACTCTTCTTTTGTACCATGATTGTTGACCTTCAGTCAAGACATAAAAGCAAATTCGTCCTAATTGTTCGACATATGACGCACAATTTCTTACGAATATCCATGGAGCGTTCTTGTGTGCCGTACAAAAAATAAGAAAGCATACGGATATGGCATGCGTCATACCCCACTATTGGTACAATAGTAAGGTTTATTAATTTCCCATTGATGTCAACCAACTCTGCTCTCATTTTTAAAAATAGACACAGACAAATCTATGCAAATAAATAAAATTGAAGTGTTTGTTTGTAATGTCAAAATTACATTTTTTTACTAAATGCATATGAAAGTAAATACGGTACTTATAACTAAAATACAATTTTTAAAATTTTTGTCTCTCTGTCTGTCTGTTTATTCCGGCTAATCTCCGAAACGGCTGGACCGATTTTGACAGGACTTTCAGTGGCAGATAGCTGATGTCATAAGGAGTAACTTAGAATACTTTTATTTTAGAAAAATAACTATATAGCGTTCCGCGCAAAAATACTAAAACCCCAAATAACACGCGGGCGAAGTCGCGAGGAACAGCTAGTTTATAAATATAAGAAAATTGCGAAAACTAATACACACTAAATTAAACTTCTAAGACAAAATACTACCTACTTTAATATAGATTATTAAAACAAAAAGAAACCTATATTATTATACACAATATATCAAACACAGATATTTTTACAATTAAAAATAAAAACCTATATTATACACTAACAAATCAAACTCAAAGAATCTTATTTAATTATTGTAACAACAAATGAAAAAGAAGTCAATTTTATTTGTTCTCGGATTATTTGAATGAAAAACTTACAATATACAAGTCGTGGCACGTAAGTCTAGCGCTGAACGAAACGTGGAGGGTACACACACGAATTGAATTGCACAAATGCGACTGGAGAGCCAATCAGCACGTGCGAACGATCGCAAGAGCCAATCACTGCAACTTATGCGCAATATGACAGGCCTGTTGGTGTAGTGGTTAGTGACCCTGACTGCTATGCCGTAGGTCGTGGGATCGATTCCCACCCAGGACAAATGTTTGTGTGATGAGCACGATCATTTGTTCTGTGTCTGGGTGTAATTTGTCTATAATTTTTATGTATTTAGAAATATATAAGTATGTTTATCAGTTGTCTAGTACCCATAACACAAGCTCTGCTTAGCTTGGGACTAGATGGCGTTGTGTGATAGTTGTGGAATATTATTATTATTATATTATTATAATAACGGTCACCGCTAGATTTTCGTGCCGCTACTTATACCTTCATTTTCCTTCGAAAATTCCTAGGAAGTATCTTAGATTACTTACTTAGCGCATAATTGCGATTGCTGTATAATTGGTTTGTAAGTTCATTTTCACCATTTCATTAGAATATTTTGAGTGTAGTTAATTTAATTTCTTTTTCATTTGTTGTTATAATAATTACATAAGATTCTTTGAGTTTGATTTGTTAGTGTTTAATATAGGTTTTTAGTTTTAATTGTAAAAATATCTGTGTTTTATATGGTGTGTATAATAATAATATAGTTTTCTTTTTGTTTTAATATAGTTATTTAAGTAGGCAGTAGTTTTCTTAGAAGTTTAATTTAGTGTGTATTGTTTTTCGCAATTTTTTAATATTTATAAAATTGTCTGTGTCTATTTTAAAAAATGTTTTAGGTGGTAGAGCCATGCCGCAGCTATATTAGTAGTATAGTTTCTTCACAAATGGGTCGGCTCGACCAGGGAACGCTCCCACAGAATACCAGCGTAAAATAGCAGTTAATTTCTGCTGTTTTTTGTATGGTGAGTGAAGAGAACCGGAGACCCTTTTTACTCGAAAAGAGGCATTCAATCTTAGTCCTCACGGCTGACAACGCATCTGCATTTTATTCGCAAACGAGGATAGATGTGGATGTCTATGGCCCACAGCAACCACTTACCATCAGGTGGACTGTGTGATCGCTTGTCACCTTATACAATAAAAAAAAAGATGGGACCAAGGAATCACGTTGTCCTATACAAACTTTGCCCCCGTTTTTCACTCCCTTAGGGGTAGAATTTTGGAAAATCCTTTCTTATGCTACCTCCTTTCTGATGCCTACGTCATACAAATTACACATAAGTTTCAGGTCTCTACGATCAGTGGTTTAGGCTGTGTGTTGATCTGTCATTCAGTCATTCAGTACAAAGCATTTTTTATATATAGATTAATGTATCTAGATATGTGTACGCCATGTTTTTAACACCTTACATTTTTTTATCTCACTGCATATTGCATAAACTAGTATCGAATACTGTATTCTCGATGTTAAAGCAGAGAATGAAGAATTAGCGTGTACAGTAAATTGGAACGAACTACCTGAATGGTGAATTTTAAAATACCTATTAAATTTAAATGATCTAAGTGAGGTATACAGATATGGCTATTATATTTCACGATGCGATCATTGGTATGTTAAATAATTATAAATAAAATAGCAAACAAGATTATTTTTCACAAAATAAGTTACAAATATTATTAAGATTATGCAAAAACGAGACGTCAGTAACTTAGTTAGCACCTCACTCAGAGGAAATTGACATCCTTTGTCGCCTTTGAAATACTATACCGCATTTTCAGACCGGTCATTTGCACCGAATCGAGTTACGCTTTAGAGAAAATCGCACAATAAAATAAGTGTGTAAAGTGAGCAGTATGTAGGAAATCTCAACTATAAGGAATTATATGATAGAGAGAACTTGCTCAAAAATCTTAACGGTTTTGAAGATTAAAAAAAAAAAACTTTTTTGAACATCTTGGAAGAAAGATTATTTACTTAGCCATGAATCACCTATGTAACTGAACTAAATTTCTTTTTCATCGTCATCATTATTACAGCCCATCATAAGTCCACTGCTTAGCAACGGCTTCCCCCAAGGAATGCTTACGGCATCAGGCTCCTAAGTTACCTGTAACTATCATAACCTATCTATTGTAGATTTGAAAAAAAAATTGACATTTTTGCCACACGATATTTTATTTTTTCCGGGCAGAAATAAATATATTTTATTTCATCGATTACCTGCTCGCAGTGTAGTGCAGTTCGGCACTCCGTCTAATAAATTTCTTACAAATATTTATGTTTTATACTTCTTCATCTTCAGTACACAGAAGTACATGGCTGAATTAGTACAGAAGGTCCATAGGAGAGCCTATGTGCCTTGTGTACTGACGCTTGATACTTCCCGTCGTCAGTTTTGAGTGTTTGCCTGGCGTAAACGATAAGTTATTCCACCATTTAATGGCAGCTATTCTATTTCTCGTAGTCACAGCCTCTGTGGAAATAATAACAAATAAATTCTAAAATGATTTTTTCCTTACGATTTGATATTTACTTGATTATTTTATAATAACTAGTGGTCGCATGATTGTCGAATTTCAACTGTAATTCGATCAATTTTAGGCTTGCATATTATGCAAGCTGTATTTCACTTTCAAGTGCATACTTTTATATAAAACACAGATATGTAGCATATAAATTATAAAATCAACACTTTTTTTTCCTAGACATACTCTCCACACACTGTTGAAATAAAAACATTTGAAATCACACAAAATTCAGAGTTTATTCAAGTCTGTCAGGAATTATTTGTTGGCAGCATTGAAATTCTTTGGCGACAATCTCTACCCTGTACGCCTGTTTGACCACACATTATTAAGTGCCTGATATTGACTTTGGATTAATAACATACATATTATACTTGTACTTACTCTAAGATACTGGCAGTATGAACGTCAACAATCGACATAATTTGTCCAAGCGACATCATCATTCATCATCATTACAGCCCTTCACAAGTTCACTGTTGAACATAGGCCTCCCCTACGGAGTGTCACAAAGCGCGGTCCTGAGCCACCTGCATCCATCGACTTCCTGCATGTCTTACAAGGTCCTCCATCTAGTGGGGCGGACGCCCTACATTTCGTCCGCCGGTTGTCGATTTTTCGAGCTATATAGCCGGTCCATTGCCACTTCAGCTTAATAATCCATTTGGCTGTCGGTTACTCTGGTTCTACTGCAGATATCCTCATTTCTAAGTTAATCACGCAGAAAAACTCAGAACATAGCCCTCTCCATAGCTCGCTGAGCGACCTTGAGCTTCCTCATCCGGCCAGCAGTGAAGGACCATATCTCAGATCCATAGGTCATCACTGGCAACACGCACTGGTTGTACAATCCAGTTTTGTGGTTTTGAGGATGTCTGATGTGAAGATGTGTCGTAATCTTCCGAACGCTGCCCAGCCGAGTTGAATCTGTCGGTTGACCTCTCGGTCGAAGTTGGACTTACCTAGTCGCACTATTTGTCCCAGCTAAACATATTCGTCAACAACTTCGAGCTTAGTGCACCCAAAAACTAACGGCATAGGTGTAACATGGACGTTAAACATGATTTTTGTTTTGTTCATATTCATCTTAAGACCTATCCGTTGGGACACACTATTGAGGTCATTAAGCATAGTGCTTAGGTCCTCCAGCGATTCTGCCATAAGGATTATATCGTCGGCGTTAATGCTGTATCCTTGCCAGTCCAGTAGCTTCCGTTGCAGCGTCTTCCAATGCAGCGGTGAAGAGTTTCGGGAATATTACGTCACTCTGTCTTACATTTCTCCGCACTTGGATAGGTTTTGTACTCTGGTTCTGTACTCGGATAGCCATCGTAGCCCAATTGTACAAACACTTCAGCACTTTGATATACCGACATTCTACTTGGCACCGCTGGACTGGACTCCGTCCCAAATTTTGAAGGAATCAAAGGCTTTCAACGCGTAGACGCAGCTCAGAAGGGAAATCGGTTTGTAGTTCTTCAAGAGAGCGTTGTCGCCTTTCTTGAAGGACAACTCTACTTCACGCCTCCGGAGTAGTACCTCCATGAAAGACGGAGTAAAAGAGCTTCTGATGTTTTTTATCTCAGACTGACGTCCGGGATATCATCGGGAAAACTGTTGGATAAGACTTGCTCTATTTCAGGTGTCCCGGAAACGATGCTGCCAATTCGGTCTTCAGCTTCGACAGATGACGCTTTCTGGCAGACAGATCTCTAGCAAAGACTTTGAAGCCCTGGTTCCGCTCGATTGCTTCTTCAATACGAGCAGTATTAAAGTTGCGTAAGTCCCGTCGCATGCATTTGGATTTCTGTCTGTTCAGTTGCCTGTATGCTATCAAATCTACTAAAGACTGCAGTTTCATTTCCCGTTTAACAGCCATGAGATTAAGAATGTGATCGAAGAGTTTTTGTGCTCTTCCGCAGTGGATCTTACAAAACTTAGCTCCGACCGCATATACAGTTTCCACGAGCTTGTCATTTAAATCGTTCACTGCATTGCAATCGTCTAGGCACTGAAAATGGTTTTGTAGCTCACTAGCTGATAGGTTTTGGGACTTTGGATTAGAGCACGAGGAGGATGTAGCGTTGACTTCATTAAACGTGAGCTCTCCAACTTAATGTTTAGGTACAGTGTGACTCTTACCATTCGGTGATCGCTGCTGGTTGTCACCCTTGCGATCACTGAGACATCACTGAACAGTTGTCGTCTGGTCGTCATAATGAAGTCAATATAATTTTTTGTTCTATCGTTGGGGCTCGAAGAGGTCCACTTCCTGTGGGGCCGCTTCTATAAGAAAGAGTTAGCATAAAGAGACTTTCTTTCTCCATGAATTCGGCCAGCTGCTGACACCTTGTGTTCCGTTGCTCTATTTCAAATTTCACTACCTTCAGCCGTTTCACACCGTTCTTTCTTGTGTCTAGTTTTGCGTTGAAGTCCTTATAGTGGGTTTTGGAGGAACGCATGGCTCTAGATATATCTTCATACATTTCCTTAACCTCCTCATCGGGATGTACTGAGATTGGTGCGCAAACCTGTATGACTTTCAGCGAATACCGATTGATGATTCTGAGTATAAGGTACGCAACCCCCGTTGACACATTCTCAATCTTTACAACGTTGTTAACGAGAGACTTGTCGACGATAAATCCGATACTTCCTTGCGACAGATCGTCGCCCTCCCGGTAATAGCACAAATTGCCGGATTCGAGGATTACCATATCCTCCCCCTCTCTTCGGACTTCAGGTAATCCTATAATATTCCAGCGCAACTTGTCTATCTCTTCTACCAGCTTCAGAATCTACTCGTCAGTCTTAAGGGTGCGTACGTTTTATGTTACCAAGTAGAGTCGTTTTTGGTGGCCACCGAATCTCTACCGGAGATTCTTAGCACCCCCTGCCGCGACGTTACCACGGTTGCCACCGTAGCCAGGAATATCGGGGCTGCCGGGGTCTGGGGGCCGTTTATTAGTGTCATTGCTCATTGGAGGTATATTGCCATAGTTACCACGCTTGGCTAGCGGGTTGGCAACCGCAGTTTTTTATTGCTTTTTGCTGTTATGAGAAAGATGCTGCTGCCCATCTTCTGCATCAATTTCCCTCTGTCGCCTTTCACGACAGCCACGGAAAGACATGGGGTAGTGGGTATTCTTACCCGCCACTATACGGGGCGACAGTTATTTGTTATTCACGTGGTAATATCAAATTGGTAGTATGAACGCAAACAACCTACGATTTATATAATTTGATTTAATGTATTTGTAACTCATATTGTGCACTCTTTGTTCACATTAACTATGCCTAACCTCACACTTATCCGTGCGCGCAATATGCTATACTAATAAAAGGAGTAAAAAGTTTTCCCTTCAAATGTTAATATATAGATTTGTCAAGTACATTAAGTAGTAAAACTCATCAGTCATAGTAAAACATTATGTCCCTACATATGAAATAGGCGTTTTGTACGGTAGGAATATAAAGTAAATTTTTGTTTGTAAAATATATTTAATTAATCAAAGTATGCCCCGTTGTTATCTATGCACTTTTGCCATCTCATAGGTAGATCATTGATCCCATTACTAAAAAAAAACATGGGGGCGAGAATCAATAAACCCTTTGAAGGCGGTTTGGACTGCCGCATCGGAGTTGAATTTTTTTCCTTGTAAGAAGTTGTCCGAATTCCGGAAAAATGGTAATCTGTTGGAGCAAGGTCCGGGGAGTACGGTGGATGTCGCAGACATTCCAATTGTAGCTCATCTAACTAAGTGGTTGTTTGTTGTGCAGGGTGTGGTCTTACGTTGTCCTGAAGCACAGTGGCCTAGAGCGATTGACCAATCTCGGTTGTTTAGCAGCTAGTTCTTTCTTCATGGTTTACGGTTGCTGACAATAGATATTTGCCGTAATCGTTTGGCCAGGTTTTAGAAAGCTGTAGTGAATGATACGGGGGCTAATCCACCAAACACTCACAAGTAACTTTTTCTAAGTCAATTTTCGCTTAGGGCAGGATTTGGCTGGGTCTCCAGGGTTCAGCCATTGCGACGAGCACTTTCGATTATCGTACTGTATCCACTTTTCATCACAAGTAATGATTCGATTTAAAATCCTTTCATTATTGTGTCGGTTGAGCAAAGTAACATAGCAGTCAACGCGTGTTCGCAAGTTCGATGCACTCAATTCATGAGGTACCCATCGTTCAAGTTTTTTTTACTTTCCCGATTTGCTTCAAGTGGGTTAATACAGTTTTATCACCACAAATCCAGCTTCCACAATAGCCTTTAATTCTTCATTTTCCACTTTGTTCTGCGGCCGTCCACGGGGTTTGTTCTGAAGGTCGAAATTTACAGAACAAAAACGTTGAAACCAAAAACGTATCGTGCTTTCTTTTGCGACACCGGCGCCGTTACACATCATTAATCCTTCGAGCTGTTTCTGCAGCACAGGTACCACGGTAGAACTCGTAATATACCGATATTTTATGTTTTCCATTGTGCGGTAATAAGCGACGGCAAAGAAAAAAATAATGAGGAAAAAACAAATGAATGACTGTTTTAAAAACTCAAATGTACCAGCTAAATGAATTTATAAATTTGAATTTCTTCATTTTGTTTCATTTCATTTTGATCAAAGTGGTCAGTACAACAAAACGCTAATTGTAAGGACCTAATATTTTGATTCGAAATTGGCCTTTACCACAGCGGTGACACTCCCTGTACGTGAGAGTTGAAGCGCCGGTGACATTAGGGCGGAGCGTATAACGCTAGGGTTGATACCGAACCGAAATGAAATATTATAGACTTGTGCCAAAGAAAATACATAGTGGGTATTTTAATTTTACTATCTTAAACTTATGTATTTAGGTAGTGAAATATACGATCAATTTTAAATCAAATTTTATTAAATATCTTTACAGATGGGGAAAAATTAAATTTCCGACAAAACCAAATATGCACGACAGTTAATGGTAATCTTAAATAATAATTAACCAACACTTAGTATTTCAGTACGCAATAATCAATATTACCTACAACCCTTTAAAATTACTTACTCTTATATATTATTGACTTTTTCGATGACTTTTATAATTTTTATTATTATTTCTAACAATTAAAAAAATTCTTAGCTGTATGTTTAATTTTTTTAGAAAACCCATAGCATAGATAGATAACAATTAATTGTACGCCAAAAAATAACATAAATATTAACAAAAAATTAGAAAAATAAATGTGGTACAATGGGTGGTCTTATCGCTACGAGCGATCTCTTCCAGACAACCTTTGGATGGAAAGGATTGCAAGAAAACAATAAAAACGTGTGTGGTTTAGCGACAAAAGTGACATTATTTTTATTAAAGCCATAAAATAGAAATACAAAAGGGTATATAAGTACATAGATAAGATGAATACATACATACATATTAATATATATGTACACACATATATACAAAATTCATTTTGATTTGATTGTAATTTTTACTATACAACTGTTTGTTATTCTTAATAAAAAAATATAAATATATATTTTTATAAATATAAATATATAAAATTACAAATATATACTTTTAAACTATTATATATAACATAAATGTGCTATACATATAAATAAATATTGTAACTAAATAAAGGTAAAATAATTATATACAAATGAATAGGCATTATTTTTGTATAAAGCGCAGCCCTCAGCCAGGGCAGTCGGCGACGGCCCGTTCCACGCCCCGCGCGCCACACATAGCCGCAAGTGATTTTACGTGCACACATTCTTAAGTGTTATTTCTTTTTGCGTAGTGTATATATTATTTGCCTTTACGAAGCACTTTTTGAAAAGAAAAAGAAAGACGCCATCGCTTCAACAAGACCCAAGTGTCCTAAGACCAAAAGAAATATGCAGTTATAGTTTCTTAATAATATGCGTACATACTGCAAAACAAAGTCATGCTCGTTAATTCGTCAGTCGATCTGGTGAATACGCATGTCGTAAACTCTTTGCACAAACATTTTCGGCTTAATTAGGGTGGGTAACGGGAAGACTGGGAATGTTAATAGAATATCAGCATTATACGGATATAGTAAACTATGAAATATCAACAACATTACAACAGTGTTTACTTTTCGTAATTTCGCTTGCTTTATAACAGGTCGAACGAAGAGCAAACTGAATTAATGATAACACAGAATTTGAAAATAATTATTTGCGAAAAATTTACTTCCAAAACGTTTTCATTATTCGTGAAAAATTCTTAGATAAGTAAATGTGATGCAATGTTAAATTAAATTTAATATATATTCAAGCCTAGTTAGCTTATTTTTCAACCGACTTCAAAAAAGGAGGAGGTCCGTAATTCCACTGTATTTTTTTTTATGTGCGTTACCTGAAAACTTTTTTCAGGTGAACCGATTTTGATGATTCTTTTTTTATTTGAAAGCTGCTACTAACGTGTGGTTCCATATAAATCTGATCAAGATTTAACCAGTAATTTTTAAGTTATCCATAATAATGCGTATTTAATTGACTTCGATTACATTGATGATGTTATCATTTAATTTATATTGAAGTAAGCTGTATAAAATTTTTAATTTCATCACTTGGGTATTTATTTACCAGACATCTAATTTTTATCTAAATTATAATCCAATATGAAATTACATAAAATAATTTTATCAACATCAAATGTCAAACGCAAGGACCGATAATTTTCCCTACCCGAAATGTCCGAGTAACTTATACATTTCTCCACTTATCGTTTCTAATTATCGTTCACTTCTGAACCTATTGCCGGAATATCGAAAATTATTTTATATGAAAAATACCAAGTAACATGATTGGTAATTATCGGCAAAGGAAATGGGACGAAAAATAATACAAGGAACTGTTGCTTGCTTAAAAACCATACATAATTGACCATGAATAAAGGTCACATCCGAATTTTGATGATAATATTTGGATGCCAATAACCCATGGGAATGAAGTGATCGCTACTAAGGTATTTTGAAAAAAAAAATTACGTGAACGTCCGGATGTTGATTTTGTAAGTGATCACGATAACTCCCGAAAATTTGACGTATTGAGACTGGGTTTCTTTATTAGCTTCAGAATTACATCAACTGGTTCCCTATTTCATATCAATAGCCTAGTACGCGTCGTTTGTTAATAAAGTAATTTTCAAGTTTTACAAGTTATATTGCTATTATTATTGCAAGATGAAGTTGTGACCAGGATTAAGAAAGGAATGCTTCGGTGGTTTGGTCATGTGGAAAGAATAAATGAGGAAAGAGTGACAACGCAAATTTATGATGCAGAGGTGAAAGGCAGAGCCGGGAAGGGACGCCCTAGGTGAAAGTTTATCGACCAAATTGGCGATATATTGATAATGGGCCAAATTAAGAATACCTTTAACCGACTAGCGGGTATGCGTAGGTATATAGATGTGGAGAGATGTGTCAGGATCGTGCCAAATGGAAGTCCATAGTCTCTGCCTACCCCTCTGGGTGACAGGCGTGAGTGTTTATATATATTGCTATTAAAAATTTAAAGGCGCCTTAATTTTTTTCTTTAGCCCTTGATAGACAATAGACAAAAATGTACCATACAACCTATATCGATTATATAATTTGTGTAATAGATTTATTTTGGTAAACATTATTAATCTTTTCCCTATAGGTGTAGGTAACACTAGCTGTTAAAATAATTTAAATTATATTAATAAAAATGTAATTTAATAATAATATAATTAAATTAAATTAAAAACACGTAAATTACATATTTTATAAAAGTCAGGAACACAATAAATTTTTTCATCAAAAGTAAATGATATACTCATGAGGCGTGCACTTTTGGATTTTCCAAAATATTTCTAATTTGTTTTGTGTTGATAACTGGGTAACATATATGATGGTAAACTGTTTTCTTTTCCAAAAAAACGTCCCGCTGGTTTACTTGCTGGTTCTTCCCAGGATAGAGATTTTTTTCCGAACCATTGGTAAATTATACATAAGAGATATCTTATACATAAGAGTGACATTCAAGAAGTATAATTTATAATCTTTAATGAATAAAAAGTTTCCGTTTCTGTGTCAATGAAAATTTTCAATAGTATTTTCACTATTATTATAATTAATACAGTCTATCGTGAGTGCACTACGTGAGCACCGACCTAATTTGCTTCAAAACCTAGTTCTGTGCATAGACTTATGTAGATACGCCAGTATATTCTAAGTCTGTATACACTGCAATTATTAAATTATCTATAATATTAAATTATCTGTGGCATATGTTCCAAGTTAATTATGTGTTAGAGGTATAAGAATATAATATCAGATTCTTAACCCTACCCCTACTCTTTCAGTTAGTTAGTTCTGTCAAATACGGATACGGATTATGTCTAAAAGTGGGACATTTATAAGAGGAAAAAAGCGAAAACTAACTAGTATAAGAAAGTTTGCTACAAGCTTTTCTTCTGTTCAACCCGTTAACATGGACAATTTCATCATCATCATTACAGCCCTTCACAAGTCCACTGCTGAACATAGGCCTCCCCCAAAGAATGCCACAAAGCACGGTCCTGAGCCACCTGCATCCATCGACTTCCTGCATGTCTTACCAGGTCGTCACTCCATCTCGTGGGGGGACGCCCTACACTTCGCCTGCCGGTACGAGGCTGCCACTCGAGAACCTTTCTTCCCCATCGGTTGTCGGTTCTTCGAGCTATATGGCCGGCCCATTGTCACTTCAGCTTACTAATCCGTTGGGCTATGTCGGTCACTCTGGGTCTACTGCGGATATCCTCATTCCTAAGTTTATCACGCAGAGAAACTCCGAGCATAGCCCTCTCCATAGCTCGCTGAGCGACCTTGAGCTTCCTCATACGGCCAGCAGTGAAGGACCACGTCTCAGTTCCGTAAGTCATCACTGGCAACACGCACTGGTTGTACAATTTCGTTTTAGGGTTTTGAGGTATGTCTGACGAGAAGATGTGTCGTAGCTTCCCGAACGCTGCCCAGCCGAGTTGAATCCGTCGATTGACCTCTCGGTCGAAGTTGGACTTACCTAGTCGGACTATTTGTCCCAGGTAAACATACTCGTCAACAACTTCGAGCTTAGTGCTCCCAACAACTACCGGCATAGGTGTGACATGGACATTAAACATGATATTTGTTTTGTCCATGTTCATCTTAAGACCTATCCGTTGGGAAACACTATCGAGGTCATTGAGCATAGTGCTTAGGTCCTCCAGCGATTCTGCCATAAGGACTATATCGTCGGCAAATCGAAGGTGAGTGATGTACTCGCCATTGATGTTGATACCGTATCCTTTCCAGTCCAGAAGCTTGAAAACGTCTTCCAATGCAGCGGTGAAGAGTTTCGGGGATATGACGTCACCCTGTCTTACACCTCTCTGCAATTGGATAGGTTTCGTACTCTGGTTCTGTACTCGGATAGCCATCGTAGCCCTACTGAACAAGCACTTCAGCACTTCGATATACCGACAGTCAACTTGGCACCGCTGAAGGGACTGCAGCACCGCCCAAATTTCGACGGAATCAAAGGCTTTCTCATAGTCCACATACGCCAGACATAGTGGCAAATTGTACTCTTCGGACTTCTGTACAATTTGCCGAAGGGTATGTATGTGGTCTATGGTGCTAAAGCCCTTTCGGAAACCGGCTTGTTCGGGAGGCTGGAAGTCGTCAAGTCTGCGCGCGAGACGATTCGTAATGACTCTCGAAAACAGCACGTAGACGCGGCTCAGAAGGGAAATCGGTCTGTAGTTCTTCAAAAGAGCGTTGTCACCTTTCTTGATGAACAAGACCACCGCACTTCTGCTCCACGCCTCCGGTGTAATGCCACCATGGAGGACGGAATTAAAGAGCTTCTGAAGGACTTCAAGTACCGGTCTTCCACCCGCTTTCAGAAGCTCCGCTGTAATTCCATCCTCGCCTGGGGCCTTACCGTTTTTAATGTGCTGGAGAGCCATTCTAATCTCGCTCAGACTGACGTCCGGGATATCTTCGGAATATTGTCGGATGAGACTCACTCTTGGATCATTATTCACACTTGCGTGTGGCTCCAACGATGACGTGTACAGCTGCCCATAGAACCTCTCAATCTCACTCAAAATCTCAGGTGTCCCGGAAACGATGCTGCCACATTATGTCTTCAGCTTTGACAGTTGGCTCTTTCTGGCAGACAGATCTCTGGTAAAGACTTTGGAGTCTTGGTTCCGCTCGATCGCTTCTTTAATACGAGCTGTATTGAAGTTGCGTAAGTCCTGCCGCATGCATTTGGAGATCTGTCTGTTCAGATGCCTGTATGCTGTCAAGTCTGTTGAAGAATGTAGCTTCATCTCCCGTCTAACAGCCATGAGATTAAGAGTGTGATCGGAGTGTTTTTATGTTCTTCTGCGGCGGGTCTTGCAGAACTTAGCTCCAACCGCATGGACAGTATCCACGAGCTTGTCATTCATATCGTCCACTTCATTTCAGTCTTCTAGGCACTGAAAATGGTTTTGTAACTCGAGCTGAAAGGTTTCGGGACTTTGGAATAGAGCACGAGGGGGACGGAGCGTTGACTTCATTAGACGAGACCTCTCCAACTTAACGTTTAGGTTCAGTGTGCCTCTAACCATTCGGTGATCGCTACCAGTTTTGACCCTCGCGATCACGGAGACATCACTGAACAGTTGTCGTCTGGTCGTCATAATGAAGTCAATCTCATTTTTTGTCGAACCGTCGGGGCTCGACCAGGTCCACTTCCTGTGGGGCCGCTTCTGGAAGAAAGAGTTTATCATAAAGAGTCCCTCTTTCTCCATGAAGTCGGCCAGCTGCTGGCCCCTTGGGTTCCGCTGCCCTATTCCAAATTTCCCTACTTTCAGCTCACCGTTTTCTCTTGTGCCTAGTTTTGCATTGAAGTCTCCCATTAACACCGTATATTGGGTTTTGGAGGAATGCATGGCTCTAGAGATATCCTCATACATTTCCTCCACCTCCCCATCGGGGTGTGCCGAGGTTGGTGCGTAAACCTGTATGACCTTCAGCGAATACCGTTTGGTGATTCTGAGTATAAGGTACGCAACCCTCGTCGACACACTCCCGATCTTTACAACGTTGTTAACGAGAGACTTGTGGACGATAAATCCGACACCTCCTTGGGACAGATGGTCGCCCTCCCGGTGATAGAGCAAGTTGCCGGATTCGAGGATTACCGTGTCCTCCCCCTCTCTTCGGACTTCGGATAATCCTATAATATGCCAGCGCAACTTGTCTATCTCTTCTTCAGGCTCCACGATCATCTCGTCAGTCCTCAGGGTGCGTGCGTTGTACGTTGCCAGGTCGAGTCGTCTAAGGTGGCAACCGAACCTCCACCGGAGATTCTTAGCACCCCCTGCCCCGCCGTTACCATGGTCGCCACCGTAGCCAGGAATAGCGGGGCCGCCGGGGACTGGGGGCCGTCTCTTTGTTACATTCATAGGGGGGTATTTGCCATAGTTGCCACGCTTGGCGAGCGGGTTGGCAATCGCAGTTTTTTTATTGTAATTTTGGCTATTATCAGGAAGATGCTGCTGCCCATCTCCTGCCTGTTTCCCTTTGTCGCCTTTTACGACACCCACAGGAGGATATGGGGTAGTGGTATTCTTGACCGCCACTACACGGCATTTTAAACAAAGTAAATTTTACTTTCAAAGCGTTACTTAGAAACTTAAAGACATCGGATGCATGTGACAAATTTAATTTAACAAGTTGTATGTTGTGAGTTCAGACAAATGTCTTTCAAATTAACATCACATTCACATTTTTAGTGTAATCAAAATAATGAAAAGTTTGGAATTCCAAACAAAAATTATATTTTACGAATGTTAGCAAGTTGACCTAAAATTTCAATGTTTTAATGCTTTAGGGACCATTATCCATTAATTAGGAGAGCGAATATAAAATTTACATGCAAATGTGAAACGTAGGATTATATAAGTTTCTTACTAATGAATATGCAGTTTTATTTAGAGAAATTAAAATAAAATCATATATTTTTAACTAATAGTATGCAGGACGCAGACGAGCGTTGTCGTAGAAAAAAAGGAAAATAAGTAGTGAAAATAAAATATATTTGACAATTTATGAAATGGTAGCTGCAGCAGGATAAATTAATAATTCTGTTGTGTTTCCTATGGTGAGGGTGGAGAACCAGAGACTTTTTTTACGGGTTAAAATCTATGTTACAAGTGCTTCGATCCTAATTTAAATGAATAGTTTTCTTTTATTGTATTTATATCTCACCAGTCTTAAGCAACGACTCAAAGTACTAGTCTTTCGGTGTTTTACAGGAAACCTTTCTATTTTTAAGAGCGCAATACTTGCGCACATTCTCCGAAATGAACTTGAACCAGACGATCGGCTGATATCCACCCCTTTGTTGTTGACGTTCGTCGTATTAGTCGCAATAAAAGTGAAATATTTTTGTTAGCATTCGTCTTTCCATCCGATAGCAATGTTGGTGTCTTCAAAGTAAGAGTGAATAAGCTATTATGAAACTAAGCAAATACACTTCACTGTCTTCGGCTGCATCACCACTTTCCATCAGATGAGATAGTAGTCAAATATGGTATATTATAGTGGCAAATATCCTGCATATAATAGTTGCCACAATTTATAGGTTTATAGGTAGGCAATTATATTTTTTATTATTACGGATTGTTATCAGGAAGAAGGCAAATATCCGCTCTATTTGCCATAGTTGTCATGCTTGGCGGGTGGATTCGCAACCACAATTTGTTCTAATTTTGAATTGTTATAAAAAAGATGTTGTTTTAACCTCGTGTTTCATTTTTCGATATATATTTTTGATTACCTGTATCCCATAAATGCGGACACGGTTAGATTATGAAAAATGATTTCTGAGACGTTGGCGAGTTAACTATGAAATGAAAATGTAAAAGTGAATTATGACGTTAAAGATTAAACAAAACAAATTTGTAGGGAACTTACTTACACTAGCCTTTTCGTAGGATAATCGAAATACTGGAATACATTTGGAAAATGTTATCAAGTCGACCCAAAACTTCAGCGTTGAATAATACGAAGGGACCGTTATCATCCCGATAGAAATATGGGAATACCATTTACATACATAATAAATTTACATAATATGTTATGTTAGGTTATTTACCAATTTTGATGTTCCCTTTGATGATATTAGAACATTTTAGTTCTAAATATATTTTGTTCGCTTTCTTATTAATTATTTTCAATAAATCAATCATCATCATCATTACAGCCCTTCAAAAATACACTGCTGAACATAGGCCTTCCCAAAGGAATGACACAAAGCACGGTCCTGAGCCACCGGCATTAATCGACTCCCTTATCCATGTCTTACCAGGTTTTGATAACATCTTAATAAAAATAAAAAAAACTGCTGTTACCAAGCGTGGTAACTATGGCAAATATTTCCATTTTGAGGCAATGTATAAGGGTAGCCTATGTTCAGCAATAAATTTCGATGAGATGTTATGATTTTGATGATGATGATGTGACGAAATGGTGTGCCTAGCACTGGGGCGTATGTAGACTCTTTCTTTATTCTATATCTTTATCCATTGCTTGTATAAAATATTATACTTTTACTTAATAAACTTTCCTCTTTCTACACATATTATTATGTAAGAAATTATACCAATCCTAGCACTGTTAAAAAAATTGAACGTTTATTTTAGTGTAATTTTAAGTTTCATGTCTACTTTCAAAATAAGTAATAGGAATAATAAAAAATAAAATCTTCCATTAAAAGATGTATACAGCTTTAAAAAAAATAAGAACGGTAAACTAACTTGTTATGATTAAAAATCTTAGCATTAAAATGCTAAGATGAAAATTACCAACACGGCGCTTGGATACCATTTACGTGGTGAAATCCTCATGAACATCCACCGCTATGAAGGCAACGGGGAGGTTACTCCGTTACAATAGGCTACGCCGGACTATGCGTCAACTCGAGTTACTAACTCGAGTTAACACGAGTTGCGCTTAACTCGAGTTAACTCGAATTGGATCCCCCTAACTCGAGTTTAGGCGGCTGTACATGACCGGATCAAGTGAGCCAGCAAAATAGTAAGAGCGCGATTCACTCGTTGTGTGCACGCTTTGTGTTTCAAAGAGTATATTTAGCTACAACCAAAACAATTTTTACTTAGAATTTTATAATAGCTAAGTTATGTAATTTAACTTCTTTTATAATTTTGATTAATTATGATCGATATAATAATGTAAGTCACAGACCTATTATTTGAATACCCGAAAAGGGTGGTTAAGTTGTAAGATACGTCATATTTTAAATTAACGCCAAATGTCTTCGAGCTTAAACTCGAGTTGCGTGAATTTCAACTCGAGTCGTAATTTTTCCGAGTTGGCACATCTATACGCCAGACTCTTGGTGGCTAAAACCCTATGGTGGTACTTAACAGCGCAAACAGTGGATTCTCATTCTATGCGACCGAAGCCCCACTATCCCTTTGCATAATAACCACCTTCCGGAGTTAGTACATGCTTCACCCAGTACCCTCGCAGTGCCATCACGATACCTATACACTAATTCCAAGCCTTCGTTCACCTCGAGTTAACATTATTAGACGTTCCAAAATTTCCTCGATTGCCCGTGTCTCTAGAGACACTAGAACATCGTCGGTGACAGTATGACCGATACTTACTCGTACGCCTTTATTTCGTTATCTCCGAGTCAGCCAACTTCAAATATAAGATATAGGTTTGTTGGCACTCTGTAGGGCTAGTGGAATGCTTCACTATTTTTTGTTATACGTATTCTTTTACCCAACTCTTACTCTTCAAACCTTAACACAACAGTGACTGCAATGTTACTGTACGGTGAATATGGTTTAAAAGGTTATTATGGAAAATAAGTAAGAAGAAATAATAGACATATTAATTAATAAAAGAGAAGATTGTATAGCGAACGTGAGGGTAATATTGTGGTCATCCGGTTAATATAGTCACTTTCTTATAATTCAAAAACTACAGCCTTGTTTGCATAGATGGCTCTGTGATACGATAGCTCTTCTTAAGTCAATCAAATAATAAAGGGTCAAAAGGGCGCTGCTTTATCGACGCTTTTTTGACTGTTGACAGTATCTATAGTAAATATGGTCATTATGTGTTTTTATTTTAAGCTGATTTTTTGAAGTATTTCTTATTATTGCCAAAGCTTGTTTGCTATTTCTTTCTTATTACATTAGTTATAGTATACGACTTTGTGTTTTTGTCTTCCTCCTAGTTTTCGTTGTATAGGGCGGATAAACTTATTACCATATGTGTAATAAAATACTAATATTACACATATTATGATATTACCCTCACTTGCCTTATAAAAATTAATAAAGTTGTGTTATGTCAAAATAACCTGCTATAACCGTGTTTTTTTTTAGTCGGGACCTCAATTGATACATTCAAGACGAAGTTCTAGTAGAAAACCTACTTAATGTGTGTCCATCATGATGACCGCGTGAAATATTGGTCAAAATATTTAAATATGAAGCAACGGGTTATTTGCATCCGAAGCTAACGTCGAAAAAACTAAAAAGCTAACCCTGTCTCTGTACTCAAAATAATTCCGTTTATCTAACATTAAGTCATGGCCTTCGTTTGATGTTATTTCCCAAAGCTTAGTGTGGTTAATTTTATTTATTTATTTTAATAGACCTATTATATATTTATAGCCAACAGTTATTTCAATTAAACATATAAATATTATCCTTCTTACAATAAATCTTGATAAATATAGCAACTACTTATAAGTAAACACCATTTGCTAGGAAGTAAAGCCATTTAAAGCTGACAACAAATATTATATTCAAATTTGGAATTCTAGAAAGAGCGCGTAGTTTAAATAAACCTATGGTAAATTAATTTTAAATATAAAAATTTTGACGGCCATCGTTACGTCCATAGAGAAAGACCAGCAACACGGTCCGCCGGTGGTCCGTGTTGCTCTATGGTTGAATTGATCTCTATGAAATTCCAGCGTTTATCATTAGATAAACGCTGGAATCTCATAGAAAATAAATTAAAATGTTGTAGTCAACTGTTATAGGAAACTAATTTCTTAGCTTTACGTTATAAATACTAATGTAAGGTGCCACATAGACTGTTTTTGTATATGTTTAGTTTTCGTAAGCATATGAAAGTTGTATTTCGACTTTGCATTATCATTATTGTTTCACCGAATACCATTTTTGGCCTAAACCGAAGCCGAAGCGTTTGTGCTTAGTTCTAGCTCCAGCTGAGTAGAGTAGTACATTTTAGTCTTACTGTTTTTGACACATAATAGAAACACAAATAACAAGATGTAATTTTTACTAGAATAACTTAGAATTTGTCGTTTTGGTTACTTAATCAGATCCTCGGTTGATTTTTGCGGAAGCCGAAGCTCAACCCGAGGCTAGGGTCCATCCCCAAACAAGCGGTATATTTTGGTTTCTTTCGGTGTGATCATTGTCGAACTTAACCTATCTGGGTAAGGTTAATTGTGAGATTAAATTTAATAAAAACGCACCTTATAAATAAACAAATTTATTGTAAAAATTTTTCATTCTTAAAATTAGGTGTAACTGAGTAGCCTTCCAATTACGTTGACTAAATATTCACTATCAATGGCAGTGTATTTTCTCAACTCCCCGAGTCTAGTGAACAACCTGTTAACAAAATTATTTAAATGAGAAGAATATTATTTTTGCAGCACACGCTTCGTTTTACTACACAATTTTCATATAGTGTGCTCGCCTAAAAAATTATAGTGCCCGAGCAAACTGAATTCAATTACCACTGGCACCATTAAAACTGTTAGTTGCATTTTTGTGATAATGTATTATGTACTCGGCGGTAAAGGAAAACTGTATGAGCAAAACCTGCATATCTGAGACATGTAATGGCTGTTAAAATTGTATCAAGAGTGGTGAATTTCTCCTTGTCTTTACCCTCTCCTAGAATTAAACGAGAACCACTTATTTACTTTAAAATTAATATTAAAACAAATAACGCACCATGATCCGGGCAATAATGACGACGCCGTCTCCGTTGCCTTTGGTCGTCGCAGGTATCTACGCATGTTTCCTCTAAAAAGGTAATGTTTATAAAATTTATATAATAAAGCAGATAATATACCAACTTTTTCCCCTAATACTAAATGGTGATTTACATATACTACATTCGAAAATGTTGAACTCAAATGCACATTTTGCACAATGTTTTACACAAACAACGTTAATAATTTTGGCTCTGTACTTATAAACCTCCATGCTTAGCAATGTAAACAAAGAAAAATCTAGAAAAATAAGGAACACATTGCCACATAATATAGCTGCGATATAAATGTGTCAGCTGGACCGGGGAAGGACCACGCTCGCACATGATACCATTGTGAAATAAAAGAAAAGTACTGCTGTTTCGGAACGAGGGGGTGACGACTACCGAAGACCGTTTCAGTAACGAGACATCTTATCTTAGTTATCAGGGGTCATAACACATCTGCGTTTCGATTTCTAATGAAGGATAGATGTAGGTGTCTATGGATAACAGTGTCCACTCACCATCAGGTGAACTGTGCGCTCATCTGTAATCCTTCTTTTCTTAAAATAATTATTACTCTAGTTGACGCAATCAGTAGTAGATTCAAAATGGGAAAAACTTAAACTTTGTAAAGTATCTATTTCAAGCACAAATATCACTCACGAAATCATTAAATCTTAGAAGTATTAGTAAAATAAAGTCTAAGCCAACTATTTATTTATATATAATAACATACCATCACAACATGAGGAATGTGCAGGTGGAGCAGCGTCATCATCATGACGTGCTAAGGCTCTTAATTGAAGGGTGTATGCTCTTGATCCAGCTCCTGTGATTCCGGGGCCACCAGCAAATGTGGCGTATGGACTTATTTCATAAACATCTAAATGAAGGGGTTAAACATTTTAAAATCGTAAAACTATACTGCTTTTGATTTTATGTATTTTATTTAAGTAAAAACAATTTGCGTGTTGTATATCATTTAAAATGAATTTGAAGTGTTAACATGACTAGACTAAAATAGAATAAAATATCTATATATGTTTAAAATAATGTATCATGATATATATTAAGAAATAAAGATATTACCTGGTGGATCCGGAAGCAACTTAGGTGTCGGATGAGGTGGCTCGCCGTATGTACCGCAGGGTGTTTTATCAGCGTTGGTTGCTATTCGTGCTACTACACCATCACTTCTATGTCGCAAATAGAAATTGTCAGTTTTAGAATAATACATTTTTTATAGGATCGGGTGACAAATGAGCACATAGTCCACCTGATGGTGGAGTGGTTGCTGTGGCCCATAGACATCTACATTTATCCTCGTTTGCGAATCAAAATGCACATGCGTTGTCACCCGTGAGGACTAAGATGGAATGCCTCTTTTCCAGTAAAAAGGCTCTCCGGTTCTCTACACTCACCATACGAAACACAGAAGTGGCTGCTATTTTACGCTGGTATTCTGTGAGAGCGTGGTCCTTCCCCGATCGAGCCGACCCATTAGTGCTACAACTATACTACATAATATAGCTGCAGCATGGCTCTACCACATTTAAAATAATTGCTCGATTAATTAAAATAATATAAAGTACTACATGAAAAACTATTTTAACCAACATTTGTTCAAAATAATTTTATGCATTCTTGCAACACCAAACAAAATATTTGTTATCTTAGGAATGAGTCTAGGTGCATGCATACGTTTTTTTAACTTACAACTGTTTAGTTGTATGTGAAATTTCTATGGAAATGTAAAGATTTTTAAATTTACTCACTTACGGTCCGACTTATAATCTTAGATAATCGATTACTTAAATAATGTATTAATTATCTTTAAATATCTATAAATTGCCATTTAGTGAAATAAGGGAGAGAGATTGAGAGAGGAAAAAATTTTCAGACTAAAAATTTGACACCATTTTTTAAAGATAAATTAACTAATATTGTCATAATTTTCTCTACTATTAAACTACATTATTTTCTCCATCATAATCACATCAAAACAAAATACATTGTTATTGTAGGTTGTGTTATATTGGGTTTTTATACTTTCATCATTCTAGTAGTTTACCTCTTACGTCTCAACAGAATAGCCAGTATAGTTAACGCAGCTAGAGAGAGAGCTGCACACAATGCCAGTAATACTGCTAACTCTCCTGCTGTGGCAGGAAACGGAGCATCAACTTCTTCAGCGAAGCTTCCCTCGAGTGGTAATGTAGTAAATTCGTACACTTCTCGCGTCAATCCTGCTTCATTTGATGACCGAGCTACTACGCGATATCTTGCACCTGGTGTTAATCCTATAACGTTAAAGCACCGTTATGTATTGATGTTGATTTTCTAACACAGCGACAACGTTCACGTAATCTAAACTATGTGGAAGTTATTAGTACCTCAAAATTTTGCGATATGATTGAAAGAGTATAACAATATTTCGAAAACTGATAACAATTCTTACCGCTTAAAATAACTTCTCCTCCAACCGGCACATCTCTTGCTCCTATTGCGCCAGGGCCGGCCCATTCTAGTTTTAACGCAACTGGTCCACATCCTCCATCTGACCACATACTAGTATCAAATTTGGCATGTGTTGCATTGGCTCTAATCCACCTGTTGTCAGGTGGTGCAGATGGTGGCCCGCCAGAAGTTCTCACAACTATCTCAGTTCCAGAAGCACCACCAGCCGAACCATATACCCGATACGCAGAGCCACATCGTAACCCACTTAAAGTGGCTGGACCTGGATTTGCAGGTTGTACTCGCCATTCTCCCTAAAACAGCATTTTAGCATAAAAATAAACTTCCTTATCACAGCAAAAAGTTTTGATTATTTATTTACCTCTGGTGCAGCAAGCCTCCAGTGCAGTGTGTAAGCTTTAGGAAGCGCATGTCCAGGTGCTCTTGGAGTGGGTCTAACATCAAGTTCAAGTTCTCTAGATCTTGCTTCTAATAAAGCTAAGCTCGGTGGTGCTGGTGGGCGTAATACAATGACCCGCCAGGTCACAGAATCTGAACCGTGTGGATTTTCAGCAACGCATGTGTAATTATCAGCATGTGACAATTCTAAGCCTAAAATGAAAGTGAAAATTCAAGAGCCAAATAAATAACTTTATATTTGATAAAATACTCTTATATGCAGTAACAATACCTTTTATTAGAAGCGCATCTCCTTCCAAGTGGAATGGTGGAATAGGATGAAGAAGATTACCAGCACGAAGCCAACGTTTGGCTGGTGGTGGTACACCTCCAACAACACACCGTAAGGATAGTGAACTTCCAGATGATTCCATAGCTAAGCCCCCAAAGGATGATATTCGAGCTGGCGCTAAAAAATTTTTTGTATAGTAAAAGTTTCTCATCATCTATGTTCAAATATTTATTGTTTAAACTTACCTAATGCACTTGTTTGGCAAGCGACTACTGTTGACGGTGGCCCTTCGCCAGCACTCGTAGCAGCTCTAACCCATGCCTCATAGGTTCTACCTGGACGAAGTCCTCGCAGTGGCTTCATACACTCTTCCCCTTCTATACACGCGTTTATCCTAGACACATTCGGTTCTTGTGTTCTACAAAAATATGTTTCATGCTGGGTTAGCTTTAACCAATTCACCTAGAGTCTCATGAAATTATTTTAAAAACCTTTTTAGCATATACAAGCATATTAACTATTAAACGTACCCTGATAAGTCTTTGACATAAAGAGTGTAATGAGTCAGTTTCCCATTTGGTTGTAAAAGTGGCAACCATGATGCCCTTAATGATCGCTCGCTCAGTGCTATAAGTTTCATACCTCCAGGTGCACTTGGAACTGTAAATGAAAATTTTAAGAATCGTAAACGTTGTATACATTAACGCACACTTAAAATATATATAGGTACAAACTCTCACTCTACATACCGTCTTCGTCGGTACGGCACGGCGTCGGTACGTAAGGTAATGGTTGTCGTGGACCCCATAATTCCCAGAATAATATTGTAACCTGTATCGGGTTTCGATAATCGATCTGCAGCACTTAATTAGCACATAATTCCTTGCTATTAATATTTATCGTATATCTAGTAACGTCATCAGCGTTGCTATCGATACGTTTTGCCAGCAACGCAAATTTTAATGGTAATTTTTAAACTTGGTACTTAATTAGCACCTAAAAAGTATAGTAATTTGGACTTTTTCTGAAAGCAATTTTGATTTTATTTTGATTTTCAGGAAATCTGAATTTTGCATCTGCTATGTTCTGAATAACGACTTTATTTTTATTAGGGGCGCCTTGTTATTGCGTATATTTGCAGCACCTAATTAGCACTTAATTCCTTGCTATTAATATTTATCGTATATCTAATAAATTCATTGCGTTGCTAGCGAGACGTTTTGCTAGCAACGCAAATTTCAACAGTTCGTTGCGGTGAAAATTTTAGAGCACCTAGTTTTTAAATTTGGCACCTAATTAGCACCTAAAAAGCCCCTAATTTTGGACTTTTCCAAATGCATATTCCCGACTTTGCGTTGCTAGCGATACACAACTGATTTTATTCGATAAAACGTTGGAATCTTAATTTTTAAGCGATAGTAGAACATACCTTGCGCTTTCGCTTAAAGCATGCAATACTATAACTACTAATGAACCTACAGTGTATACAATATTTATCTTCGTATTTGTCATTACTCAAAAGTTGCTAAGTACTTCAAAATTTATATCAGAAACGTAGTTTAAAACAATGCGTAAAACATTTTTGCAATTGGAAGCAGGTGTGCGAAATGCTTTAATTTGATGTATTACAAGCATAAATATTTAGGTGCGAGAAACCTTGAAGGGAGTATATTTCGTTATGTGTATGATATAATTTCAATGCGTCGTTTTTTGGCTACTGGGCGCTCATCAGTGTTATTATCTCCATCGGCATTAGCGTAGACATCAAAGTGACCGTTAGAAAGATCTTGGGAAAAAGGTCACCATTTGATGGGTTGCTTTTCTGTACAAAATTTGGCATACAGGTTGCTATTTCGATACACTTCAAATACAAATGGATATATTTGACCGGCTGCAACTAACTCGAAGAAACCGCCATATGTAAAGTGTTGTAACATATCTAATGTATACTCTTCTTTTGTACCATGATTGTTGCCATGATGGTCATGAGACATAACAGCAAATTCATCCTAATTGTTCGACATATGACGCAAAATTTCTTACGAATATCCATGGAGCGTTCTTGTGTGCCGTACAACAAATAAGAAAGCATACGGATAAGGCATGCGTCATACCCCACTATTGGTACAATAGGAAGGTTTATTAATTTCCCATTGATGTCAACCAACTCTGCTCTCATTTTTAAAAATAGACACAGACAAATCTATGCAAATAAATGAAATTGAAGTGTCTGTTTTTAATGTCAAAATTACATTTTTTTACTAAATGCATATGAAAGTAAATACGGTACTTATAACTAAAATACAATTATTAAAATTTTTGTCTGTCTGTCTGTCTGTTTATTCCGGCTAATCTCCGAAACGGCAAGACCGATTTTGAAGGGACTTTCACTGACAGATAGCTAATGTCATAAGGAGTAACTTAGAATACTTTTATTTTAGAAAAATATATAGGGTTCCGCGCAAAAATACTAAAACCCCAAATAACACGCGGGTGAAGTCGCGAGAAACAGCTAGTTTATAAATATAAGAAAATTGCAAAAACCAATACACACTAAATTAAACTTCTAAGACAAACTACTAGCTACTTAAATATCTATATTAAAACAAAAATAAAACTATATTATTATATACAATATATCAAATACAGATATTTTTGCAGTTAAAACTAAAAACCTATATTATACACTAACAAATGAAACTCAAAGAATCTTATTTAATTATTATAACAAAAAAGGAAAAAGAAGTCAATTTTATTTGTTCTCGGATTATTTGAATGAAAAACTTACCATATACAAGTCGTGGCACGTAAGTCTAGCGCTGAACGAAACGTGGAGGGTAGACACACGAATTGAATTGCACGAATGCGCCTGGAGAGCCAATCAGCACGTGCAAACGATCGCAAGAGCCAATCACCGCAACTTATGCGTAATAACGGTCACCGCTAGATTTTCGTGCCGCTACTTATACCTTCATTTTCCTTTGAAAATTCCTAGGAAGTCTCTTAGATTACCTACTTAGCGAATAATTGCGATTGCTGTATAATTTGTTTGTAAGTTCATTTTCACAATTTCATTAGAATATTTTAAGTGTAGTTAATTTAATTTCTTTTTCATTTGTTGTTATAATTTTTTAACAGTGGTAGAGCCACGCGGCGGCTTTTGCTGTCGTACGGATGGGTCGGCTCGAACCGGGGTGGTACCACGACCTCACAGAATACAAGCGTGAAGTAGAGGTTTACCTCTGCGTTTCGCTTGGTGAGTGCAGGTGGCTGGAGGCCCTTTTTACTGGAAATGAGGCATTCCATCTTAGACCTCACGGGTAACAACGCATCTGCATTTCGATTTGTAATAAAGGATAGATGTAGATGTCTATGGGCCGCAGCAACCACTTACCATCAGGTGGACTGTGTGCTCGTTTGTCACCCTCATCCTATATAAAAAAAATAATTAAATAAGATTCTTTGAGTTTGATTTGTTAGTGTATAATATATGTTTTTAGTTTTAATTGTAAAAATATCTGTTTGATATGGTGTGTATAATAATATAGTTTTCTTTTTGTTTTAATATACTCGTAGTTATTTAAGTAGGCGGTAGTTTTCTTATAAGTTTAATTTAGTGTGTATTGTTTTTTGCAATTTTTTAATATTTATAAATTTGTCTGTGTCTATTTTTAAAAATGTTTTAGGTGGTAGAACCATGCCGCAGGTATATTAGTAGTACAGTTTTAGCATAAATGGGTCGGCTCGACCAGGGAACGCTCTCACAAAATACCAGCGTAAAATAGCAGTTAATTTATGCTGTTTTCTGTATGGTGAGTGTAGAGAAACGGAGACCCTTTTTACTCGAAAAGAGGCATTCAATCTTAGTCCTCACGGCTGACAACGCATCTGCATTTTATTCGCAAACGAGGATAGATGTGGATGTCTATGGCCCACAGCAACCACTTACCATCAGGTGGACTGTGTGATCGCTTGTCACCTTATACAATAAAAAAAAAAGATTTGACCAAGGAATCACGTTGTCCTATACAAACTTTGCCCCCGTTTTTCACCCCCTTTAGGGGTAGAATTTTAGAAAATCCTTTCATATCGGATGCCTACGTCATACAAATTACACATAAGTTTCAGGTCTCTACGATCAGCGGTTTAGGCTGTGTGTTGATCCGTCACTCAGTCATTCAATACAAAGCATTTTTTATGTATAGATTAGTGTATCTAGATGTATGTATGCCATGTTTTTAACACCTTGCATTTTTTTCATCTCACTGCATATTGCATAAACTAATATCGAATACTGTATTCTCGATGTTAAAGCAGAGAATGAAAAATTAGCGTGTACAGTAAATTGGAACGAACTACCTGAATGGTGAATTTTAATATACCTATTAAATTTAAATGATCTAAGTTATGTATACAGATATGGCTATTATATTTCACGATGCGATGATTGGTATGTTAAATAATTATTAATAAAATAGCAAACGAGATTATTTTTCACACAATAAGTTACAAATATTATTAAGATTATGCAAAAACGAGACGTCAGTAACTTAGTTAGCACCCCACTCCGAGGAAATATACATCCTTTGTCCCCTTTGAAATACTATACCGCATTTTCAGATCGGTCATTTGCACCGAATCGAGTTACGCTTTAGAGAAAATCGCACAATAAAAGAAGTGTGTAAAGTGAGCAGTATGTAGGAAATCTCAACTATAAGGAATTATATGATAGAGAGAAATTGCTCAAAAATCTTAACGGTTTTGAAGATAAAAAAAAACTTTTTTGAACATTTTGGAAGAAAGATTAATTAACTTAGCCATGAATTACCTATGTAACTGAACTAAATTTCTTTTTCATCGTCATCATTATTACAGCCCATCATAAGTCCACTGCTTAGCAACGGCTTCCCCCAAGGAATGCTTACGGCATCAGGCTCCTAAGTTACCTGTAACTATCATAACCTATCTAGTGTTGATTTGAAAAAAAATATTGACATTTTTGCCACACGATATTTTTTTTCTGGGCAGAAATAAGTATATTTTATTTCATCGATTACCTGCTCACAGTGTAGTGCAGGTCGTCACTCCATCTAATAAATTACTTACAAATATTTATGTTTTCTACTTCTTCATCTTCAGCACGTAGAAGTACATAGCTGAATAAGTACACAAGGCCCATAGAAGAGCCTATGTGCCTTGTGTACTGACGCTTGATACTTCCCGTCGTCAGTTTTGAGTGTTTGCCTGGCGTAAACGATAAGTTATTCCACCATTTAATGGCAGCTATTCTATTTCTCGTAGTCACAGCCTCTATGGAAATAATACCAAATAAATTCGAAAATGATTTTGTCATTACGACTTGATATTTACTTGATTAATTTATAATAACTAGTGGTCGCATGATTGTCGAATTTCGACAGTAATTCGATCAATTTTAGGCTTGTATATTATGCAAGCTGTATTTCACTTTCAAATGCATACTTTTATATAAAACACAGATATGTAGCATATAAATTATAAAATCAACACTTTTTTTTCCCTAGACATACTCTCCACACACTGTTGAAATAAAAACATTTGAAATCACACAAAATTCAGAGTTTATTCAAGTCTGTCAGGAATTATTTGTTGGCAGCATTGAAATTCTTTGGCGACAATCTCTACCCTGTACGCCTGTTTGACCACACATTATTAAGTGCTTGATATTGAGTTTGGATTAATAACATACATATTATACTTGTACTTACTCTAAGACACTGGCAGTTTGAATTTGTCCAAGCGACATCATCATTTATCATCATTACAGCCCTTCACAAGTTCACTGTTGAACATAGGCGTCCCCTAAAGAGTGTCACAAAGCACGGTCCTGAGCCACCTGCATCCATCGACTTCCTGCATGTCTTACCAGGTCCTCACTCCATCTAGTGGGGCGGACGCCCTACATTTCGTCCGCCGGTTGTCGATTTTTCGAGCTATATAGCCGGTCCATTGCCACTTCAGCTTACTAATCCATTTGGCTATGTCGGTCACTCTGCTTCTACTGCAGATATCCTCATTTATAAGTTAATCACGCAGATAACCTCCAAACATAGCCCTCTCCATAGCTCGCTGAGCGAACTTGAGCTTCCTCATCCGGCCAGCAGTGAAGGACCATATCTCAGATCCATAGGTCATCACTGGCAACACGCACTGGTTGTACAATCCAGTTTTGTGGTTTTGAGGGTGTCTGATGTGAAGATGTGTCGTAATCTCCCGAACGCTGCCCAGCCGAATTGAATCCGTCGGTTGACCTCTCGGTCGAAGTTGGACTTACCTAGTCGCACTATTTGTCCCAGCTAAACATATTCGTCAACAACTTTGAGCTTAGTGCACCCAAAAACTAACGGCATAGGTGTAACATGGACGTTAAACATGATTTTTGTTTTGTTCATATTCATCTTAAGACCTATCCGTTGGGACACACTATTGAGGTCATTAAGCATAGTGCTTAGGTCCTCCAGCGATTCTGCCATAAGGATTATATCGTCGGCGTTAATGCTGTATCCTTGCCAGTCCAGTAGCTTCCGTTGCAGCGTCTTCCAATGCAGCGGTGAAGAGTTTCGGGAATATTACGTCACCCTGTCTTACATTTCTCCGCACTTGGATAGGTTTTGTACTCTGGTTCTGTACTCGGATAGCCATCGTAGCCCAATTGTACAAACACTTCAGCACTTTGATATACCGACATTCTACTTGGCACCGCTGGACTGGACTCCGTCCCAAATTTTGAAGGAATCAAAGGCTTTCAACGCGTAGACACAGCTCAGAAGGGAAATCGGTTTGTAGTTCTTCAAGAGAGCGTTGTCGCCTTTCTTGAAGGACAACTCTACTTCACGCCTCCGGAGTAGTACCTCCATGAAAGACGGAGTAAAAGAGCTTCTGAAGTTTTTTATCTCAGACTGACGTCCGGGATATCATCGGGAAAACTGTTGGATAAGACTTGCTCTTGGATTGTTACTCACACTTTCGTGTGGCTTCAACGATGACGTGTACAGCTGCCCATAGAACCTCTCAATCTCACTCAAAATTTCAGGTGTCCCGGAAACGATGCTGCCAATTCGGTCTTCAGCTTCGACAGATGGCTATTTCTGGCAGACAGATCTCTAGCAAAGACTTTGAAGCCCTGGTTCCGCTCGATTGCTTCTTCAATACGAGCAGTATTAAAGTTGCGTAAGTCCCGTCGCATGCATTTGGATTTCTGTCTGTTCAGTTGCCTGTATGCTATCAAATCTACTAAAGACTGCAGTTTCATTTCCCGTTTAACAGCCATGAGATTAAGAATGTGATCGAAGAGTTTTTGTGCTCTTCCGCAGTGGATCTTGCAAAACTTAGCTCCGACCGCATAGACAGTTTCCACGAGCTTGTCATTTAAATCGTTCACTGCATTGCAATCTTCTAGGCACTGAAAATGGTTTTGTAGCTCACTAGCTGATAGGTTTTGGGACTTTGGATTAGAGCACGAGGAGGAGGTAGCGTTGACTTCATTAAACGTGAGCTCTCCAACTTAATGTTTAGGTACAGTGTGACTCTCTCCATTCGGTGATCGCTGCCGGTTGTCACCCTTGCGATCACTGAGACATCACTGAACAGTTGTCGTCTGGTCGTCATAATGAAGTCAATATAATTTTTTGTTCAATCGTTGGGGCTCGAAGAGGTCTACTTCCTGTGGGGCCGCTTCTAGAAGAAAGATTTTATCATAAAGAGACTCTCTTTCTCCATGAATTCGGCCAGCTGCTGACACCTAGTGTTCCGTTGCTCTATTTCAAATTTCACTACCTTCAGCTCACCGTTCTTTCTTGTGTCTAGTTTTGCGTTGAAGTCCTTATAGTGGGTTTTGGAGGAACGCATGGCTCTAGATATATCTTCATACATTTCCTTAACCTCCTCATCGGGATGTACTGAGATTGGTGCGCAAACCTGTATGACTTTCAGCGAATACTGATTGATGATTCTGAGTATAAGGTACGCAACCCCCGTTGACACACTCTCAATCTTTACAACGTTGTTAACGAGAGACTTGTCGACGATAAATCCGATACTTCCTTGCGACAGATCGTCGCCCTCCCGGTAATAGCACAAATTGCCGGATTCGAGGATTACCATATCCTCCCCCTCTCTTCGGACTTCAGGTAATCCTATAATATTCCAGAGGAACTTGTCTATCTCTTCTACCAGCTTCAGAATCTACTCGTCAGTCTCAAGGGTGCGTACGTTTTATGTTACCAAGTAGAGTCGTTTTTGGTGGCCACCGAATCTCTACCGGAGATTCTTAGCACCCCCTGCCGCGACATTACCACGGTCGCCACCGTAGCCAGGAATATCGGGGCTGCCGGGGTCTGGGGGCCGTTTATTAGTGTCATTGCTCATTGGAGGTATATTGCCATAGTTACCACGCTTGGCTAGCGGGTTGGCAACCGTAGTTTTTTTATTGCTTTTTGCTGTTATGAGAAAGATGCTGCTGCCCATCTTCTGAATCAATTTCCCTCTGTCGCCTTTCACGACAGCCACGGCAAGACATGGGGTGGTGGGTATTCTTACCCGCCACTATACGGGGCGACAATTATTTGTTATTCACGTGGTAATATCAAATTGGTAGTATGAACGCAAACAACCTACGATTTATATAATTTGATTTAATGTATTTGTAACACATATTGTGCACTCTTTGTTCACATTAACTATGCCTAACCTCACACTCATCCGTGCGCGCAATATGCTATACTAACAAAAGGAGTAATAAGTTTTCCCTTCACATGTTAATATATAGATTTGTCAAGTACATTAAGTAGTAAAACTAATAGTCATCAGCCATAGTAAAACATTATGTCCCTACATATGAAATAGGCGTTTTGTACGGTAGGAATATAAAGTCAATTTTTGTTTGTAAAATATATTTAATCAATCAAAGTATGCCCCGTTGTTATCTATGCACTTTTGCCATCTCATAGGTAGTTCATTGATCCCTTTACTAAAAAAAAACCATGGGGGCGAGAATCAATAAACCCTTTGAAGGCGGTTTGGACTGCCGCATCGGAGTTGAATTTTTTTCCTTGTAAGAAGTTGTTCAAACTCCGGTAAAATGGTAATCTGTTGGAGCAAGGTCCGGGGAGTACGGTGGATGTCGCAGACATTCCAATTGTAGCTCATCTAACTTAGTGGTTGTTTGTTGTGCAGGGTGTGGTCTTGCGTTGTGCTGAAGCACAGTGGCCTAGAGCGATTGACCAATCTCGGTTGTTTAGCAGCTAGTTCTTTCTTCATGGTTTGTGGTTGCAGACAATAGATATTTGTCGTAATCGTTTGGCCAGATTTTAGAAAGCTGTAGTGAATGACACGGGCGCTAGTCCACCAAACACTCATAAGTAACTTTTTCTAAGACAATTTTCGCTTAGGGCAGGATTTGGCTGGCTCTGCAGGGTTCAGCCATTGCGACGAGCGCTTTCGATTATCGTACTGTATCCACTTTTCATCACAAGTAATGATTCGATTTAAAATCCCTTCATTATGGTGTCGGTTGAGCAAAGTAACATAGCAGTCAATGCGTGTTCGTAAGTTCGATTCACTCAATTCATGAGGTACCCATCGTTCAAGTTTTTTTTTTTACTTTACCGATTTGCTTCAAGTGGGTTAATACAGTTTTATCACCCCGAAGCCAGCTTCCACAATAGCCTTTAATTCTTCATTTTCCACTTTGGTCTCCGGCCGTCCACGGGGTTTGTTCTGAAGGTCAAAATTTCCAGAACAAAAACGTTGAAACCAAAAACGTATCGTGCTTTCTTTTGCGACACCGGCGCCGTACACATCATTAATCCTTCGAGCTGTTTCTGCAGCACAGGTGCCACGGTAGAACTCGTAATATACCGATATTTAATGTTTTCCATTGTGCGGTAATAAGCGACGCCAAAGAAAAAAATAATGAGGAAAAAACAAATGAATGACTGTTTTAAAAACTCGAATGTACCAGCTAATTGAATTTATAAATTTGAATTTCTTCATTTTGTTTCATTTAATTTTGATCAAAGTGGTCAGCACAACAAAACGCTAATTTTATATGTAAGGACCTAATATTTTGATTCGAAATTTGCTTTTTTTTTGCGAAATTGCCTTTACTACAGCGGTGAGAGTTGAAGCGCCGGTGACATTAGGGCGGAGCGTGTAACGCTAGGGTTGATACCGACCCGAAATGAAATATTATAGACTTGTGCCAAAGAAAATACATAGTGGGTATATGTTATATAATATAAACTTATGTATTTAGGTAGTGAAATATACGATCAATTTTAAATCAACTTTTATTACATATCTTTATAGATGAGGAAAAATTAAATTTCTGACAAAACAAAATATGCACGACAGTTAATGGTAATCTTAAATAATAATTAACCAACACTTAGTATTTCAGTACGCAATAATCAATATTACCTACAACCCTTTAAAAATTACTTACTCTTATATATTGTTGACTTTTTCGATGACTTTTATAATTTTTATTATTATTTCTAACAATTAAAAAAATTTGTAGCTGTATGTATATTTTTTTAGAAAACCCATAGGGAAGCATAGATAGATAGATAGATAGATAACAATTAATTGTACGCCAAAAAATAACATAAATATTAACAAAAAATGAGAAAACTAAATGTGGTACAATGGATGGTCTTATTATACGAGCGATCTCTTGCAGACAACCTTTGGATGGAGAGGTTTGCAAGAAAACAATAAAAACGTACAAAAGGGTATATAAGTACATAGATAAGATGAATACGTACATACATATTAAGATATATGTACATATATATATATATATATATATATATATATATATATATATATATATATAAATTCATTTTGATTTGAATTGTAATTTTTACTATACAACTGTTTGATGTCCTTAATAAAAAAAATATAAATATATATTTTTTATAACTATAAATATATAAAATTACAAATATATACTTTTAAACTATTATATATAACATAAATGTGCCATACATATAAATAAATATTGTAACTAAATAAAGGTAGAATAATTATATACAAATGAATAGGCATTATTTTTGTATAAAGCGCAGCCCTCAGCCAGGGCAGTCGGCGACGGCCCGTTCCACGCCCCGCGCGCCAAACATAGCCGCAAGTGATTTACGTGCACACATGCTTAAGTGTTGTTTCTTTTTGCGTAGTGTATATATTCTTTGCCTTTACGAAGCACTTTTTGAAAGAAAAAGAAAGACAGCTACGCCATCGCTTCAACAAGACCCAAGTGTCCTAAGATCAAAAGAAATATGCAGTTATAGTTTCTTAATATTATGCGTACATACTGCAAAACAAAGTCATGCTCGTTAATTCGTCAGTCGATCTGGTGAATACGCATGTCGTAAACTCTTTGCACAAACATTTTCGGCTTAATTAGGGTGGGTAACGGGAAGACTGGGAATGTTAATAGAATATCAGCATTATACGGATATACCAAACTATGAAATATCAACAACATTACAACACTTTTCGTAATTTCGCTTGCTTTATAACAGGTCGAACGAAGAGCAAACTGAATTAATGATAACACAGAATTTGAAAATCATTATTTGCGAAAAATTTACTTCGAAAGCGTTTTCATTATTCGTGAAAAATTCTTAGATAAATAAATGTGATGCAATGTTAAATTAATTTTAATATATATTCAAAAAAAGGAGGAGGTCCTCAATTCCACTGTATTTTTATGTGCGTTACCTCAGACCTTTTTTCAGGTGAACCGATTTTGATGATTCTTTTTTTATTTGAAAGCTGGTACTAACATGTGGTTCCATGTAAATCTGATCAAGATTTAACCAGTAATTTTTAAGTTGTCCATAATAATGCGTATTTAATTGACTTCGACTACATTGATGATGTTCTCATTTTATTTATATTGAAGTCAGCTGTACAAAATTTTTAATTTCACCACTTGGGTATTTATTCACCAGACATCTAATTTTTATTTAAATTATAATCCAATATGAAATTACATAAAATAATTTTATCAACATCAAGTGTCAAACGCAAGGACCGATAATTTTCCCTACCCGAAATGTCCGAGTAACTTATACATTTCTCGACTTATCGTTTCTAATTATCGTTCACTTCTGAACCTGTTGCCGGAATATCGAAAATTATTTTATATGAAAAATACCAAGTAACATGATTGGTAATTATCGGCAAAGGAAATGGGATGAAAAATAATACAAGGAACTGTTGCTTGCTTAAAAACCATACATAATTGACCATGAATAAAGGTCACATCTGAATTTTGATGATAATATTTGGATGCCAATAGCCCATGGGAATGAAGTGATCGCTACTAAGGTATTTTGAAAAAAAAAATTACGTGGACGTCCGAATGTTGATTTTGTATGTGATCACGATAACTCCCGAAAATTTGACGTATTTAGACCGGGTTTCTTTATTAACTTCAGAATTACATCAACTGGTTCCCTATTTCATATCAATAGCCTAGTACGCGTCGTTTGTTAATAAAGTAATTTTCAAGTTTTACAAGTTATATTGCTATTATTATTGCAAGATGACGTTGTGACCAGGATTAATAAAGGAATGCTTCGGTGGATTAGTCATGTGGAAAGAATAAATGAGGAAAGAGTGACAAAGCAGATTTATGTTGCAGAGGTGAAAGACAGAGCCGGGAAGGGATGCCCTAGGTGAAAGTTTATCGACCAAATTGGCGATATATTGAAAATGGGCCAAATTAAGAATACCTTTATCCGACGAGCGGATCGTGCCAAATGGAAGTTCATAGTCTGTGCCTACCGCTCTGGGTGACAGGCGTGAGTGTTTATATATATTGCTATTAAAATTTAAAGGCACCTTAATTTTTTTCTTTAGCCCTTGATAGACAAAGGACAAAAATGTACCGTACAACCTATATCGATTTTATAATTTGTGTAATCGATTTATTTTGGTAAACATTATTAATCTTTTCCCTGTAGGTGTAGGTAACACAAGCTGTTAAAATAATTTAAATTATATTAATAAAAAATTAATTAAAATAATTAAATTAAATTTAAAATACGTAAATTACATATTTTATAAAAGCCAGAAACACAATAAATTTTTTCATCAAAAGTAAATGATATGCTCATGAGGCGTGCACTTTTGGATTTTCCAAAATATTTCTAATTTGTTTTATGTTGATAACTGGGTAACATATTTGATGATAAGCTGTTTTCTTTTCCAAAAAAAGTCCCGCTGGTTTACTTGCTGGTTTTTCCCAGGACAGAGATTTTTTTCCGAACCATTGGTAAATTATAACAGATATCTTATACATGAGAGTGACTTTCAAGAAGTATAATTTATAATCTTTAATGAATAAAAAGTTTCTGTTTCTGTTTCAATAAAATTTTTCAATAGTATTTTCACTATTATTATTATTAATACAGCCTATCGTGAGTGCACCACGTGAGCACCGACCTAATTTGCTTCAAAACATAGTTCTGTGAATAGACTTATGTAGATACACCAGTATATTCTAAGTCTGTGTACACTGCAATTATTAAATTATCTATAATATTAAATTATCTGTGGCATATGTTCCAAGTTAATGTTGCGTTAGAGGTATGAGAATATAATATTAGATTCTTAAGCCTACTCTTTCAGTTAGTAAGTTCTGTCAAATACGGATACGGATTATGTCTAGAAGTGGGACATTTATAAGAGGAAAAAAGCGAAAACTAACTAATATAAGAAAGTTTGCTACAAGCTTTTCTTCTGTTCAACCCGTAAACATGGACATTTTAAACAAAGTTAATTTTACTTTCAAAGCGTTACTTAGAAACTTAAAGACATCTGATGCATGTGACAAATTTAATTTCAACAAGTTGTATGTTGTGAGTTCAGACAAATGTCTTTCAAATTAACATCACATTCACATTTTTAGTGTAATCAAAATAATGAAATGTTTGGAATTCCAAGCAAAAATTATATTTTACGAATGTTAGCAAGTTGACCTAAAATTTCAATGTTTTAATGCTTTAGGGACCATTATCCGTTAATTAGGAGAGCGAATATAAAATTTACATGCAAATGTGAAACGTAGGATTATATAAGTTTCTTACTAATGAATATGCAGTTTTATTTAGAGAAATTAAAATAAAATCATATATTTTTAACTAATAGTATGCAGGACGCAGACGAGCGTTGTCGTGGAGAAAAAGGAAAATAAGTAGTGAAAATAAAATATATTTGACAATTTATGAAATGGTAGCTGCAACAGGATAAATTAATAATTCTGTTGTGTTTCCTATGGTGACGGTGGAGAACCAGAGACTTTTTTACGGGTTAAAATCAATGTTACAAGTGCTTCGATCCTAATTTAAATGAATAGTTTTCTTTTATTGTATTTATATCTCACCAGTCATAAGCAACGACTCAAAGTACTAGCCTTTCGGTGCTTTACAGGAAACCTTTCTATTTTTAAGAGCGCAATACTTGCGCACTTTCTCCGAAATGAACTTGAACCAGACGATCGGCTGATATCCACCCCTTTGTTGTTGACGTTCGTCGTATTAGTCGCAATAAAAGTGAAATATTTTTGTTAGCATTCGTCTTTCCATCCGATAGCAATGTTGGTGTCTTCAAAGTAAGAGTGAATAAGCTATTATGAAACTAAGCAAATACACTTCACTGTCTTCGGCTGCATCACCACTTTCCATCAGATGAGATAGTAGTCAAATATGGTATATTATAGTGGCAAATATCCTGCATATAATAGTTGCCACAATTTATAGGTTTATAGGTAGGCAATTGTATTTTTTATTATTATGGATTGTTATCAGGAAGAAGGCAAATATCCGCTCTATTTGCCATAGTTGTCATGCTTGGCGGGTGGATTCGCAACCACAATTTGTTCTAATTTTGAATTGTTATAAAAAAGATGTTGTTTTAACCTCGTGTTTCATTTTTCGATATATATTTTTGATTACCTGTATCCCATAAATGCGGAAACGGTTAGATTATGATAAATGATTTCGGAGATGTTGGCGCGTTAACTATGAAATGAAAATGTAAAGTGAATTATGACGTTAAAGATTAAACAAAACAAATTTGTAGGGAACTTACTTACACTAGCCTTTTCGTAGGATAATCGAAATACTGGAATACATTTGGAAAATGTTATCAAGTCGACCCAAAACTTCAGCGTTGAATAATACGAAGGGACCGTTATCATCCCGATAGAAATATGGGAATACCATTTACATACATAATAAATTTACATAATATGTTATGTTAGGTTATTTACCAATTTTGATGTTCCCATAGATGATTTTAGAACATTTTAGTTCTTAATATATTTTGTTCGTTTTCTTATTAATTATTTTCAATAAATCAAGAGCAAAATATTATTATTATTATCATTCATCATCATCATTACAGCCCTTCAAAAATACACTGCTGAACATAGGCCTTCTAAGGAATGACACAAAGCACGGTCCTGAGCCACCGGCATCAATCAACTCCCTTATGCATGTCTTACCGGGTTACGATAACATCTTAATAAAAAAAAACTGCTGTTGCAAACCGTGGTAACTATGGAAAATATTTCCATTTTGAGGCAATCTATAAGGGTAGCCTATGTTCAGCAATAAATTTCGATGAGATGGTATGATGGTGATGATGATGATGTGACGAAATGGTGTGCCTAGCACTGGGGCGTATGTAGACTCTTACTTTATTCTATATCTTTATCCATTGCTTGTATAAAATATTATACTTTTACTTAATAAACTTTCCTCTTTCTATACATATTATTATGTAAGAAATTATACCAATTCTAGTACTGTTAAAACATATAAATCCGAGTGTATATGAATCAAAATAAATATTATTTCTTAATCTACTACTATACTTTATAAAATTGAACGTTTATTTTAGTGTAATTTAGTTTCATTTAACTTACTTTCTTTCAATAACTTACTTTCAAAATAAGTAATAGAAATAATAAAAAAATAAAATTTGTAATTAAATTTAAAAATTAAAAGATGTATACAGCTTTAAAAAAAATAAGAACGGTAAACTAGCTTGTTATGGTTAGAATCTTAGCATTAAAATGCTAAGATGAAAATTACTAACACAGTGCTTAGATACCATTTACGTGGTGAAATCCTCATGAACATCCACCGCTATGAAGGCAACGGGAGGTTACTCCGTTACAATAGGCTACGCCAGACTATTGATGCGTCAACTCGAGTTACTAACTCGAGTTAACACGAGTTGCGCTTAACTCGAGTTAACTCGAGTTGGATCTCCCTAACTCGAGTTTTGGCGGCTGTGGATGACCGGATCAAGTGAGCCAGCAAAATAGTAAGAGCGCGATTCACTCGTTGTGTGCACGCTTTGTGTTTCAAAGAGTATATTTAGCTACAACCAAAACAATTTTTACTTAGAATTTTATAATAGCTAAGTTATGTAATTTAACTTCTTTTATAATTTTGATTAATTATGATCGATATAGTTATGTAAGTCACAGACCTCTTATTTGAATACCCGAAAAGGGTGGTTAAGTTGTAAGATACGTCATATTTTAAATTAACGCCAAATGTCTTCGAGCTTAAACTCGAGTTGCGTGAATTTCAACTCGAGTCGAAATTTTTCCGAGTTGGCACATCTATACGCCGGACTCTTAGTGGCTAAAACCCTATGGTGGTACTTAACAGCGCAAACAGTGGATTCTCATTCTATGCGACCGAAGCCCCTCTATCGCTTTGCATAATAACCACCTTCCGGAGTTAGTACATGCTTCACCCAGTACCCTCGCGGTGCTATCACGATACCTATACACTAATTCCAAGCCTTCGTTCACCTCGAGTTCACATTATTAGACGTTCCAAAATTTCCCCGATTGCCCATGTCTCTAGAGACACTAGAACATCGTCATCGACAGTATGACCGATACTTACTCTTACGCCTTTACGTCGTTATCTCCGAGTCAGCCAACTTCAAATATAAGATATAGGTTTGTTGGCACTCTGTAGGGCTAGTGGAATGCTTCACTATTTCTTGTTATACGTATTCTTTTACCCAACTCTTACTCTTCAAACCTTAACACAACAGTGATTGCAATGTTACTGTACGGTGAATATGGTTTAAAAGGTAATTATGGAACGAAAGTAAGAAGAAATAATAGACATATTAATTAAAAAAAGAGAAGATTGTATAGCGTACGTGAGGGTAATATTGTGGTCATCCGGTTAATATACTCACTTTCTTATAATTCAAAAACTACAGCCTTGTTTGCATAGATAGCTCTGTGAATCGATAGCTCTTTTAAGTAAGTAAGTAGCTCGTCTTAATCAAATAATAAAGGGTCAAAAGGGCGCTGCTTTATCGACGCTTTTTTTACTGTTGACAGTATAGTAAATATGGTCATTAAGTGTTTTTATTTTAAGCTGATTTTTTGAAGTGTTTCTTACTACTGCAAAAGCTTGTTTGCTTTTTTTAATACATTAGTTATAGTATATGACTTTGTGTTTTTGTCTTCCTCCTAGTTTTCTTTGTATAGGGTGGATAAACTTATTACCATATCTGTAATAAATTACTAATATTACACATATTATGATATTACCTTCACTTACTTACTTATCTTCACGCACAATCCCTGACGGGGTAGCCAGAGAGAACAGATTTCGCCAAGTGTCACGATCCTTACATACCTCTTTCACCTTCACTTGCCTTATAAAAATTAATAAAGTTGTATTATGTCGAAAGAACCTGCTATAACCGTGTTTTTTTAGTCGGGACCTCAATTGATTTATAAGTACAAGACGAAGTTCTAGTAGAAAACCTACTTAATGTGTGTCCATCATGATGACCGCGTGACATATTGGTCAAAATATTTAAAAATGAAGCAACGGGTTATTTGCATCCGAAGCTAACGTCGAAAAAACTAAAAAGCTAACCCTGTCTCTGTACTCAAAATAATTCCGTTTATCTAACATTAAGTCATGGCCTTCGTTTGATTACATTGCCCAAAGCTTAGTGTGGTTAATTTTATTTATTTATTTTAATATACCTATTATATATTTATAGTTTTATAGCCAACAGTTATTTCAATTAAACATATAAATATTATCCTTCTTACAATAAATCTTGATAAATATAGCAACTACTTATAAGTAAACACCATTTGCTAGGAAGTAAAGACATTTAAAGCTGACAACAAATATTATATTCAAATTTGGAATTCTAGAAAGAGTGGGTAGTTTAAATAAACCTATGGTAAATTAATTTTAAATATAAAAATTTTGACGACCATCGTTACGTCCATAGAGAAACACAAGCAACACGGTCCGCCGGTGGTCCGTGTTGCTCTATGGTTGCGTCCATGAAATTCCAGCGTTTATCTAATGATAAACGCTGGAATCTCATAGAAAATAAATTTAAATGTTGTAGTCAGCTTTTATAGGAAACTAATTTCTTAGCTTTACGTTATAAATACTAATGTAAGGTGCCACATAGACTGTTTTTGTATATGTTTAGTTTTCGTAAGCATTTGAAAGTTGTATTTCGACTTTGCATTATCATTATTGTTTCACCGAGTGCCATTTTTGGCCTGAACCGAAGCCGAAGCATTTGTGCTTAGTTCTAGCTCCAGCTGAGTAGAGTAGTACATTTTAGTCTTACTGTTTTTGACACATAATAGAAACACAAATAACAAGATGTAATTTTTACTAGAATAACTTAGAATTTGTCGTTTTGGTTACTTAATCAGATCCTCGGCTGATTTTTGCGGAAGCCGAAGCTCAACCCGAGGCTAGGGTCCATCCCAAAACAAGCGGTATATTTTGGTTTCTTTCGGTGTGATCATTTTCGAACTTAACCTATCTGGGTAAGGTTAATTGTGAGATTAAATTTAATAAAAACGCACCTTATAAATAAACAAATTTATTGTAAAAATTTTTCATTCTTAAAATTAGGTGTAACTGAGTAGCCTTCCAATTACGTTGACTAAATATTCACTATCAATGGCAGTGTATTTTCTCAACTCCCCGAGTCTAGTGAACAACCTGTTAACAAAATTATTTAAATGAGAAGAATATTATTTTTGCAGCACATGCTTCGTTTTAGTACAAAATTTTTATATAGTGTGCTCGCCTAAAAAATTATAGTGCCCGAGCAAACTGACTTCAATTATCACTGGCACCATTAAAACTATTTGGTTGAATTTTTGTGATAATATATTATGTACTCGGCGGTAAAGGAAAACTGTATGAGCAAAACCTGCATATCTGAGACATGTAATGGCTGTTAAAATTGTATCAAGAGTGGTGAATTTCTCCTTGTCTTTACCCTCTCCTAGAATAAAACGAGACCCACTCAGCACAAATAAATACTTTACTTATTTTACTTTAAAATTAATATTAAAACAAATAACGCACCATGATCCGGGCAATAATGACGACGCCGTCTCCGTCGCCTTTGGTCGTCGCAGGTATCTACGCATGTTTCCTCTAAAAAGGTAATGTTTATCAAATTTGTACAATAAAACAGATAATATACCAACTTTTTCCCCTAATACTAAATGGTGATATACATATACTACATTCGAAAATGTTGAACTCAAATGCACATTTTGCACAATGTTTTACACAAACAACGTTAATAATTTTGGCTCTGTACTTATCAACCTCCATTCTTAGCGATGTAAACAAAGAAAAATCTAGAAAAATAAGGAACACATTGCCACATAATATAGCTGCGATATAAATGGGTCAGCTGGCGGGCTATTCACAATCGTCTCGGAAAGCGAAATCGACTCGGATTCGATAACTTCTCGCACCGAAACCAATAAACGCTATTCACATTTAATGTTCGGATAAAGGTGACTTAGATACATCCCATAACTATTGTATCGTCATTTAGTTACATGCATTTACGAATTTTGTAGATAAATAGGCATTTTGTATTTTTTTTTTTGAGTAACGCCTGAACAAAAACATAAGGCAATATTTTGGTGTTAGCCATTGATATCGAATATAAAAAATATATAATTTAACTATATAATAACAAAAAAACTGAGATATGTCTCGTTTCTGTCGGATCTGGGTTTTTTCTATGGGGCGTGACCGTACTTCTTTGACGTTTGTTTTCGATAATTGTGACAGTTTGCACGAGAACTCTATATACAGGGTATTTTTGGAACGCTCCCGAAAACTAAGACAGGCGACAGCACCAAGTATACCTTTGATCATGGGTCACAAATAAATTTGATCCTGATGAAAAAAAAATCATATTTTTACAACGTTTTATTAGCTTTATTCACGCGCCATCATGTTAGTACAGCTAAATGAATCGATAATTTCATAAAAAAAATCATGAAAATACTGAAACATAAAACCAGCAGTGGAAACTGAATTGATATCACCTGACTAATGGAGGTTAATGTACGCGCGAACGGTGAAAAAAGAACGCTGGCCTTGAACTTGGGCATTGAGCGATTTATCACATATAGGTACGAGGGGGGTGCGACGGGGGATCAATCCGCCAGTATTACTGTGCCTGCATGCTATTGGTTCACGCGCTTTGTTCGCTCCAAAAATACAGTCGCATACACAGCTTACTTTGCGACTCGCGACGATGTTTTAAAAAGGAAGGAAACAAAAATTATTTATATCTATTGTTTTATGACTAAACTAGTGAACGAAAAGGTAAATATGATATGAGAAGGTGAATGGGGAAAATTGTGCAGTAAAGTGTTGAGGGAGAATACCGAAAAAATTACCATGTGATCGACCTGATGACGGAAGCTCAAGCGAAGATGAAAGTGATGATGAAGTAGCATCCAGTAATACCAACACACCATCAACATCTGACTTTCATGTGACCCAAGACGTCATAATGGACGGCGTGTCACCCTTAAGTTTTTTTTGTTACAAACTACTTTATATTTTACGATAGAAATAACAAATAATGCTCAAGTAAACATTATCCATTTTTAATTCCCACCTCTTCCAAAGTTCTAAGTAAATAGTAAAACACCTATTATGATTCCACAATTAAACAATTAATTACTATAATATTATAAAACAATAGCCCAATACCATGTAGTACTTTAGAACGCGACTGTACCCACACTTCCTCCGCTGTCGACCTGTATCTAGCTCGGTACGAAACAATGGTATGCGGTCGGAAGAAAAAAGGGCGCATCTAACAATTTTTGAATAAATGAGTTAAATATACCATGACTCATGATAAGAAGGCGCATCTACTAAATTTTTTTAATATTCACAAATATCAATATTTTAGAAATTATCGTAAGGATTTTAGACGTAACTGTTGATCACAGATGACATCTTTTTATTAGAAAAGACTTCAACATAAAAGAAAAGACTTATTTAACCAGTGGCTACGTCATCTTTAACAATATTTGCATCGATTACTTAAATTTCAATTATTCTTGTCTTTTTATTCTATATCTTATTATTAAGAGCTTATATCTTATTACTAAGAGCTGGTGTTTCACATGTGGTCCCATATAAATTTGATCGAGGTCAGACCAATAGTTTTTGAGTCATCCTTAATTATTTATATTAAAGTCGGTTGTACAAAATTTTTAATTATTATCGTAGTAAGTCTTGTATGATATCCCCTTTAAAATCATTACTCAAGAGTTGCGGGTTGTTATTTTTTGTGTCTGACTACCAATGCTTTTCTAATATTTACTAAGAAAAAAGTAGTAAATTACTATTAGCGTCCTTTCAACTTCAAATGACCTTTCCAAAATATGTAAAAATGTTAAATGAATGGCAGTTTTTTTTATTTATTAGGTTGGGAAGACGCAAATAGTTATATGCGTCTTTCCTTCGATGTTTTTGTGTTGCCAGGTGTATTTTTTAATCTAAGATGAAAAGGAAAATTCGTTTTATTTAAATAAATAAACAAATTATCAAAAAATAAGTTCGTCCTTAAAATCTTCATGTCTCTACGTACATATTTCAATTTTCATATAGATACCTTTTAATATACTTTAGACACGGGGTCTGAAAGAAAAATTCATAAATTTATTTTTTATTTCCATTTTACGTTTTTGTTAGTTGCGTACTTCTTTATTTCGTATGACGGCAGAATGTAACCCGGCCGGCTCATGTCGCCTCGCAGAATGTAACCCGGCCGGCTCGTGTCGTCACGCTGTGACGCAGTAGGTTTCCGTTTATTCGTCGGGGTTCGTTATTAATTGTAGTTTTTGAAACAGTTCCGTGTTGATTTTGTACACGCGTGCGCGAGCGACAGTTCAATCGTTTTGTTTAATAAATTTACTTGTGATTACGTGTTGATATTAAAGTTTTTGTTACGTTTTTGGATTCTTTTTTGTTTTAATAATGCCTAACGCGTACGTTTATAGTGGTCAACATGTTAGGTATCCGAACCTAGGTACACGAAGTATCGCTAAATAAATTGTTAAGACGTCGGGATCGTACAAGTGTGTCATACTGTACAGTGCACAAAGTGTTGAAGCGTAACCAATGCGCCCATACAAATTGCACAAAGTGCAAGCTTTAGTTCCCGGCGATCACGACCGCCGACGAGTTTTCTGCCGTTGGTTATTATACCAGCAACAACGTGTGCCTGGTTCCATTGAGCACATTATCTGGACGGATGAGTCGACATTTACCAGAAACGGCCTGTGGAACCGAAGAAATACACACGTGTATTCAGAGGTTAACCCGCACGCTGTTCGACAAACCGGGCACCAAACCCGATGGTCGGTTAACGTATGGGCAGGTTTATTTAAGGATCGCATACTGGGACCAGTGTTTCTGACAGAGCGACTGAACGGACAGCGATACCTAAACTTTATAAATGAACAGTTGGTTGACATTTTAAACGACCTATCGTTGGCTGAATATCGCCGCACATGGTTCCAACATGATGGTGCCCCTCCACATTTCGTGAGGTTCGTCCGTGAGCGCCTCAATGAGTTATTTGATGATCGCTGGATCGGCAGACTAGGACCACACGCTTGGCCACCTCGCTCACCAGATCTGACTCCGTTAGACTTCTTTTTGTGGGGTATGTAAAAGAAAGGGTTTTTAATCGTGAATGTGATAGTGCTGAAGAAATGCGCCAAAGGATCGTGGATGGTTTCGAGAAACTACGTACGGACTGTGTCGAAGACCACACGATGATGCCCCGCCTGCACCCAAATCTACCTTGAAATGAATGGAGCACAATTTGAGCCGCATCTCATAAGACCACGGAGGATTTAGAGCGGTAAGCTGTTTCATACCTATTTTTTTTTAAATAACTTAGTACTAGACTAATCTGAATAGGTACATAACTGAATACATGAGAATAATAAACATACACGATGAATAAAAACTCATGACTCCAACTTTGGTTACATTTCATTTAAGTATTTTTTCATTAGCGGGGAATCGAACCAGTTATTTGGGTTATTTAACCTGTAAATTCGGATTAAAGTGGCTAAGTGGAGACAAGCACAGTGGCAAAATAGTAGGTTAAGTAGATAAGTAAGGTATTTAGACAAGTGTTGTAAATTATTAGATATTGTGGTTTGGCCCGCTAGTTGCGGGCCGCGCGAATTTGCGTTCGCGCGTACATTGACCTTTCAGTCAGGTGATATAAATTCAGTCATTCCACTGCTGGTTTTATGTTTCAGTATTTTCATGATATATTTTATGAAATTATCGTTTCATTTAGCTGTACTAACATGATGGCGCGTGAATAAAGCTAATAAAACGGTGTAAAAAGTTGATTTTTTTTTCATCAGGATCGAATTTATTTGTGACCCATGATCAAAGGTGTACTTGGTGTTGTCGCCTGTCTTAGTTTTCGGGAGCGTTCCAAAAATACCCTGTATATATATGCTGCTTTGTGAAACGAGACATTTCTCAGTTCTTTTGTTATTTATTATATAGTTAAATTATATATTTTTTTGTAATCGATATCAATGGCTAACACCAAAATATTGCCTTATGTTTTAGTTCACGCGTTACTCTAAAAAAATACAAAATGCCTGTTTATCTACAAAATTCGTAAATGCATGTAACTAAATGACGATACAATAGTTATGGGATGTATCTAAGTGACCTTTATCCGAACGTTAAATGTGAATAGCGTTTATTGGTTTCGGTGCGAGAAGTTATCGAATCTGAGTCGATTTCGCTTTCCGAGACGATTGTGAATAGCCCGGCTGGACTTGGAAAGGACCACGCTCGCACATAACACCATTGTGAAATAAAAGCAAAGTACTGCTGTTTTGGAACGAGGGAATGACGATTACCGAAGACCGTTTTGGTAACGAGACATCTTATCTTAGTTATCAGGGGTAATAACACATCTGCATTTCGATTTTTAATGAAGGATAGTTGTAGGTGTCTATGGGTCACAGTGTCCACTCACCATCAGGTGAACTGTGCACTCATCTGTTATCCTTCTTTTCTTAAAATAATTATTATTCAAGTTGACGCATTCAGTAGTAGATTAAAAATGAAAGGAACTTAAATTTTGTGAAGTATCTATTTCACGCATACGAGTATATGTAAATATCACTCACGAAATCATTAAATCTTAGAAGTACTAGTAAAATAAAAAGTCTAAGCCAACGATTTATTTATATATAATAACATACCATCACAACATGAGGAATGTGCAGGTGGGGCAGCGTCATCATCATGACGTGCTAAGGCTCTTAATTGAAGGGTGTATGCTCTTGATCCAGCTCCTGTGATTCCAGGGCCACCAGCAAATGTGGCGTATGGACTTATTTCATAAACATCTAAATGAAGGGGTTAAACATTTTAAAATCGTAAAACTATACTGCTTTTGTTTTTATGTATTTTATTTAAGTAAAACAATTTACATTTTGTATTTCATTTAAAATGAATTTGAAGTGTTAACATGACTAGACTAAAATAGAATAAAATATTTATATATGTTTAAAATAATGTATCATGATATATATTAAGAAATAAAGATATTACCTGGTGGATCCGGAAGCAACTTAGGTGTCGGATGAGGTGGCTCACCGTATGTACCGCAGGGTGTTTTATCAGCGTTGGTTGCTATTCGCGCTACTACACCATCACTTCTATGTCGCAAACAGAAATTTTCAGTTTTAGAATAATACATTTTTTTATAGGATCGGGTGACAAATGAGCACATAGTCCACCTGATGGTGGAGTGGTTGCTATGGCCCATATACATCTACATTTATCCTTGTTTGCGAATCAAAATGCAGATGCGTTGTCACCCGTGAGAACTAAGATGGAATGCCTCTTTTGCAGTAAAAAGGCTCTCCGGTTCTCTACACTCACTATACGAAACACAGCAGTGGCTGCTATTTTACGCTGGTATTCTGTGAGAGCGTGGTCCTTCCCCGGTCGAGCAGACCCATTCGTGCTACAACTATACTACATAGTATAGCTGCAGCATGGCTCTACCACGTTTAAAATAATTACTCGATTAATTAAAATAATATAAAGTACTACATGACAAACTATTTAAACCAACATTTATTCGAAATAATTTTATGCATTCTTGCATAATAAAATATTTGTTATCTTAGGAATGAGTCTAGGTGCATGCATACATTTTTTTAACTTACAAGTGTTTAGTTGTATGTGAAATTTCTATGGAAATGTAAAGATTTTTAAATTTTCTCACTTACGGTCCGACTTATAATCTTAGACAATCGATTACTTAAATTATGTATTAATTATCTTTAAATTTCTATAAATTGCCATTTAGTGAAATAAGGGAGAGAGATTGAGAGAGGAAAAAAAATTCAGACTAAAAATTTCACACCATTTTTTAAAAATAAATTAACTAATATAGTCATAATTTTCTCTACTATTAAACTACATTATTTTCTCCATCAAAATCACATCAAAACAAAATACATTGTTATTGTAGGTTGTGTTATATTGGGTTTTTATACTTTCATCATTCTAGTAAGGTACTTATTTATAATTTACCTCTTACGTCTCAACAGAATAGCCAGTATAGTTAACGCAGCTAGAGAGAGAGCTGCACACAATGCCAGTAATACTGCTAACTCTCCTGCTGTGGCAGGAAATGGAGCATCAACTTCTTCAGCGAAGCTTCCCTCGAGTGGTAATGTAGTAAATTCGTACACTTCTCGCGTCAATCCTGCTTCATTTGATGACCGAGCTACTACGCGATATCTTGCACCTGGTGTTAATCCTATAAAGTAAAAGCACCGTTATGTATTGATGTTGATTCACACAGCGAAAACGTTCACGTAATCTAAACTTATCAACTATACAGAAGTTAGAAGTTAGAAGTTAGAAGTACAGAAATAGTATACAATATTTCGAAAACTGATAACAATTCTTACCGCTTAAAATAACTTCTCCTCCAACTGGCACATCTCTTGCTCCTATTGCGCCAGGGCCGGCCCATTCTAGTTTTAACGCAACTGGTCCACATCCTCCATCTGACCACATACTAGTATCAAATTTGGCATGTGTTGCATTTGCTCTAATCCACCTGTTGTCAGGTGGTGCAGATGGTGGCCCGCCAGAAGTTCTCACAGCTATCTCAGTTCCAGGAGCACCACCAGCCGAACCATATACCCGATACGCTGAGCCACATCGTAACCCACTTAAAGTGGCTGGACCTGGATTTGCAGGTTGTACTCGCCATTCTCCCTAAAAAAAAACATTTTAGCATAAAAATAAACTTCCTTGTCACAGCAAAAAGTTTTGTTTATTTATTTACCTCTGGTGCAGCAAGCCTCCAGTGCAGTGTGTAAGCTTTAGGAAGCGCATGTCCAGGTGCTCTTGGAGTGGGTCTAACATCAAGTTCAAGTTCTCTAGATCTTGCTTCTAATAAAGCTAAGCTCGGTGGTGCTGGTGGGCGTAATACAATGACCCGCCAGGTCACAGAATCTGAACCGTGTGGATTTTCAGCAACGCATGTGTAATTATCAGCATGTGACAATTCTAAGCCTAAAATGAAAGTGAAAATTCAAGAGCCAAATAAATAACTTTATATTTGATAAAATACTGTTATATGCAGTAACAGTACCTTTTATTAGAAGCGCATCTCCTTCCAAGTGGAATGGTGGAATAGGATGAAGAAGATTACCAGCACGAAGCCAACGTTTGGCTGGTGGTGGTACACCTCCAACAACACACCGTAAGGATAGTGAACTTCCAGATGATTCCATAGCTAAGCCCCCAAAGGATGATATTCGAGCTGGCGCTAAAATATTTTTGTATAGTAAAAGTTTCTTATTATTATTATCATCTACGTTCAAATATGTTTAAACTTACCTAATGCACTTGTTTGGCAAGCGACTACTGTTGACGGAGGCCCTTCGCCAGCACTCGTAGCAGCTCTAACCCATGCCTCATAGGTTCTACCTGGACGAAGTCCTCGCAATGGCTTCATACACTCCTCCCCTTCTATACATGCGTTTATCCTAGACACATTCGGTTCTTGTGTTCTACAAAAAATATATTTCATGCTGGGTTAGCTTCCAGAACATAACCTTAACCAATTCACCTAGAGTTTCATGAAATTATTTTAAAAACCTTTTTAGCACATACAAGCGTATTAACTATTAAACGTACCCTGATAAGTCTTTGACATAAAGAGTGTAATGAGTCAGTTTCCCATTTGGTTGTGAAGGTGGCAACCATGATGCTCTTAATGATCGCTCGCTCAGTGCTATAAGTTTCATACCTCCAGGTGCACTTGGAACTGTAAATGAAAATTTTAGAATCGTAAACGTTGTATACATTAACGCACACTTAAAATATATATAGGTACAAACTCTCACTCTACATACCGTCTTCGTCGGTACGGCAAAACTGCGGAGCCGATAATGGACCATCTCCCGCGGCGTTATGTGCGCGAACTCTTATTTCATATTCCGCATATGGTGTTAAACGAGACACTATTGTGTCTTCACCCTAAAAATATTACAAAGAAATGAAATGACATCAACAAGTTATTGCATATTCTTATGGAAATACGAAACAATGATATCAAACGTCTCATTTCAGAGATTCTTTTAGTGAGCCAAAATTAAATAATGAGTTAATAAAAGTTATTTAATCCTAAAGCTTTATTGATTTTCTATCCTATTTATAAAATTTCACAAAATATTAAAAGCTTATCGTTATATAATACTAATAAGTTAGATGGCCTACCGTCCCAGATTATGTAAGACAGTTTTGCTATAGCAATTGTAAAACTGTTGTGTATTCATCATCATCATCATTACAGCCCTTCACAAGTCTACTGCTGAATATAGGCCTCCCCCAAGAAATGCCACAATGCACGGTCGCGAGCCACCTGTATCCATCGACTTCCTGCATATCTTACCAGGTCCTCACTCCATCGCCACTTCGCCTATCGGTACGAGGCTGCCACTCAAGAACCTGTCTTTCCCAACGGTTGTCGGTTCTTCGAGCTATATGGCCGGCCCACTGCCACTTCAGCTTACTAATCCGTTGGGCTATGTTGGTCACTCTGGTTCTATTGCGGATATCCTCATTTCTAAGTTTATCACGCAGAGAAACTACGAGCATAGCCCTCTCCAAAGCTCGCTGTGTGACCTTGAGCTTCCTCATACGGCCAGCAGTGAAGGACCACGTCTCAGATCCGTAAGTCATCACTGGCAACACGCACTGGTTGTACAATTTCGTTTTAAGGTTTTGAGGAATGTCTGACGAGAAGATGTGTCGTAGTTTCCCGGACACTGCCCAGCCGAGTTGAATCCGTCGATTGACCTCTCGGTCGAAGTTGGACTTACCTAGTCGGACTATTTGTCCCATGTAAACATACTCGTCAACAACTTCGAGCTTAGTGCTCCCAACAACAACCGGCATAGATGTGACATAGACATTGAACATGATCTTTGTTTTGTCCATGTTCATCTTAAGACCTATCCGTTGGGAGATACTATTGAGGTCATTGAGCATAATGCTTAGCTCCTCCAGTGATTCTGCCATAAGGACTATATCGTCGGCAAATCGAAGGTGAGTGATGTACTCGCCATTCATGTTAATATGCGGTATTAATCCTTTTGAGTAAAGTTGCTTGAAAACGTCTTCCAATGCAGCGGTGAAGAGTTTCGGGGATATAACGTCACCCTGTCTTACACCTCTCTGCAGTTGGATAGGTTTCGTACTCTGATTCTGTACTCGGATAGCCATCGTAGCTCTACTGTATAAACACTTCAGCACTTCGATATACCGACAGCCAACGTGGCACCGCTGAAGGGACTGCAGCACCGCCAAAATTTCGATGGAATCAAAGGCTTTCTCATAGTCCACATACGCCAGACATAGTGGCAAATTGTACTCTTCGGACTTTATATTGTGTTTATATTGTATGTTGTGTATTAATTAATATTATTTATTTCTTTATTTTTTAAGTATAATAAATATTGCTAGCCTCGCACTGGCATAGCACCACTGCTGAACATAGGCCTCACGCAAGGCTTGACTGAAAAGAGGGAGGGCTGGAGGGCGAGAGGGAGAGTTGGAGGGCATTCCCATTCTTGAATTACCGGTATTTTTTTATAAAACTAAAGTAACAAACTAACTAACCGTATACCTGATAGTAAGTGACTGTTGCAGTTCATGGATACATTCAAATAACTTCGAAAAAACTGGCCAAGGGCGTGCCGGGCCACATACAATATACAAGTTGGGTTCCGTAGTTGCCAGTCATAATACGTGGGATTTCTTGATAATGAGCATAATAAGTGAGTCGCGGTTTGACCGCTACAACGACTAAAAATAGGCCTACGATGGTAACTGAAGGACTTATTTTCAAATCAGGTTTATATGGAGTAGTATTCAAAAAAGGTTTAAAAACTTTTCAATTCTGAAAATAATACAATCTACATCAAATCATTCACAAGCCAAGTCCGTACAAAGATGGTCATAGTTGGACCATCTTTGTACGGACTTGGTTTGAATACTATCTATATATTCTTGGCAGTGCACCCTAAGATATATATGAGCCTAAAGAACCTTCCCGTAAACCATGACTGCCCCAAAATTTCGTGAGGGTTTCCCGCGTAAACCAAGAGTACCACGAATGAAACTGTATGATGCTATATGATTGTTTTTTTTTATAGGAGAGGGGGCAAACGAGCATGCGGCTCACCTGATGGTAAGTGACTACCGCCGCCCATGAACAACTGCAACACTAGGGAGGGAATTGGAGATGCGTTGCCGGCCTTTTAAAATGGAGTACGCTCTTTTCTTTAAGGTCCCTAAGTCGTATCGGTCCGGAAAAATCGCTGATGGTAATCGATTCCACAAGGAAGTCGTGCGACGAAGAAAACATCTTCTAAATCGCACAGTGGTGGACCGCCAATCATCCAGACGGTGTGTCGGGAGTTCTGCCGCTATGTGCGTTCGTGAAATTTGGCGGCTGGGATTAATCCGAACAATTCCTCAGAGCACTCCCCATGGTAGATGCGAAAGAAAATGCAAAGAGATGCAACATCTCTTCGCAGTGCCAATGAATCGAGCCGATCGGAAAAGACTCGGTCGTTGACGTTTCGAGCCCTTCTGCGCTGGATCCGGTCAAGTGGAAGGAGCTGGCACTGAGGAGCCCCTGCCCAGAGATGGGAACAGTTTTCCATGTGAGGCCGAACCTGCGCCTTGTAAAGTTGCAGGCGGTGTGCCGGCATGAAATACTGTCCCTCTCTGCTGAGAACGCCAAGCCTTTTAGAGGCCAATTTGGTCTTCTCTTCCAAGTGACCACGAAACTGCACGTCACTCGATATATCGACTCCGAGGATTCCGATACTGGCTGAAGCAAGAAGGGGAGTGCCTTGAAACTGAGGAGATACGACAAGGGGGTTCCTTTTAGCGGTAAACGCGCAAACTTGTGTATTCTGAGGATTAAACTGGACTAGATTTAGTCGCCCTCAATCGGAGACTTTGTTCAGCAAAGACTCGACTTCAGACACAAGTTTGTTCCGGTACTCAGCGACGTTTTCCCGAGAAATATTGGCACGGCCAGTGTATAGAGCATCACCAGTGCTGTCATCCGCATACCAATGAATGTTACCAGTTAGCAACATATCATTGATATGCAGAAGAAACAGCGTTGGTGATAGCACACAGCCTTGTGGAACACCAGGGTTAATAGGCTTGTAGTCAGAGCATGCACCGTCTACAACGACCTTGATGCTCCGATCTGCAAGGAAGCTGGTGATCCAATTGCACAATTTCTCGGGAAGCCTATAGGAAGGGAGCTTTGAAAGAAGCGCTTTGTGCCAAACCCGATCGAAGGCCTTCGCAATGTCCAAACTAACGGCCAACGCATGAATTGTATGAATAATTTGAATGAACCCACTTAAAAATAAACGAAAGTAATAAGTAAGATCTACCCTGCCCATCTCGCATAGGAAAAAGTAAAGATATAGTAGTAATGCATGTCAGTCGTTTTCTTCATAAAATGTTTATTTCTTAAAGTTTACAATAACATTACAAAGTTATAATGCAGCTGGTTTTAGATCATTTTCTATGGAGTTGTAACGAAATTTTTACTAATTCAAATGCATTTTATAATTTGGCCGATTATTACTCATTCACTTGTTAATTCTACTTAGCTGTGATACTTTTCCTTTTAATTTCATTATATATACTACTATCGTGTATACTTTTCACATTTTCAAAAATAGCGGTTTAATTCATAGAGGGGGGGAAACATGACTCTAATGAAAAATACGACTTTAAAAGCTAAATATTTCGCAAACGGAGCCCTAAATCGAAAAGATGTTATTCCACATCCCCAATATTTTTGAAAGACCTATCCAACAATACCCCAAACGATGAAATAGACGGGTAAAAAAAAACCATCCTACAATTACTTGTATCTATGGGAATTACCCAAAATATAAATATTTTTTTAAGATTTTATTTCACAGTTTTCTAGTCGTGATTAATACCTATAACTATGCCACATTACAGATTTGTAGTACGTAGGGTATCTTAGCATAACCGCAGACGGACGTACACACGGACATGGCGAAACTATAAAGGTTCCTTGTTGTTTAATTACGGAACCCTAAAAAGAAGCCTGCGGATGCATTGTCATCCCTAAAGTCTATTTTTTGAACTGACTATTGGTTGAAATGCTCACAACCTGTAATAATATTGGCTTTCTTTACCCTTTGCAACGGAATACACTAATGAAAGCATTGCTATTCGGCGGCAAACATAACTAAGTGATTGGTACCTTCCTAGACGGGCTTTTAGGCAGAAAAGGAGCACCGTTCTTTTCCATTGATTGTCGGTTCTTCGATCTATATGGTCGGGCCATTACCACTTTCGCTTACTGAACCGTTATGCTGTGTCCGTTACTTTAGTTATATTGCGGATATTTTAATAACATTACAATCATTTTGCCCAGAAAAACTACAAGCAATGACCTCTTCATAGCGCGCTGAATACTAAAAAGCTTCTTCATACGGCCAGCAGTGAACGACCACGTCTGAAATGACTTTACGCCATCAGTCTATCATCAGATTCTCGTCCATCAAACAGAGCACACGATATTCACTTGGCTCAGTGAGGCAAGAAAACATTTGTACCTTTTGCCCCTTAGTAATTTCAAAATAATTTTTTTTTTCAAATAAATTACACCTTCCAAAATATTAACTACAAACCTGAATTCTCAAATAGGCGTCTTGTGGTGGCAAGAGTGGATCAGAATCACGTCTTGTATATTGTAATGTGTAATGTGTTATAACGCCTCCTCTCGCCTCTAACGCTGGTGGATGCCACGATACTCGAAGAGAAGTTGACCCACTTGATATGCATGGTAGCAGTTCAGGACTTCCATTTGGAGCTATAGAATAAAAGAAATAGATATCCTAATAAATAAAATGACTTGCAATGTCATTCTTTAGATGGCGGAATAATCAACCATTTTAGACCAAACTAACGACCAACCTAAGGCATCTAAACCAGAAAAGGTAGGCTAAAACATTTTTCTTTTGTTTTTGTTTGTGGAAAAAAACGTTGGACCACTCTAAAAGGTACTCTTAATTCGAGGAAACAGTTGCTTGTAATCGCAGTTATTAAGGCGGGAGGTGAATTTCCGCGTGTATTATTAAAACTTCGTTGGCCTTCAAAAATAATCGTTTGACAACTGGGCGTCTTTCTATAATATGCAGTTCATATACGTAAAAGGCCTCCACGATACAAGAAATATTCCTAAAGAGATATGAGATGAAATGAGATTCCAAAAATGAGATAATAAAGTCGTACATTATAAGTGAAACATTGTTAATCGTACAAATCTCTTTAAAAAATATCTATAGGTAGTTATCATTAGTATGGATAAAACTCGAAACTGGCTTGGTCTTAATAATATAACAGTTATTTTAATGCATTAAATGCACTATGTGTTTACTTATTACAGACTAAGTCTATGAAAATTTTGATTTGTTTAAGTAACATTGCTTCATCATTATCAGCCCATGAAATTCTTTTGCAGCACATAAACCTCTCCCATTTTAAGGAAGACTTGATGTAATAGTCACGCTTGGCAACCGAATTAATGAATGCAATACATTACGAACATTTGCTGCTAATACTGAACATCGCGTTGTTACGTCTGGAATAAACGTAAAGGTTAATCATGAGATTTTTCTACCACTCCCCATAATCGCCTTTTATGCCATTCAGAAGTGAACAAACCTCACGGGATGTAATATGTATAAATAAATAAGTTTTTATACGTATGTAGCAATAAACGAATTTAAAATTAAATTTTATTTGGTAACCGTAAACTCTCACCGGAATGAAATCATAACAGTGACCAACAACGTAGTACTATTCTTTATTCTGTGCCAACAGTGTGACGTATTTAGTATTTAAAGAAAACAATGTCCAATCCAAAATGCAATATAATGGCATAACAAAAAAAAAACATCATACTATAACAAAAAACAATACTGTCGTGAATCACTCCTAGCACAAGGATTAGAAGTTTACCAGGAGTAGTTAAAGGGAATATTAGTAGTGTTTGTAGCGCTGCTTTCATTATAAAAAAACATATCAATGCATTTGAAAATGTCATTGTTATATAAAATACATGTTTTTACAACAATTTACTTTCAAATTTAGCAAATTTTTTAAAATCTGGCAGCACCGTCGTCGGCGACGATAGCGATCTTTGAAGGTGTAGCGAAATGTCACCTGATTGCTGCCCTGCATATTGTAATACCAATGTAAGTTTCCCCGTTTATTTAAAATTTACTTTTTTTATGAGGTATTTTTTTTATTTTTTAAAAAGGATTTATATTAAGATACCAAAAATTACTCTCACGGATCGGAGAGAGTTAATTTTACATATTGAATAGGTTGCTAGTGCTTTAATTATTAGAGACAGTAAAAAAATTTATACTCACGTGATTCAATTGTGTGACGATAATGTGGTGGTGACAAAGGTCCTGTACCTGCTGCGTTATAAGCCCTAATTGTCACACCATATCTTGTTGCTGCTTTAAGGCCTCTCAAAGTTGTGCTAGTTGCATCGGCGCTGGCGCCACTTTCTGACCCAGAATTTTCAACGATTGTTCCTTTACCTTCTTCAGATACTTCCCACCATCGTATTGTATAACCCAGTAAAGTACCATGCCAAGTTTCCTTTGGTGGTGGCTATCGTAATAATTAACATGTCATTTTAAAATAAAACATATTTAAAAACACATATAGTTTTTTTTTTCAGATATAAAAGGTTGTTTGATTTTAATTTTAATTACTTTACGTAGGAAAGGTCTTAGCTACATGTCTTATGATGGCATAAGTTTTAAAATGATTTTTAATTAACACTATAACGCATAAACTAAGCGAATACAAATAGATTGTTATTTTATTTAATAACACAAAACATTTTAAATTTACGGCTAGAGCTCGCTATTATGAAAATACCTATATAAAAATCCATAAAAAATATAATGATTACCTGCCAAGTGACAAGCAACTCTCGAGCACGGAGAGCTCTGACTATTATATCACGTGGAACTCCTCCAGGCGCTATCAATGAACAAAAATATTTTTAATTGTAAGTAATCTTTTGAGAAAACGGACTTGATTTATGTAATTTTAAAATTTATTTTAAAGGCTTGTTTAAAATAAAAATCATATTAACTTAACCTAAAACCATAAAAGTACAAATCGATCATCGCTTAACACTTACCTGCTATATTTTAATATTTGTTGATGTTTAATTTATAATCTTTCTAAATAAAATAAAAGCACAAAATATATTAAAGTGCTCAGTTTATATAAATACCTTCTTCCCGGGTAGTGAAATGGAGCGGGGGCGTGTAAGGCGACGCGCCGACGTCGTTATAAGCAGCGAGCCTGAGTACATATCGTGTGTCAGGAGCTAATCCTGTCACCAAAGCCCCGGCGCGACCCGGCCCTTCCGATCTGAATGGTCAATAGGCTTAAATTATAATCCTATTGTAATGGAAAATCGGAATGAAATCGGAAATTTTACCCAAATATAAACCTTAACACATTTAATTTAGTATCAAATTGAGTTGTGACCGTATACTACACATAAATACGATATACATTCAAATATACTTACTCAAATGTAGTGTAGAAAAAAATATAACGATTATTTAACAAGCATTAAGTTATGATAAGGGTGAAATGTGTAAGATCGTTAATTATTATAGACTCTGCGTTAATAATATATTTTTGGAACGAAGTTCCTTATCGGACGGTATGGGTTTAGCAAATGGGAGCTAGGCGACAAAAAGTGTAAGATTTTTTCGTCACTACCCCTTGTGTCATAGTGTATTTTATTTTAAATGATGCTTCATTTTAATAGACTCTAGTAATACATAATTTATTTGTATTTGTTAATCAATAATACGATACGTCTATCAATAATAAGGAACTTCGTTCCAACCGAGTTTTTTTGTTGAACGTATTTTTATTATGCCATCTGTGTGGATATAAATGTAAGCACTACTAGTAGAGTACTATCAGAAGTTGTTTCGATTGTGTTATAAAAGGCAGAATGTGAATGTGTATGTGTGTGTGTGTGTGTTTGTGTGTGTGTGTTTGTATGTGTGCAACGTTTATATTTATGTATCGCACATTTAAAACCTATTTTATTGACTAATTAATATAAGTATACTTACGCAACGTGTAACAGATCAGAATTAGCCAACGTAACATTAACAACTTCATGTGTATCCCATGAGCTTATTAAAGAAGATAATGGAACGCTCAACGCAACGTCGGCAATGTCGAGCGTCAATACACGATATTGCAAAGTATAATGTGATACAATAACTCCTCTTGCTGCCCTCCATGTCACGCGAGCCTTTCTCGACCATAATTCAGAAATACGAACTTCCTCGGGGATGTTAGGGCGTTCTGTTTTCACAGAAAATATTATGTAGTAAATTAAATAAACAAGGAGTAAATAATTGAAATTATTAAGGTTTGAAATGTATGAGAAAAAACCAGCATAATAATAGTCTGTGGGGATAAAAGACTACCTTTTTTTAATCACAAAAAATTGAAGTAAAGTAAAGTCAAGTTGTCCTTGATTTGTAGGAAGTAGCACTGTTAGCATGTTTGTTGCCCTTTTAACTTCATAAATATCATAAAGAATGCTTAACTTATCTGTAAAAGTTTAGTGTGAGTAAGTAGAAGAAACTTGTATTTTTTACCTTTTACGAATAATCGAAAAGAGAGTTCATCATTTCCGTATAAATTCCTGGCTAGGCATTTATAATCGCCAGCATGTTCCGGTCCTGCGTGTGAAATTGTTATTTCAGACGTTTTAATTCCGTTTCCTATGTCCTTTGTTTCGACACCACCTGAACCGCTACCGATAAAAGTACATAGTTTAAGGCATTTAAACAAAGTGCACAAACCAGTTTATGTCAAAATTAATTCATGAAAAACGTTTAAAAATATTTTGATGAAACTGAGAACTATGATTGACTGAAAAGTGATATTCGGTACTAAAAATGTAAACTAAGAAAAATTTAAGTTTAAAATGCCTTAGATCCATTAAATTAGAATTTTTAAGACATTAGATAGAAAGCATAAATAATAATAACTGGAAAACTTTAATATTATTTAAAACAACAAGTAAAAATGTTAACTTGATGTATTAAACATAAAATTATAATAATACTTATACGCAACGCAATGTACTGAATTATCCACATCATAGCCCAATGCTAATGGGCCTCCTCCATAGATTACTTTATTGGCAACGGCAGCTTTTTATATTTTAGTTGCTTAGGGATACGCTGCTGCCCATCTCCTGGTTTCTTTCTTCTGTGTCCTCCGTTTCTGGTACCTCTGTCGCCTCTTAGACACCCACGGGTCGATATGTGATAATGAATATTCTTACATCGCCACTACACGGTGAAGTATATATACAAGCATGTATATCATGTAATTACAGATAAAGGTAGAGTCTATTATTAATTTATCAACTAACATTTCCGGACTCTATCTTGTAGTAATTAGGGGATAAATTTAATACTTACTGCAGTGAAAGCGGACGCGAGTCATGTGTCCAGTGTAAATGAATTTCTGGTTCCCCTCTGACCGTGCAAATAAGACGTGCGGTTGATCCTCTAACTACCCATCTTGTTTCTCCGCCACCATCTCCTCTACTCAATTTAGGGGGCTCTGTTGGGAAAAATGCTTATATTAACAAAGTTAAATCTTTTAATTCTACCAGAGAGTAGATTTTGTTGTTTTAAAATTAAAGTAATTTAAAATATTTAAAAAAACATTGATTTGCCATTTGGTGTGGGCAAGAGAAAATCGATCCAGATATTTGGTGTTTACCATCTTATACTCATATGTTATAAGCTCAGTGAGAATCTCATGTTTAGTATTGGAATTTCAACACACATTGCTTGTATATGACAACACTTATATTATTAATTGTTGTATAATCTTTATTTTCAAAAATGGATCTTCACGCATAGTTTTCTTAAAAAAATTTATATACTACGCTAAGCAGTCAGTGAAAGTAGTACGATGATTCACTGTTAAAAAATGAGTAAATTGCCCATTTTTTGACTCAGCATCTGTGTAGGCTGCAGAGTCTAAACGCTCGCACTGTTAATTCTGCTCTCCATCGTTTTTACTTTTACTCTGCTCTTCGTCGTTACTAACATGAGATTGAAATATGTTTGCTAGATTTAAAAAAGTAGATAAATAATTTAATAAATTGTTTACTGCTTGGCTCAGGTCACTCTTATCTTTGAGAAGGGCTTGACACATTTAGTCTACTACGGTCTAAATGTTGGATGCAGACATGCATGCATGCACTTAGCAATTTCATTATTAACTGAAGATAAGGTATTAAATAAAAATAACAATGATTGTACTGTACCTCTAACGTCAAGGTAAAAGGAATGATGAAGAAAAGAGTGTTGAACTCGGGCCGTGCAACGATACCATCCTTCATGATTTGAAGTAACTGCCCTTAGCCAAATAGTTCCGTCTAATAGAACTGATCCTTCTCCAGATTCAGGTGAATCCGATTGTCCCCATAAAATATGATGCCAATTATTTCCACCTATAAACCAGTTAAATTTAGTACATAAAATTTTGATCCTTATCCCTTAAATTTAAGTTACACAAAATATTACCTGAGGAAAATTCCCAAGATATTCTTGGCAAGGGTTGACCTTTAGCCGAACATGGTAAGAGTACTGCTGCCCCAACAGACACTGATGTATTTTGAGCTCGCCAAATCCAGGACGGTGATTCTATGCGTAAAAACTGTTTTAATTGATAGGATATTCCATTCTTACTTTCCAAACATAAAATAATGTATTTATACCAAATAAAATACTAAAAGAAAATGAGTACCTTTTACAATCAATGGTGCTGTATGGCTAATTGTTCCAAAGTCATTCGTTGCTCTGCAAGAATATTCACCAGTATGTGCAGAAGAAAGATTATGTATTACCAAAATAGAGAAAAAGTCCATGTTTTTTTGTTCAACCTAAAAATAATTATTATTATTGACAACAATTGTGCCCAACAATTCAATTATTTATATTACAATACTCAATACCTTTAATACTGATGGTATAGGCAAGTTGTCTTTATGCCATGAAAATAGTATCGGTTTGTCTCCAGAAACCAAACTACATGTTGCTTGTGTACTTCCCCCTACTTCCAATTCCTCAGGAAAGTGAAATGGCATTATTTTTGGTGGTTCTGTTGGAATTAAAAAGATTGTTATACTAATGTTCGGATTTCAACGTTAACTATATCCATATTTTACTTACTGTGTACTTCGACACGAACTGTCCTTTTTGCTAATTCCCCACTTTCAGCTCTGACCTCACATATATAATTTCCTGCATCGGTACTTCTTACCGAGTTTAGTCTTAGTATACCAAGTTCTTCATTGGATTCAAGACCGCTTTTAATCGCTGAACCATCTTCGCGCCGCCAGATGACTTCTCTGTTATGTTTAAAATAAGGTTTTTAGAAAATAAAAATATTAACACTTAATTTAAAAACAAGTCTTATTGTTTTGTTATGTAGCACTGTGGAATGTATCAGCCTATTTCATCTCGTGGGCCTTGAACGAGACGGTTATGGGAAATACTAGAAGTATCTCATGTCTTTCTATACATGGCGGTATGGTTATCTCGTTCACATCAGTTATCAAACATCCAGACTGACAATTTATTATTTTTTATCTTAAAATATCATGTATCGTAAATTGAGTTTAGTAAAAAAATTACTCATATTTAAATCTTTACGTTGACTGATTTCATATTAAGTATTTGTAATTATGACTGTCGAATTTCCGTGTCATGCTTTCTAGCACGACCACGGAGGATTTCCTTTATTTTTTGCGGTACATATTCGCACAAAAATTGTACTTTAATGTACTTTTGAATTTAAAAGTGTTCTTTTAGTTTTAATATTCCAGCATGGAGGTGGTGATCATGCCAGGTAGGATTTTAGGACATTGAGATCAATGATGTGGAGAAAAATGAAATAAATGTACTCAAAATTTACCTTATTTTACATTAATTTTTAGCAGTTTTAAACCGATTGTTAATGAAAATATTACCATTAATAGTGAGATTTTACTCACAAGACGCCTAAAGAAGTAAAAATTCGAAAACATGAATTATACAAATAAATATTTTTTCACTTAATACTCACTTAATAGGGTATCCCGAATAAGGACAGTTCAAAGTTACGTCTGTGTTTGTTTTCACATGTACTGGCGGTAGATATCGTATATTAGGGGGACCTAAAATCAAAAAAATTAAATAATATGAACTTTTCTTCAAGAACATATTTATTTTGGGGTTCGTAATATTTATTAAAGTTTAAAAATTATGCCAGAAATAAATAATTATATTACCAAAAATATTTAATCTTGCGTGATGCGCATGGGAGCCTCCTGAGTTCGTCGCATTACAGCCATATCTACCACCTTCATCGGCAGTTCGAATTGTGACGCTTAATGTTGACACAATAACACCGTCTTCACCGCTTGGTAGAGCTTCCGCTCTTGTGTTTACGCTGTATCTACAAATCAGTTTCTGTTTCATATAAGAAAATCTTGTAATATTAATATTAATAAATAAAAAACATACTTATCTGGTGCTGCTGGTAGAGGTCTATCGTCTAATGTCCACAATATCCTTGGCGGAGGAATGCCAGTGGCTGCACATCTTAAAACAATACTTTGGCCAATTCTAGTTACAGCTTCACTAAATGTTGAAATCAGTCTTGGTGGTCTATCTAAAATTGAATTATATATAAGATCCAGAAATTTTTAATTTTGTTTTGCACAAATCTCAAACAACAAATACCCGCTATCATTAGTTCAGCTCCTGATACTGCTGATTCTGTGTGATCAAAAGCAGTACACTGATAAAGACCAGCGTGATGTGAGCGAACAGGGCCAAGAGACAAACGAGCTTGTGGAGCATGAAGAGGACGTCCTTCATGTTGCCAACTCAAAGTTATTCCTCCACCGCGGCCTCCTTTCACTGTACAATTAAAAATACCTGTCCCACCTGTTCCCAATATCTACAAAAATAACAATTAATCTGTTTAAATATAATCATTCACAAACTTAATTATACCTAAAATATATTTAAAAACAAACACCTAGATGTTGTTTGGACCAGAATGCGAATGTTTGATCAGCTCCTAGCTACTATTATGTATTATATCTTATCAGTGTCACATAAGTATTTCAAATTCCAGCTCAATCGGATATTAGCAAGTGTTTCGAAAATTCACTACAAATTTTGAACTCTAAAGACACACAAAGAAAGCAAATTAAATAAAAGCTTGTAATATACAGTTAAATTAAATTAAAAAAAAATACTGCCCACAGGTTAGTTAACTCACTTATTATCACTCAATTTAATCACTTACCAAAGGATTAGGTGTAACAGTAACTGTTAAAGGTTCCATTACTGTTAGCCGTATTAGTAGTCTTGAAGAGGATTCAGATCCTGTTGAGCAGGCGTAACGTAGTGCGTGATGTGGCCGAACATTTGGTAGGACAAGTGTACCGCCCTTAACAATACCCTCACCAGGAGTTTGAGCTATCCATATGCCGCTCGCTTCCTGTCGCTGCCAACTGATAGTTTGAATTAATTGTGCTACACACTCTTATGTTAAAATTTTTACCTAAAATAGTGTAATTTCAAAAAATTTGCTCTATCTGCAATTGACTGACTGATATAACAAAAATATACTTACGTAATTGTATGTCCGCCAACATGTCGCATAATGCAAGGAAGTATCACAGTATCTCCAATTTGTGCTTCGATTGAATTAATTTCTTTCATTTCCAACCAGCTACTATCTATTTTCAGAACAATGAAGATTTTACGGAAATAATTATTACATTATATTTATAAATATGTAATAGTTACCAAAATTTTTAACTTACCGTCTGATGTGAGTTTTATAACAGGACTTGGAGTGTCAAGAACTAAACAAGAGTATTCCGCTTGCATATCTGCTTGAGTCAAATCAACACCTACAAGAAGTCCACCCGCGCCTGTTGTCCATCGGGAATCTATAAAGCCACTTTATATTTAAATATATTTTCTATGCAAAAATACATAAATACTAATATTATATTTTAATTCGTTAAAAGTTATACGAACAACCACAAAACAATTAATAAAAAAAATATCTTTACTGTTATATCCTATCAAAAATTCACTGTTAAAAACATAGGCCTCCCCATATATATTATAAACCCTCATAGGGATCCCCTCAATTTGTTTGTAAGGTGGGTAGCAACCGCAGTTTTTTTTTGTTATTAGGAAGACTTTGCTGCACATCACCGGGTTTGTTTTCCTCTCTTAACTCGTATACCACCCACAGGACGATATATAGTAGAGGATATTCTTACACCGCCACCATAAGACCAACAAATGGTGAAACACGAAAATAATAGATCCCAAAGGGATTCATCACCTTTTTCTTCTTTATCAGCCCTCAGATGCAAATTTGAATATGTCCAGCTGTCATCTTTGCGTAGAGAATATTTGTTATAATCACTACGCTATTCTAGATGGTCGGCAATCGCAGTACATTTTCAAAAACGTAACGGTACTCCCGCTCAACGGTCTGGGTGTTTTACGTCTGGCATAAGCGAAATGGTTATACCTCCTACTCATCTTCTGTTCCAGTTACCCTCGGTCGCCTTTTACGACACTCAAGAAACGATATGGGGTAGTGAGTATTTTAGGTAGTGTTTTATAAATGTGGAGAAATATTTTAGATTGCGATATTTATATTGTAGAGTGTCGCATGGGTAATAAAGTTGATAGGCAGAACTCTTAATGGCAAAAATCCGAGTTCTTCTTTTCAAAGGCCATGGCAGCTCAGACGATGATAATCCTTAACATGTGTAAAGTGATTTGGACTTTTTCACCAATTTCGTCAGTTAGATAAAATACCCATTTTATCGTACAAAAGCTTTTAAGTTAGATATAAATACACTTTGATATATTCCGCACAGTTTTCCCGGAAACTGAAAAGAGAATGATAGTCAACCATCACAATTTTTAATGTGAACTTACCAGTTTCAATAAAGCCCGATGAAAGGGTAAGCCCGTCTTGGATCCATTTTACTTCTATAAGACCCATTTGAGGAGATACTTCACATCGTAAGACAACAGAACCTCCAATTTCGGCGGGAGTAAGCTGTCTCACCGAATGTGATAGAACGCTGTCTTCAACTGTGGAATTAAAATGAATTACATTCGTTGTTTTCATCTAACATAGCAACTTGCATGCACTTCACAGCTGGGCATATGGTTTCTCATATTTCTTAGTGTTATGGACTAAGAGAAAATTAATTTAGTGCGAATTAGCCTTCAGTTAAAAATTTATGTTAATGCAAGTCTTTACAATGGTTGTGAATAACTAGTTTTTTTTAGGATAGTTTCATTACGTTGTGACATTAATCTAGCTCTTTTTACGTGACGCTAACAGTGCATGTTATTTTTCATTAGTAATTTAACGGGTGGAAGGGCCTGTTTGCTTAGAAGATTGTCTGGGTTGGTACTATACTACTAGGATAGCAGAAATAGTTAAGAATTTGCCAATATTTGCTGCCAAAGAGCAGCGAGAGCTGCTGTTGTGTATTGGTTTAAAGAATAAAGGGTGGTTGTCATTCAATGGTAAAACTAATGTTAAAGTGATAAAGTATATAATTTACTAAATCAGTAAAGAAAATTGCTCCGTGTTAATTGAAATAAAATTATACTATTGTCGCAAAATTCCTACAATATTGATAAAACGAAACGAAAATACAATATGTGTCGAATACGTTCTTCGAAACTAATTTGAATAAGAATAAGCCTCTTTGCGCCTCCATTTGTTGCCTTTCAATTCCTTCTTTGTAGTCGGCTCTATTGTATAGAAAATGTTAAAATATGGTAAGCAAAATCTGTACCACGACCTTAGACCGGATCAGAAAAATATCTCTCAATATAACGTACCTAAATGTACTGCATCGATATATTTCTGTATAATATGGTGAATTGTATTTGTCTATTGAAATTAATTGAATATAATATTAATTAATTTGGATAGACAAATACAATTATATATATATATATATATATATATATATATATATATATATATATATATATATATTTATATTTGTTATTTTTACATATTAAAAAAACTTCTTTGAACATTTGAAATAAAATTTTATCAAAGTTATGTACATCTCACTACTGGGCACATGCCTCTCCTCATTTCTGAGAGGTTTATGGAGTCAACAATTTTATTAAAACCGATTTGCTCCAATAAATGCTGAGCTACCACGGCTCTATAATTTGTTACGTAAATAGATAAATTGGTTCACATTAGCGTAAAGCATTACTGGTTTATTAATAGCTTTACAACCTACAACTCTGCCAAAAGAGTGTGACTAATAATCAGTATCTACGTTTTTACAAATTTTTGCTTATTTTTCTCTTTTTAAATATATATTATATTTCCTTTTAAATACATTGTTCATCAGAATATACATTACATGTGATTCTTTGTCCGATGGTGGAGGCCTGGTGACTGTAATACAGGAAATCCTAAATGTAATGATATATATATATATATATATATATATATATATATAATATGCTCAGGTACTATAATAATAATATGACTAGTAATAATAATATTTTAGAGAGAAATAAATATTATTATTATAGTATCTGAGTATATAAATATATATCTCTGGATTTCGAGGACAATGCTGTGCCGAGAAATTGGATGAAAAGTCGAACCAAAACCGCACATACCCCATCAGCCCAGCATGCTGGTTCTTCTCTTTCAAGAAGTGCTTTTTTCAAATTTGAAATTCCCGTGCCTGTTTATTATACTAGTCATCAAAAAAATCGGCCCAGCTGCGTTTTTACCGCAAATCACGTTTTTCTTAAGCGAAACCAAACAAAATGTTTTACTACATAAATGTTTGATTTAACTTGTTTATCTACACCAATTTAATCACATTTAAAATATGGAAATGATTTTTTGCAAGTAATTTTGGTTTAATAATTAAAATCCTTAATTTTACACGGTTTTTGATTAATTTTACGATATTTCGATTACACACGATCTAATTTTTATGTATTAAATGTTATGTACACAATTGTTGTTGATATATGTAACGTTAGGTTTATTTACTGAGGCTTTAGTTTAGATTATTTTATCTAAACTAATGGATACTACTGAAGCTGACGCAACAAGCTTTAGTGAACGTGTCGTGGTCAGGAGGTCAAATCTGAGCCGTTCTGCAGTGCGGCGAGAAACTGTCAGTTATGGTGGGGGCTCTGTACTGTTTTTGGCTGGGATATCTTTGACTTGACGTACGGAGCTGGTTTTCATACGAAGAGGTACTTTAACTGCAGAACGCTACAACTTTTTTTATAGAATATGGGTGACAAACGAGCACACAGTCCACCTGATGGTAAGTGGCTGCTGTGGCCCATAGACATCTACATCTATCCTCCATTACGAATCAAAATGTAGATGCGTTGTCACCCGTGAGGACTAAGATTGAAAGACTCGTTTCCAGTAAAAAGGGTCTCCGGTTTCATTACTGAGATCTTAGAAGACCATGTGATGCCATACATCTGCTATGTTGGTGAGAATTCTGAATTAATGCATGATAATGCACGACCACAGAAATAGAAACAGAAACTTTTATGTTAAATATAGGTTATAAATAATACTTATTGAAAGTCACTCTTATGTTTAATTACCACTAGTTCGAAATTAAAACCTCGGTCCTGGGAAGAACCAGCAAGAAACCCAGCGGGACTTTTTTTTTTAAATAACAGCTTACAATCATGTATTTTACACAATTAACCACACAAAACAAATTAGAAATAGCTTGGTACCGATCACCTCATTCCCAGGGGTTATTGTCATCCATAAATTCCTTAATATTATAATAACCCTTTTTAAACAAACTTTGTCTAGTGGTTAAGATCGGAATTTCAGTAAAATATTTTTCGAAAACCATTGCAACATTCTGATCTAATTCAGTTAATTTGTTGTTAAAACTTAACCGGTAGTTTTAATTGCGAGAGTTAACCTTACCAGTTTCACTATTAATTATACTCCATTTCATTTTAATTTTATTAGAAGGTGTCTTAATTTTTTTGCTCAAATGCTAAAACTAGGCTGTGGAGCACACTCTTTTAAATATATTTGAATACTCTTTTACATATTCCCTAAATTCGACGCTAGGATTACATTACCTATCATGGTAAAGTTCATATAACCTATGTCTAATCTTGTAGACTCCTATTGTCGCCCATTCATTGAATGCCTTTCGACTGTTCAAGGAGAATGATTTAGAAGTAAAAATATTATAAAACTCATTGCAAATAATCTTAAATGATGTTCCATTTTGTACACTTGCGCGTATCACCATCGATTACCTTGAATAGGTCGTCCCTATAGAGACCCCATAGAGCACATGTGTGACTCCCTGAAACTAATAGTAAGTGCCCGTATTCCTGTCTCTACAATATTAGACAACCTTGAAACCGTTATTAGGGAAGAACGAAACTGAATCCCAAAAGAGACCGTCAGAATCTTGATAAGGTCATTAAAACGGCGAATGCAGCCCGTCATTCAAGTAAGTGCAGAGAATTCGCAATATTAAATTGCAACTAATGTGTACATAACATTTAAGACATAATTTTTTTAAATCAAAATGACTTGCAAAAATAATTTTGATGTTTTAACCGTGATTGCATTGGTGTAAATAAACAAGTTAAATAAAACATTTCAGTACTAAAACCATTTTGTTTGGTTTTGCTTAAGAAAAACGTGATTTGCGGTAAAACCACAGGTGGGCCGATTATTTTGATGACTAGTTATCTATAAGTCTGTAGATGAGTCTTCCTACGCGTCTACAGCTGGGCTTCAAAGACTAACAGCATTGCTTCAATGACGCCTTTGCTTGCATAGCGCTCCTCGTTGAGTCGAGCGCACCATTTCCTCAAAGTGTAATAAAGACCCTGCCGCTTAGTTGACTTGAGCTCGAACCAGACTCACTCATGTGGACGAACGGGTCTCGTGGTTCCTTGCCCAGTGGTAATTTGTCATTCTCAGTCGAAAGATTTTGGTTATGATGACTTCCGCTTCAAGCTCCTTGCGTCCCGAGTTCTTTTGCCCTCTCGAAAGTGGCACCGCTGCGACAACCAAGTCGTCGGCCTAGTATACTGTGTCTACGCCAAGGTCGACTCACAGAACCGCATCATTTGTGCCATTCCAGAGTAAAAGAGCCAACATCGTGCCCTATGGAACCCCATGTTTGATCATCTTCTGAAATCCTTTTATCAATTTGCCAGGATGAATTGATGATGTGCGAATGCCCTCCTAATTGCACTTTCAGGCAAAATTTTAAATGTTTCGCCAATGCCACGCTACCCAGGGATATTGCCTATCTCGACAGAAAGCGGGCACCTATAATTGCATTTACAGTTTAAGGCTCACGTCATTGTCGTCCAAAGTGCTATCAGAAAAATTGAACTTACATGAGACAAATGCCCGTTGACCCAAGTGGCAACTATCCTCTGAACTGAATAAAAGCTGGCATATGCGGTTATATGCCTAATAATCTGTGGCATTGTCTTCCTTCTTTAAGAAGAATCACCTGACCTGGCTGGTAAACATCTAATTAAGCCACTACAGTCAGACTTTTTTTTAAAGAATGAAACAAACGAGTAGCACAATCTTAGTCCATCTGACGGTATGTGGATTATGTGGACCATACATCTACATCTATCCTCAGTTAGGAATCAAAATGCAAATGTATTGTGACCCCTCAGAATTACGATGGTATGCCTAGTTTCTAGTAAAAAGGGTCAGTCCTCTCATAAGAGCCTGTCATTCACCCCTGATGTTAATGTACTTAAATTATTGAGAGAGAAATTTTATTCAGCAACTATGTTTAAAAACGACTGTCAAATTATAAAGAATAATTTAAGAGATTGTGAATTGCTTGAAGGAAGAAAACGCTACGAGTAGACCTGTATTAGGATTTATAACATTAAAAAGTGTTTGGGCTTCAGATATTATTGTACAAAGAAAATTTACCTTGTTATAAACTCACTGTAATGTCATTTTTAATTCCTTAATTAAAAGTTTTACCGTGTAAAAAACGCGAGCGGTCGTTGCCTGTTTTTCATTTTTATTTCATATTTCCCTCGTTATGTAACGGAAAGTTAATTGGTTCAACTCGACTCAAAGTTGTAATTTGTTTTGCCGACTTTTTGTACATCATTTTATTACATAAGGCTTTTGTTACTGTATCGATACAATGTACCATTTCATTTGATTTTAGTGAATATAACCATTTCAATTACTTACATAACTTAACATTTAACCTGTAATTTCTCTCTATTTAATTAAGTAAGGATATACGAGCAAGGCTTCCTGGTGATAAGTGGATAACCTGGCCCATTGACTCAAATATCTATATTTTTTTTAAAGAATAAGGGTGACAAACGAGCACACATTCCACCTGATGGTAAGTGGTTGCTGTGGCCCATAGACATCTACATCTATTTTCGTTTGCGAATTTAAATGCAGATGCGTTGTCAGCCGTGAGGACTAAGATAAAATGCCTCTTTTCCAGTAAAAAGTGTCTCTGGTCCTCTACACTCACCATACGAAACACAGCAGCATTAAGCTGCTATTTTACGCTGGTATTTTATGAGAGCTTGGTCCTTCCCTGGTCGAGCCGACCCATTCATGCTACAACTCTACTATTAATATAGCTGCAGCATGGTTCTATCAAGTATAAAATATTTGATTAGGAATCGTTGTTACAAAGGAAAAGGATCTGTGGTTCTGTACATTCACCATATGAAACATAGCAACACTGTGCTACTATTTAAGCAATTGAGCCGATCGTGCCGTAATAATATTTTGAAATAAATAAGGTGTAATTTAAGAATAATAGGCTACAATAAGCAACTTTTCATGTTATGTTCAAAAGATTTTTAATTTTTGATTTATTTTTATTTTTAACTTTAGACGAGAAATCTTATCTCACACATTTACAAAAACAACTTACAACTTACATTTTTTTGATATACTTACTATTGACGACAATATATGAAAGAGTTGTAAGCGAAAAGTAGACAACAAAAGGCTACAAAAGATAGCAAAAATTAAAAGAATTATGCAGTTCATTTGAAATAATCATTAAAAAAAACTCGTGGTGTTTCAATATAAATGACATACCTGGTTGCAATATCATAGGCCTGGAGAGAGTTGTGCCCGCTTTGTTAGTTGCTTTACATCTGAGAACAGCGCTGCTACCACCGGCACCAGCGTCCACTACCGAACGACGCGCACCAACCACCAGACGTCCGTCACTTATTACATGCCTGGTAGAAGCCCGACATATTATATAAAAGAAAATACATTTTTTGTTAAAAAATTCATGCTTATAGTGAAAAACGGAGTTAATATTAGACTTTGTTTAATAATTTTATCTTAGTATGTGTGATAGTACCTACACAGTCATTTGGTAGTTTAACCTGGATAGTTTTCCATGAGTTATCATCTTTAAGAAAAAATAGGAGCCATCTTGAAGAATTGAGCATTGCAAGAGGATTAGGCCTACTGGGATGGGGATACCACGATAAAAAACGCGCAACTTACTTACACCTCATGGTGGTGTGGAAATTAGTTTTTTGCGTACGCTAAAGCTATTGATTTTACAAAAAAAAAGTTATTACGTAAATTATAGGACATTTTGGCTACTTTAATTTATTACATAAATTTATCGTAAATTGAGTCGGAAAGTAGATATTGTCAAATAACTGTTTTAAGGTGCAATTTTTGTAATATGGCGACGCGAACGGCAAAGGTACGAGGTGGCGAAATAGAAATTCGCAAAAAGCACATCAAAATCTATAAAATCACCAATTTTAAAACTCCCGGAAAGCTTTCCAGGTAACGTTTTATTTTTTCAGAACCAAATGATTGTACTGTAACTGTAATAAAAAATTTTCGGCAAATATTCATAATAGATACGTAGTGATCTTTTTATGTAGCCTGTTAGCTAAGAAACGAAGGTATAGCAACCAATTCACAACGGTAATTTAAATATAACGGTAAGTTAAATTAATTATAAAAAGAAAATTTTTTAAACCATTTTGAGTACACAAAGGAGTATTAAAATCTCAATGTCGTCTAAATAATTCCATTAAAAACCACATCCCCTATTCTGCCAATCTTTGGGATATAATTTTTCTCCACATTTATATGGAAAGAGTTCTGAAGTATAGCTTATTTAATACAAAAAGAATTATCAAAATCGGTTCACAATTGACAAAGATATTGCGTAACACACACAAAAAAAATAGTCTCGAATTAGAAGGTTTATTTCATCATCATCATCATTAAAGCCCTTCACAAGTCCACTGCTGAATATAGGAATTCCTCAAGGAATGTCACAAAGCACGGTCCTGAGCCACCTGCATCCATCGACTTTCTGCACATCTTACCAGGTCGTCACTCGTCACTCCATCTAGAAGGGGGTTGCCTTACATCTCGCTGCCACTCGAGAACCTTTTTTCCCAACCAGTTGTTGGTTCTTCGAGATATATGGCTGGCCCATAGGCACTTCAGCTTACTAATCCATTAGGCGATCTCGGTTACTCTGGTGCTATTGCGGTTATCCTCATTTCTAAGTTTATCACGTAGAGAAACCCTGAGCATAGCCTTCTTCAAAACTTGCTGAACGATCTTAAGTTTTCTCATACGATCAACAGTGAAATACCACGTCTCAGATCAATAAGTCTTCACTGGCAATACACACTGTTTGTACACTCTCGTCTTCAAGTTTTAGGTATACCTGACTAGAGTATGTGTCGTAATTTCCCAAACGCTGCCCAGCAGAGTTGAATCCGTCGATTGACCTCTCAGTCGAAGTTGGACTTACCTAGTCGGACTATTTGTCCCAGGTAAACATACTCGTTAACATAGGTGTGACATGGACGTTACACATTATCTTTGTTTTGTCCATGTTCATCGTAAGACCTATCCGTTGGGAGGCACTATTAAGGGCCTCGAGCATAGTGCTTAGGTCCTCCAGCGATTCTGCCATAAGGACTATATTATCGACAAATCGAAAGTAAGTGATGTACTCGCCAATGATGTTAATACTGTATCCTTTAACGTCATTACGTTCATTAACATCATAACGTCAGCCTATCTTACACCTCTCTGCAGTTGGATAGGTTGCGTACTAAGGTTCTGTACTCGGATTGTTATTGTACTGTACAAACACTTCGGCACTCCCTTATACTGACAGCAACTTGCCACCGCTGAAGGGACTGCAGCTCCGCCCAAATTTCGACAGAATCAAAGGCTTTCTTCATAGTACACATACACAAAACACAGTGGCAGATTGTACTTCTCGATCTTCTGACAATCTGCCGAAGGGGTACGTATGTGGTCTATGGTGCTAAAGCCTTATCGCAAACCGGCTTGTTCGGGGGTTGAAGTCGTCGAGTTTGCATACGAGACGATTCGTAATGACTCTCGAAAACAGCAGGTAGACGTGGCTCAGTAGGAAAATCGGCCTGTAGTGCTTAAGAGAGTATTGTCGCCTTTCTTGAGGAACAAAACCACCGCGAGTCTGCTCCACGACTCCAGAGTAGTGCCAACATGGAGGACGGAATCAAAGAGCTTCTGACGGACTTCAAATACCGGTTTTCTGTAATTCCATCCTCACTCGGGGACTTGCCGTTTTTAAGGTGCTGGAGAGCCATTCTAATATCGCTCAGACTGACGTCCGGAATATCGTCGGAATAGTGTCAGATAAGAGTTGCTCTCGGATAGTTACTCACACTTGCGTGTGGCTCCAACGATTATTTTTACAGCTGCCCATAGAACCTCATTGAAAACCTCAGTTGTCACGAAAACGATGCTGCCACATTCGGTCTTCAGCTTCGACAGTAGGTTTTTTCTGGCAAACAGGTCTCTGGCAAAGACTTCGGAGCCCTGGTGCCTGGCCTGTATACTGTCAAATCTGCTGAAAACTGCAGCTTCATCTCCCTTCTAACAGCCATGAGATTAAGAGTGTGATCGGAGAGTTTTTGTGTTCTTCTGCGGTGGGTCTTGCAAATCTTATCTCTGACCGCAGGGACAGTTTCAGCGAGCTTGTCATTTATATCGTCCACTTTATTGCAGTCTTCTAGGCACTGATAACGGTTTTGTAACTCGAGCTGAAAGGTTTCGGGATTTTGTAATACAGAGCACGAGGGAGACAGAGCGTTGACTTCATTAGACGTGATCTCTCCAACTTAACGTTTAGGTTCAGTGTGCTTTTAACCATTCGGTGATCGCTACCAGTTTTCACCCTCGTAATCACGGAGACATTACTGAACAGTTGTCGTCTGATCGTCATAATAAAGTCAATCTCATTTTTGTCGAACCGTGGGGCATCGACCAGGTCCACTTTCTGTGGGGCCGCTTCTGGAAGATAGAGTTAATCATAAAGAGTCCCTCTTTCTCCATGGCTGCACGCTGTTATGCATTACTAAGAATAATTTCCCACACCACGCAGAGCAGGCTAGCAAACGAATGCAGACAACATCTCCCGCACAAGTGATGTAGCTCTACATCATCTTTTTCTCTTTTACGCCATACTGCAGCTATGTTAGAAGAATAGTTGTAGAACGAACAAGTCGGCACGATCGGAAAAAGACCACGCTCTCACAGAATACCAGCATAAAATAGCAGCTTAACGCTGCTGTGTTTCGTATGGTGAGTGTAGAGAACCGAAGACCCTTTTTACTGGAAACGAGGCATTCCATCTTAGTCCTCACGGGTGACAACGCATCTGCATTTTGATTCGTAATCGAGAATAGATGTAGATGTTACTTACCATCAGGTAGATTGTATGCTCGGTTGTCACCCTTATCCTATAAAAAAATCATCTATCTGTGATATTTATCTTTACTCTAAGAAACTTTAACTGACTCTAAGAAAAAGTTTGCATTTGCCCCCTTTCACCTTACTTAACTTTAATATTATAATGTTAAAACGTCTAAATTATTCGAAAATGTAAGTTTGTTAGCCTAGAAATTTACGATAAGCGCCAACCTTTTTTTGTATATTACTGTCGGAAACCTTAATATAAATAACTGTAAGAGCTAATTTAATTCACTTAGTGTAAAAAAATCTTCCGACACATATTGTATCGAATGAAAAAATATTTACTTTGAATTTACTGTTAACTAATACTGAACGGAAACTCGTTTAATTTAACGGAGAAAACGCATTTAAGGTGATTTGATACTGAAGCTATTTTGGCTATAGGTGACTTACGTCTTGTTCACGTTAGCGTTTTGCACTTGTCCATATTCGAAGTCTACTAGGACATTATATATTTATATTTAAGTATAGTTTGTTAAAAAATGTAACAAAGATACATATTTTTTATAGTATTAGGGTGAAAAAACAGTCTACCAGATGGTATGTGGATGCTGTATAATGTGCGTGTGCATGTGTGCGTGTGTGTGTGTGTGTGTGTGTGTGTGTGTATGTGTAGATGTCCATAGAAATTGACATCATGAGACCACCCATGAGTATTAATATGGAATGCTTCGTTTCCAGTAAAAAGTATATCTTCGGTTCTTTACACTCACCATACGAAACACGGCAGCATTAAGCTATTATTTCATACTGGTATCCTATGAGAGAGTGGTCCCATCCCGGTCGAGCCGACCCATTCATGCCACAATATAGCTGCAGCGTAGCTTTTTCATGTAAACATACCGACCCATTCATGGCACAATATAGCTGTAGCGTAGCTTTTTCATGTAAACATACCGACCCATTCATGGCACAATATAGCTGTAGCGTAGCTTTTTCATGTAAACATACCGACCCATTCATGGCACAATATAGCTGTAGCGTAGCTTTTTCATGTAAACATACCGACCCATTCATGGCACAATATAGCTGTAGCGTAGCTTTTTCATGTAAACATACCGACCCATTCATGGCACAATATAGCTGTAGCGTAGCTTTTTCATGTAAACATACCGACCCATTCATGGCACAATATAGCTGTAGCGTAGCTTTTTCATGTAAACATACCGACCCATTCATGGCACAATATAGCTGTAGCGTAGCTTTTTCATATAAACTAATACGGCAGCATTTATTTAACAGCATTTATTTATGTTATTTATTTGATTAGATGTTGAATATCAGAAAATAACGTTATATTATTTCTTTTATTAAATTCAACTTATTCTAAACCCGCGATTTGTAAGTAACGGAAATTTAGTTTACGTAAGTTGTAAAATGGAAGTTTAAATAGATAGATGCTATTGGAGAGGATACAAAGGAAGAAGAATTTTATTAACTTTTAGGATGATTTGCAGTGTGTAATATTCGTGTAATGTCAGAAATTATTAGGCGAAATATTTGCAGTTTGTGTTGCAATTGATATTTAAAAAAGTTTTAATTTTTTTTTTATCTTATGGCGGCCTAGTCGTCCCGTTTACAACAGCTGTAGAATACGTAGGTCGTCGAAGATAGCACTGTCAGAGATGCGAGAAATCTAAAACTGCGACTGCGAATCCACTTACCAAACGTGACTATTATAACAAATTCTCCGTACAAAGTGATAGGCTCATAACCAAAAATTTACTTCTACAAGCTAATGGAGAGAAAAAAGAAGTATTAAAACGAGTCAGGTATAAAATACAACCAGTGATTTGATTACTACTTCATTCTAAATGAAAATACGAAACTGTCTCTGCGAACTATTTGTTCGAAATTATTTGGTGCTACTATTTCAATCTCAATACAATCTCTCGCGCACTCAACTCTCTTTTAAAGGAAATCTTTCCTTTTTCTTTTAAAACACTGATAAATTCTAACTAGAACAGTTTACTATACTACTACCCTTGACAAGTTGCTAAATCAAGTACATAAACATGCTACGTTCTTATGTTTAGAGTTATGAAATCATAAGATGAAAAAAAATAGGTTATAAGTAGTAATAAAATTATAAGTAAGTTATTTAATAGCTGTTTACTCGCCTTATAATAGAACTCGTTAGCAAGTTAAGGTTAAGTTAAGATATCATGATACTTACATTCGAAACAATAAGCTTTGAAGAAAAGTTAAATGTAAAGTTAAAACTACAGCCTATATACGTCCCACAGCTGGGCACAAGCCTCCTCCCACTTCTGAGGGGGTTTTATAAGAAACTTATATTGAAATTCGTATATTCTTCTGATCGAATTACAACGTTGGTAACTACGCACTTAATATCCAATACTAGGGCTTTAACCTCTGTCCCAGGGAACCAAATCGTACCATCGGATCTCCTGTCACCGTCGTTTAATATTCCACAAGACTTCAAAGCTGTGGAAAATTTATAGAGACAAGAGCTCTTTGGATAACATCGTTCAGAGGACCATGACGGGACATATTATCTATCAGCACTTTCTTACGACTAATTTTAGTTGCATAAATATAATCGACTATTGGTGCACTCTTCATGGAACCAGAATTTCGTTCGAATTGCCTTAAGCAATGAAAAGTTATCAACTGAAAACTTTATTTACATTAGCGTGTGTAGTGTGACATTTAAGAGCGAATATCTCACAAAGGAATCGGCAAAGAAATGAAAATAGCACCTTTATTTTAATTTTATTAAATTTTTCTTCTCAATTATAACCTTTAGCAGTATGCATATGGAAAAAAAGAATAGGTTCTCAATTCATCCGTATATTTTTTAATTTATTTTCGAGCATAACTTCATTGTTTATGAACCGATTTTAATGATGTTTCTTTTATTAAATAGGTTATAATAGTGTACATAAACATTTAACAAAAAAGGATGAGGGAAAAATAGGGAATAGAATTCACAATGTAACTACTTCAATCTAGATAACACATTGAACGTGTGATATCTAAAAAGGATAAAATAATTACCACATAACAGCTTCTACAGTCAGGGATTTTATTCCATGATACACCACCACTTAATATTAGGTAGTGGGTGTACTAGAGAATGGTAGAGAATTTATTTTCTGTGCCCTTACTTCTATAGCATAGTGATATTTATTTATAAGACAAGATAAGATAAAATTGGTATTTAATGATTAAAAAAACAATTTAAACTTACCTCAGTCCAGGTATAGTTGTAAGAATTTGCCCTTCAGCAGTGACCCAGTTGACGTCTGGTGTCGGATGGCCAGTAGCTCTACATACAGCAAATGCTCCACGAGTAGATGGCCACAGCACCCGGGTTGGCGGTTCGACTGTAAAATGTGGCCGCTTGTTTCCCGCACTTGAGGCCAGTGCTACCGTGAGGACGATCCCAAAAATCCATGGTATTTTACGTCCTTAACAAAACATTAAAAAAAATTATTCTGTATTGTAGGATTTTTCTTCATTTTATTTAACAATATATTTTTTAAATTTGTATTTGAATTTAAATTGTTATTATGTGTTAGGTAAGTTATCCATCTATTATATATTACCCCATATCATCTAGTGAGCTGTGTAAGAAGCGACAGAAGGAAACTGAAACAAGATGGACAGCAGCATCTTCCTGACAATAACCGAAAATAATGAAAATACTGCGGTTGCGGTAGAAACCTTCGAAGCAAAAAGAGCTGATGATCTACAAACATAGCTAAGTTACTTTCGATCAAGTCACCTTTCAAATAAAAGACACTAAATCTAAATCGGTTCATTCATTTTTGAGCCACAATGCCATAGGCAGACACGCAGATCCACAGAAACACAGATTCACACATTAAACATATTATAACGCCCCTCTGTTTCGTCGAGGGTTAAAAATGGGGGATTTTACTATAGTTGCCACGAGAGGAAATCTATGGGGAAAGCTATGCTCAGCAGTTGACTAGACTAGAGTGGCTTAGACCTCATCGAAGATGGAGTTTGAGATGATTTTCCCATAAAAATTCAGCGGCGGCCGCTAGTTCAAGCATTCTAGATAGCAATGTATGGAAAAATTGGCTGAATTTATTGAGAACTTTTATCAATTGGCATAATGTACGTTGCAGAAAAAAAATTATCCACTCTCCCTTACCCTCCGCGTGAACGCCAGCCCACGAATTTTTTTGCCACCAGAGCAGCGCCACTAGAAAGTGAGGAAGGTAATTTGTTTGGAAAATGTAAAAGTTATTGTTTCTTTTTGTACTATTAGCTATATTATATATTAATAATATAAAAAATAAATAAACCAAACCATAGATATTCATAAAAGTAGAAAAATTAAAAAAGGTTTATAATGCGCTAAAAATTAAAGAGCAGACCAGGCATGAGGCATTGTTTTGTGTATTAATATAATATTCTAGAAACTGATAAACTTTTATTTAAAACTAACTTCTTAATTAAATGACATTGTGTAACAGAAAACTTTACCTCAGTATCAACTAGCGACATCTATACAACAGAAAATTATTAGCCCTCATTAAAGTAGCCTTCACTCATGACATCACCATACTAGAGCATTATGCCTGCCAAACGCCCCGCTCTGTTGTGGGTTCTTTTTTGTATTTTAAAATTATTAAATTTTTATTTATTAATCGAATTCAGATTTAAGTTTATTTGTATATATCAAAACGATAAATTACTTGAAAATTGACATCTAAAATATTTTCATTAGTATGATTGACTTTATATTTATTAATTGAAAATTAACGTTTTTATTAAATATGAAACAAAATTGTTTTAATTGAAATCTGTTTTGTTTCATGCTACCACTAGAAGGCAATCATAATATTGCTTTCTACTCCAACATTTGGCAGTGTTTTAGATGTATGCAGAAACACTGCACCATTTTGCTGGTGCAAAAATGGATATTTAAAAGATTTATTATAATGCCGTTTATAGTAGGTTATATCGTAAATCAAGTCGTGCGAGCAGCGTCCATTGGCCGGGTCAGCGCATTATTTACACCGTATATACAGAATAACTAGATTTTTAGAAAATTGAGGACGCAAGTTAGCTAATTGCATAGTGAAAAAATATAAATAGAAACGTTTTTATTCCTTACACTATCAGTTTTTACTGTGATTGAGTGTAATTAACGAGCACACAGTCCTCTTTATGGTAGTTGTATGTGTTGTTGGTCTTGAGGATTACTAGTGCTGATACCGTACTAGTACCGGTCGGATTTTTTCTGTATAGGAGACCATCTAAGTAGAACCCACCTTCGCAACTATTCCTGCCACCAATCAGCAGACAGCACTGCTATGTTTCGGTCAGAAGGGTATAGAGATCCAGTTATTACAGACTGTAAGGCATTACAACTTATTTCTCAGAGGTGACAATGCATCTGTAAGCCTTCTTTGTTTAAGTTTGTTGTTGGTGTTCATGAGTTGCATTAGCCACTTACTATCAGGTGAACTTCATTTTCATTTGTCACTTTAATTTTATAATAAAATGATTAAGGTTGTATGCTCGTTACATATAAAAACTCAACATCTCTCTAACCAAACGGTAGCATTATGTTAAATTTTACAAAGATATTCTGCGATGGCGCTGTTCTTCCCCGGTCAAGCCAAGTAAGTTTGTCTTTTTGCGGCTATTATACATCTGCAACGTGACCCTGCCACACACTTTTTTCTTCTTTTTCTTGTCCTTATCCCAAACTTTTTTCTTTCATTTGGATTTTTGTCAAAACGACATGCCAATCCTATCATACTTTATACTAACACTATAAAACAAAGTTAAAAAAATAAAAAAGCATAATTATGAGTGCTAATAAATTACTCTACTAAAATCAAACATCTTTGACTTATACTGAAGATGTGATTTGTATTCGGTCTTATTAGCAAACCGGAATAACTCACTTAACATCCTTGCTTTAGGGTTTCATAGAACCCGTTACACTAGATTGACATCCAAAACATTTACGTTAAACTCTTTCAGATCATCCTGTCTACCATTTTCGTTCTAGACACACTCCATTCATAAATGGTATATTATATCTTCAATTTTGTGACATACATCACAATTCGGTGAAGGTTGTTCTCATTAAGAAAACGAACTTTGCTAAAGGAATATGACAACGCCTTAGGACTAACTTAACAAAAGTTCTGCTCAGTTAAAGGTATCCCAAGTTATTTGGGGTGAGCATAGTATGTCTTCTTCTTCCATTATCTTCTATTAACCGTCCTATCTTCAGTCACTCACCACGTAGTGATTCTAATACGTAGTAATTCATAAAATTTGTATCTTTGGGCTACGAATGGTTTAAGACAAAGGAATTCGAACTCTCATGATTCCTACGTTGCTTACACTAAAAACTAATGCAGACTGGAAACGTTTGGAACACCTGTGATCACGTTAGCGCTGTGTCACTAGGAAAAAAGGACTGTCTCATGAGAGTGTATAGCTTTCATATGTATAATTTTCGTTTGTATATTACAACCACTGTTAATAAAAGCTCGGTAACGCTGTAGCTAAGGTACTTCCTTCATTAACTACGGGACGCAGGTTCGATTCCCATACTTAATAAATATTTATATGGCTTACAAATAATTGTTTCAGGTCTGCATGTTTGTTCATATACATTGTTTTACGTGGTAGAGCCATGCTGCAGCTATATTAGTAGTATAGTTGTAGCACGAATGACTCGGCTCGACCGGGGAAGGACCACGCTCTCTCAGTAAACCAGCGTAAAATAGCAGCTTAACGCTGCTGTGTTTCGTATGGTGAGTGTAGAGAACCGGAGACCCTTTTTACTGGCAAAGAGGTATTCCATCTTAGTCCTCACGGGTGACAACGCATGCATCTTGAGTCTTTATTGAGGATAGATGTAGATGTCTATGGGTCACAGTAACGACTTACCATCAGGTGGACTGTGTGCTCGTTTGTCACCCTATCCTATAAAAAAAAAACAATTTATGTATACAGAACGCCCTCACAATTCTACAAATAGCTAATATACTACTTCCTTTTTCCGCGGAACGGGTAGTTCAAATATCAAATACTAATTTCTAAAGTCCCTTGGAGGTATAAAAATTCAAATAAGTAATCTAAGTCAACGCTATCAAGAGATATGCATTTTGATGCCTCAGTTTTAAAAGTTACAGCCTATATCCGTCCCACTGCTTGGCACAGGCCTCCATTCATTTTGAGAGGGTTTTAGTGCAAGAAAATATCCTTTGCGCTGCACCAATGCGCGTTGGTGAACTTCACATGTCTTCGAAAAATTTTTTTTAATTGCTATTAACAATTTCAGTAGTGCCGGTGAGTATCGAAGCTGGGTTGTTCGCGTACCGTGAACTTTACTGCGAACGCTTAGCTCCTGAGTTACCACGGCTCTCAGTTTTATACTCGCTAACTCCCACATTATAATCTATTGACTACTTTCCGTGAGCTTGAATCATGAAATTTGACGAGACTCACGGTCTCTTAGCAAGAGAAAAGTAAAAAATTCCAGAAATCTCTAATTTGTAGTTAAATTATATAAAACTAGCTATTTGCTATTTCAAACTTACATTTGCACCGATGTATGAAAGGGCATTTTTTACATTGCGTTCATTACATTGTTTTCATAAGAGCAATGTTCAGTTTTCACTTTACCTAAAATTCCCGGAATAGATGAACATTATAATAAATTAATTTATTCTTACGGAACCCTCAGGTTTTTTTTTGAAAATAGAAACGCTGAAATGATGCTGAACTATTTATTGCATAGACATCCAGTTTGTACCAATCTTTGTCCGTTATTACCTACTGACGCTAGGTTTTAGTAACAATTCAAATATTCCGCTTGTATACACATCCGTTCTCATTTCTGAGAAGATATGAAGCATAAGAATGTGATCTGGTGTGGAAGGGGAAATATATATCTATTTAATCGAAATACATTTTGTTTCTCAGAAGTACAGGTTTCTCCACACGTGACATTATAATAGGTGAGTTGATGCTCCTTTGCCCCTCTTCTCTAAAATAAATTAAGTACGTAATATTATAATTGACGTTTACAGTGGCGCCACCATCAGTGATCAAACACTGGTTTCTCGCGTAAGTTATGTGATAGTAAAAGCAAAAAGTAAGATAATTATAAATTATAGAATTTTGGATTTTAATTTACCTATTCCTTTTAACTATATTTATTATATTAATATAAAATTATTTTGATAATTGATTATAAAATCGACCTATTTCTGCATAAATTACACGATAGTTAAAAATTATTTTCATAATGATTTCTTATATTTACGCAAACACTACACATTGACTAAAAATACCTTTATCGGATTTTATCACGTTTATTACTAATTATTTTTAATTCCCGACGCATCGGGTGTTTTACAGCACCCATGGTAATTAAAAACCTGAAGTACTCCGGGTTAACTTTGACGTCGGGGCGTCAGTCACCTCAGTTCCCTGTGACCATGGGTGCTGCAAACCAACTGAAACCTCTGGAATTAAAAATAAGTAGTAATAAACGCTATAAAATCCATAAACGTAGTTTTATTCAAATTATTTTGAATTTAATTTAGACATGTGAAATTATTACTTTATGTGATTTTGAGATTTATTTTTATTACTTTAGTCATTTATTTAAAGTTGAATGCAAATTAATATATTTAAAAAAATATACCTGCTTTTTATGTAACGTACGCTTTCAAAAAACTCATTTTTTTATATAGAATAATAAGGGTGACAAACTAGCACACAGTCCACCTGATATCATAGACATATATGTACATCATCATAGACATATATGTACATCTATTTTCGTTTGCGAATTAAAATGCAGATGCGTTGTCAGTCGCGAGGACTAAGATAGAATTCCTGTTTTCCAGTAAAAAGGGTTTCTGGTTCTCTACACTCATCATACGAAACACAACATCATTAAGCTGCTATTTTACGCTGGTATTCTGTGAGATCGTGGTCCTTACCCAGTCGAGCCGACCCATTCGTGCTACAACTATACGAGTAATATAGCTGCAGCATGGCTCTACCACGTACAAAATTAATTATTTATATTATTAAACAGAATTAAACATTTATACTTTTCAACTCTTAGAGTAAAATGTTAACTGGTTTAACTAAATTTTTATTATTTTTTTTATTAAATGAAAATATATTTTTTTAATTTTAAAATGACTATGTTTTTGATAAATGGAATCAAACCTTTCATCACTCAGCTGTGAAGTCACCACAATATTTTGAAAGCTCTGTAAAAATATTTCACATTCACAGTCATGATAATTTCACTAAAAAATTATTTCTAGACACTGCACAGTTTAGTTTAACGTTTTCCAGTTTTCATCGTTTCGTTATAGTTTAAGCATAAAAAGACACGATCTTTCATAAAACTTTCCCCCCATAACTAAGGAATGGATGAACACGTCCTGCGATAGCGGCATTTACGATTGGACTAGCGCGGAAAGCTCAAAAGCGCTCCCTGGCTCCCTGCCCACCCGCGCGCTTTTCTGTAATAACTGTAGCAGGGTGGCTCAATTAGAAGTGACAAAGTATTATGTCCAATAAGTTTAAATGTTAAGTTTCGCTCATGCTTCATGCAACTTTGTAAAGTTTTGCGCTAGTAAATTTTAGTAACTCTGAATTTCTCATTTGTTTTATGATTTCTTTTCCTGTTACCCCACATTGTTTCTTTTAAACGTCCGTTAGTCTCGCTAAAACTCGAAAATGGCTCGACCGACTCTAATGAAATTTTTTGTGTATATTTGAATGGGTCCGTGGATGGTTAAGACTTACAAATGAACCCTGTAGGTGGCGTTGCTGTTGAGATCCAGAAATCCCCCGTGTGAAAACGGGGCGGATAGCTAGTAAATCAATATCTTATTATCATAAGTCTCCAAAGCTATTGCTTGAATTGGGACGATTCGCTATATGTTTGGCAGACGGATTAGCAGCGATTGCAATAATATAAGTCTCGCATATTTGTCTCTAATGCTTGTCGCGCGTCTGAGGATTTGATGTTTATCATAAGCGAGACGTAAAGCTAAAGAGGCATAAAATATTTCCAGTATTTTTAATAGTCGCCTCTTAAGACGCCGACGAGACGAAATATAGGGTAATGGATTTTCTTACACCATCACCACACGGCGTTCAAATTGCTACTTGCTAACCATTGTCATTATTTTTATAGAACAAGGGTAGCAAACTAGCTTATGGTCCATATATGTTAAATGTTGTCTATGATCCATAAATATCTACATCTGTCATCGATTAAGATTCTTAATCGATCAGTGGTGCCATAAGGGGACCAAAACCCCTAAGGACTAAGAGGGAACGCCTCTCGTTGCCAGTAAAAAAATCTCCGGTTTTCTGCAGTCACTATAAAAAAACTCAGCCGCATTTTTTTGCTTTTTCACGCTGGTATTCTGTGAGTCGAACCAAAACATTGGTACTGCAGCCATGTATAGCTAGCATAGCGAAAGCGTGGCGTGCCACGTAAAGTCCTGCCAACAAAGTGGCTATTACTATCTACTGTTTGTGTGTATATTTCTTTTGAACTACGTAATAGATTTTGGTAGAATGTTTACACTGTTTCTTTTTATAGGATAGGGTGACAAACGAGCACACAACATCTTACCATCAGGTGGACTGATGGTAAGATGTTGCTGTGACCTATAGACATCTACATCTATCCTCAATAAAGAATCAAAGTGCCGACGCGTTGTCACCCGTGAGGACTAAGATAGAATACCTCTTTTCCAGTAAAAAAGGTCTCCGGTTCTCACACCTTACGAAATACAGCAGTGTTAGGCTGCTATTTTATGCTGGTATTCTGTGAGAGCGTGGTCCTTCCCCGGTCGAGCCGAGCAATTCGTGCTACAACTATATATGTACTACCAATATAGCTGCAGCATGGCTCTACCATTTTTTTATTGTAACAAAATCTACAGCTTGTACATTTAACAATATATAAACGAGAGAACATTTTATGTTATATAGAAGCCTTTACATTACATTTTTTTTGCAAAAAGTTTATTATTTTTTTTCTTCAGCAATGTTAACAAATAGTTTACAGCGTATAGCATAAGATAACTTTACCTACGTCGATGTTGTAAATATTGTAGGTATGTTGATATTACGAATACTGTTTACTGTGTGTGTGTGTGTGTGTGTGTGTGTGTGTGAATTATTAGTCAATGCCATATGCCAAGATCTCAGAGACAGCTTTTTTGAATTTGGTCTTGGTCATGCAAAAAGGGTTTATGCTAGAGAAGTATTTATTATATGTTCTTAGTATCCTATTTGAAACAGAGTTCTTTGCATAGTTTGTGTAAGTTGATGGTACATAAAATAGTTCCGTAACTCTAGTATGTCTCTTTGGGGTACGAAAACTCATAAGCTGCTGGGTCTATTGTGGGCAGTCTAGGGCGCCAGTTTAGAGAATTTGTTTCTAGAGTTTTAAAATATAATATTATTTTTTTCACATATAATGTAAGTATTAACAATAATATGTCAACAGAATACATAAAAGATCCTTGTATTTTCTATCACTTTGGCATGAAAATATTAACTTAAAACTTATTTCGATATGTAACACTAAATATACACTGAATGGTACACAAGTACAAGTAACATAAAACAGACATGTAAATTAATTGAATGTTATTTAACTATAGTTTTTATCAGCTAAGAGGTTTTACAGTGATAGAGCCACGCGGCAGCTTTTGCTGTCGCACGGATGGGCCGGCTCGAACCGGGGTGGTCCCACGACCTCACAGAATACCAGCGTGAAGTAGAGGTTTACCTCTGCGTCTCGCTTGGTGAGTGCAGGTGGCCGGAGGCCCCTTTTACTGGAAATGAGGCATTCCATCTTAGTCCTCACGGGTGACAACGCATCTGCATTTTGATTCGCAAACGAGGATAGGTGTAGATGTCTATGGGCCGCAGCAACCACTTACCATCAGGTGGACTGTGTGCTCGTTTGTCACCCTTATCCTATAAAAAAATTCTGTTACAGAGTAATCATGTCCTCCAGGCCGAATTTCAGTCGCAGCGGCCAGTCTCAACGAAGACTAGTCATCTGCACAGGACAGGACTAAAGTGGCCGAGTGTATGCGCAAGCAAGTGAGTGTAGAGAACCGGAGACCCTTTTTACTGGAAAAGAGGCATTCCATCTTAGTCCTCACGGGTGACAACGCTCTGCATTTTGATTCGCAAACGAGGATAGACGTAGATATCTATGGGCCACAGCAACCACTTAGGTGGACTGTGTGCTCGTTTGTCACCCTATCCTATAAAAATATTGTTATGTATTTATGTAATTCATATAATTTTGCCAGTTTATTTTATTTTATTTATGTAATATTTTTTGATCCTTACAAAACCTACACAGGATCAAAAGGCGGGCTTAATAGTAAAAGTATTTTCTGTCAATACCTTAGGGCAGTAATAACACCACGAATTGAAAAATTATTGTGAAATTTTATTGTGGTTAATATCATTTTCATAATATTTCTTATTTGGAATTTTAAATGAGCTGTACTGTCATCTGCAAATTGAATGAGGTATTTGACATGGAAGATCGTTTATATAAAGTAAAAAATGGCAGTGACCCAAGGTGAACTCGGCGGGACGCTGAATTTAATTTCTCTATAGGAAGACACATATTTGAGTTCACATTTATACTCGTACATTGTCTGTGGTCGTTCAGATATGATTTTATTAGATTATGTGATTGTGATTAAGTTTTTTATTTTATTTGAAAGGTGTCTTAATCGAGAATGTTCTTAACTATGTTTCAAGGAAATCTGTTCAGCTGTTTGAAGATCATCAGCTCTTTTTGTTCCGGGGGTTTTATATATTTTTTTAATTTAAATTATTGGTGTCGTTACTCTGGTCGATGAAATGAAAATCGTCAAATAATATAGCTATTTCTTAAAGATTCGTTATTATCAGGTATTGTTTTTCTTTTTATCTGACTAATTGGTTCTATAATTAATCCATAGTTTTGCTATTATTTATTATTTTGCTTAGACGTCGTAGATTAATTTTTGACTACGAATCTGGATACCCACTGACATCCTTTTCATTGATTTTGCAAATTGTACTGTAACCAACTTGAATGGAAAACGGAAATTATATTTTAATTTAAATACGTCAATAAAACTATCACATGCGCTATTAGCATCTTCAGTACTATAAACTTCCAAAAGTGTAATTTGTTAACGTTTACATTGAACGTTTCTCGATTTATATAAATAATATATTTATATTATATTAAAAGATGTCTATATTTAGTGATCAAGTATTAAAAATTTCAAGGATTAAGTTGATAGTCTTATTATTTTTTTATAGGATAGGGTGACAAACGAGCACACAGTCCACCTGATGGAAAGTGGTTGCTGTGGCCCATAGACATCTACATCTATCCTCGTTTGCAAATCAAAATGCAGATACGATGTCACCAGTGAGGACTAAGATGGAATGCCTCTTTTCCAGTAAAAAGGGTCTCCGGTTCTCTACACTCACCATACGAAACACAGCAGTGTTAAGCTGCTATTTTACGCTGGTATTCTGTGAGAGCGTAGTCCTACCCCGGTCGAGCCGACCCATTCATGCTACAACTATACTACTAGTATGGCTGCAGCACTTTAAATTAGTTAAAATATATAATAAATAGCAGAAATTTAAATTATTTGCTAAAGATAAAAAAATCACGACATAATATCACAAATTCCCTACTTATCACATACTGTCAAAGTGGTGTCAGTCTGCCAAATGTGCACATCTAACAAAATTGCTCAATTCACTGCAACCTTCTGGAGTCCCTCCGCACAAAGTGCTTTTTCAAGTAGTTTGCCCTATCATTTTATAGTGGAATCTTAATCAAGTAAATAAAAACATTCAAAACAAAAATTTAGGTGTAAGAAGACCTAAGTAACAGTAAGTATTTTACTTTAATCGAAATAGTTAATTTACTAAATTCATAAATTATAGGTAAAGTAAGTACCGAACCAATGAACACTAAGCAGTACCAATGTAAAGAAATGAAACTACCCACAACTCCGGTAAAAGAAAACAAATAACATTTAGAACTATTTGGAAGGGCTAATTTTTATTGTCAATTATTTTATTTCGTTCTTTTATTTTCTACCAATTGCTAGGTCATTATTTGGTCTCCATTATGTTTGCATTTCTGTTCCATATTCATGCTCACTGGAGATATGATCAATAAATTTTTCTGCTCTTTTAACATTCAATGAGTCTAATATTCACGCAAAATTCACAAAGAAAATTCATACTTACCTTAACTAAATACAAAATAAACAAAAAAAAAATCATTAAAACTTTATTTATGCTGTACATTGTTGTTCGACGTCCTACGTTTAATGTTATCCTTGTCCCGCTCAGTTGGCTTAAAGTAGCCTTACAATAACTATGCACATACACAAAACGTGTGCGAACAGACCGGTGCTTACGTATGAGTAGCACTGTAGCATGGCTCTACCGCGTGTAAAGTATTTGATTTTAATTTTAATTGGACAGAGCCGTTCTTAGGTAAACGGGCATTGGCAGATGAAAAAACGAATAGACAACAAAGTGAATCTATATTCTCTTATATTATGTTTTTTTTTTTCATTTGAAATACGTAACTGTAATATTAATTATAACTTTCAAAAAGTAGAAACCGACTGTCAAATTGCTAAAAGAGACGTTATTTATTTGCTACCTTTAGAGGTGAAAAATTGTCTTCAAATTTATATGGGACGACCCTTGAAGTATAACCTATTTAATTAAAAAATAATCATCAAAATTGGTTCACAATCTGCAAATATATCGCGTAAAACCTACAAAAACATACGCTCGCATTGAGGACCTCCTCCTTTTTGGAGTCGATTAGAAAGAAGAAAAATTGTTTAAAATGTTGTGTTTATTAAAACTTTAGTATTCTTTACTTCGTAGTTTTCTTCTTTAAACAATCATACTATAACATTTTTTTGATTAATATTGAAATAATACTTTGTTTTAATAATACTCAATATCGAACGATTTTTGTATTATTGACTATACTGTAAAGATTCTTAGTAGAATTGGACCAAAAGTGTTTTTTAGAACAAAAAGGACTTTATCTAAAAATACGCGATTTTAAGTCGTCTAAATAATGCAAGTTCAGTGTAGCATACATCGTTTCACACGGAAAAAATGAATTCAGGAACAAACGCAAAGTTCATAACGAACCTCTTTGTTCTTACTTTGTTGATATGAGAGAGGAGTGAATGCTAGCGGGAACTGCTATGCTAAGCGATAAAAGGAAGTGTTCGGTCAATTTATATTAAATTCATTTCAGTTTGAAAGATAATATTTCCCTTAATGTTCCCGTGCATAAAAATTTTATTTTGAAATGTTAACATATTAAATATTGCACTGTCGTATATTAATAAACAACCATTTTGTAATGTGTAATACGCTGTATATCTGACGGCATTATATTCGTACCAGAAAAATTTCGCGAGAAGAAGGAACGCAAGTATGTGATGTGACTTAGTTGTTAGTACAAATCACCCGCCTAAACTTCCTTTGTTCCTGAAATGGTTCTTGAATTCTCATCCCAGTAAAACCTCAGAGTATAATATTTTTAACTTTTAAGAGGAAGCTGTCTAAGTAACCCGTTTAATGTCTTACCCGTGTGATGTGTAACCCTTTTATGTATTAAAGCTAACTATATCTTACGATGCAATTCTTTGCAAACAATCTTGCTTTAAATTTTACATTACTTAATTTATTAAATTGTTCATTCACCTATGTGTATAATAAAGCTGAGAAACTGCATTAATAGTTATGAGATGTAATATCAAAGCGATGTCTTTCTTTTCATTTTTTAACCCCCAACGCAAACAGAGAGGTGTTACATGCATAACGTGTGTATGTGTGTAGACACACATATACACACCTTATACATGTAACACCGTAACACGTAATACATAAACATCCGTTTGTAAGATCCTGTGGCAACGTAGCATCTTCCAAACGGATGGACCGATTTAGATTTAGTTTTTTTTTTTGTTTCTAATGTGACATCATCGAGAGTGTTTATAGCTATGATAAAAAAAAAACCTTTTTAGCTGTTTGAAGATCATCAGCTTTTTTGTTTCGGATTTTTTTTTAATTTACAATTTAAAATATATTAACGTTGACAAAGTGCTTATTTTTTTTTAAATTAGTATACACATAACACTTTATCATCATCGCCGCCATTATTTCATAAGTGTCTAGGTTGTAATTCTGACTTCTGACTTTCTGACTTCTGACTTTCTGACTTTGTTATTTTTTTTAAATGTTACCCCCACACTAGGATTTTGTCCTGTATCGTAGAGGCAGTTTACAAACACAAATTGCACAAGGACAAACATACAAATCCGGAACAATTATTTGTGGGCCATACAAATACATGTTCCGTGCGGGATTCGAACCCGCGCCCCCCAGCGCAGCAACTCATTGCTAAACCACTGCGCCACGGAGCCATCATTCACTACAAACAGAAAATTCCATGAACTTCTATATAAGTGTGTAGAAGTACATCTAATTATTCATATCTATCTAGAATATAAGAAATTTAAGGTGCTGGCAAACAAACTCATATAACCTAGAAGTACACATGAAGTTAAATTAAAGAATTGATCTGTGTCGTTGACTAACTATCGTCTAAACAAATATAAAAATTTTGTCACAACAAAGTATAGGTAATTGTTAAATCGTTTCTAACACACCAATAAAAGAAATAGCTGTTTTCAGTAAGGACTAACGCTTTTTTCGGAAGACATATTGATTGATAGTTTAAATTCAATCGAAACTCCATATCAAGACTTCATTGCCTATTTACCTATTTCCTCTAAAGTAAATTGAAAATAGCAAATTCTTATATGTGTGACAATTATTGATGACTAACTGTATTACGAAATGTAATACTATTTAATTTATTTAATAAAAACCATTTTCATAGCCTCTTAGAAAAGACTTTCACTTTTTTAGGTTTATTAAATATAAACCTGCTTATATTTTGATATCTTTAAAAGCCTTCAAACCATGAATTTCTTTTTCGTCTTTACCTAAATCCTTGGGAAACATCAAAAGGCTTTTTTATTACCGTTGGAATATCCTTTGAAAATCCATCTTCACGATGTAATTCCTATTTATATGCTTATATTCCTTCAGATAAAAGAAACGTGTACTAGCAAGTTATTTCATGAATTTAAAGTTATTGTATCGTTATAAATACTACAAGATTTTGAAAATACATAATGTAATAAGGTAAAATTTGTGATTGGTGATATACTCGTAATTTGTCATGGTAAGTGATATATTTTTGTATGAGAAATTAAGAATTATCTGCATTCAGTCATTCATTACAGCCTGACAGACGTCCACTGCTTAACATTGGTCTCCCCCTTATATTGCCTGATAGGATTTTTAAGTGGTAGAGCCATGCTGCAGCTATATTAGTAGTATAGTTTTAGCACGAATGGGTCGGCTCGACCGGGAATGGACAACGCTCTCACAGAATACCAGCGTCAAATAGCAGCTTCATGCTGCTGTGTTTCGTATGGTGAGTGTAGAGAACCGGAGACCGTTTTTCCTGGAAAAGAGGCATTCCATTTTAGTCCTCACGGTGACAACGCATCTGCATTTTGATTTGCAAACGAGTATAAATGTAGATGTCTATGGGCACAGCAACCACTTACCATCAGGTGGACTGTGTGCTCGTTTGTCACTCTTATCCTATAAAAAAGGAGGGATATGTGCCATAGTTGCCGCGCCAAATATCTCAGTGTCATACATACTATTTCTGTTAACAAATAATAGTCATGTGACAACAGCCAGAATTTACAGTGGATCTATTGATATTTTCAGTTTCCTTATGGATGAAGAATGCTAAAGTAGTAATGCTAATGTAGTTTATTCGAAAAAAAATATAATTGATTTATATTCTTTATTTTTTTTTAATTAATAAAACTGTGTTTAGTCTAAAGCTAAAAAATTATCACTATCCCATAAATTTTTAATTAGATAATTTATTTAGTTGCAGCTAGTATTAATAATTTTTAGGGTATTTTTAAATTTTTAAACTCGTAAGCACTTGTCCATCTCTTCCCTATATAACTGTTATACACAATTAAATACAAAATATGTAACCTAATTTATAGAAATATAAATCACTGGTACATATCCACATATTTATAAAACTTTATTTTAAATTAAAATTTAGTAACCTGGCCTTTATGCGATTTCTGCTTACTTGGAGCATATTCAAGGGTTTAATATACATTAATTTAACCTTTGTATATAATTGAGAAGGTCGAGATTTGCTATATATACAAAAAACAAGCTGAAATTAGGATTCAATGAAATTGTTTATTGCAGTTTGATTAACAACGTGCATGCATTGTACGGTAAAGAAAAAAACATTGTGTAGAAACTTACGTATTCGTAAATAAGGAATAAAATATAATCACTGCCTTTTAAATAGGAAAGGGAACCAGGTGACCTCCTTGCTCATTTATTCCGTAAGTATCATACACCGCCTATGAGCAACTGCAACACCAGGGAAATTGCAGGTGACCTTTTAAAAGAAGCAAGCTTGTTTCCTGAGCGTTCCTAACTAGTTTCGATTCGGAAAAATCGCCCATGGTAGCCGATTCCGCAAAGAAACCGTGCGTGCTGTTGGCGTTCCACTTTGAAGGGTCAGAGAACCAATATAACTTGCTGTTAATCATTTCATCTTAATCCAAACGCATCTATTGCCTTCTATAACTGAAGTTAGTTACTGGTTTTAATGGACTGTAGTAGCCGCTTGACATCAGGTAGAAAATTTACGTGTACCTCTAATATTGGAAAATTAGACTTTTAATATAAATTAAAAGCCAAAAAGCCGTAAAGACATTTGCAATATTAATAATGTCCTCCAGATCGAATTCCGGTCACGGCGGTCAGCCTCAACGGAGACTAGCCATCGGCAAAAGACAGGATTATAGTGCCCAAATGTATGCGTAAGCACAGGTACACTATTTCCTCACTCTCATAGTCCGATGGGGCGGTAACCCGACACAAGAGATCGAGCGCAGGACCAACGAGTTAACGTGCTTTTCAAGGCTCGTGGGTGAGACACCGCCAACTTTCTGACTCCGGGCAGCTACTGAGAATTTCTGGAATGAAAAACTCAATATTTGATTTTTTGGCCCGCCACGGTATTTGAACCCGGGACCTTATGATCAGCAGTCGCATTTACAAACACTAGACCAACAAGGCAATCAAAAAACATAGTGTATAGAAGTATCAAAGCCTCAACTCGAAGCTGTTATACGGAAATTATTTTATTCTTTTTAGTTTTTTTTTAGGATATAAGTGACAAACGAGCACACAGTCCGCCTGACGGTAAGTGGTTTCTGTGGCCCATAGACATCTATCTTCGATTACGAATCAAAATGCAGATGCGTTGTCACCCGTGATGACTGAGATGGAATGCCTCGTTTCCAGTAAAAAAGGGCCTCCGGTTCTCTACACTTACCATACGAAGTCGATAGTTATTGGAAGCCGGCTTTTACTTTTTGTTACAAGTCTAACTTTTGGATCCTTTTGAGTGGACTAAGGACTATCAATGCACAATATAATATGCTCGATCAAAGACTTGAATATAGTCTAAATAGTTACACTGAAAACTCTATTCCGTATTTTAAAAATCATCCCCTAACTTACATTCCAAAATATATATGAGACCAACCCTGGAGTATAACATATTTAATAAAAAAAACATTAAAATTGATCTACAATCGACTTTAATATCAAGTAACATACATAGAGAAAGAAAAATCATATACTCGAATTGAGATCGCGATCTGTGATGTAAGAATATCCATTAAATCATGTCGTCTCGAAGCCGTAAGAGGCGACAAAGGAAAAATGAAAGAGATAGGCAGCATCTTACTGATAACTACTCAAAATTATAACAAACCTCTATCAGGGAGGCCTAAGTTTAGCAGTGGATTTTTTAGGCTGTAATGGATGGATGGATAGAATAATAAATATCATCTTCATAACTTGACGGCTCCGTGGCGCAGTGGCTTAGCAATTGAGTTGCAGAACTAAGGGTCGTGGGTTCGAATCCCGCACGGAACAAGAATTTGTATGGCCTACAAATAATTGTTCCGGGTCTAGATGTTTGTCCTTGTGCAATTTATGTTTGTTAACTGCCCCCATGATACAGGAGAAAATCCTAGTGTGAAGGTTACGTTTTTTTTTAAAGAGAGGAGGAATAGCTTAAGCCTTTAACAAGTCTTTTGCTTAATAGGTTTTATACATCGAATAGCGCTCCAAAGTATAGTCCTAAGCTACTTAAATACATTTATTAAAATTTAAGTCTTTCTTTAGAGGCAGTAGTCATAATAGATTAGAGACTATTGTGTATTATCAAAGATTAAATTCTGTCTTAATTATTCTAGTAATTAAAGGCCTTACAAAAAGCAACGTTTGAAAATTTTGAAAGCAGGAGCTTATTTAATCACTTCATTCACCATAGTTGCTATACTTGGCAGGCCTGTTGTCAACCGCAGTTTATTTTTTTTATTTTCGTAGTTATTATTTTACGTTGCCGCCCATTTTTGTGTTTTTTCCCTGTCGTCTTTTCCGATGCTCACGTAACTATTTGGGTAGTGGATATTCTTACGTCGCCACTACATTGTTAATTATTACCATGGATTTAATTCTGTCTTACTTTTTCCAAGAATTATTACGAAACTAACTGAACTACTAAAGAAATTAATACCATAAAAGTGTTTCAAAATCGAATCATCCTTGCAATTATAGTACTATTAATAATATCTTTATATAAAAAATTACGTGTCACGTTGTTTGTCCGCGATGGACTCCGAAACTACTGAACTGATTTCAATGTAATTTTGCACACTGTGTGCAGTTTGGTCCGACTTGAGTGATAGGATAGTTTTTATCCCGATAAGTGACCTCAATATTTTTTTATTGCGAATTTAAGCATTTTTTAATAGGACAAAGGGTCGTTGATATGGGCAGTACAACATCTACCTGGCGAGCTAGTACAATAAATATATATATATTGTACTAGCTGGCCAGGCAGACGTTGTTATACCCTTTCCGACGACCCTTTCTATGAAAAAATCCTTTAATTCCCAATCAAAAAATATTGAAGATCACTTATCGGGATAAAAAATATCCTATCTCTCAAGTCGGACCAAACTGCACACAGTGTGCAAACTTTCATTGAAATCATTTCAATAGTTTAGGAGTTCATCGCGGACAAACAATGTGACACGTAATTTTTACATAATTATAAAGTTTATTACGATATTGACACTATAAGTAAATATTTTAAATATCATGTTTAGAATCTCAATGTTTAGCCGAGGTTTTCAAATAACTTCGTTACTAAAATTACCGCAAACGCTGCTTTGGTGGTTTGTGCTAATTTAAGTAACTCTTTGAACCCGATGTGCATGTTTGTGTTAAGACCGTTTGGCTTTAACAACCAGTTAAATATTAAAAGTATACTTTTAATACACATTTAATGAACCAAAACGATAATTGGCGTTAATTGAATCGTTAAGTTGGGTGGCGAGTTGAGTATTTGTCCTCACTGTTTTATTTAATTACTTTGTCGAATGAAAGCGACATCAACAGACATTCAAAGTTCGTAACTCTTCTCGGATCGATATTCGTAACGTTTCTATTTTTAACAATAATAAAAAAAAACTATAGTAAAAAACTGTTGAACTTTTAAGCTGTTTTGAGTAGCTAACCGCTTGTCGAAAAATCCGCTATAGTTGAGCAACACGCGTTCAATCCCCGCCAACGTTAGTTAAATTAATACTTTCGATTTTAACTGCTGATTTACAATGTGTCCGTTGGAAAGTTTATAAATTAGTTTTGTAACAAAATAATAAATTATTTCTAGAACATGTGAAGTCCTTGAATATGTCTAATCTCTCAGGAATGAGAAGAAAACTGTGTCCAGCTGTAGGACTTATATAGGTTGTAACTTCACGTTACCTTTATTATATTTTTATCTACATATATACTTAGTTTTATTACTACGAGTATAAAAGAGGGTTTGGGCGGGAACTTGACCGGCGGCCGATTGCTGCGCCTATATTATTGTTTAGAGAATGGTTTGAAGTGGATTTTGATATTACGTAAAAGTGTTGCGATTTTGTGTATTAAATGTGAACTATTAGTAGAAACAAAAGGTGACTCGTTTACTTTATGTTTTGTTACGCGGCAATGTGTCAACCAATTTCGGAAACGAAAAAGGCACAGTGCATAATACACGAACTATGTTGAGCTACTATAATATAGTCGCAAACATGTTAAACAGATTCATGTAAAAAAAATGTTCGGACGACAGTCGCAATCTATTCTACACAAGTAATCTTTCATACATTCTTAAACTTGTAATATGTTATAACCTGTCTGTCACTTTAATAACTGGTGGACACTTTTGTAAAACCAGTATGTTTTAAAAAATGAGATATTATTTGATTCATAGTTGTATTCATTCACATAATATAATAAATTTAATCATTCATTATTACAACTTATCAAAAGTCCACTGCTAAACATGGCCCGCCCCTAGGAATTGCCTCATGGGGCGCATATTTGTCATAGTTGCCACGTTTATTAATTTGACCTGTTATCAAAAAAATGCTGCTGCTCGTCGCCTGCTTCATTTCTCAGTGTCGACTCTTAAAAGCCACATGGGGTGATAAATGGGGTAGTGGATTTTTCTACGCCGCCATTACCTGGCGTAATTTAACCATTATAACTAAATATTTCTGTTTCAACATCAATCAACTCTTTGAATATTGTCTTGTGTTAATAATATTTATAAAAATATACGTATCTACTATGAAATTTGTGGACAGGATTGTATGATCAAATTTATTTTTTATTTGCGCTTGAATACATCTAGCTGTATCCTCAAACTTCAGGATGTTGCTCTTAATTATACATGATATATTGAAAAAACTAATTTTTCGGATTCCATCGCGTTTAATTTAACTTATTTTTGCTTATTTTATTTTTCGACGTTTCGATCCCCGCTACCCGCTAACCCTCTCGCTACCTTCAGCTAGTTTTAGGTCTGATCTATGCAGAACGAGCTTAGAGTATCTTGAAGTAGTGCAGTGGTATACTTGGGTTTGGATTTATTTAATTGATTGTAGGATCGCAAGCAGCTAGCTGAAATTTAAACATTGAAATTTAGATTTTTTTTTTTATTTGAAAAACCTCGCGAATTATCCTTAGCAGGAATCGGTGTACTTTTGCGAAAGTTTTGTCATTTATAAGATCTGATGTAATGTCAGGGGCGATCTTAGCCCTTAATTCATCTTGTTTTTAAGCAACCAAAATCAAATTATTTTTTTAGCGTTTGGAGTCATGGGATCCGATACTTTTAACATGCAGAAGAAACAGCGTTGGTGATGGCACGCAACCTTGTGGAACAGCTGCGTTAATAGGCTTATAATTGGAACATACACCGTCTAATACGTCCTTGATGCACCGACCTGCAAGGAAACGGTTTGAGCGGTCGCTTTTATAGGGATCGGGTGGACCAAATCTATCTTCCATGAATTCGGGACTACTCCTAGGGAGTAAGAGTAACGAAACGCGTTAAAACCGATGCCAACTCCGTAGCACACGTCTTTAACACAATATGAGGGACTCCATCAGGTCCACTCGACTTGTTGAGGTCCAAGGAGAGGAGTACTTTGCGCACCGAGCGCTGTGTAAACAATACATTATAACACATCACAACACAAAAACTCTTTAAAAGACTACCCCAGGAGGGTACCAGCACCCCTGGAGAATCCCTCGCTGAGCATCCACGACCAAACTACTTCACTTCTGAGCGTGGGTGCTCAGGCTGCCCCGCGTAGTCTGGGGGGGGGGGGGGCGAAATTCCGCTCGCGACTAATGCTGCTCGGGGCAAGCGGAGCAATACAACCAAGGTGACCCCTGTCACGCAATCCGTGAATTTTTGCAACATCAGGGGACTTCATTCAAACCTTAACGCTGTTCATTACCATCTAGAGTCGGCGAAGCCGGCTTTGCTCTTTTTAACCGAGACTCAGGCATCCTCTCTGGCTGATACTTCATATCTCTCCTACCCGGGGTACAAATTGGAACAATTCTTTGTGCCTCGGGCTGGAGTTTGCGTATACGTCAGAGAGGACATCTGTTTTCGATGCCTCGGCAGTCTTGAAGGTACGGACCTGTCCATCCTATGGCTGCGCGTAGACAGCGACGACCATCCCCGCGTCTACGTGTGCCTCTATAGGTCCCATAGCGGTAATGCCGACACAGACCGACTCATCGAACACGTCCAAATGGCTGCAGACTCCGTGCTACAACAGGTCCCATCCGCAGAGATCGTGATCCTTGGCGATTTTAACGCCCACCACGCCGAATGGCTCGGTGCACGTTTAACCGATCATGCGGGTAGATCTGTCTATGACTTTGCTTTGGCATATGGTCTAACACAACTGGTTACTTTGCCTACGCGGATCCCAGATGTGGAAGACCATGTAACTTCCCTGTTGGACCTTCTGCTGACCTCTCATCCGGACGGATATCAGGTCTCCGTCGATGCCCCTCTGGGCTCTTCGGACCATTGTCTGATCCGGAGTACGGTGCCACTGACGCTCCGATTGCAGTTGAGATCTGCAGCTTGCCGCTGTGTTTGGTACTATAGGTCTGCTGATTGGGACGGGATGCGATCTTTTTTTGCATCCTACCCTTGGGGGTGGGTTTGCTTCTCGCCGGAAGATCCCAGCGTTGTTGCCGATTCTGTTGCTGATGTGGTACTTCAGGGTATGGAACTTTTTATTCCATCCTCTGTGGTGCCCATAAGAGGCAGATCCCAGCCATAGCTTGATCGCTCCTGTAAAATAGCATCACGCTGTAAGCAGGACTGCTACCGGGCCTGGGCTGACGCATCAACGTCTTGGGATGTAAACACCAGCGCACTTAAAAAGAAGTATAATTCCGCCTCCAGGTCCTTCAAAAGCGTCATTGCCAAGGCAAGGTCTGAGCACATCGGCAGAATTGGCGAGAAGCTAGTTCGCCTTCCTTCGGGAACCCGTGCATTCTGGTGTCTCGCCAAGGCTGTCCAAGGGAACTTCTGTCAGCCATCTCTTACATCTCTGCACAGAGAGGACGACTCACTGGCACATACCGCAAAGGAGAAAGTCGATCTGTTGAGCTCTCTTTTTGCGTCCAACTCGACTCTAGATGACGGGGGGAACACACCACCGACCATCCCGCGATGTGAGTGCTCCATGCCGAATGTGCGGTTTACACAGCGCTCAGTTCGCAAAGCACTCTTCCGGACGTCAGCAAGTCGAGTGGGCCCGATGGAGTCCCTCTCATTGTGCTGAAGACCTGTGCTCCGGAGTTGGCACCGGTTTTAACACGTCTTTTCCAGTACTCCTACTCCCAAGGCGTAGTCCCTAATTCATGGAAGACAGCTTTGGTTCACCCGATCCCTAAAAAAGGCGACCGCTCAGACCCGTCCAACTACAGGGCTATTGCCATCACCTCCTTATTCTCCAAAATAATGGAATCCATTATAAACTGCCAGCTCATGAGGTACCTTGAGGATCACCAGCTGATTAGTGACCGCCAGTACGGTTTTCGTCGAAGTCTATCAGCTGGTGATCTTCTAGTCTATCTGACTCCTAGATGGGCGGAGGCAGTAGAGTCCAAGGGGGAGGCATGGGCCGTTAGTTTGGACATAGCGAAGGCCTTCGATCGGGTCTGGCACAAAGCGCTTCTTTCGAAGCTTCCTTCCTATGGGCTTCCCGAGAAATTGTGCAAATGGATCACCAGTTTCGTTGCTGATCGGAGCATCAAGGTCGTAGTAGACGGTGCATGCTCTGATTTCAAGCCTATCAACGCTGGAGTTCCACAAGGCTGCGTTCTATCACTAACACTGTTTCTGCTGCATATCAATGATATGTTGCTAACTGGTAGCATTCATTGCTATGCAGATGACAGCACTGGTGATGCCTTATATACCGGCCGTGCTAATATTTCTCGGAAAAAGGTCGCAAAGTACCGGGCCAAACTTGTGCCTGAAGTCGAGTCTTTCCTTAACAAAATCTCGGATTGGGGCCGACTAAATCTAGTCCAGTTCAATCCCCAGAAGACACAAGTTTGCGTGTTTACCGCTAAAAAGAACCCCTTTGTCGTATCTCCTCAGTTTCAAGGCATTCCCCTTGCTGCCTCAGCTAGTATCGGAATCCTTGGCGTCGACATATCGAATAGTGTGCAGTTTCGTTGTCACTTGGAAGGCCAAATTGGCCTCTAAAAAGCTTGGCGTGCTCAGCAGAGCGAGACAGTATTTCATGCCGGCACATCGCTTGCAACTTTACAAAGCGCAAGTTCAGCCCCACATGGAATACTGTTCTCATCTCTGGGCCGGGGCACCCCAGTGCCAGCTCCTTCCACTTGACCGCATCCAGCGCAGAGCGGTTCGAATCGTTGACGACCGAGTTCTTTCTGATCGGCTCGATACACTGGCACTGCGTAGAGATACTGCGTAGAGTGCTCTGAGGAATTGTTCGGACTAATTCCAGCCGCTCAATTTCACCATCGCACATCGCGACAAAACTCGCGTTACCATCCATACCATCTGGATGATTGGCGGTCCATCACTGTGCGATTTAGAAGAAGTTTTCTCCCTCGCACAACTTCCTTGTGGAATCAATTACCACCAGCGAATTTTCCGGACCGATACGACTTAGGAACCTTCAAGAAAAGAGCTTACACCTTTCTAAAAGGCCAGCAACGCATATGCAATTCCCCTGTTGTTGCGGTTGTTCATGGGCGGCGGTAGTCACTTCTTCTATAAAAAAAAACACAGCACTCACACCGGTGTATCCTGTATATTCCCCCCCCCCCCCCGTCATGGAGAATCGAGTTGGACGCAAAGAGAGAGCCTAGCAGATTATCTTTCTCCTTTACGGCATAGGTCAATAAGTCGACCTACCTGTGCAGAGATGGGAGATATGGCTGACAGAAGTTCCCTTGGACAGCCGTGGTGAGAGACGAGAATGCACGGGTTCCCGAAGGAAAACTATATGCTTATAGCGTGATGCTATTTTACAGGAGCGACCAAACTATGGCTGGGATCTGCCTCTTATAGGCACCACAGAGGATGGAATAAAAAGTTCCATACCCTGAAGTACCACATCAGCAACAGAATCGGCAACAACGCTGGGATCTTCCGGCGAGAAGCAAACCCACCCCCAAGGGTAGGATGCAAAAAAAGATCGCATCCCGTCCCAATCAGCCAAAAGAAGTTGAACTATTTTCTTGGCAATTCTGACGATGTGTTCTGACTTTACCTTGGCAATAACACTTTCAAAGGATCTGGAGGCGGAATTATACTTCTTTTTAAGAGCGCTGGTATTTACATCCCGAGAAGTTGATGCGTCAGCCTAGGCCCGGTAGCACTCCTGTTTATAGCGTGATTCTAGTTTACAGGAGCGACCAAACCATGGCCGGGATCTGCCTCCGATGGGCAACACAGAGGATGGAATAAAAAGTTCCATTCCCTGAACGCTTTTACGCCCCATTCGAACGCTCTATGCACGCTTCGCAATTTTCGACCTCGGGCCTACCTTATTTACAAGCTATTTCTTTATTTCATCAAGATTGAATAGGTAGCTTGTATCTGAGGAGGAGCTTGAGGAGTTGTAAGATAAATATTTTCTTATATTTTTGTTCTTCTATAAAAATATATTAATCAAATATTTCCATTCCCTGAAGCGAGAAGCAACCCCAACGGTAGGGAAAAAATATCCCAATCTGGCCAACCTATAATGCTGAACACGGCGGCAACCTGCGGAACGTAACCACGATAGAAGGTAGATAGAAGGTGTCCGCGTAAGCGAAGTAAACATTTGCATCAGACTATATGTCAAGGAAAAGTCATAAACAGATCTACCCGCATGATCGGTTAAACGGGAACCAAGCCATTCAGTGTGGTGGGTGTTAAAATCACCGAGGATGAGTTTGCAGCCAATTGGACGTGGCCGATGAGTCGATTTTTGTCGTAGACGCGGGGATGATCTTGGCTGTCTACGCGCAGCCATAGAATGGACAGGTCCGTACCTTTAAGATTGCCGAGGCGTTGAAAACAGATGTCCTCTATGACGTATACGCAAGCTCCAGCCCGGGGCACAAAAAAGTGTTCTAACTCGTACCCAGGGTAGGAGATATATGAAGTATCACCCGGTTAGGACACCTGTGTCTCGGTAAAAAACAGCAAGGCCGGCTATGCTGTCTTAAGATGGTAGTGGATGACGTTAAGGTTTGAATGAAGTCACCTGATGTTGCATTAATTCATGGATAGCGTGGTAGGGGTCGCCTTTGTCTGATTGCTCCGCTTGCCCAGATTTAGTCTCGATCAAAATCCCCCCCCCCCCCTCCAGATTACGCGGGGTAACCTGAGCACTGGGGTGAAAGCAGAAGTAAACTTATACTTCACGCTGGTATTCTTTGAGGTCGTTTACCACCCCGGTTCGAGCCGACCCATTCGTGGGACAGCAAAAGCTACCACCGAACGCTCTCTGCACGCTTCGCAATTTCCAACCTCGGCCTACCTTAGTTACAAGCTATTTCTCTAATTCATCAAGATTGATTAGGTAGCTTGAATCTGAGGAGGAGCTTGAGGCACAAAAATATAAGAAATATTTTCTTATATTTTTGTTCTTCTATAAAAATATATTAATCAAATATTGTGGCTTTATTTTTTAATAAAATTACTACAATCAGTAAATCTACAATTCAAATACACTTACGACTTTGTAGCGACCGCTCCAAACAGACTCCAAATGACGTAAGAGCCTCCCGCCCCTTTTCGTCTTTACTTCCCCGTACAACCCATATCGGTCTCTTTGCGGAAGTAATTAAAATACGGTAGAAGGATACACGGAGTCATAGATGGAGAGAAAAAAGTCAAATATACACAGCGCTGATATACGCCGAAACGTAGCGACCAATGTTGTGCGGCAAGTCGCGGAACTAAAATATTCGTCGAAATTCATTGTAATGATGAAATAACGTCCATGCCAATTTTTCGCCCAGATGGTTTACCGTTAATATGAAGTTTGTTGGCTGATTACAGCGCAACAAGTCGGTCGGACGCAACATCATCGGTAATTCCACCCATGTAGGAAGATTACTCATGGGATATATATATTTATATATGGCGGGCGGAAGGAAAAGGGGAGATCTCTCGCCGGGCAAGGTGTTCTGCCCGGCGAGCGGCCAGCGCTCCGAGTAATAGGTCGGAGCTATTTTATATATACTGCTTTAATTTCGGAACTTTGTTAGCGCTATTTAGGCTTCGATGTGTTTCGCTTGTGGCGCGACGACAGCGCTGCCACATCACCCCCTGCTCAGACCGGAGGTCAATAGTGCAGTCCGATTGCCGGTGCGTCCTTAATGCCGGTGGGGAATGCATGCTGTGTGCGTAAGGGCAAGTGACGCCGGTGCGAACGATATGCCGGTGTGTAACGCATGCCATATCACGCACTTGCAAGTGATGCCGGTCAGAACGATGAGCCGAAGCAAGTGCCAGGGATTGCCTTGTAGTCTGCGGTGAGTCAAGAAGAAGGCAAGTAATCTGCGAGAGTGTCGTGAAACACAGGCGAGCAGTAAGGCTCAGAGCCGTGCCGAATACTTTAGCGCAGAGAGAGTCTCCCCTTTTTCTTCCACCCGCCATATACACACATATATATATATATATATATATATATATATATATATATATATATATATGGCGGGTGGAAGAAAAAGGGGAGATCTCCCGCCGGGCAAGGTGTTCTGCCCGGGGAGCGACCAACGCTCCGGGTAATAGTTCGGAGCTATTCTATATATACTGCTTTAATTTCGGAACTTTGTTAGCGCTATTTAGGCTTCGATGAGTTTCGCTTGTGGCGCGACGACAGCGCTGCCACTACACCCCCTGCTCAGACCGGAGGTCGATAGTGCAGTCCGATTGCCGGTGCGTCCTTAATGCCGGTGCGGAATGCATGCTGTGTGCGTAAGGGCAAGTGACGCCGGTGCGAACGATATGCCGGTGTGTAATGCATGCCATATCATGCACTTGCAAGTGATGCCGGTGAGAACGATGAGCCGGAGCAAGTGCCAGGGATTGCCTTGTAGTCTGCTGTGAGTCAAGAAGAAGGCAAGTAATCTGCGAGATTGTCGTGAAACAGAGGCGAGCAGTAAGGCTCAGAGCCGTGCCGAACACTGTAGCGCAGAGAGTAGCTTGAAGGAACAGGAAGCATTATTATTCCAGTACTGTGATGAACCTTTGTAATGCTAGATGGCTTGCAGAATGTGAAGACTGCAGACAATATCTGCTCGGAAGCGAATGAATGGGGACTTGAGGATGATGAAGGTTTGAAGGTGTAGTTTCCTTCAAACCTTCGGTTTGTTGATTACGTGTGAACACGTCGGGTCATATCACGTCGGGGTCTATATATATATATATATATATATATATATATATATATATATATATATATAGAGGCAATCTATGAAAAAGGAAAAAAGAAGAAGAAAGGCTAGGCGTCGAATTTACAGCGACCATATTAACGAATGAAAGTAACATGAAATACTATATCAACGGTTTTTTTTGACTGATTATAACATATATCATTATTCATTTAGAGTTATTTAAATAAAATGACGCTTATTGCCAGATTATTTTAATTGGATTCCAAAATAATTTATATATTTATGCCGAAAAAATATACTTAGGTAACTACTAAAGGAATGAACACGCATTAATTCAGGACATTTGTGGAAGTTTGTAAAGGTCCAATGGCAGTTTCTTTATGTAAAAACCCTTGCTTAAGTGTCCATTTATTTGATAGCCGACAGGAAAAAGGCGAAGAGAAAAAGATTAATGTATCCGGTACAATCTGAATAAAATACGTTTCAGTAACATTTTAAGATTTTCTATATTTGGCTTAACACTTGTGTATTACATGTGTTGCCAACTATCCACGATTTAGCTCACGATTGGATAAAAACTTCACACGGTAGTATTTGTATTAAACGCCATGCTAACTAAGTATGGGTATTTTAGATCCAAGTTATTTTGAAACGGTTATAACGCCAATTGGTGGATGTCTATTTACTGTATTTTAGTTGCGTTTTACCATAAACACAGTAGCAAGAAATAATGAGGATCATGTTTTCCTGGTTTATTTCGATCACAGTCTGAAGATATCAACTACGTAGTAAATTTTAAAGTGTGCGATAAGTACTATGTCAGGGAGGACAATAACGCGCACAGGAAGATTTAAAAACTAGCAATTTGTGTTTCTGTGCTACTATTGACTTAAGTTCTGATTCGAATATATGGCCATAATAACCCAAATAAGAAAACACCACGTTCCCAAAAAGAAATGGCGCTTACTGATGTGAATGTATAGAAGGACCTAAAGTAAAAATTCTAAATAAAACACAAGTATGTTCCGTTAAAACAGATCCCTTACTTTTGAATTTAAAATATGTAAAAAGGTTTTCACTGGCTTACAACACGAAGTAAAAGTGTGAAATTAGACACTTTACATTGCCCCACGCTCTTGTGTCGAGTATCTTCTAAATATTGCTGTGTATTGTGTGCATACAAAGGGGGTCATGACGTGTACTGAATGAAAGAGACTCTTGTGGCTCCCCCCGATGTCTGACGCTTACTAAAATGTCTGAGTAACAATAAAGAATGTATATCATAATCAACATGGGACCGTACGTGATATTAATATATTATCACTTACAAGTATTGTGATATCCTTATATAGTACAACAATCGACAGTTACACTTAAAGAACTTTATTATTAACTTCATGATGCGATTAAATCCGTGCAGAGACTTCGAGATAGGAAATGGACAAAAAATGTTTAGCAAATCTTACTATTCCCATGAAATTAATTTATCGTAACGACGCAATCCGCTGTCCTATCTCAGAGCCCAATAGGACGGCAATCTAACACGACCAGAGAGAGATTAGGCGCAGGACCAATGGCTTTACGTGGCATAGAGGAAAAAACACCGCTATTTTCTGTTCCGTTCCGTAAAGGTTACAGGATTCCACAAATGAAGAGATAGGCATACTGACATACATAACGAAAACAAAGATAATATTTTAAAAGTCGACGAACAATTACATTATATGGGAGTAGGATTATATGATAATTAAGTTAAAGTGAAAAGGTTAAAGGCTGATATATATATTTACATAAATTTTTGTACATATTACATTTACAGTTCCAATACTGATGCCATATTATTAAGCACCTTTTAAAATGCAAAATGTATTATCAAAGGGATGTAATGTCTGAGTATTACTCAAATAAAGAATGTATTTTTTCCACAGCCACCTTATAAAATTCAAAAAGATTTTATTTTCATTGAAAACAAAATAAATGTTATTCTCAAGTAAGCATGTTCTTTACCACGTATTTGCTCATCTACAACTGAAGGAGATTTTATCTTATTCAGCTAGCCACTTTGCACTCCAACTACGTCTTAATAGAAAGTGCCTCTGTATTCAAGCTTCATTTGAATATTCCTGTTAAAGGAAATTTATTCTGCTTGGATTCCCACAAAATTCTTTTATTGTAAATTCGATTTTGCACTACTTAAGATGTGTTTTTCTGTTTGTGAGTTTGTGACAAATTTAAATCTCTTATTTAAAATGTATTTACATTTTTTACATGGTTAATCCATAGTTCCTACAGAAGCAATGTTGAAAGGTTAGTTTTGATTAGCATCTCTTTGACTTTTTGTTCACAATGTCTCAACCAATTTGAATACGACGTTAAGTTATGTAGTGAGATAAGGTGGGGTTAATATTTTCGTTTTATTTATATTGGTTGATTAAAAAATAATATCTCAGTTTCAATTTGAGTCTCGTGCGCGCTCAAGTTGGAATGAAAAATAATCCTTGACAGGCGTGTGCCTGATCAAATGATATGCGTGAAAATATTGTTTTTTATATTGTATATTTCTTATCAAATACCTTTTATTCCACCAGCACCATTTTCATAAATCTCCGCCTACATTTATTTTTAGTTCAGTGGTCGTAGTAGTTTTAAACCTAAATTTAAGTATTTATTCATTTAGGACAATTTACCTTGATGTGTAGAAGACCACAAAGCGAACGAAAAAAGGGTATACTTTCAACCACTTTCACCCATTCATATACCCCACTAGATAGAGTGATAGATTTGTAGACATTGAAAGAAATCGTTGATGAAAAATCGTATTGCGTGTCACAGAATGCCAGCGTTAATAACAGATCAAAGTTGCTGTGTTTCTTATTATGGTGAGTGTAGAGAACCAGAGACCCTATTTCCTCTAATTAAGGTATTCCATCTTAATCTTCAGGCGTGACAACACATCTGCATTTTAATTCTTAATCGAAGACGGATGTATATGAGCCACAGCATCCACCTACCATCGGGTGGAACTGTATGCACGTTTGTCACCCTTTTTCTATAAAAATGAAATCGAAGTCACGGCTAGCTTTTTTGTAGCTTTTTATCCATTAATAGTGAAAAACAAACACATAGTCCACCCATGTTAATGTTAAACTATAGCCGCCCATTAACACCTACATCCTACATCAATTAAGAGAGCAGTAGATGCCGATACCAATTTGCACAACGGAAAGCAAATTCGAGAATATGATGAGTTCGTAGTTCTCATACTGTTTTTATATTAAGCTGGTGATGCTGCCTCATTGATTTAATGGTTGCAGTAGTGCAACTGCTGATCATGAGGTACCCGGGTTTGAATCCCAGGTCAAACCAATTAAAATCAGTTATTGAGTTTTCCCGTCAAGAAATTCTCAGTAGCTGCCCGGACTTAGAAAGTTGGTGGTGTCTCATACCCATGCCTCGGAAAGCATGTAAAGCAGGTCCTGCGCCCTCTGGTCATGTCAGTTTACTGTCCTATCGGATTATGAGCGTGAGGGAATAGAGAGTGCATCTTTAATTCTGCCACTATAATCCTGCCCTACGCCAATGGCTAGTCTCTGTTGACGCTGGCCGCCGTGACCGAAATTCGGTTTGGAGAACATTATTATTATTATATTAGGCTGGTGTTCTGTGCGGACGTGGTTCTTCTTTGATAAAGCTGACCTTTATGTGCTGCGCGTGCCATAATACGCTACAATAGGGCCTTACAACGTAAAAAGTACTGTACTAAATTAAATAAATAAATAAATTCCTCGCTTTAAAACGTGCGCGCACCTACGAATACATTGAATTCGAGAAATATGTGAAAGTTCTATGTTGTAACATCGGACCAATTACAAAAAAATCCTGAATGAGTGCTGGTGGAAACCCATCAGAAATTAAATTTTATAAAGAAAATATATTTAATTTTAAGATAAAAGAATTATAGTTAAATGTTATCAAATTCGTGTATATTCTACGCCTTAATAAATCAGAGTTGTATTAGCACCTGCACCGATTAAATTGTTTATTGCTATGTACTACGTAATCAGCGGTGAGAAGAACCGTAACGAAATTGGCATATATGAAGATTTTTAAATATTTTCCACTATGCCGTGTCCTCTGATGGGTTTCATATGAGGCGAGAGAGAGAAACAGAAAAAAGCAGCAGTATCTAACTTATAATAAAGTCGATATAACCTCGATATTTCTTAAAATTGGTTAAAAGTACACATAATAAGGAGCTCTATCTCTCGACTAGTCATGTAAAAGTATTAAATCAACATAATTTTACAGCCCTTAACATGTCCACTGCTGAACAAAGGCCTGTTCCAAGGCATGCTATAAAACATGGTTCTGAGTTCCTTAACAATCTGTCAATGTAATAGATACTTATTGGTATATAACATTTAAATATAGAACCCAAGGTTGTTTAAGCAAAGTACAATCCAAGACATGTTAATTACGTTAAATTTATAATTGAGCATGAATTTGATATTATGGATAATATTGTGTGAGTAATAACATTATATTGATTGAAAATTAACACGGATATTGTAATATATATAATGTTAGCTTAAACCTTATTTTGTACGTATGAGAGAACATGCGACTTAATTCTAATAAAGTTTTAAGGATGAATGAAGAATAAATTTAACAATCAATACGCTTTTTTTATAGAAGAGGGGGTACTCTAATGTGGGGCTCTTTAATCGAAAATGTCGACCGACGCCCACGATCAAATGCAACACAAGGATAACGCTATATAGGAATTTAAGACAGGAATGAGTCCACCACCTTACCCGGATTTCACATTCATTTATTCATTCATTCATTCATCATCGCAAGTCCAATGCTGAACGTTAGCCTCTCCCATAGATTGCCTCATAGGCGGGTTTTGTTTTCCATAGTTGCTACGCCGACAAATAGGTAGACAACTGCAGTTTTTATTATTTTCAGTTGTTATCAGAAAGTTTAACATGTAGTGGCGTTACAATATCCACTACACCTTATCATCTCGTGAAGGCCCTAAGACTTGACAGAAGGACACAAATCAACAGATGGGCACCAGCGTTTTCTTAATAATGACTACAAAATAACTGCTGAGAATCAAAATGTAGATGCATTATCAACTATGAGTACTCATTCGGAACGCCTCTTTACCAATAAAAGGTTCTTTATAATAAAAGTATTGATGAATGTTACAAAATGTTATGATATACGGCCTTAATAAATTATCAAATCTCGATATATGATACTTCAAAGGACTAAAAAACAAAGGAAAATAGGGGTTGCGTCAATTTCAAACTGAACCATCGCAAAGAGAACATCCACCATACACAACGCCTTTTATTGTTCTGTGTGCAACGACAAGCGTACTTCACATCTATTGTTTGTTTTGGCTTTGTCTGAAACTCATAGGGTGTTCAAGTGATCAAGAGTATTAAACCAGTAAAGCATCTATTCTATCTTCGTAGTGACAGGGTTGAATCCTCAATAAGCGACTTTATGATAAATATAAAAAGTAAAAGAACCATTTTTGGCACTGAATATATTTAAGCATGTATCCGATATTATTACGATCAATTCGATGATATTTCAGATTCAGATACTTTATTATTATTGTGTTATTTTTTTTTTAAGTAGTCACTGTATGTGGCCCTGGTTAATTTTAAAAAACAAACTTATTTTTTTATGCATCTCATGAAAAATAAGTATGTTTTTCATCATGCATGCAGTATCACTTCTACCTACGTTACATTTTAAGTATGAAAATATTGTTATAATATATTTTACGCGGAAGTCCTTTAAAAAAAAAAAGAAAACCCGCATCAACTCATTTCATTATTTATTTTGTTATTCGTGTTCTAAATATTTCATTTATGAAAAGACCTAACCTGATGCTGAATGCGACCTATCGCAGTGAACCTAAATTGCGAAAGCTAGCTTTACCGTTTCCTCCAGTGAAAGCGCCACTAAAAAGCTTTTCCGTAGCCTTAAGCGCTACATAAAGAAACTTTTGATGTTAACTTAGATGGCGCGAAGATAACAAAAATATGCTCAAAATGAATAATAAAGTACACATACTGGGAATACTTTCGCGAATTATTAAATGTAAATTTAAAATTCAAAATACCTAATTCGATATTTGCGTTGCAATGCGTTCGAGTCGCTAAATAATACGTTTATTGGAGTCTTGACAAATTAAACAACAAGGACTAAGATAAAATACCTCACAGTCTGTAAATATACTGACGCTCTATATAATTGAAACTGGGAGACAGCAGCGCCGGCACCAATGTTTGGAAGCACAAATAAGTAAGAGGATGGTTTCAAACCACACGGACTATTGTTTAGAATATTGAAAATTTTCCTTACATGGCTTTTATGAAAAAAATTCTTTTATAAAACAATAAAAGAATCAACGTAAAGGAAACCATTTCTTTATAGCATGACGGTGACAAATGAGCCCACAGCCCACCGTATGATAAATGGACGCTGTGGGCCCCATAGACTACAGATCTACATTTATCTTCGATTAAGAATCAAAATGCAACTGCGTTGTCATCCATGACGACTAAGATGGGATACCTCTTTTCCAGTAAAAAAGGTCTCCGGTTCTCTACATTCACCATATGAAACACAGCAGTTTAAGCTGCTATTTTACGCTGGTATTCTGTGAGAGCGTGGTCCTTCCCCGGTCGAGCCGACCCATTCGTGCTACAACTATACTACTAATATAGCTGCAGCTTGGCTCTACCACGTATAAAAAATATGAGGACTAAGGTGGAATGCCTCCCAGCCTGTAATTAAACCGCTCTCTATACCCTTCAAACTGGAACACAGCCGTGCCAGCTATTTTTTTGCGGCAGAAATAGATACGTAGTCTAAAAATTAGAAATGAAAATAGTAAAAATGACAGTTGCTTAAATCATAGGATCTATAGGAACATACAAGGTTCTTAATTAGTACTAGCTTTTGCCCGCGACTTCGTCCGCGTGGAGTTCGGTTATATCGCGCCCATGTGTGAAAAAGAGTCTGCTAGTACAAGCCATAACTATAACTGGATGTCGCGGGCAAAAGCTATTAAACTACAAAACTTACTTATACACCACATTTTTTGCTAATCTATTACTGTGTGCCAAAATTATCAGACAACCAGGTGAGCTTACGCGTGAGCAATCCACATAGAATTTCCCGTGTGAAAAACAATTTTCTCTCAAGTCTATATCTGCTAATTTTAATGTCTGCCCTTGTGATTTGTTTATGGTCATTGCAAAGCAGACTTTGAGGGGAAACTGTATTCGTTGGAATTCAAAGGTAAGCTCATTCGGGATCAAGGGAATTCTTGGTACAAATACAGTTTCCCCTTGCGCACATAAAGTTATAATTGTGGCTTCCACTACATTGTGATGTAACGCTTTTACTTTTAGTCTGGTTCCGTTACACATTTAAGGAGGTTTTAAATTTCGCAGCAACATAACAGGAGTGCCCACGCGCAGATCACAACGAGAGATTATTAACTTATATGGTGTGGAAGACCTGATGGTTTCAGTGAATTAAGAAATTCGACAGGGTAGTTTTTTTAATTTTTGTTTTAATTGCTTTAATTGCGTCATCTGTGTTCACCACAGATTCTATTGACGTGTACACCATTTCTTCCCCCTAAAAAGACGTTAACAGTATATCGTTAATTGCCGATGCATGGTCGTTTTTCGGAGTAAGTATGGCACGTTCACACAACCATTCATATGATATGAGCAATATCTGGGTAAATTTTGGATATTAACTCCTGTTACCAGAATATAACTGGGCACAAATTATCATTCCGTCGTTTATCGGGTAATCATCGTTGCTAATTTCAAGTAGTATTCTATTCTATTCTAGAAATGGCAGTATCAGCTGTTGTTAAATTGAGTGGTAACTTGAAGGTAGCATGAGCAGTTCGTCCACCCTCAAGCAGTGTAGCTGCGATCCCAGAAGAAGCCATTGCCAAAGCAATTCCACGAGTACTTCTAACTTTTGCTAATAGCAAATTTATAGGGAATATTTTGCCTGTTCCACCGGGTGCATCTAAAAAGAATATTCCAGTCTTATTTGATTTAATTTTGTGTTAATTTGATTGTGAACTGCTTTTTGTTTGTCATTCAGTAATCCTTCATTACTTTTAACTGTGTTTTCTAATGATGCTAAGTCGTAACTTGTCTCTTTAAGAAACTCTCTATTTTCAAATTGTTGTTCTTTGCTTGACTGAGGTAACCCATACTCTTTTAGTAGCCGACTACCCAACGCTAATACGGCATCTTCTATTACCGAAAGGCATTTGTTAAATACCACATCTGTTATGTGCTCTACATCCACATCTCCCTGTCTTTCTAATTGCCTTTTAAAATCTTCAGATAGGTATTCTTTGAATTTCTCCCAAAGGCTTATATGATACTTTGCAGAACATATAACTAAAGAGTGGTTCAGGCAGTTGTTTTAACCGATCAAGTTGCACTTTTCCAGCACTGCAACATATACCAGGTGTCTTATCCTTCCATTTCAGCGCATTGCACCACTGACACTTGTATGTCATACAAGGCTACTCTGCTGTCAGTTTTATAAGCAATATCAGGCTCATACTCCATAGCGGAATGGACCTTGTTTTTCCATAAACGCAGTGTAATCTTTTCCTCATACCGTGACTGAATTGCTCTATGCACTTGTGGATTCGCAGTTTGGTAATTTGCAACAGCTTGCCTGTGTACATCGGGATTTTTTTTTCTGATAAGCGGACAGCTTTACGATTTGAATCTGGCTTGCTCTGCCTATATCTTTCTTTTCCACTTTTAAGTTGACTTTTTCTTGTGTAATTAGTAAATCTCGACCTTCGTTTAATTTTCTTTTTTTCATATTTTAATGTCGACGATACAGATTGATCTCTTCCGCTGGTGGGAGACGATATTTCGCTGTTTACAAAAGATGTAACAGTCAAATGGTCAAGCTCTGAAAAAGGATCACGCTTTTCGACAGATACCTCCATGCGACGCTGTGTAATTTTCTTCGCTACAATAGGCAGATAGGCGTCAAAATATCCTTTAGATAAATCATGGCTAAATCGTAATCGCCTTACTGGACAGATATCTGTTCCGGACTATGTGTATAGCAGACCGTTTCGATATACTTCAAACCGAAACGGAAATATTAATCCTGCAGCTACCAATTAATAAAGTCCACCGTAAGTTTCATATTTTAACATATCGGTTGAATATTAATTTGCTACGTTAATTTTGAAATAGTTGTTGTTTTCGTTATCAGCGACCCGATAAACCGTAAAAACGATACCCATGTTGATTTTCAGAATTTGTCACCACTTTTCCACATTTTAGGGCTTGAATTCTGAAAGAGCCGGAATATTTTTTTTACTTATTTATTAATAGCAGTACTCCTGTAAAGTTTCAAATATAATAGTTAAACTAATCTTGTTTCCCCATACAAACTTTTAACCCCTTTTTCGCCCCCTTAGGGGTTGAATTTTCCGAAACCGTAGGATACGTAATTGTTTATTTCTAATCATTAACCTAAAAACCAAGTTTCAGACTTCTAGCTCTAAACATGACGGACTTTCATACAAACTTTTAACCCCCTTAGGGGCCGAATTTTCAAATATTTGTTTTTAACAAATGCCTACGTCATTACAACTGTCTGTATGCCAAATTTCAGCGAAATTCGTTCAGTAGTTTCGGCTGTGCGTTGATAGATTGAGTCAGTCAGGTTTGCCTTTTATATAATATATAGATATGAAAATAAAGTTTATTATTTTATTAACCTAAATAAGTAATTGACTGTGAACGTTTTTTAATAATCTACCAAAATGCCAAGTTTCAAGTTACTAAGTAACCTAAAAGCCAAATTTCAAGTTACTAAGTAACCCACGTCTTCGATGAGTGAAGAACTAGTAAGTGATAAAAAATCACTCCTTAATAACTCAAGAGCTATAACAGGCTTATCCATCAAATTGGGGATTCGAGGTATTCAAGAGGTCCCGTAGAACATTTTATTTACTTATTTATTTAGTCTTTACTATACAAAAAATACAGAATAACAAGTAGAACTAAATCTAAAGTATAATATGTACAACAGGCGGTCTTATCACAAAGTATGCACCTTTGCGTAGACAACTGATGCAAACAATAGTTAAAATAGAGAGGTGCGATTAAAAAAATATATGAAAATAAATATAATATGGCGGTGCTGTCATCGCGCCGCAACCAAAACCCACCGATGTCTAAATCGCGTTATCAAAGTTTTGAATTTAATGCGCTATATATAGAACAACTCCGAAATAACACACGAAGCGTTGGCCGCTCCCCGGGCAGAACACCTTTGCCCGGCGGGAGATCTCCCCTTTTCCTTTCACGGCCAAACATATAAAATTAATGATGATAATGAGAATTGATCGAAGCTACCTCTTCATCAACAGTAATAAAGTTATGCTGAAGTATTACGTTACGTTTTATTATGTATTAAAAGTACAATTGTGTAAGACTAATAGTTTTTGAGTTAGGGGCTGCGAAAGTGTCTCGACATGGTTCGTGTAAATATGCACACTGACGGTGCGTTTCCCTTATCAGAACTTGGCTGACACCTACCCGACCGGACTTGTAGGCCAGGTCAGAAAAGAAATCCTCCACCTAATGGTTATTAGATTTTGATTTGCCGATTTGATCACGTCGAAATAATTAAAAAACACATACGTAACAATATCAACAAAAAAGTATGTACGCGAGCGTCCAAGTGGGCATAAGTGTATCTTCCTCATGATAGAAGTACCTCTCTTGTTTCATGACTAAGCAGTAACATACTTTAGTGAAGTGTTCCCAGCGCTTTTAGTCAGAGCCCTCGTGTATAGGAAACATTACACTTGAATATATCGATCAGAGCAATAAGAGGCCAACAATTTTTTTTTAACAAAAATAGTATTAATTGGAAAAATAAATAATTTCATAAAATTTCTTAATTAAACAATAAATATTATGAAAGAAGATTTTGTGAAAATTGTGTACCAATAACATTCTTGATATTTTTAAATATAAAACCAAATCAAAATAAAACAAAAAGTTTCATAAATTATTAACATTCCATTGAAAATACCTAATTTAATAAACCCTGCTTAAAATGTTCCTTAAAGTTTGCAAACTGCTCGTAGTTTTATCCAATTATCTCTTGAAATGTGTGTATTTAAAATGAGTTTAATATTAAAATTATTTAAGGTGCCAGTGTTTATGTATTCTGTAAATGCGTTAACGTTTTTTCCTAAATCCATTTATATGAAAAATTATGTAATAGAATACAATTAAACACAATTGTTTCTGATTGGGAAAACATTATGTTTCACACAAATACTTACATCAATGTTAATTTATTTTAATTTGAGGATGAATGCTGAACGAAATTACAGTTTGTTCAAGTACAGTAACTAAATTTGTTTGCAATCCTTGAAAAAGTTGCATATTATAGATTAATTTATTGTATTAAAACTACTGTATTAAAATAACCTTAATCTTTATAATTCTCGGTAACAAATTTATAACACACATAGTACAATGTGTTCTAGAAGTACATTTATAATTAAAAACTTTCTTTTCGTTTATGTACACACAACAAGATACACACACAGTCTTATAGTGAGTTTGTAAAAAGGTTCTACTTATTCTATAATTTGCTGAAATATATTTCAGTAGACCCACAGAGGAAAATATATTAAAAAGGCAAACTTGGTACGTACAATACTACTACTACTACTACTATAAATAATGTACAAAATGTTACGTGAATTATATTAAATGATAGTATAAATAAAAATAAAATAATACCATAATAAATTTTAATAAAATTGAAACAAGACATATTCAATTACAATAAATGTTGAGGTGATAGAGCCATGCTGCAGCTATATTATAGTCGTAGGACGAATGGGTCAGCTCGACTGGGGAAGCACCACGTTCTCACTGAGTGTAAAATAGCAGTTTGATACTGCTGTGTTTCATATGGTGAGTGTAGAGCACCGTGGACCCTTTTTTTACTGGAAACGAGGCATTCCATCTCGGTCTCGGAGTGACAGCGTGTCTGCGTTTTGATTCCTAATCCAGGGTGGCCGTGGATATCTATGGGCAATACTATCCACTTGACCGTGTACTCATTTGTCACCCATATTCTTAAAAAAAATTAAGCACATATTAAAACTAAAATTGATTTCCATGAGGGAACAAAATTATTCCTTTTTCTTCCTTTCAAGATAAGATTAGAATTATTATAAACCTTATTGGAATTTCACAATTACTTGTGAAGGCGATTTAAATGTAAGTGGATCATATAAACGCTTCCGCCATATAAGAATTGATTAAGTGACCTGGTTAGCTGCAGCTAAGCTCTGATCCACTGCGCTACCGAAGCGTTGAAAATGTAATAAAGTGAAAATAATGGGACTGCATTTTATTATAAAATAAAACATTTATAGAAGCTATATCAACGTTGAAAAGGTAATTAAAAATGAATGAAATATTTAATATAAGCATTTATCATGCTAGAAATAGCATGATATTGCTATAAACTTCTAACACTCCTCCGTTTCGCACATTCAAACGTAAATTGCATATTTTTATGTTTTCATTGAGTATCTAGCGTAACCCAGTTTATAGAAAAGGAAATCGGAAAACGATAGCGTAACAGTTATCCGATAGTAAAAGCAAAATGCATATTATTTCTCTGCATATAATTCTCTGAGCTCAATTGAGGTCTTATTTATGATTTTATTACAAATATGCAAACAAAATGTATGTGGGGATATTTATATTCTTTTCTCATCCGGTTGGAATGCATAAATACTTATAAAAATATTTAAACATAATTCAATTAAAACATGGAGACGATAGAACAAAACATATACTTACTGAAATAAAGACAATAAAATATAATTAAATAAATAGATAAAACCCAACCAGACGGAAGCCAAAAGTAAGCAGGACTACATGTTTCCGCTTTCATGAGGGTCTCGATTCACAAATATTCTTGACTGACCTGCCCGGTCCATCAACACAATATCAGGCTTATTCGCAAGAATAGTCCTGTCTGTGATAATAGCCCGGTCTCTGTAGATCCACACACGGCACTTGAAAGTGTACGGTTTCCGAAAAGTACTTGTAATAAAGGAGTTTCCGACCCACCATCGTATTTTAGAACGAGCTCCAGACTACTAGGTTGTGTCTGTGTAAATACTTGGAGTTAGAAACGGAAGATGGCATGCCTAAGTGACTGACCGGGATGGCGACAAGTTCGATAAATATGGATGGTGCCATCCATCCATCCATCCATGCTATCTTTTAGGTATCACAATATTTGTTGGTTTTAATAAAGTTATCCTGTACCACACAAAAAAAAACATCGTTTTCTCCAAAGGGGTCATAGAATCGTAGCAAGTGGAGGAAGGCGACATTGGCTACGAAAGGCTCGTGTAGAGCCTTGTAAAACCTCCAATGAGGCTCTTTCTATTTCTCGGTTGAAGATGCTATTATTATAATACTAGCCTTTTACCCGCAGTTTCGCTCACTTGGTCTTCACTTTAGAAACGCAAAGAGTGCCACAAAGCACGGTCCTGAGCCACCTGCATCCATCGACTTCCTGCATGTCTTACCAGGTCGTCACTCCATCTAGTGGGGGGACGCCCTACACATCGCCTACCGGTACGAGGCTGCCACTCGAGAACCTTTCTTCCCCATCGGTTGTCGGTTCTTCGAGCTATATGGCCGGCCCACTGCCACTTCAGCTTACTAATCCGTTGGGCTATGTCGGTTACTCTGGTTCTACTGCGGATATCCTCATTCCTAAGTTTATCACGCAGAGAAACTCCGAGCATAGACCTCTCCATAGCTCGCTGAGCGACCTTGAGCTTCCTCATACGGCCAGCAGTGAAGGACCACGTCTCAGTTCCATAAGTCATCACTGGCAACACGCACTGGTTGTACAATTTCGTTTTCAGGTTTTGAGGTATGTCTGACGAGAAGATGTGTCGTAGCTTCCCGAACGCTGCCCAGCCGAGTTGAATCCGTCGATTGACCTCTCGGTCGAAGTTGGACTTACCTAGTCGGACTATTTGTCCCAGGTAAACATACTCGTCAACAACTTCGAGCTTAGTGCTCCCAACAACTACCGGCATAGGTGTGACATGGACATTGAACATGATCTTTGTTTTGTCCATGTTCATCTTAAGACCTATCCGTTGGGAAACACTATCGAGGTCATTGAGCATAGTGCTTAGGTCCTCCAGCGATTCTGCCATAAGGACTATATCGTCGGCAAATCGAAGGTGAGTGATGTACTCGCCATTGATGTTGATACCGTATCCTTTCCAGTCCAGAAGCTTGAAAACGTCTTCCAATGCAGCGGTGAAGAGTTTCGGGGATATGACGTCACCCTGTCTTACACCTCTCTGCAATTGGATAGGTTTCGTACTCTGGTTCTGTACTCGGATAGCCATCGTAGCCCTACTGTACTTCACTGCCAAGAACGCGGTAAATCAAAACTTCAAGATGCAATTAAAAAATGAGTTTGTTTAAAATTTGCTGTTTTTGATATTTATAGTACTTTTTCGCAAGAGTCTGTCCATTTACTCATGTCAGCTATGAAACCGGGACTATCACAAAAAGTTTAATAGGTAGATATACCTGAAAAGATAAAAGCTACCTTAATATATTATGACAGGCTGTTTTATAAGTCTCATTAAGAATAAATAAAAACCGGCCAAGTGCGAGTCGGACTCGCGCACCGAGGGTTCCGAACAAACCGTAGATAAATAAATTTAAAATTATTAAAAATATTTTTATTATATGATGTAACTAAAAATCGCAATTTTTCCTTTATCTGTGCTATAATACGTTGCTTCGTGCCAAATTTTAAGATTCTGAGTTCACGGGAAGTACCCTGTAGGTTTTGATTCCCTTGCGAATGTCGAAACTTTGCGGCATAAACGACTGTATCTTTTGTTTGCATTGGCTTAGAAGTTTGATTTTTTCACAGCTCCAAGGGACAGTAGACTTGAGTGTTTGATATGAATTGAGCTTGATACCTCCACGCATTCCTGAGAAAAAGGGTCTTGACAGACAGACAGCCGGACAAAAAAGTGATCCTATAAGGGTTCCGATTTTTCCTTTTGAGGTACGAAACCCTAAAAAAGTAAAGAAGCAGTTTACATACGTCTTACTACTGTGCACTGGACTGCTAATTACCCATGTGCATAATAGGGGTTTCACATGTCCACGATTTTTTTTAAAAACTACTCAGACATCAAGGTTTCGCCACCAAGTTATTCTTTACCATTTCACTGAGCACCTGGAAAATAAGCAAATAAAATTTTCTTACACGTTTCATTGGTCCTTGCGAGAATCGATCACTTTTGTTCCTGTGTTTTGAAATCTTACGGCGAGCTACACAGCTCTCGTATTTGCTTAAATAAAACTCATAAAAACTAAAGAGAAACTTTTGCACGATTGTGAACCTCATCTACCAAGTAATTAGTCATTCAAACTATTCCATCATTTGGAGACGAAAATCTTACAGAGCACTTAATTTTCAATTACTTAAAACAAACTCGATACAAAAAGAAGTGGTGAAATATTCTTATGTTGATAGACACCCAAAATATTCAACTAAAGGCATTCTCTCCTTATCATAGCTTTGTGTGCACAGTTTTGTTAGTCATTTTGCTAAAAGTGACAATTATGACAAATCATCCCTACACCGGTCCGGTTATATTTAGTCTGACGATTTTTGATGCGGGAAGAATAGTATTTTATAGAATTCTTTTGAATTTGATCAGTTTTTTTTTATATAGGATCAGGTGAAAAACGAGCACACAGTCCACCTGATGGTAAGTGGTTGCTGTGGCCCATAGACATCTACATTTATCCTCGTTTGCGAATCAAAATGCAGATGCGTTGTCACCCGTGAGGAATAAGATGGAATGCCTCTTTTCCAGTAAAAAGGGTCTCCGGTTCTCTACACTCACCATACGAAACACAGCAGTGTTAAACTGCTATTTCACGCTGGTATTCTGTGAGAGCGTGGTCCTTCCCCGGTCGAGCCGACCCATTCGTGCTACAACTATACTACTAATATAGCTGCAGCTTGGCTCTACCAACGCCAATCAGTTACTTATTATTAGTTTATTTATCAGTAAGTAGATGGCGCTGCTATGAGATTAAAACGATGAAAACAAAAACTGTACCCTCTAGTAGGTACTCAGCGACAATAAGTTGAAGTAAGGCTGGGGTGGCTCAACACAAACCGCTAATATTTATACAGGGTTATCAAAATTTGACTATAACAAATAATAGCCAAATTTACAGAGAAGGTTTCAGATTAAGCAATATAGGCAAACGGTGAAGAAAAATTAATTAAAAAAAAAATCTTAAACGTTCTGTCCTTTTTATCTTTTAAATTCTATATGCATGGTAATGTATTATTTTAACTGATTTTACTGCGCACGCACACATTTGTAAGGGTCGATCTGTAGGCAAAAACGTTGTTGCCTATAAATCATATTCAATCTGGGATAATCTATAATATAAATATGAATCGCTGAATGTGTTGCTAAGCGCAAATCTCGAGAGCAGCTGAACCGATTTTGCTAATTCTTTTTTATAATATTCCTTGAAGTACGAAGATGGTTCTTATGGAGAAAAAAAATTAAAAAATTGCCTGAAAAAGTCTAAAAACAACACTTTTCTATATTCCCATACAAAAGATTCGTAATAATACTTAAAAGTCAATTTGAACTTTAATACCATACCATAAAGTTTAAATGTTAGTGGAGGAGTTCCAGGAAGGAAAACAATTGGGTGAAGTTAATATCGTATTTTTTTTTTATAGGAGAGGGGGCAAACGATGTAAATATTTGTCAATATAATACATACTGGCAGTAGCTGATGTTATAAGGAGTAACTTGGGCTGCTTTTATTTTAGGGTTCCGCGAAAAATAACTCCACGCGGGCGAAGTCGCGGGGAACAGCTAATTTCAAATATAATTAGAAGCCTTATCTACTCGTATATTCCAAAACTGCAGTTTAAAGTTTGGCTACTCTTTGAAAAACTACCCTGTATAATACATAAATTAGGCATGAAGTGATGTATCATAATAAAAATTCTGCTTTTGTCAAAAATACGGTATTAGCGCCGCTAGAAAGAAGAAATAACAATGTTGTGTTCGGTTGTTAATATTGCCAAACAATCGCTATACATTGATTTGGTCAAGTTAGTAATTATTTATATCATGATAATATAGTCAACAAACAATGTTAAGTTTATTTAATTCCACGATATCTTGCTACTACTAATAATAAATACTTATGATATTATTTGTTGTTCTAAGATTTGGCCAATGCATATTATATAAAAATCTCTGTATTTAAATTATATGGATAGTGAGAGTTTTGCAATAACTTCAGTTTTTATCAGTTTATTAATAGACAAACAAAACTAATACGTACTAAAACGTTTTTCATCATTCATCATTACAGCCCTTCACAAGTTCACTGCTGAACATAGGCCTCCCCCAAAGAATGCCACAAAGCACGGTCCTGAGCCACCTGCATCCATCGACTTCCTGCATGTCTTACCAGGTCGTCACTCCATCTAGTGGGGGGACGCCCTACACTTCGCCTGCCGGTACGAGGCTGCCACTCGAGAACCTTTCTTCCCCATCGGTTGTCGGTTCTTCGAGCTATATGGCCGGCCCATTGTCACTTCAGCTTACTAATCCGTTGGGCTATGTCGGTCACTCTGGGTCTACTGCGGATATCCTCATTTCTGAGTTTATCACGCAGAGAAACTCCGAGCATACCCCTCTCCATAGCTCGCTGAGCGACCTTGAGCTTCCTCATCCGGTCAGCAGTGAAGGACCACGTCTCAGTTCCGTATGTCATCACTGACAAAATCAGTAGATTATGTACGTGTATGTGGCAAAACGTTTTTATAGATTAGAAATTAAACTTAAAAACATTTCAGATTTTATAATGTTCGATAGATGTCACTATTATCTATGTAAGTAGTTATTATACCAAATAGTATGTTTATTATATAATACCAAGATATAGTGAAATTTTATTTAGCAAAGTAGTAATAAAAAAATAGTGACTAATGCTTTGGGACCTAAAGCCTAGTTTTGAAAGGATTCTAGGCTCAGTTCAAAAACACCAGTACTGTTGAGATTAGAGATGTGATGTCAATTGAATGATTAAGTGACTTATTATTCATGACTGTTACATATGAAATTTAAAACGTATCGCTCCAAAGGAACCGGAGTTATTCGTATGAGCAAGGAAGGATTCTGGCTTGGAGATCATATATCATAGAATAACTTCAGAACATTTACATCGTTCTCTGTGTATATGTGTCGTGATTTAGTGACAAACGGATCAGCTTATTTGTTAAAGCAACACTGCAGTGAACTATGGTTGCGGAAACCGGGTAATACTTGGACAGAAATAAAATACATTTGGACAGAATACCAACGTAAAATAGCTGCTGTGTTGTAATGCTGCTGTGTATTGTATTTGTAAGTGACGAGAAACGGGGAATATTTTTGCGATAACGAGTCATTACATCTTAGTCCTCAGAAATGACAAAGCATCTGTGTTTTGCTTTTTAATAGAGGCTAGATAAAAGTGTATATGGACCACAGTATCCACTTATTATCACTTGAACTCTGTGATCGTTTGTCATCCTTACTTACTAATATATTTCTACATATATTAGGTATAATGATACCATTATCTCATACCATTAATTAAACTGAGTGCTCCCTCACTGATTCTTTATGATCAGTTCGTACATAATCTACTGATGAACGAGGGTTTTTTCCATAATAGAAAGGACTTTTCATAACAGTGACGATTGCCAGGCGAATTAACGATCATCTCATCAGAATATGCGAGATGGAATACACTACAATCCTTTGGAGACTACGAGATTTTTCTAGAATTTTCTTCGGACGATTCTTTCAACGCCCACAGGAGCACAGATTTAGTGATGGCTTATCTTACATAACCAAACGGTCCACATGAAATCCTTACTTTCACATAAAAAGGATCGCTCATTCGCACCGTAGTTATTTCTACTAACAGTTCTATTACACAGTATACATATTTAGAAGTGGGTTTAAGAAAAAGACAAGTTAAAATTTGAATTAAGCTCACTTCGAAACACCTATAAATTCTGACATGCAAGGTGAGTCCATGACAAAAGGACACATTTCAATGGGGCTTGTTGAGGCGAGCGTCGGGCACACCACAAATAGAAACTTTCATCTCTCCTACCATTATACTATGAACTTACTTTCTCTATTTGATAACACAGCATAATCCAACTTTTGTAGAGAATTGAATAAACAATCAAATTAGAGCTAAGTCATGTGAGCTGAAAGTTGTGGTAGCGAGGGTCTCCGTTTTTCTACACACACCATACGAAACGCAGCAGTATTAAGCTGCTATTTTACGCTGGTATTCTTTGAGAATATATATATATATACAAACTGGAAATTAAAGTATGTTGGACATACCCGACATATTTTGCTGTGTGTTTGTATCAAATTTTCTTTCAGTGGAAATTAATATATCATTCTCATCAATAATAGTAATTAGCCATAATTAGGGTTTAAGAATACCCAAACGATACACATTGATACTGAGCTATATTGATGCATAAGAATACTAGAGCATAATCATGAAATTATTGTATTGTCATCGGTTCTTAAAATGCCTGCAAAATTTCAAATTTGGATTTGAAACGCCTGAGAACTGAATTACAAAGTGCGTACATACATACGTACACATGTAGGTGAAGTTAATATAATACGTGTAAAAAACTGTTACTGGTAGGAATGCACGTCAGAAATATATTTTTAACAGTGGTAGAGCCACGAGGCAGCTTTTGCTGTCGCACGGATGGGCCGGCTCGAACCGGGATGGTACCACGACCTCACAGAAAACCAGCGTGAAGTAGAGGTTTACCTCTGTGTTTCGCTTGGTGAGTCCAGGTGGCCGGAGGCCCTTTTTACTGGAAATGAGGCATTCCATCTTAGTCCTCACGGGTGACAACGCATCTACATTTTGATTTGTAATAGAGGATAGATGTAGATGTCTATGGGCCGCAGCAACCACTTACCATCAGGTGGACTGTGTACTCGTTTGTCACCCTTATCCTTTAAAAAAAGTCTTCTTAGTTTCACAAACTAAGAAGACTTCATTTACTATAGAACTATACTACTAATATAGCTGCAGCATGGCTATACGTGGTAGAGCCGTGCTGCAACTATACTAGTAGTATAGTTGTAGCACGAATGGGTCGGCTCAACCGGGGAAGGACCACGCTCTCACAGAAAACCAGCGTAAAATAGCAGCTTCATGCTGCTGTGTTTCGTATGGTGAGTGTAGAAAACCGGAGACCCTTTTTACTGTCAAAGAGGCATTCCATCTTAGTCCACACGGGTGACAACGCAACTGCATCTTGAGTCTTTATTGAGGATAGATGTAGATATCTATGGGTCACAGTAACCACTTACCATCAGGTGGACTGTGTGCTCATTTCTCACCCTATCCTATAAAAAAAAACTTGTAAACATTATTTTTGGGTGCTGAGAAATATTTTTAATATTTTTTTTCAGCGTATTATATAAATATTAATAAAATGTTCATTCATTGCGCTGTTTTACATGAAAAGAATTTATTATTATCTACATAATACAAATATATATATACACACACACATCTCTATATATGTACATATGTACGTATAATAGCGTGACGGTCACGCGAGTTCAGTGCTTTTTTCCCATCTCAAAAGTGCCCGACGCGCCTAAAGAAGTTTTCACTTTAATCAGAAGAATAACATTTAAGGAACAATAATAATGATTACCAAAGATCTAGTGACTTAGTAGACAAAACTGGTGTGTTTAGATCCTTATAACGACTGTTATGCTTAGAGACACTGCTTCAAGGTATTTATAATGTTTATTTTTATCATAAATGCATCAAACCACTGTGACTATATCTACGATTTATATATTGTTTATATAAGGAAAATATCGCTAAATAACTTTATGATAAAAAGAAATTAGTAAATTATATATAAAAAAGGAAGAAATGATATAATAAATTTTTACCTGCCTTACTTATAAAAAAATCAGCCAAGTGCGAGTCGGACTCGCGCACCGAGGGTTCCGAACAAATCCGTAGGTATATAACTTTAAAATTATTAAAAATATTTTTATTATAGGATTTAACTAAAAATTTATACTTATCGCAATTTTTCCTTTATCTGTGCTATAATACGTTGCTTCGTACCAAATTTTAAGATTCTTAGTTCACGGGAAGTGCCCTGTAGGTTTTGATTTCCTTGTGAATGTCAAAACTTTGCGGCATAAAACGGTTAAAAGTTTGATTTTTTCACAGCTCCAAGGAACAGTAGACTTGAGTATTTGATATGAATTTCAGCTTGATACCTCCACGCGTTCCCGAGAAAAAGGGTCTTGACAGACAGACAGACGGACAACAAAGTGATCCTATTAGGGTTCCGTTTTTTCCTTTTGTGATACGGAACCCTAAAAACCTTAATTAACATCCAACTAACTATTTACCTATCAAATATTTAAGATTATTACAATAGTTTGGTGGTTTAATGCCAGAAAATCACTAAAACTGAACTTGGTGAAGGCGACGAAGTCTGTAGATAGTATAAAACAAGGCCACTTCCCGCCGTCTGTTTGCTCAGATCTTTTAAATTACGCAACAAATTTTGATGCGATTTTCATGAATAGACAGAATGATTCAAGGCAAAGGTTTCTAATTTATGCATTTTGTATGTGTGATTAAGTTAATTAGAGAATATGTTAAATACACAATTGTTAGGTAGCGTTGTTGTAGAGATCCCGACATCAAGCGTGCCAAGCTGGGACGGATAGCTAGTTATTAATACATTTTAAATTTCACATGGTAAAAAGCCCAGAGTGAAGCATTGCGTTACCTGCCGGAAAAGGCAGACAATGAAAATAAAATGTCTCCCGGATAGCTAGTAAGCTATATTCGAAGACAGGTTTCCCCATTGAAGAAGCAATTAAATGATATAATATTTCTTATTCCCTTTTTCGTCCAATGTATCAAGGCAATTTATTTCCAAAACGAAGTATATTTAACCTATCAACTACCTGTATTTTTACCAATGTATATCTATTTTTTCTATGTGGTTGTAATTAAAATATTACGTTGTAGAACCACGCTGCGGCTTTGTTAAACTGTGTACTTTTAGTAAGCTGCAATGATGGTGATGATGATGAAAATATTAAATAACTATTTTTTCTTATTAAATTTAAATGTCTACATATAACTATTATTAAGGTTGTCTGGTATATAAGGTTGTCTCCTAATATTAAGTTTGTCTGTAAAAGGTCACTTTATAGCGATAAGACCGCCTTATTGTACCTACCTCTTAATTTTTACTCCCTGTAACCTGTTTTTATCATTTTCGTGGTGTGCAATAAAGTATAATAATAAAAATAATAATCTGTAACTTCGTTGCCATTTCGTCAATGAGGCGCTTTTACAAGGCGTCTCATGTGTTAATTACAGTTATTTAACGTAGCGTTTTTGACACATTTGATGTAACGTAATGTTAAGTATAGATGTAAAACATATACATAAATATACGAGATGCCTAGACGTATCATGCGTAACATTTTAATAAATTATTAAAAATGGCATGATAATTAATATTTTACAAACATTATAAGTAAGGTTAATCAAAGTAATGATTTCTTATATTTACGGGAACACTACAAATTGAATAAAACTATTTTTACGGATTTTATCGCGTTTAATTTACTATTTTAATTCCCGACGTTTCGAATGCTTTACAGCAACCCTTGGTCACGGGGTGGGGGGGAGGACTGAGATGTTTGCCGTCCCGAAGTCACATTTAGCCCGGCTAACTTCAGTTTTTTAATATTAATTTTTGGTTCGATTTACGCAGAATGAACTTACAGTATCTTGAAGTCTTGCAGTGGTATGCTTGGGTTTGGATTTAATTTGGTTAATTATAGGATTCCAAGCAGATGGCAGCACCCATCCATCTTCTCTATTGAAATTAGGATGTTTTTTAATTTCAATAGTCTCGCGTATCATCCTTGGTAGGAATCGGTGTTCTTTTGCGAGGATTTGTGGTCTATCAAATCTGATGGCGGGGGCGATCTTGAACATGTTCACAGACTGTAGACTTCCCAGAGTGTCGGTGCTTCACGTCAGCTATATGTTCTTTCACGCGGGTTTTAATAGATCTTTTTGTTTGTCATATGTAATAAAGACTACAATCGCAATTAAGCTTGATTGCGAATGTCCTGCATCTTGTAGAGGGATATTACACTTGACGGATGATAAAAATTGACTAAGCTTCTTCGGCGGCTTGAAGTATGTTTAATAGAAGCTCGTTTTAAAATGTAGCCAACTTTGCCTGTGACTCCTCTGACTTAGGGTAGTACAGCAGGCACACGCTCCAATGTGGTCGGCTTCAAATCTAAATATAATGAATGCAAAAATGAACAGATAGAAAAATACCAAAAATTAACGATCAAATCAAATGCCAAACATCCATGTCAACGTAGAAACGATACACAACCGTTGACCACAGACACGAACAATAAACAACGCACGGTCTATAATCTGTCAAAACAAACACTGGACGAATCAGATTCGTCGAATCTACAGTAAAAGTATTATCGATGGGCCTGAATTTCCCAATAACACCGCGAAAATCCCGTATGAGGAAATTATCTGCAACGTTGAGGATTGTCTGTTTAAAACAATGTGGGAAAGGAAGATTTAGAAGCCATACGTCAAGACATTTCGTTCTTGTTACGTCGAAGTTCAGTGCTGAAACTATATCTCTCCAAAGACGAGATTAAAGCGTTGTACAACTTACACAACAGACCAGAGCTCACGATTCTCCGTGCAGATAAAGGAAATGCTACGGTAGTAATGGATACTTCAGATTATAATTTGAAAATAAAACAACTTTTATCGTTTGAAAGTACGTACGAAAAGGTCAAAACAGACCCTACAACCAATGTGCTTAAAACAACTAGCGATCTAATAAAGAATTACTCCGAAAAATTAAATCTCGACGTGAATTCGATAATATCACCGTGTACCAAAGCACCGAGGTTATATGGGTTACCGAAAATAGACAAACCAAATGCTCCACTACGTCCCATAGTGAGCCAAATCGATTCACAAACATGTTGCTAATTCACGTACTACACGTAATATAAACGGCTCCGTATTGTTTTATTTTTAAAGGTAGTAAAAAATTAACCTTTCAATATAAAATTTACACACATCGATTCGTTAATGTCTAACTCAAAAACTGTACAACTTAATTACAAAGGAACTAAGTGATACATACATACATAAACACTCACGCCTGTCACCCAGAGGGGTAGGCAGAGACTACGGACTTCCATTTAGCGCGATCCTGACACACCTCTCTCGCCTCTTTCACATCCATATATCTACGCATACACGCTCGTCGGTTAAGGGTACTCCTAATCTGGCCCATTTTCAATGTATCGCCGATCTGGTCGATAAACCTTCGTCTAGGGCGTCCCTTCCCGACCCTGCCGTTCACTTCTGCAACATAAATTTGCTTTGTCACTCTTTCCTCGTTCATTTTTTCTACGTGACCAAACCACCGAAGCATTCCTTTCTTAATCCTTGTCACAACGTCATCTTGCAAACCACACTTTTCTCTTATTACACTATTTCTCACCCTGTCATTCAGATTCAGCCCTAGCATACTCCTTAAGGAACGCATTTCTACAGCATTTATTCTACTCTCATGCTTCTTCTGCCAGACCCAACTTTCACTACCATACATTAAAGTGGGTACTAACACAGCATTATGAATTGCCATACGTGCCTTAGTTGACACATTCTGACTCCTCACAATAGCGTGTAGAGCCCCATTCACTCTATTTCCTGCGTTCACTCGTCGTTCTATATCCTTATCATATCTACCATCCCTGCTAAATAAACATCCCAAATATACAAACTCATCCACTTGCTCAATCAACTCCCCTTCTATTCTTATTTTACATAAAGTTTTACTTTCTTCTCTTTCAAAAACCATCACTTTCGTCTTACTTGCGTTCACTTTCATACCCCTTTCTTTCAATGAACAATTCATTAAAGTAACCATCATTTGCAACTCGGCCGCCGACGATGCAAATATGACTTGATCATCGGCGTACAAAAGGCATTTGACGGTTGACTCACCCATTCTCAACCCACATTCTTCAACTTTCAAAGTTTGCAAACAACTGTCCATAAATAGGTTAAACAGCCACGGGGAAGCCACACATCCCTGTCTGACACCTTTATGAATGCCAAACCAGTCCGAGTAGACCCCGTTGATCCTGACACAAGCACTAGAGTCCCTATAAAGAGACCTTAATGCCTGTATCAAGCCAGCGCTCAACCCAAATGAGTTCAGTGTTTGCCATAACACGTTCCTGTCCACTCTGTCATAAGCCTTTTCCAAGTCCAAGAACGTGTAGCGGGTGGAAGGAAAATGGGGAGATCTCCCGCCGGGCAAGGTGTTCTGCCCGGGGAGCGGCCAGCGCTCCGATTGGTAGTTCGGAGCTATTCTATATATGCTGCTTTAATTTCGGAACTTTGATAGCGCGATTTAGGTTTCGATGTGTTTCGCTTGTGACGCGACGACAGCGCCGCCACATCACCCCCCTGCTCAGACCGGAGGTCGATAGTGCAGTCCGATTGCCGGTGCGTCCTTAAATGCCGGTGGGGAATGCATGCTGTGTGCGTAAGGGCAAGTGACGCCGGTGCGAATGATATGCCGGTGTGTAATGCATGCCGTACTACGCACTTGCAAGTGATGCCGGTGAGAACGATGAGCCGGAGCAAGTGCCAGGGATTGCCTTGTAGTCTGCGGTGAGTCGAGAAGAAGGCAAGTAATCTGCGAGAGTGCCGTGAAGCAGAGGCGAGCAGTAAGGCTCAGAGCCGTGCCGAACACTATAGCGCAGAGAGTAGCTTGAAGGAACAGGAAGCATTATTATTCCAGTGCTGCGATGAACCTTTGTAAAGCTAGGTGGCTTGCAGAATGTGAAGACTGCAGACAATATCTGCTCGGGAGCGAATGAATGGGGTACTTGAGTAAGATGACGAAGTTTTTGAAATTGTAGTTTCCGAAGATTGTTGGTTGCGTGTTCATATCACGTCGGGGTCACCACTGTGGCGGGTGGAAGGAAAATGGGGAGATCTCCCGCCGGGCAAGGTGTTCTGCCCGGGGAGCGGCCAGCGCTCCGATTGGTAGTTCGGAGCTATTCTATATATGCTGCTTTAATTTCGGAACTTTGATAGCGCGATTTAGGTTTCGATGTGTTTCGCTTGTGACGCGACGACAGCGCCGCCACAAACGCACAAAAAACTTTCTGGTTTTTAGCCAAAAACTTCTCCGCTATCATGCGCATGGAAAAGACTTGATCCGTACACCCCATCCCCTTTCTAAATCCAGCTTGCACATCCCAAATTTTTCCATCAGTTTCTTCCATAACTCTTTCAATTAACACCTTAGCATACAGTTTACCCACAATGCTAAGCAAGCTGATACCACGGTAGTTTTTACAGTCCTGCTGCGACCCCTTTCCCTTATATATTGGGACTATAACGGCTTTGCACCAGTCTTCCGGTACCCGTTTCAGTTCCCAACATAAATTAAACAAGGTGTGCAGCAGGCCTGCAACCACACCCTCACCAGCCCTTAGCATTTCGAGTGATACTCTATCATATCCGGCTGCCTTACCTGCTTTCATGCTTTTCATTGCTTTCATTATTTCATCTACACTTATCTCCCTACCTCTCTCCACTTCTTCCGGAATTTCTATTTCACTTATTTCAGACGACTCTTCACTCTTAAACTCGCTTTCAAAGTATTCCTTCCATCTCTTTAAATTCGAAACTTCATCATTCAGCATGCAGCCATTCTCGTCTCGTATAGCATTAATTCTAGGCTGTTTTGAAATTCCCCTGGCAGTTCTTACGAGCTTCCAGAACATTTTAATATTTTCCTGGAAGTTATCAGATATCCTTCTATCATTTTTATCTATCCTTTCTTGCTTTTTCCTTTCAACAACTTCTTTTACTCTCTTATTTATACGTCTAAAGTTTGCCTTTTTTCTTTCAATCTCATCATTCATACCGCCAGAATTACCAGCTTTAGTTGCTAGTAAATCTAGCCATGCTCTCTTCTTTGCTTCAACTTCCATCCGTACCTCATCATCCCACCACAACGTATTACTTTTCCTTTCATTTGTTCTCTTACTTACACCGCATACTTCGGTGGCTGCATCCACCAGAACTCTCTTAATATTATTCCATACATTCTTCAATTCTAAATCATTCATACATAATTCATTCAACCCACTTATATTTTCCCTCAGTCTGCATTTATACTTCTCTTTCACACCTTCATCTTGTAACCTCTCTATTCTTATACGCTGTAACGCAGTGGTAGACACCGATGTCCGATGCCGCCAACGTCTGAATAGACCATTAATTCGGCATAAGACCAAGTAATGATCCGTCCCTACGTTGGACCCCCGGTAAACCCTTGTATCTACCACTGCGCTCCTCATTCTTTCATCCACAATTATAAAATCTATCATGCTTCTATCATCCCCTCTTTCCCATGTATACATGTGAATCCTCTTATGGCGAAAGAAAGTGTTCGCCACAAAAAGATTCTTTTCCACACATACGGTGAGGAGGTCTTCACCATTCTCATTTATTCTTTCATCGCCAAACGTTCCTAATATCCTTTCATAACCAGACCTCTTCACCCCCACCCTTCCATTAAAATCTCCTAACATAATAATATTTTCATTTTCCTTACATTTCATCAACACCAGCCTTACCATGTCCCAAAACTGCTCTCGGATATAAGTGGGCTTAGACATATCTGGGGCGTACACCCCTAGCACAAACAACTTCTTTAAGCCCACTTTCATTCGTATCCACAGCAGCCTTGGGCTAACACATTCATACTCTTTCACACATTGACCCATTCTTTCTGAAAGGATGACACCGACTCCCTGGCATGCCCGCTCGGTCTCGTCTACTCCAGACCAGTAAGCGGTATACATGCCATGTGCAGTGACATCTCTTCCCTTTCGTTTCGTCTCGTTTACACATAACACATCTATTCCTCTATCATTCATCATTTCGCATACTTCATCCATCTTATCATTCATTGCTCCACATACATTCAGCGTAGCCAGACGGGCCTCCGCAATCCACTTTTCGCCCCTCCGGGAGACAGGACGTGACGGGTGGCGAACCTCGTCGCCGGTTTTTCTCCCGGAGATTCTTCGCACCCCTGCCCCATTAAAGGGGCGCCGGGAACTCGGGGCCATTTCTTTTTCTACTAGGCTCATGGTGCGAACTAAGGGGGTGGTAGATTTTACGCCGCTACCATACGGCGAGGAGCCGAGTCTGTCGTTTCGGCTTTGTCGCTCGTTTAGCACCACCCGGGGGACACGTGTAGGGTGGGCCTAGGATTAGGTGGTCGAAGTCTACGGACGCGAGCGACTCATCCCCCGAACTAAGTGATAATAGTGTAGAAACAAAGAAAAAGTGTTAGTTTTAATTGGAAACAAATAGTCTTCAAGTGCCGTGTTGTGTGTGACTCATCTAGTGACAGTGCAATCGAAACACATTACCATATTTGGTCATGGAATAACTTTACAAGCATTAAAATTACAAACATTACCGACTTTTCATCGCATATGGATATGTTAATATGGCTCTTTGGTTTAAGCTCCTTACTCTGAAGTCTGCGAATGAACGATGACGCCAGTTCAAATCTCCGGAATTTTTTTTTAATATATATACTTTTTTCATTATTTTAAATTTGTTTTGAATATATTTTTATTTATTTTTTCCTTTTTTAATATACTTAAAATGGCGAACAAGTGTGGAAAATGTAAAAGAGTTTTGTCTGATAGCAGAATCGTGACATGTTACAACTGTGCAAAATTATACCACGTACAATGCGCAAACATATCAGAAAAATTGTATCATCTGACGAAAGGGAAAAAGAGCAGTAAATGGACTTGTGAAAACTGTATATGTAAGCGACGGGAGTGCCCTGCTGGCACCGGTTATACCCCATTAACAGCATCTGTAAGCTCTCATAAAAAAATTCTATTGCAAAAAAAATTGAACAACACATCAGCAGCTGCATTAAAAAATACACCTACGGTTCACTCAAAGGCGGAATTTACATCAGCAAGTAGTATGCATACTCCTCCTCAGATATATACAACCCCTGTGCAATCTGCTGTAGATGCAGCTCGGAATCTATCGAATTCATTGGCAAACACTTCACAAACAAATGATTTTGTCACCAACTACAAATTAAACAACTGACAAACTAGAGCACACACAAAGATTCGTACCATTTTATTAGTGAGATAAAAGAACTACATCTCGCTGACAATGAAACTATGCTCAGTTTTGATGTTCAACCACTATTTACATGCTCACCTATTGAAGACTGCATCTCAATTGTAACCAGGAAGCTAGAAGAATACAACATGCCTACAGAATATGCAGTATTACTCAAACACTGCCTTACATCTGGCTATCTATTATGGAAGGAGGAGTTCTACAAGCAAGTAGATGGCGTGGCGATGGGCTCACCTGTTTCTCCCATAGTCGCCGACATATTCATGGAGGACTTTGAGGAGAAAGCCCTTCCTTCTTACTGCTCCTGTAAATCCAAGATTCTACAAGCGGTACATAAACGACACTTTTACAATTTTACCATCTGACAAAATAACTGCATTTTTAGACCACCTTAATTCCATTAACTCTAAAATACAATTCACAATAGAGTTAGAGGCAAACAATTCTTTAGCTTTCCTAGATGTTTTAATAATCCGAAATCCTGATAACTCTTATTGGTCACACTGTGTATAGAAAAAAGAACCATACCAACCGATATTTAAATGGTGAATCGCACTATCATCCATCACAGTTAACTACCGTGGAAAAATCTTTGTTTCAGAGAGCACGAGGGATCTGTGACAGAAAACATCTGGCCGCCGAGCTTCAGCATGTCGAGCAAGTATTGCAAGACAACACGCTTCGGGTCCCGCGCCTAAGTAACAGTGACCAAGTGAAACCGACCACAGTCGAGCGTGTGCCTGCAGTACTACCCTATGTCAGAGGAGTCACGGACAAGGTTGGCTACATTTTGAAGCGAGCTTCTATTAAAACATACTTCAAGCCGCCGAAGAAGATTAGTCAATTTTTACCATCCGTCAAGTGTAATATGCCTCTACAAGATGCCTCGACAAGCTTGATTGCAAATGTGGTCTCTCTTACATAGGATAAACAAAAAGATCCATTAAAACCCGCGTGAAAGAACATATAGCTGACGTGAAGCACCGACGCTCTGGGAAGTCTGCAGTCTGTGAACATGTTCAAGATCGCCCCTGCCATCAGATTTGATAGACCACAAATCCTCGCAAAAGAACATCGATTCCTACCAAGGATGATACGCGAGGCTATTGAAATTAAAAAAAACATCCTAATTTCAATAGAGAAGATGGATGGGTGCTGCCATCTGCTTGGGATCCTGTAATTAACAAAATTAAATCCAAACCCAAGCATACCACTGCAAGACTTCAAGATACTGTAAGTTCATTCTGCGTAAATCGAACCTAAAATTAATATTAAAAAACTGAAAGTAGCCGGCATAACTGTAACATCGGGACAGCAAACATCTCAGTCCCCCCCGTGACCATGGATTGCTGTAAAGCATCCGAAACGTAGGGAATTAAAATAGTAAATTAAACGCGATAAAATCCGTAAAAAAATATTTATAATTAATCAAAGTATTTTTATAGAATAAGGATGACAACGAGCATACAGTCCATCAGATGGTAAGTGGATGCTGTGGCCCATAGACGTTTACATCTATCCTCGATTATTAATCAAAATGCAGAATACGTTGTCACCCGTGAGCACTATAAAAAGGGTCTTCGGTTCTTCAATACAGTATGTTGTAAGTTCGTTTGTTGCATCATTTTTTTAATAAGCGGTTGATGCGTTTTCTTATACATTGTTTTCAAAATTTTAAGTACAATTACGTAAAAAAACGATCTAAAGATTCTTATTAAAAATACGTTTCCCCTGGCACGAACAATACCACAAAACGGATTTAAGTCGATCATTTGGATTCACGTGGCGTGCCGATTTGGGTCGTAAAATGGCAATTCCCCAGGATGCGCTCTAATGGCCCGTATTCACCTTGCATTTGAATGTAACAAAAGTAAATTTCAATTTATGACATTTCAAATAATAGGTTCACTTGCCACATTTGGTACTATGACAAATATACCCCTTATGAGGAAAACTATTTATTAATTTGCACGTGAATGTAATGAAAGTAAATTTCAATGTGTTATTTAATATGATAGCCTGCCAAGCGTGGCAATTATAGCAAATGTGAGACAATCTCTATGGGGACGTTTTAGTTCAGTAGTGGACTTTGATAGGATTTAATGATGATGATGAAATAATCGATAATAATTCTAATATTTAAAAAATCGATATGAAGACATCGCAATTTTTTTTTAATATTCACGATTATCATGATAAGAATTATATTTACATAATTAATATTAATATTTTAATATAAAAAAAAATAGATTTCATTTTTTTATAGGATAGGGTGACAAACGAGCACACAGTCCACCTGATAGAATAGAATAGAATATTATATAATATAATAATTTTTATTCAATATTGATTATTACATAATTCTTATTGAACGTCATTTTTTATTTACCACTGGTTCGGAAAATACCTCTGTCCTGGGAAGAACCAGCAAGAAACCCAGCGGAACTTTATTTTTTCAAACATATTTCACTTAATAATAATTTCGTTTATACAATTTTTAAATGATTTTTCATAGAACCAGCATGGTGGCGATCACCTTATTCCCAGGGGTTATTTTCATTCATGTATTTCTTGATATTATAATAACCCTTTTTGTACAGTTTTTCTTTAATAAAACTTTTAAACTTGTTTATGAATTACATAAATATATTGCGATGCCAAAGTTAATATGTTTATTTCTTTAAATTTTTGTCTGAGGGACTCTTTACAATTTAGGTTATAAATCGCCCGAACGGCTCTCTTTTGAAAAACAAATATAGCTTCAATATCAGTCACATTACCTCATAGCAAAATTCCATAAGACATTACGCTATGAAAGTAACTAAAATACACTAATCTAGCTGTCTCAACATGCTGCAGAACTAAGACTGCTTGCTAATTTAGATATATGGGGGCCCCATTGAAGTTTTGCGTCAATAGTAATACCGAGAAAAACAGTGGTATCCACAAGACTCAACTCCTCCCCATTTAACAGCACATTGGTATTCGAATGTTTTACATTAGGTATTGTAAGTTTAATACACTTTGTCTTATTGCCGTTTAAGAGCATATTGTTTGCATTAAACCAATGTACTAATTTCGATATAATTAACTGCCGTTTGAGTTTGAAAATTAAAGAGTGATGGTAAGTGGTTGCTGTGGCCCATAGACACCTACATCTATCCTCGCTTGCGAATCAAAATGCAGATGCGTTGTCACCCATGAGGAATAAGGTGGAATGCCTCTTTTCTAGTAAAAAGGGTCTCCGGTTCTCTACACTCACCATACGAAACACAGCAGTGTTAGGGTGCTATTTCACGCTAGTATTCATGTGTAGCATGGCTCTACCACGTATATAAAAGAAGGCGGCTTTGCATATGTACTTTATTATTATTATTATTGAGTTGTTTGTTATCAGAAAAATTATGTTGCCTATCTCCTATTTCCGTTTCCCTCTGTCACATATTACGATACTTATGGGATGATATAGGCTAGAGAATTCACATACGCGGCCTTTTATTTAACTATATGCTGATTTTAATATTTAATATATTAACTTAATTTTGTGTACATTTAAAAAAATATTTTAACTGGAAACGATTCATCCCATATTAGTCCACAGGGATGACAACGCATCTGTATTTTAATTATTTATCGAGAACGGATGTAGATGTCTATGGGCCACAGCATCCACTTACCTGTTAGTAGGTGGACTGTTTGCCCGTTAGTTATTCTTATTCTATAAAAAAAACATATATCAAAAATTAAATAAGAAAATATATAGTTAATTGTTATCTATATTACATTTCCTTGAATTAATTTACCGATTTAGGCATATCCGAAATTGATAATTCACTACACGGTTCAATTACTTCTCTCGCTTAATTTGCTATATGGGACAGGTTCCAAGTACTTATCATCTTTCACATATAAATTTATTTATGTCTTTATTCTTACTGTAGAATCTTATATTTTCATTAATAGAATTTGATGTTGCAAATATTGCAATTTTTCCCCGACCGTGCAAAAAGATATAAGTTATCTAATGATGTAGTATCAAATAATTATAGAGAACATACCTAAACTCTTAAAAACTTCCGACACGTAATAACAATGACGTATATAGCATCAAATGAACGTAAAAATTTGTTTATTTATTTATATACTTCAGGCAACTGGGCCCATATTTAAATTATATAAAAATTATTATAGACTTTTGTACACTTATATTCTGCGACGTGTTTCACTGCGTGGGATCACGTAATACTCCGCGATACCTACTTCACAACACAACACACGACACGTCGGCCAAAATCACATTCTAAAAATATAACAAAATTCGTTAATAATACTTTTTTATAGAATTAGGATAACAAGCGAGCACACAGCCCACCTGACGGTAAGTGGATGATCTGGCCCATAGACATCTACATCTTTCCTCTATTAGAAGAATCGAAATGCAGATGAGTTGTCACCCCTGATGACTAAGACGGAATCTTCGTATCCAGTAAAAAGGGGTCTCCGATTCTCTGCCAACCCACCTGCCAAACGGTGGCAACCATGGCAAATATCCTCCTTATGAGACTTTCTATTGGGAGGCCTAGGTTCTTCAGTGGACTTTAATCGGCTGCAAATTTTACAGGGTAGTTATATCTCGTTTAATTTTAATTTAAATTTAATCTCAATGTTTTGGTCGTTTTGCAGCGCCCATGGTCACGTTATAAACGTGTAATATTTTGTAACAACTTTAATGTAGTTAGGTAATTTTTCGTTATCGAACTAAACACTTGAGTTATTTCTTAAATTTTGTTAAACACGTTTGTATTACGTGGTAGAACCCTATTAGAGAATACTCTAATAGGGTCCGCATTTATGCCCGCAAAACGAATGGTTGATACGAAGGGCAAAATCCCACGTTATCACAGCATTGAGGTGTACCAATATATGGACCACAGCATTCACTTACTGTCATTAATTAGTTACAGGCCTTCACAAGTTCACTCCTTAACATAGACCTCCCAAGAAAACAAATGCATTCCTTGCCAAAAATACGGTCCTGAGCCACCTGCATACAACGACTTTTTGCATGTTTATTATCCGTTGTTGTAAAAAATATACCATTAAACTCACTAGCCGCCACACATAAACTCGTCAATCAGTTTCATAAGGTAAGTTCTGTTACGAACATAATATGTACTTTCCGGAACACGACATAGCTTTTAAGGTACATTAGTTGTGTGATACATGTTGGTTGGTAGGTACCTTTACAAACTTTAAAATAGTTACGTAATTTTTACCTACCAAAGTACTATATTATAATTCATATAATAAATATTATTTAACAAATACTTTAAAATCATCCAAATACTTAAAACATGTACACAGTTATGTAGGAATCGTAAAAAACTATACCGTTATTAAAAGTCCACTGCTGAACATAGTCCTCTCCCATAGACTACCTTTTTTACGTGTGGTAATCCTCATGGATACCTTCTGCTGCGGGGGCAACGAAAAGGTTATGCCGGAATCATACCGGCTAAAACCCCACGGTGGTCACCATCAGCGTATACGAGGGGTCCCGGGATCTCCGCTTGGAACGCAACTGGGGCCCCTCCATCGCTTTGCTACGCTTATAGCACGTCCCAGGGACAGTAATTGCTGCCCCCAGCACCCTCGCAGTGCTATCACGATGTCTCGAGACCACTTCCGAGTCATCGTCCTCCTCGGGGGTTACATAACTAGACATTCGAGGCCCCCGCCCCGAGCGCCTGCAACCCCGGAGACCCCGTTTCTGGTAGGGGAACACCGTTTTCAAGAGCAGGGCCGTGACGAACGCCTTGGCGACGTTGTCTCCGCGCAGGATCCACCCTCTAGCTATCCCACTCAGAAGCCTCCTTGTAAATCATAACAGATTCACAGAAGGTGGCTTCAGCCCTCCACGCCGAATCCCCGCTCAGCATCGCCGATAAGACTGCTGGCAGGTAGAGGTTCCATCCAATGCGGTTCACCAGGATTGTCCGCTTCCCACGCTGGGCATACTGCGAGCGTGTGGGAAGCGGAGTCCTGGTCCCGTCCACTACAGTGAAAGCAGTTCGCCGTCGCCTCGCGTCCGATCCTACCCCCATGCCCGGTAATTATCTGTGTAAGTCTGTAGGTGAGTCTTCCTGCTCGTCGCTGCATCCAGGCTTCGAAGACCGGCAGGATTGCTCCAATGACGCGTTTGTGTTCATAGCGCTCCTCGAGTCGAGTGCGCCATGTCGCCAGGGCGTTTTGTCGTTCCTACCGTTTAATTGATTCGAGCGCCTCTTCTGGCTCACTACCACCGCTCTGGCGGAGGGCACGGATTCGGTCGTACACGCTCGCGTCCATCTCCGCCAGTATATCTAGTGGTGGAAAGCGAGCCAGGATTGTCGCCGCCTCAAAGGATATTGTGCGGTATCCTCGTACGATCCGTATCGCCATCCTCCGCTCGACACTGTAAATTTTAGTTCTACAGCGTCGGATGGTCAGCCATTTTGCCAATACAGGCGCTCCATACATAGTTACGAATCGTATAACTCCCGCATAGAGGCGACGTACTTCCTCCGTCGGTCCTCATAGATTGGGCAGCAGTCTAGGCATAGCACCCGCCACCCTTTCGATCCGGGGGACTAGGCGCTCGAAATTTTCTTCGAAGCCCCAGCGACTGTCGAGGTGGAGGCCTAGTTACTTCATGTACCTCCCCACTCTGACTTCGGACCCACCCACGCGGACGCACGAGTCGGGTGGTTCCCTGCCCCGTGGTAATTTATGGAACCATAGAACCTCGGTCTTGTAAGGCGCTATTTCTAAACCCAACTCGTGGATTTTGGCGATGACGACTTCCACCCCAAGTTCGGCGAGCTCCTTCCTCCTCCTCTCGAAAGTTATCCCGCTGGCGATCACCAAGGTGTCGTCAGCATAGCACACGATATTTACGCTAGCGGGAAGGTCGACTCGCAGAACCGCATCGTACGCGAGGTTCCACAGTAGTGGACCCAGCACCGAGCCCTGTGGAACCCCACGTCTGATCTCCCTCCGAATCTTTCTATCATCTTTCCTCGTGTAAAGAATGTACCTGTCACGCAAGTAGTCCCCAATAATACCTTGCAGGCAGGGGGGCACTTAATGATGTGCCAGTAGTAGAGAGTAGAGAGCTAAAGGCGTTGACGATTCCCATAGACTACCTGATAGTGTGGATATTTGCCGTAGTTGCCACGCCTTGCCGGCGGATTGGTACGCGCAGTCATTTATTTTTAGTTGTTATTAGAAGACGCTGCTGCCCATCTTCTGGGTTGATTCTCTTTGTCACTGCTGATTGCACTCACGGGACAGTATGGGGTAGAGGATATTTTTACATCGCCCCTACACGGTCGAAAAAAATATATCGTATATAAAATTTACATTTTAAATGATTATTTAAAAATGGACAGCTTGGGAACACATCACAAGTTAATATACGAGGTTATTTGCATACTTTTTGCAAACATAATATGTACTTTATTCATTTAATCCTCCACCAGCCGTCATTAATTGCCATTTCATAAGTTTATGAATTTTGTTTATACTTCAATATCTCACTTTGTAAAAACTCGTTAAACTTAAATATTTAAGTAGAGTAGCTGCCTTGTTAGCCTAGTTGTATAAACGCGGTCGATGATCATGAAGTCCCGGGATCGATTCCGTGTCGGGCCAAAATCACTTATTGGGTTTTTTTATCAAGAAATTCTTAGTAGCAGCCAGGAGTCAAAAATTTGGCTGTGTTTTCACACACATGCATCGGGAAGTGTGTAAAGCCGTTGGTCTTGCGTCTGATATCTGTCCAATCGTGTTGGTTTACCATCCCATTGGACTTTGAGAGGGAAGTGAGAGTGCACTTGCGCTTACGTTACAATCGAGCACTGTAATGCTGTCCTACGCAGATGGCTAGACTCCGTTTAAACTAGCCGTATGAATGTACCGAACCAGGCATAATCGCAAAACTTGCGATCCTTCACTACGCGTGTGTGCCATTCCGTTAGTTCCTTCACAAGCATTTCCCAGTTTCAGTGGGCAATTTTAAAAGCAGCCATGTGAGAGACATGGTGCAGTTTTAAAAGCAAAGCCATTGCTTTACTTTGAAAACTGCACCATGAGGAACGCAAAAAGGGACCTTTGTAGGCCATTGCCTACAAAGGTCTCTTTTTGCGTTCGCTAATTGCACCTAGAAGAACACGTCGTAGTAATCGGGAGGGTTCCATCCTCTGCATATGCTCAAGCCAACGCGTGGTCTTTCTTTAAGCAACGCGGTCACGCTAGGCAGCTGTATATTTTCTAGAGCCTTTTCGTTTGATACCCTGCCTTGCCAAGGCAAGACAGCAATACATAATCACTTTAAATAAATACTTATTAATAAAAATGCCAGTTTAAACAAAAAGACAGACATTTTTAAAACAAACATTGAAATGCGAGGGATGGCTTAATTTAATTTCTTAATATTAAAAGCAAACCATTTAACAGATGACAGCCGTACTCGTGCAAAAGCTGAAAATAATTTTGAATTTTATTTTTCTTGCAAAGTACATATTATGTTTAAGTACATTTCGTAAAAGCTTTTATGTTATAAATATATAATAAATTATTTTATAGAATCATTATTTAACTAAGTTAGTGATTTAGTGTAAAAATAGCGTAAAAAAAAAATTATTTACGATATGACATCAAAATTACACAAGTAAAGCTTTTCCTTATGCGATTTTAATTGCAAAACTTTCGCTTTTGACTTGTGGTTATATTAAATGATAAAAAATCAATACCAATTATATTTAAGTCATAAATGTAAAACAGAATAATCGATTCAATTTAATCATAATATTATGATTAAAATAACAAAGAAATTAAGACAGTAACTATTTTATTACAAAACCTGGTGTATTGGTGGTCTTGGGTTAAAACTATTATAATAAAAATATAAATATTAGTATTATTACATTTTTTTATTTAATATAGATTAAAAATAAAACTTTATGAAAGTTTGTGTTATTTTGTTATGTTATTTTGTTGTGGTTATATTAAAAGACCTCTGTGCTGGGAAGAACCAGCAAGAAACCCTTTAAGAGTCTTACTAAATCAACAAGTTCGTTAGCCGGTATGTAAACGGTGCCACAGTCTCCGCGAAATTTTACATTACATTACTTTACTATTTAACGTTCACGATGGCCATCATAAGTTCACTATAGCATAAAAACTGCCCCTAATAAATCTGTAGTATTAGAGTTAGCTATTCATTTGAGTTCGGACCATCGTTAATTTAATCTTCGTCAACTTATTGATCAGCTTCCTCAAATGTACCTTAGCCATCCTAGCACCGAAAAACCAAGCTTTAGTTTTGCAGATCATCAAGATTTCTATTACTAGATATATGCTCTAGTTATATACTTTATTTTCGGTACCGAGATAATACGTATTAAGTTTTCACTAACACTGCCCAATCGAGATCGATTTTTTTTTCTAACAATTGTACATTTTGTTCTAGGTATACCACACAGATTCCTCAATATCTTTAAGCGAAATGTAACTATTATGTCTCACTATACATAGATACGAAAACTACTTTTATCTTTTCCATGTTCATCTTAACACTAGCCCGTAAGGAGATACTCCTTGAATATATATAGAGATTTACCAAGGTACTTAAGTATTCTAGCTGTTTTGCCGTAATGATTATATATAAAAACTGCAGTTGCAAGCCCGCCTGCCAAGCGTTGCAACTATGGCAAATATACTTCCTATAAAGTTATCTATGTGGAGTTTTAATAAGCTATATCGTAATGATATAGAGATATAGTATAATGAAATAGATTAATGATATATAGAGATAGTATATGGATATAGATCAGGGATGTTGCGGATATTTGAATCCGCATTGATTTAGGCATCCGCATCCGCATCTGCATAAATCATTGCGAATCTATGATGCAGATCGATGTATTTCAGAACGTTTCTGTTGCAGCGGTTTTTTACATGTTTGACGTGAATATTTCGCCGTATAAATATTAAAATGAATAAAAATGGACGAAAGGGACTTACCACAACTACTTTGAAAAATATTCTCAAATTGATACACATAGAGGTTAGTTTGTTTAAAAGCTCGTATAATGAAAACAGCTGAAGAAGAAAAAGCATGATGCAAGTAAATTGTAGTTTCAATCTTATTTTATAAGTTTACTCGTAAAAACGTACAGTCAGACTCGATGTAAATTAATTCTTGGCTATGGCTACATGGCAACTTTTTCAAACGGGGTTTTATCAAATGTAAACATGAGTTTAATTAAAAAGTTGTATTTCTAAGAACTAATCCGAACGGATTAGTAAGTTGAAGTGGCAATGGGCCGGCCATATAACTCGAAGACCCGACAACCGATGGGGAAGAAGGTTTTCGAGTGACAGCCTCGTACCGGCAGGCGAAGTGTAGGGTGTCCCCCACTAGATGGAATGACGACCTGGCAAGATATTTAGGAAGTTGATTAATGCAGGTGGCTCAGGACCGTACTTTGTGGCATTCCTTGGGGGAGGCCTATGTTCAGCAGTGAACTTGTGAAGTGCTGTAATGATGATGATGATGATTTCTAAGAATATGAGTTTAATTAAAAAGTAGTATTTCTAAGAAAAAAATTGAAATGCACATCCAAATCCATTCGTCGATGTGAGCCTCTTGAAATCCGCATCCGCATCTGCATCATCATCCGCCGATGTCAAAAACTGCATCAGCAACATGCTATGCTTAATATTGTGATATTTTATTTTTTAATATTTATTCATCTGCAAATTACCTTTATATTTATGTTAAGGTGCCTCAAAACAATGTAATTTATTGTGTTTTCAAGTAAATTTTATCAATTTGAAGCCGGAAAAAATAAAAAGGGAAGGTAGATTTAAAAAAAATTGGTAAATCCAATTGGGCATGCCTTAAGCGCATTAAGAAAATTACGTATAACATGATTATACGGAATTATTTAAAGTATTTTAAATACATTTCGATAGCACTATCGGCTTCAACACCCTCGAAAACCATGAAAATGACACCCATTATGAAAAAATTGATACCTATTGCAGCCGCCATCTTAGATTTACATTTCGACAGCACTATCGGCTTCAATACCCTCGAAAGCCATGAAAATGACACCCATAATGAAAAACTTGATACCTATTGCAGCCGCCACCTTGGATTTACATTTCGACAGCACTATCGGCTTCAAAAACCATGAGAATGATACCCATGATGAAAAAATTGATATCTATTGCGGCCGCCATCTTGGATTTACATTTCGACAGCACTCTCGGCTTCAACACCCTCGAAAGCCATGAAAATGACACCCATTATGAAAAAATTGATACCTATTGCAGCCGCCATCTTAGATTTTCATTTCGACAGCACTCTCGGCTTCAGAACCTTCGAAACCCATGAAAATGACACCCATGATGAAAAAATTGATACCTATTGCAGCCGCCATCATGGATTTACATTTTGACAGCACTATCGGCTTCAAAACCCTCGAAAACCATGAAAATGACACCCATGATGAAAAAATTTATACCTTTTGCAGCCGTCACCTTGGATTTACATTTCGAGAGCACTATCGGCTTTAACACCCTCGAAAACCATGAAAATGACACCCAAGATGAAAAATTTGATATCTATTGCAGCCGCCATCTTGGGTTTACATTTCGACAGCACTATCGGCTTTAACACCCTCGAAAACCATGAAAATGACACCCAAGATGAAAAAATTGATATCTATTGCAGCCGCCATTTGGATTTACATTTCGAGAGCACTATCGGCTTTAACACCCTCGAAAACCATGAAAATCACACCCATAATGAAAAAATTATTACATAATTGAGCCGCCATCTTGGATTTACATTTGGACAGAACTCTTGGCTTCATTACCCTCGAAAACCATAAAAATGACACCCATGATGAAAAAATTGATACCTATTGCAGCCGCCATCTTGGATTTACATTTCGACAGCACGATCGGCTTCAACACCCTCGAAAACAATGAAAATGACACCCATGATAAAAAAATTGGTACATAATTCAGCCGCCATCATGAATTTACATTTCGACAGAACTATCGGCTTCAACAGCCACGAAAACCATGAAAATGACATCCATGATAAAAAAATTGGTACCTTCTTCAGCCGCCATCTTGGATTTACATTTCGACAGAACTATCGGCTTCAACACCCTCGAAAACCATGAAAAGGACACCCATGATGAAAAAATTTATACCTTTTGCAGCCGTCAACTTGGATTTACATTTCGAGAGCACTATCGGCTTTAACACCCTCGAAAACCATGAAAATGACACCCAAGATGAAAAATTCGATATCTATTGCAGCCGCCATCTTGGGTTTACATTTCGACAGCACTATCGGCTTCAACACTCTCAAAAACCATGAAAATGACACCCATGATGAAAAATTTATACCCATTGCAGCCGTCACCTTGGATTTACATTTGGACAGCACTAACGGCTTCAGCACCCTCGAAAACCATGAAAATGACACCCATTATGAAAAAATTGATACCTATTGCAGCCGCCATCTTAGATTTTCATTTCGACAGCACTCTCGGCTTCAGAACCTTCGAAACCCATGAAAATTGACACCCATGATGAAAAAATTGATACCTGTTGCAGCCGCCATCTTGGATTTACATTTCGACAGCACTGTCGGCTTCAATATCCACGAAAACCATGAAAATGACACCCATGAGAAAAAAAAATTGTACATTATTCAGCCGTCACCTTGGAGTTACATTTCGACAGCATTCTCGGCTTCAGCACCCTTGAAAACCATGAAAATGAAACTCATGATGAAAAAATTGATATCTTTTGCAGCCGCCATCTTGGATTTACATTTCGACAGCTTTATCGGCTTCAACATCCTCAAAAACCATGAAAATGACACCCATGATGAAAAATTTATACCTATTGCAGCCGCCATCTTGGATTTACATTTCGACAGCATTATCGGCTTCAACACCCTCGAAAACCATAAAAATGACACCCACGATGAAAAAATTTATACCTATTTCAGCCGCCATCTTGGATTTACATTTCGACAGCACTTTCGGCTTCAACACCCTCGAAAACTATGAAAATGACACCCATGAGAAAAAAAATTGGTACATAATTCAGTCGCCATCTTGAATTTACATTTCAACAGCACTATCTCGCTTCAACACCCTCGAAAACCATGAAAATGACACCCACGATGAAAAAATTTATACCGTTTGCAGCCGCCACCTTGGATTTACATTTCGACAACCCTATCGGTTTCAACACCCTCGAAAACCATGAAAATGTCACCCATGACAAAAAAATTGATACTACTTACTAATAAATATAAAAATTGATATTACCTACTTTTTAGTACGTACTACTGTTATTTGTTCTGTGCTTTTAAAATATTGAAAAAAAAATCTCTCGTTATTATTATAATCAAGTATTTAGGAAATTTGGTTATTAGAATATTGTGTATTTGTACCGCGATCTTTTTGAGCCGCTGCAAACAACTGAAACAAAGTCCACTCACGACGGCGCCTTCCACCTATTTACAGAAATAATTTACATACAAGGCTATCAAATTAACGAAAATTTCGCCATTTTGGAGCCGAAAATGTAATTATAGCTAGACAAAACAAAATTACACTGCCATTTACATTCAGTGGCTTCCCACATGATAGATGAAGAGATTATAAAATAGATTGAGCTAAACAATTGATATTTTCAAAAGTTATCGTGTTTACAAGCCTTGGGAACATGATAAATCCACACCATAAGCCACTAAAACCCCTTTTTTTATTTAAAAATAGCAATTAATCAATTTAAAAAAATATTTATAAGTTCAACAATCATATATCTTTCTAACAATGTGCTTTTTATATAATTTATATGTATAATATGATTGCTAGATACGATTTCATTCGATAAAAATTCGTTAAACGTTGGCATCTTAATTTTTAGGCGATAGTAGAACATACCTTGCTTCGCTTAAGGCATGCAATAATATAACTTAATAATTAAAAACAATATCAGAAAAAATGTATGTACTTATAGGTACAAATATTATAAAACATAAAATTATACTTTGTATATCAATAGTTTAGTGTGACTGATTTAGGCTGTAACCTTACTTTTTTCTAGAATACTAGATAATGGAGTATTAGAGTTTCTTACCTAATGTTCCTTCTCCTCCTAGTTAGCGCTAAGCGACGCGGCGGTGCACCTAATGCTCTGTTCCGGTTCAGAAACTATGAGAGCTACCGCAGTTACTAGCTCTGAGGCATTCCATCTTAGTCCTCAGCGGTGGCAAAATGTCCGATGACTTCTATTTTTATAAAGTTGCTAAGTGACGGAAAAAAAAACTAGATTTCAAGATGTTTTAATAAATAATACTGACACAGCAATCAGTAAATTTTTTTGTCAAGTCATTACTTTTTTTTTAATGAAAAGATTTCTAGTACCCTATCGTTTTCGTTGTAGTAGTCGTAGATCAGAGGCTGGGCGTTGCTTGCCTAATTGCATAGTATGGAAAATACTCTTTCACCACCGGCACTACGGATATTATTAATTGATATTTTATATGCAAATCAACGCCCTCTCGAAAGGAAAAAAAAACCTCTTTAGGAAATCTGCACTTTTAAAAATTAAACACGTTTTTAATTCCATTTCTACCATTATCTAATTATCCTCCCGAAAACGGGACTGGCTTTTAGAAAGATGTTTTATAGTTTCGCTCACTTCAATAAATATATTATATTCTTTGAAATAAATTACATTGTGTTAATAGGTGAAAATAATATTTTATGCAATTAAGTCAATTTAAGCTTATTGCGACTATTTGTTAAGTGACCAAAAACGCAGAAATAAAGTTCAAGTTGGTCTGTCGGGTAATTCTAACTCGTAAGGAAACAATATTACCAAAGAGATGTTAGCGGTGATTTGCTGGCGGCTTAAAATATCTACCATCCCAAAATTCCCATACCACCATCACTAAAACCTGCACTTATTCAAGAATTTTTGACAAAGACTATTATGATACATATTTATTCAGGATTATGATACATATTTACCCGTAAACCTTTAATTATGCCTTCAAAATTTTAGGTTAATTATCTTTATCCACAAACACGTCTGCATTAAATGCTCGCAACGTTATCGCGGTGCTGAATTTACCACATTTGCTTATCCTAATGCGATGTGTTAAATGGAGTACTTGAGACTTCGGGACGTAACTACATGAAAATTATTTCGTAACAAGGAATAAAAATGATAGACAATGCAATTTTATTTATTTACGAATTAGAAGCACAAATAAACAACTTAAGTTAGTAAGTTTTGACTAAAAAAAATCGGTTGATAAGTGTGACGATTACGATAAAATAATTGCCATGTTTATAGGATAGGATTTTATAGAATTATTATTCATCATCATCATCATTACAGCCCTTCACAAGTCCACTGCAGAACATAGGCCTCCCCCAAAGAATGCCACAAAGCACGGTCCTGCGCCACCTGCATCCATCGACTTCCTGCATGTCTTACCAGGTCGTCACTCCATCTCGTGGGGGGACGCCCTACACTTCGCCTACCGGTACGAGGCTGCCACTCGAGAACCTTTCTTCCCCATCGGTTGTCGGTTCTTCGAGCTATATGGCCGGCCCACTGCCACTTCAGCTTACTAATCCGTTGGGCTATGTCGGTCACTCTGGTTCTACTGCGGATATCCTCATTCCTAAGTTTATCACGCAGAGAAACTCCGAGCATAGCCCTCTCCATAGCTCGCTGAGCGACCTTGAGCTTCCTCATACGGCCAGCAGTGAAGGACCACGTCTCAGTTCCGTAAGTCGTCACTGGCAACACGCACTGGTTGTACAATTTCGTTTTAAGGTTTTGAGGTATGTCTGACGAGAACATGTGTCGTAGCTTCCCGAACGCTGCCCGGCCGTGTTGAATCCGTCGATTGACCTCTCGGTCGAAGTTGGACTTACCTAGTCGGACTATTTGTCCCAGGTAAACATACTCGTCAACAACTTCGAGCTTAGTGCTCCCAACAACTACCGGCATAGGTGTGACATGGACATTAAACATGATCTTTGTTTTGTCCATGTTGAATGAATTAAATGAGTTAAAGAGCTTCTGAAGGACTTCAAGTACCGGTCTTCCACCCGCTTTCAGAAGCTCCGCTGTAATTCCATCCTCGCCTGGGGCCTTACCGTTTTTAAGGTGCTGGAGAGCCATTCTAATCTCGCTCAGACTGACGTCCGGGATATCTTCGGAATAGTGTCGGATGAGACTCGCTCTTGGATCGTTACTCGTTACTTACATACTATGACTTAATACAAATTGTTACTTACATACTATGACTTAATACAACCATGTCAAGAAAGATGTCGTACAAGCTGACGATGAAGAATAAAGCTTAAAAATATTATAAAACCAATGAAAAATAATGAGGTATAAATTTGAATTACAATTACTTGTACTCTTTATTAACTTCTAGACACACTTACTTTGCATGTCATTACATGTCTTCAATTTATTACTATTTTTATTATACCTCAGTCTGACAAAACTATAGTTTCCATTCTGTTGAATTAATTCCAAAAAAATTTTTATTAATAATAATATACTCAAGTCGGGACTTACTCTATAATTTTCGTTTACCAAGTCTTCGTGAATGCTCGGCGATGAAGAGGTTAAAGAGAAACGTGACTGTACTTCTTTATAAGCTACTTCAACGCTCCAAATTATTTCTCACAATTGAATTACTTTAAGCAGTAAATGCGAATTTAAAAGATATGACTAAACTTTAGCTGCCAGTCTTTTTTACTTGTAAATTAAGAAGCTGACGCGATATAATATTAAATAAATTAAAAAATGTAATGTGAAATTTAATTAACTACGTTTCACTGTGACCCTCCCGCATGGATGGTACTGCCTTGTCATTGTGGGAAGGCTTAGTAAATGTATTTTCCATTGTTGGAGGTTGAATGAGTCCACTCTAGATACGCGTGGGCTGGCGGTTGTAGAGCTGCGGGGGGAGGGGAATGTTGTGGGCTGAAACTTCATCAACGGCGGACCTATAAAACTGATCCGCCCCTGTTACGTCGAGTCCTTTGCGGAGATGGAGTATAGACCATGGAATAAAGCGCGCCTTGTCTTCCAGCACCTTAATGCTGCTGTGTTTCGTATGGTGAGTGTAGAGAACTTGAGACCCTTTTTACTTTTTACTGGAAAAGAGGCATTCTATCTTAGTCCTCACGGCTGACAACGCATCTGCATTTTAATTCGCAAACGAAGGTAGATGTAGGTATATATGGGCCACAGTAGCCACGTACGCTGGTATTCTGTGAGACACGCTCTCACACGTCCTTCCCCGGTCGAGCCGACCCATTCGTGTTACAACTATACTATTAATATATAGCTGCAGCATGGCTCTACTACGTATAAAATAACATTGCTTAATTGCAATCAATGTATGTATTTGCGTCATGATCTAATAATGCTTCCGTTAGGTACATGCATACAATTTTAACTCATATACTACAGTAGTTGTAACACATAATATACATAGCTTTTTTGCTTTTTGCACTCCTTCTCCATATAAGCTTTAACTATGCCAAATCGCACATTCCTCCGTTCGCGCAATATGTTTAAAAATAAGTACCAAATCTTCCCTTCACTTGTTAATGTATAGATCTGTAATAGTTAAAGAGTAAACAACTTTTACAAAGATAATAATTTTGGTATTAAACTTGTTATTGTTATTAATTAAATTGTAATTGAATTTTAACTTCGATTTTTAGGAATAAACTACTTGCATTTAAAAATGTTGATTTGGGCTCTCGTCCTGTCCTCCGCAACTGCATAAATAAATAATTACTTAACTTTCTTGTTTTGGCCTTCTATAGCAAATTATGTAATAAAAACAATTATTTAAACTTTTATAGACTGTTATTATTATTAAGAACCAATGAAATCTGTAGTAGAACGAAGGCAACTTACATAGCCCAACGTATCACTTACCATCAAGTGGACTGTATGCTCTTTTGTCATCCATATTCTATACTAAAAAAGAAACACCAAAATATCTTGTTTTGCAGCAACTATTGTGTCATCATCTTCACATTTCTGTCCTCTTTGGTACTCCTTTAATCTTGGAGAAGATATAAATGACAACTAATGTGAAGGTTTGATGAATATGGAGGATGCTTAAGTGTTTTAAAGTCAGTATCTCGAATAGCAACCTTTGTTATCTTGTTGAGAAAAATTATCTTTGAGAATTAGCATCGTCGTATCCCGCAAATTTTCTTTCCGCATTTTTTTTCCAAATACAGAATTGCCAGTAAGAGTAGCTTCATAATCAAGATATTCATATTCTGTTTACACACCATCTTTTTTTTTCATAGTCTGCAATTTTTTTTTCAGGAATAATGCGTAGTAAAGCCACGCTGCAGTTATATTATGGTTGTAGCACGAATGCGTTGACACGACCAAACAAGGACCACGCTCTTACAGAATAGCAGTCTAAATTATCAGCTTAATGCTGGTAGTGTTTCGTGTGTTAAGTGCAGATAACCGGAAACCATTTTTAGTGGAAGCGAGGCATTAGTCTACAGGGGTAACAATGCACTCGTAATTTGATTTTTAAACGAAGATAGAAATAGATATTATTGGGCACAGTATCCACTTACCGTCGGACTATGTGGCCATTTGTCACTCTTATTGTATACGAAAAGGACCGTATTGATAAAACCACGTTTTGTCTATTATTATAAATCGAGACAATATATAATCATGATCTTGTTGCAACAGCTTCCAAAAAGCCTCGGAACATATTCAGCCTGATTTCTGGGCATTGGTTAGCATTCTGTACCCAGCCATAAGCGTTTCTTTTCCCATTTTTCTTCCCTGTGACGGATGCTGCCTTCGAGCCACAAGCGACACATACCGAAGCTATTAAAGTTCCGAAGTGCTGCGCTATATATAGAGTAGATCTGTACTAATACATGGATCATTAGCTGGGCTGAACACATTGCCCAGCGGGAGATCTCACCTTTTCATTCCACGGCCAAATCCCCAAGCATCAATGTCATACGTTATAAACAGCAGTTGTCGAACCTTTATTTTTTTCGCTTTAAAACGTATTGTAACAGGACAATTTAGTAAGGTATAATTTTTTTAACTTTTTTAACTTTTTCTTCGGTCACTGCTATCGTAAGGTATCCCGAGCGAAGGTCGTATTTGATGAGTGTTCTTCCACTTTTAAATTCTGCGCACCAACGTGCAAAGTTGCGGTAGAGAATTTACCCCTTATTTTAACTTTATTTACTTGTTCCGTAGTCATTTTTACTGGCTTCCAAAATTAGGAGGTACTCAATTTGACTGTATGATTTTTTATGTGTGTTACCTCATAACTTTTTTCAAGGTGAACCGATTTTGATGATTCTTTTTTTATTTGAAAGCTGATCCCATATAAATTTGATCAAGGTGTGACCAGTAGTTTTTGAATTAATAATAGTTTTAGTTTATATTGGAGTCGGTTGTATGAAATTTTTTTTACCACTTGTAGACTTGGCAGCACTGTAGTAATTTTATGATCATGAACTTCAAAGTACAAGCAAACAGAAACAAAAATTGTCTATACTCTATGTAGAAAATTTCAACATAAAACATAATATCAACTGTAAATCCTGTAATCCAGAGGAGGAATAATATTGTAAACCTTCCTATTATTTAAGTAGAACTTGAATACTCTAGGCCAGGTCTAGTATAAAATATTAAATATAGTAATCTATGTCGTGAACGAACGTAGTGAAATAAATGTAACTCTCGGCACTCAGTAGAGAATAATAGTGTTCTAATGTATTTCTGACTTACATTTCCCAAATTATTTTTGTGTTTTCCTTTGATTAAAAGTAAAAACATTTTGTAAAATGATAAATATAAACAAATATATTTAAAATAAATTCGCACTTGCGAAACAAAGAAGCAATGATAAGAACAGAAACGTCAACACAGTTACATATAAAAGCAAACTTGCTACCGACTGCATTTCCAAAAAGCAAAACAAAAATTAATGAATGATAATACAAAGTTAAAGAAGGACCATTTCGTTGTATCACAGAAGGCCAGTATATCCAAGGATTGAAGTAATGATGACGATATGGATTACTGACCTTCCAGTGAAGAAGATGATCAGAGGGTTCAACCATCCCTATGCATTCGTATCAAACAAAATGTAAAAAAAAATCATTGATGATGGTGATATCAAAGTTTTCAAAGACCGAATTGCTAATTGGAACAAAAACCTTAGAGTTGTTTGTTCAGGTTGCAGTAATGAACATATAGATCACTACACAGCAGACATTCAGTATGTTTTAAAGGAATACAAATGTCTAAGATAATTATGAACTTCAGAATGGGTTATATGTTCCAAAATACATTTGGAAACAATTGTATAAATATCAAAGAACAGGAGTTAAGTGGTTGTGAGAACTACATCGTGTGCAATGTGATGGCTTAATTAAGGACACAGTACCTGTGTTTATAGCCCGTACTATTTCTTTTTTCCATTTTCGCTTATTCGTTACAACAAACCGTAAAAATTACTTATTTTTATAAAACCTAAAGTAAGTTTATTTTTTAGCAGTTTGGCATCATAGAGTCACTAAATTCATTTTATTTAAAAGTAAATACTTCACTGAACATTATCATTTCACGCCGAATATCGAATTAAGGTTATTAGGTATGTAACAAATTCGAAACATACCTACCGAGTATGTTCCGGAAACGGAAGCGAGCCATGTAGCCATGCATTAATTTATACAACAGGCAGGTATCTCCTTCTACATAAACAGCATTAATATAGACGCTTCACGAACATGGAAATGTTAATGTTACATTTTCCGAAACATGTTTTTACTATCTGAGAAGAAATTATTTAATTATCTCTAGGACCGTGTAATAAAAGCAACTTTAATAACTACAAAGTTCTAAATAGAGTAACATTCTTATAAATCTCGTGTCATTAAGAGTACACCATATTTATTTTTAAATAAATTATGTAAAGGTTATTATGAATTAATCATCATCATCATCATTACAGCCCTTCACAAGTCCACTGCTGAACATAGGCCTCCCCCAAAGAATGCCACAAAACACGGTCCTGAGCCACCTGCATCCATCGACTTCCTGCATGTCTTACCAGGTCGTCACTCCATCTCGTGGGGGGACGCCCTACACTTCACCTACCGGTACGAGGCTGCCACTCGAGAACCTTTCTTCCCCATCGGTTGTCGGTTCTTCGAGCTATATGGCCGGCCCACTGCCACTTCAGCTTACTAATCCGTTGGGCTATGTCGGTCACTCTGGTTCTACTGCGGATATCCTCATTCCTAAGTTTATCACGCAGAGAAACTCCGAGCATAGCCCTCTCCATAGCTCGCTGAGCGACCTTGAGCTTCCTCATACGGCCAGCAGTGAAGGACCACGTTTCAGTTCCGTAAGTCATCACTGGCAACACGCACTGGTTGTACAATTTCGTTTTAAGGTTTTGAGGTATGTCTGACGAGAAGATGTGTCGTAGCTTCCCGAACGCTGCCCAGCCGAGTTGAATCCGTCGATTGACCTCTCGGTCGAAGTTGGACTTACCTAGTCGGACTATTTGTCCCAGGTAAACATACTCGTCAACAACTTCGAGCTTAGTGTTCCCAACAACTACCGGCATAGGTGTGACATGGACATTAAACATGATCTTAGTTTTGTCCATGTTCATCTTAAGACCTATCCGTTGGGAAACACTATTGAGGTCATTGAGCATAGTGCTTAGGTCCTCCAGCGATTCTGCCATAAGGACTATATCGTCGGCAAATCGAAGGTGAGTGATGTACTCGCCATTGATGTTGATACCGTATCCTTTCCAGTCCAGAAGCTTGAAAACGTCTTCCAATGCAGCGGTGAAGAGTTTCGGGGATATGACGTCACCCTGTCTTACACCTCTCTGCAATTGGACAGGTTTCGTACTCTGGTTCTGTACTCGGATAGCCATCGTAGCCCTACTGTACAAGCACTTCAACACTTCGATATACCGACAGTCAACTTGGCACCGCTGAAGGGACTGCAGCACCGCCCAAATTTCGACGGAATCAAAGGCTTTCTCATAGTCCACATACGCCAGACATAGTGGCAAATTGTACTCTTCGGACTTCTGTACAACTTGCCGAAGGGTATGTATGTGGTCTATGGTGCTAAAGCCCTTTCGGAAACCGGCTTGTTCGGGAGGCTGGAAGTCGTCAAGTCTGCGCGCGAGACGATTCGTAATGACTCTCGAAAACAGCACGTAGACGCGGCTCAGAAGGGAAATCGGTCTGTAGTTCTTCAAGAGAGCGTTGTCACCTTTCTTGAAGAACAAGACCACCGCACTTCTGCTCCACGCCTCCGGTGTAATGCCACCATGGAGGATGGAATTAAAGAGCTTCTGAAGGACTTCAAGTACCGGTCTTCCACCCGCTTTCAGAAGCTCCGCTGTAATTCCATCCTCGCCTGGGGCCTTACCGTTTTTAAGGTGCTGGAGAGCCATCCTAATCTCGCTCAGACTGACATCCGGGATATCTTCGGAATAGTGTCGGATGAGACTCGCTCTTGGATCGTTACTCACACTTGCGTGTGGCTCCAACGATGATGTGTACAGCTGCCCATAGAACCTCTCAATCTCACTCAAAATCTCAGGTGTCCCGGAAACGATGCTGCCACATTCTGTCTTCAGCTTTGACAGTTGGCTCTTTCTGGCAGACAGATCTCTGGCAAAGACTTTGGAGCCTTGGTTCCGCTCGATCGCTTCTTCAATACGAGCTGTATTGAAGTTGCGTAAGTCCCGCCGCATGCATTTGGAGATCTGTCTGTTCAGATGCCTGTATGCTGTCAAGTCTGTTGAAGAATGTAGCTTCATCTCCCGTCTAACAGCCATGAGATTAAGAGTGTGATCGGAGAGTTTTTGTGTTCTTCTGCGGCGGGTCTTGCAGAACTTAGCTCCAACCGCATGGACAGTTTCCACGAGCTTGTCATTCATATCGTCCACTTCATTGCAGTCTTCCAGGCACTGAAAACGGTTTTGTAACTCGAGCTGAAAGGTTTCGGGACTTTGGAACAGAGCACGAGGGGGACGGAGCGTTGACTTCATTAGACGAGACCTCTCCAACTTAACGTTTAGGTTCAGTGTGCCTCTAACCATTCGGTGATCGCTACCAGTTTTCACCCTCGCGATCACGGAGACATCACTGAACAGTTGTCGTCTGGTCGTCATAATGAAGTCAATCTCATTTTTTGTGGAACCGTCGGGGCTCGACCAGGTCCACTTCCTGTGGGGCCGCTTCTGGAAGAAAGAGTTCATCATAAAGAGTCCCTCTTTCTCCATGAAGTCGGCCAGCTGCTGGCCCCTTGGGTTCCGTTGCCCTATTCCAAATTTCCCTACTTTCAGCTCACCGTTCTCTCTTGTGCCTAGTTTTGCATTGAAGTCTCCCATTAACACCGTATATTGGGTTTTGGAGGAATGCATGGCTCTAGAAATATCCTCATACATTTCCTCCACCTCCCCATCGGGGTGTGCCGAGGTTGGTGCGTAAACCTGTATGACCTTCAGCGAATACCGTTTGGTGATTCTGAGTATAAGGTACGCAACCCTCGTCGACACACTCCCGATCTTTACAACGTTGTTAACGAGAGACTTGTGGACGATAAATCCGACACCTCCTTGGGACAGATGGTCGCCCTCCCGGTGATAGAGCAAGTTGCCGGATTCGAGGATTACCGTGTCCTCCCCCTCTTTGCTGAATTAATACGTTCAGCAAATTTCAAAATGTCTCTTCATAGTTTTTTAATGATATCTTGGATATATGATCTACTTGTAAGGTTTGCCATGTCTTCATAAAGATAACCCTAAACATATAACTATAGTTCATTATCATCATCATTACAAGTTGTCAAAGTCCACTGCTAAACATAAGTCTTCATAGATTGCCTCATAGGAATATTTACCTTGGTTGCAACGCATGGTAGGCAGTTTAGTAACCGCAGTTTCTTTTAGATGTTATTATGAATGCGCTCCTGTCCTCCTCCTTGTTTGTTATCTTCTGTCGCCTCTTACGACACCCACGAAACGATATGGGGTAGTGAATGCCTGTTATGTGAAAATGTGATGACGTTATGTTATATTTTACTTACTTTCTTTAAAGAAAAAGCTATATGCATTTTGTATTGTTTAGTTTTTAGCTAGTTTAAAAATATACCTACACTCAAATAATATTTAGCGTTTATCTTAAAAATATCATAACTACATAGTAAAGTAACAGCTTTAATACGTCCTACAATGAACACAGACGAGGAATATTCCGCCGCGTTAGCGCAATTCGAAATATTATTTTTGTTCTGCGTTTTTCTAACGTTTGTCACTAATATGAGTATATAACTAAATCACTAATCTAAATTTCATAGCTCGACTATTAACGAGTGCGGAAAAGTATTAAAGCAGCCATTTGTATACCTTTGGTGGAACTTCAAAGAATATAAAAAAAATTAAAAACATATTACGAGTAAAAGAGATAAGGTCGAACAATAAAATAATCTCTATTTATAAAAATAAATTGCTGTCTCGCTAAAACTTGAAAATGGCTCTATCGATTTTAATGAATTTTTTGTGTATATTTAAGTGGGTCCACTGGAAGGTTTAAATTCACAATTCCAAAATGATAACAGCGCCATTTAACGGGACCCAGTAGGTGGCGCTGTTGCCGAAATACAAAGGTCACCCGTGCGATGTCGGGGCGTACCGCTAGTATTTAATAAAAGTGGCTGTATTGAACGCTCCGTCCTATACAATCTTTTTAAATCCACTTTTAGACAAACATGACTTGAATGCATTACATGGATAATTTCTGGGTTGTAGGACTCCTTTTCTGCTTAAGAGTCCATCTGGGTAGGTCACACCTTCTTACGTGGTAGAGCCATGCTGCAGCTATATTAATAGTATAGTTGTAGCTCGAAAGCGTCGGCTCGACCGGGGAAGGACCACGCTCTCACAGAATACCAGCGTAAAATAGCAGCTTAACACAGCTGTGTTTCTCATGGTTAGTGTAGAGAACCGGAGACCCATTTTACTGGAAAAGATGCATTCCATCTTAGTCCTCACGGGTGACAACGCATCTGCATTTTAATTCGGAAACGAAAATAGATGCAGATGTCTATGGACCACAGCAACCACTTACCATCAGGTGAACTGTGTGCTCGTTTATCACCCTAATTCTATAAAAAAAAAGAAAAAACCTTTTTCTGTCGCCAAGCAGCATTGCTTGTATTGCGGCTTGGTCACAGGTATCCCTAGACTGCAGAAACCACTTACCATCTGTAAGCTCGTTTATCACTTCAAGTTTGTTTTAAATCGCAAACTTTCAAAAAGCAGGTTGGAAAGAGGACACTCACGGGATGATATGGGGTAGTGGATATTCTTACACATCACACACGGTTCTCACAGAATACCAGCATAAAATAGCAACTTAATACTGCTGGCTTTCGTAGTGCGTGTAGAGAGCCGTAAACCACTTTTACTGAAAATGAGGTATTTCATCTTAGCCGTTAGCGGTGACAATGTATCTGCGTTTAGACTCTTAATCGAGGATAGATGAAGATGTCTATGAACCACAGTATTCACTTACCATCAGGTGGACTATATGTTCACTTGTCACCTTTATTCTATGAAAAAAATATATAAAGAATAGTTTTGCCTGAGCAATCCATTTACAAATAAACTAAAATATACTCGTATATCTCTAACCCATTGTAATTGTCTTTTCGATATTTCTTAGTAAATAATTTTACTTTAAACAAAGGTGTGCGAATATAAAGTACTTTGAAAAGTGTAAATAGCTGTTAAAGGTGAACATGAATAGGGTTTTATAGGAAAGGTCCGTAGAATCGGGTAAGATACATCTCTAAAACAGAGTTGCGAACCGAACACTTAAATCTTTTTCGCGTAAAAACGTTTAGCAAAGCCGTTTTAGCTGCCAAATTTGACAACAAATGTTATTTTATATTATGATAACTTCTATTATCCATGATCACCATGCACAAGTTCACTTCTGAACATAGGCTTTAAAGAAATGTCACAAAACCCGGTCCTGAGCCACCTTAATACATCGCCTTTATGCATGTCTTACCACGTCGTAACTCTATCTAGTGGGTGGACACACTACACTCTATTTACCATTAAAAAGCTGCCACTAGAAAACTTTTACGTGGTAGAGCTATGCTGCAGCTATATTAGTAGTATAGTTGCAGCACGAATGGGTCGGCTCGACCGGGAAAGGACCACGCACTCACAGAATACCAGCGTGAAATAGCAGCTTAATGCTGCTGTGTTTCGTATGGTGAATGTAGAGATCCGGAGACCCCTTTTACTGGAAACGAGGCATTCTATCTCAGTCCTCACAGCTGACAACGCATCTGCATTTTAATTCGTAAACGAAGATAGATGTAGATGTCTATGGGCCACAGCAACCACTTACCATCAGGTGGACTGTGTGCTTGTTTGTCACCCGAATTCTATGAAAAAAAACTTACCTTCTTATCGATTGTCCATCAACACTAGTAAAATAAATTATAGTTATGTAGAAAATCTCACTTGACACTTAAAGATGCTCTTGCCATTTTTTTCTTACACTAATAAATTTACCCCTACAATCATGAAAAGTAATATTTCGCATGGTTTGCACTTTCCGTCAGTAATAAGGCCTAGAAATTTCACTCGTGATAAACTGACTAACGAAAAATAGGACACAGGATATATATTTCTATTTTTGTTTTGTTAGAATTCGTACCGGACATAATAATAATTTTTGTAGTTAGTATTAGGAAATATCAGTTTCCTGTAGTTCCTCAATTCCTTACTTCAATATACAAAGTATATTGATCATAATCAGATAGGTTCTTTTCTTTTTCTTTTTTCTTCTTTTGGCTGGCCGATTGACGATCGCAGTACTAAACTCCTTGTTGCCAATCTGGGTATTTCACCGCTGGCATAATGGTAATACCGCCTTCTAACGGAAGCCATAAGTTTTTTCTTCCATTTCCTATAGTTCCAGCCAATTTAATCTGTTTTTTAATGGAAATACAGTTGTTATAAACAATTGGACGTAGATATACAAAAAAACTTCCAACTCACAAGTCATTCAAAAATGAGTTCTTCTTCTTCTTCTTTACTTTTTGGCTTCTCTTAAAAGAATTCTGCCAATGTCAAGTCAGTCATGAGAGTGACAATCAAAAATGAGTTAAATATACAGATCTACTTATTTTGACATCTTCATGTCGAAATAAGTAAATCTGTATATTTCACTCATTTTTGAATGACGTGTGGGTTGGAACGTTTTTGTATAACTACGTCCTTGTTAACATATAAATAAGTTTTAGGTTGTTGGGTTGCCTACTAAAATTTTGCAGTAAGTATTTTCAATTATAACTAATGTAATAAATTTTATAAAGAATTCCGTTCACTTGTTTTTAAAAAAAAATTATCAATTACGTCATTGAAAAAAATATAAAGAACTTAAAATATTTAGGTTGCTCGGCTGCAACCTCTAGGCAACTAGGTGTAAACAGATGTCTGTCTGTTGAAATTATGTACACGTTCATATTTATCGTTAATATACAATCATATTTATATCAAATAAAATAATTCTTTATTCTATACAATACAGAGATACAGATATAAGATCGAGGGTTGCAGACGAAAATCATAGAATATTAATACCGGTCTCGAGACGTATGCAGAGATACGTATGCAGAGACTCTCGTCACTTTAATTAATTGGAATAATAAGTAATACATTATGCTATTAAAAAAATGTCAATGATTCCATCCAGTAGTACCTTTATCATAATCATCATTATTACAGCTTTTAAAGTCCACTGCTGAACATAACTCTACCCATAGGTTACCTAACTCATATTTGTCACAGATCGCTTGGCAGGCGGGCGACAACCGCAGTATTACGATTTATAATTATGCGAGTAATTTAAAATAAGAGTATCTGAGTCGCGCAGGACTAAGTATAGTAGATCGCTCCGCAACGTTATCAGTTTTTACGTTTACATAGCACGTGATATTTTTTTTTAGTCGTCGAACTGGTATTTTATAAATTCAAATTTAAAAATTATTTCTTCTCACTTTTCTTTTTTTAACTCAGACCTCTTATTAAAGAAATAAATATTTTAAAAGTTGTAGCACAGTTCGTAATAGATAATATCATTTTATAAACTATTTTAATACTTATAAAATTGTTGATGTCCATTACTTCAACACGCGTAGTAAAACTAAGCTTACTGTTCCAGAGTACAGGTTTCATAAAACTGGCGGTTTAGTTTTAGGTACATTTATAACTATTAAAAACAAGATTTCAATATTACCAAGTCGCCAAAGTATAAATTCAAGACGCATATAAAAAGCATTATAATAAAAAAAAAAGGTTATAATCAATTAGATGCTTATTTATAAGGTAATGAGCTTTCTTAGATTTTCTTAATTTGTGTATATTATAAGATTAAATTGTATTATAGATTAAATTTGTGTATATTATAAGAGTAAATTTTGGGAGAAAAATTTACTACAGTTAATTTCTTGCCGCTTTTTCGTAGCTTTTTTCGACTTTCAAAAAATGCTTCGTAAAGGCCAATTTTAAATAAAAAATATTTTGACTTTCATGACAAAAATATACCCAGCCTCAAATACGTTGCGTTCACTCCAATTGCAAATGGACAAACAACCATACCCAAAACAATTATTTGTTTGGGCTAAAAAAAAATTTTTTCGCGAGAATTGAAACCTCAGCCCGTAGCGCGGCATCCAAATATGATTTAAATAAAATGTTTTATAATATTAATAAAGTCATTAAAAATCCCCTCTAGTTAAAACAAGGTATAAAATGCAGTAATCTGGTATTTTGTATTATTTTCAATATATATTATAGATAGATATTTCTAAACTTAAATTTAAACAGTTATTGCGAATTTATATTGGCAGTTAACTTAAAATCCAGTGAAAATGCCAAAAGGGAAAATCTTTTACATCAACACAAAATAACGTGGCCACAGCGGAAACACAGCCTGAAGGGTAGTGACACTTCCACATTTTGCCCTAAACAATAAGTACATTGTCACTCCATTCACGCTACTATGTTGAACCCCGCTTTGTTTTACGCTCATACAGTATTATCGCAAACAATGTTAAAATAAGTATCATTCTTATGTAGTTCTGCGTAATACAAAATACCGCCTTTGCTTTATTTATAAAACTGAAGTGAGGAACGAATTACAGTCCACCTGATGGTAAGTGGCTACTACAGTCCATGCACATCTGCAGCCAACTTCAAAAAAAGAAGGCTGGAGATGCATTGTCACAGTGGCAGCGTCATTTCCGGGACACCTGAGCTTTTGAGTGAGATTGTGAGGTTCTATGAGCAGCTGTACACATCATCGTTGGAGCCACACGCAAGTGTGACTAACGATCCAAGAACGAGTCTTATCTGACACTATTTCGATGATATTCCGGACGTCAGTCTGAGCGAGATTAGAATGGCTCTCCAGCACCTTAAAAATGGCAAGGCCCCAGGCGAGGATATTACAGCGGAGCTTCTGAAAGCGAGTGGAAAACCGGTACTTGAAGTCCTTCAGAAGCTCTTTAATTCCGTCCTCCATGGTGGCATTACACCTTAGGCGTGGAGCAGAAGTACGGTGGTCTTGTTCTGCAAGAAAAGCTTAACGCTCTCTTGAAGTACTACAGACCGATTTCCCTTCTGAGCCGCGTCTACGTGCTGTTTTCTAAAGTCATTACGAATCGTCTCGCACGCAGACTCGACGACTACTAGCCTCCCGATCAAGACGGTTTCTGAAAAGCCTTTAGCACCACATACATACCTTTGGGCAAATTATACAGAAGCCCAAGGAGTACAATTTGCCACTATGTCTGGCGTATGTAGACTATGAGAAAGTCTTTGATTCCGTCGAAATTTGGGCGATACTGCAGTCCCTTCAGCGGTGCCAAGTTGACTGTCGGTATATCAAAGTGCTGAAGTGCTTGTACAGTTATCTGAGTACAGAACCAGAGTACGAAACCTATCCAACTGCAGAGAGGTGTAAGACAAGGTGACGTTATATCCCCGAAACTCTTCACCGCTGCATTGGAAGACGTTTTCAAGCTTCTGGACTGGAAAGGATACGGTATTAACATCAATGGCGAGTACATCACTCACCTTCGAATTTCCGACGATATAGTCCTTATGGCAGAATCGCTGAAGGACCTAAGCACTATGCTCAATGACCTCAATAGTGTCTCCCAACGGATAGGTCTTAAGATAAACATGGACAAAACAAAGGTTACGTTCAATGTCCATGTCATAACTATGCCGGTATTTGTTGGGAGCACTAAGCACGAAGTTGTTGACGAGTATGTTTACCTGGGCCAAATAGTCCGAATAGGTAAGTCCAACTTCGACCGAGAGGTCAATCGACGAATTCAACTCGATTGGGCAGCGTTCGGGAAATTACGGCACATCTTCTCGTCAGGAATACCTCAAAACTTAAAAACGAGACTGTACAACCAGTGCGTGTTGCCAGTGATGAACTATGGAACTGAGACGTGGTCTTCACTGCTGACCGGATGAGGAAGCTCAAGGTCGCTCAGCGAGCAATGGAGAGGGCGTTTCTCTGCGTGATAAACTTAGAAATGAGGATATCTGCAGTAAAACAAGAGTGACCGACACAGCCCAACGGATTAGTAAGCTGAAGTGGCAATGGGCCGGCCATATAGCTCGAAGAACCGACAACCGATGGGGAAGAAAGGTTCTCGAGTGGCAGCATCGTACCGGCAGGCGAAGTGTAGGGCGTCCCCCCACTAGATGGAGTGACGACCTAGTAAGATATGCAGGAAGCCGATGGATGCAGGTGGCTCAGGACCGTGCTTAGTGGCATTCCTTGTAGGAGGCCTATCTTTAGCAGTGGACTTGTGAAGGGCTGTAATGATGATGATAAATGATGATAAAAATAGGAGAGATCTTTGTCAGAGTCTTCTCATCTTTGCCTACTCTCTTATGTATGCATGATCATTGCTTAGGTTTGTTTGCAGTTAAAATTATTTTCCAACCGTGTCATGTTTACAGCTTTAGCTTTAAAGTGATCGAGGGACTCCTTTTACTTCAAAGCAAAAATTTATTAATATTTACCTTAAACAAAAATAGATTTCTCAAATTTGTTGAACATATACGAGTAGAAGTTTCATCGTTACAAGGTTAGGAGGAATAAAGCTTAATGATCCGAATTGAAATGTTAAGGAGTTTTGGGATTGAAACCCGTCCTGAAAAGTCAATTAAGCGTAAGCGCCAACTGATCCGTTTAGTAGATTAAACAGGGTGTAACTTGAACATTGCTAAATAAGGATAAACCGGATTGTTTCAAAAGTGCATGCCATATATAATCGAAAGTTTTACACTCTCACATCAAAACAAAGAATTCTTACACCTTCGTTAACACCACACTAAAACCATACTAAAAAAGATTATTTAACGTTTTAAAATTAAAATGGTCATGAATACAATATAAATAGTAAGCATTTTCATGTGTTTTTAATAAAAAGAAAAATATTCAAACATTCTGAAGTCGGTGCTAAGACATATTTGAGGCTCAAATTATTTTATATTCCGCGCGTACTACGCGTACGTTGTTGCCCATAAATCACATTCAATTTGGGATAATTTCAAAAAAAATCCTTATTTACTCGTATTTTCACAAAATGCAAAAGCGGTATATCATTATTGATATATTTGAACTTAAGTTTAAAATTTGGCTACTTTTTGAAAAATAACCCTGTATAATCTTGATGTTTATTAGAGAGAAAGTTTAGTAGATACTTACTTCTCTCAAGCACAGTCTGGAAATATCATTGAAGAAATGGATATCAATCTTTATATAACTATAGAAAAAATTATAAATTTATTTTTATATACGACAGCCTGAACTGAAGCTACTTTTTTTTAATAATATTTTTTTAATTTTCTACTAAGCCAGCGCTTATCTACGATCCCACCGGATGGTAAGTGGTGATGTAGCCTAAGATGGTGAAGCGCACTGACTTAACAAAAGCCTATTCACTCTTGCCTTGAAGACACCCACACTGTAATCGGATGGAAAGACAGATGCTGGCAACTTATTCCACTCCTTTGCTGTATGCACGATGAACGACGTCCCGTACGGTTTGGTTGGAATGCGTGGTAAGTCAACAACGAAAGGGTGGAGACTGGCCGAACGTCTGGTTGTCCGATGGTGGAGGGGAGAGGGAAGAATTAAATTATGCAATTTCTGCGCACACTCTTCGAAATGCATCCTGTAGAAAACCGAAAGACTGGCTACTTTACGTCTATTTTCGAAGCTGGTAAGATTGGTTTTAACCAAATATTCTTTCAAAAACTTTACTGAAATTGAAATTTGAAGGTATCTGTGTAAGAAATCTTTCCCGCGTTGTATTGATGGGGAAAGCTTGTGCAGCCGTCTAGAAGCAATCAGACTAAAAACGGTGATTTGTCAACCTTATCAGTGCCCGTAATTAGGGTTCCACGGACATGAATTGTAAGAAAGTGGCTGGTAGGTTGACTCATTATGGTTCTCTAAACGAAGAAGAGCTAAAACGCAGCACTCTTGTTTCTATAAATTTCCCTCGGTTATAGAGCCTTGTGGAATTTTTAAGGACGATGGCAGAAAACCTAACGGCATGACTTTGGTCTCTTGGGTGAGAGGTAAAGTCCCAGTTTGGGATGCTACACGACACTTTAGCAGCCTCTTAACTCAGAGGTGCATTGTTTAGAGCCGGGACGTCATCAGAGGCAGCCGAACTGAGTAAGTGGCGCAAATATGAGTCTCTGAGAGATGACTACATATTTGTGCCATTAGCTGTAGAGACTATCGTTCCGTGGGATTCACGTGCGGCGAGGTTCCTGAAGGAACTGTATTCTGTAGACTTGTCGCTGCTGATGAGGTTGGATCTTTTCTCGAAAAAAATAAAAAAATAAGAAAAAAGCCTGTATGTTTAAGCCTCTTCCTTATTTTGAAGTTAGCTAAAAAAATAAGCAAATAAAATAATTTCTGTATATATTCGCATAAATAATAATACTAAATAGCAATAATCAGTAAAATTATACATAAATCTTAGTTCCTTCCCACTCAGTGTGTGTTGGCGGACTTTACGTCTTCAAATTTTAATTTCTCAGATATGCAGGTTTCCTTACAATGTTGTTCTTTAGTGGCATGCACGTTGTTTGAATTTTATGTGACTTAAGAACTTATTCATATTATTAGTAAGAATATCTAAACACATTGGCAACAGACAGTTAAATGATGCCACTCTTGTTAAAGTTTCGTGGACGAATATCAATGAAATCTAACACTTCCATTCCGAATTATTTTTTTCCTGGTGCCTCAGTTGAATTTTGACATGTATCATTTCTCGCTATAGCATTTAATTTGTTGTAATTTTTTATAGAACAAGGATTATTATCCTTATTCTATAAAACACACAGTCCACCTGATGATAAGTGGGTACTGCGGCCCAGAGACATCTACATTTACCCTCGATTAAGATTCAAAATGCAGATGCGTTTTCACCCTTGAGGACTAAGACGGAATGCCTCTTTTCAAGTTAAAAAGGTCTTCGGTTCTCTACACTCGCCATACGAAACAAAGCAGCAGTAAGCTCCTATTTTACGCTGGTATTCTATGTGAGTGTGGTCCTTCCCCGGTCGAGCCAACCCATTCGCGCTACAACCATAATATAGCTGCGGCGTGGCTCTACCACATATAATATAGTGTTGTCATTAATCGTCCGTGATGTTAATCCTAAAGTTGATATTCTCATAAAGCAAACATTCGGTACGCCTACAGTACGATTGATGCTGATGTGATGACACCATATTGTGAGTTGTTACGTCAGTGCCGCGACAAAGTGTTAGCATTAATAAATAGCACGGATTTACATTATTTAATGTACTTTTTTTAAGTTTAATTATTTTAAACTTTTGAATGGTCCAAGGAATATCATAAGGAATTTAATTTAATTTAAATTTAAGTAAGGAATCAAATCAATTCAAATTAAATATCTTTATTCATTAAATATTAAATATTCCAATTAAAAAATAAATATACAAAGCACTGATGAACGTCAACATATCATAATAATAATAATTGTTACCTAGTGTTCACACTATACTCATACAGAGATAACAGCTACGATAAATTTACGTTAAGTATAATTATTAAATTTTCCGACTTTGAAAATGAGATTGTATGTGTGTTAAACTGAAAGACATTAAGGCCAAGTATCTTTATCTACGAGGTAGGTGTTTCATTGACTGTGTAATATGCTTTCTTTATGAGTGACTCTTTTACGTATTTTTTTAAAATATAAGTTTTTTTTTTTAAATTTAAGTTTACTTATTGAAAAAGCTTACACATTTTCATTGGTAACAACTAGATTACCTAAATAATTACATTAATATCTTCATCCCTTACTTTTCCACTCTTAGGGATAAAATTTATATGACACTATCCATAAAGTTAATTTTTTTTAAAATTTATGTTACAATTTTTTACGTCCTTGTGTCACGCTGCAACTATGCCAGTTATACATAGCTGCAGCACGAATGGGCCAGGTAAGGATCCCGCCTCTATAGGATACCAGCATGAAACAGCAGAATAATTCTACTCTGTTTTGTATAGTGAGTGTAGAGAACCAGAGACTTTTTAATGGAAACTCAGGGATGTCTCATATACATTTTGATTCCTATTTGATGATAGATCTAGATGTATATGGGCCATAACAACCAATTACCATCAGGTGGGCTCTTTTTTCACCTTTATTCTTTGAAAAAGAAACATTTAAATCAGTTCAGCCGTTTTCGAAAAATAAATAAAAACATAATCGTTGAATAAAGAATCTTCTCGTTTTTAGGGTTCCGTAGCCAAATGGCAGAAAACGGAACCCTTATGGATTCGTCATGTCTGTCTGTCAGTCTGTCCGTCAGTATGTCACAGTCACTTAAGTTAAACTAAAACAATAAATTTTGGGGGTTCCCCATACTTGAACAGAAACTCAAAATTTTTTTTCATCAAACCCACACGAGTGTGGTTCTATGGAATAGGTCTTCAAAAATGATATTGAGGTTTCTTATATTTTTTTTCTAAACTGAATAGTTTGCGCGAGAGCCACTTACAAAGTTGTAAAATGTGCCCCCCCCCCCCCCCTGTAACTCCTAAAATAAGAGAACGATAAAACTAAAAAAAATATATGATGTACGTTACCATGTAAACTTTCACCGAAAATTGGTTTGGACGAGATCTAGTAATTAGGTTTTTTTAATACGTCATAAATTGTAAATTATGTTACTTGCTGCTACCGCCGCTTTTTAACTCTGGATAGATTGAAAGATGACTTTTTTTATCTTGACTTTTGGCACTACCAATCTCACAAATCTAACAATCTTAGAGTAATCATATACTCGTACATATTATGTAAATAACATAAGTGACCATAAGTAATGTTTGGTAACGCTGGACATTTTATACCTTTGATTATTTTATACTATCTGTGATTATATAATAACATCAATTTAATATTTTCGTTTTTCTTTTTTCTCTATTTTAGAAATCAAACTTAAAATAAAATATTTTGATAGCTTAGTGAGTAGCTATCACAATTAATTCATAATCATAAATATTTTAAAATTAAGTTGATTCCATGTTAAGTAAAAAACAAGTAGTATTTATCTCAAAAAGGATGCAGCTATATATGTCGCTTACAAAAGCGAGACGCGAGCAAAATGGCTGCGAAGGAAATGAAGATTGTCTGAAGGGTGACGACATTTCCGCGTCGAGTGCCACGGAAGATAGCACTCGCCTTACAACGGCAGCGGTGTCTATTATCGCTTTGAGCCACTTCCACGGTCGCTTCTGTATGATATGTGTATTATGCAAAACCTCTTCATTTTGTTTATCATTGCTAAAAACTGCAATAGGAATCATACGTTCTAGCATGTTTTTATAATATATTAGAGTGGTAAAAATTAATAATACTGTTAAAATAGAGTAAACCAAAATATTTGAATAATGGGATTATGTTTCAGATCTCCTAAATTACATTTGTTATTATATGTTTAATGCAATTTGCAAATACAATTACATTCGTTTAATGTGGCAAAAATGTCAGCCATATAACTCAAAAACCCAAAAATTGAATGTGAAGAAATGTTCTTGAGCGGAGGCCTACCAGGCTCAGTATAGAGCATCACGTAGCAATACATATTTATAGATCAACCTTCAACCAAATACCATGCCGACCTGTTGAGGCATGCAGGCATGCAGAAATCGATGAACGTAAGGGTTTGATTTTGTGACTGTCTTTTTTTTTTGTTTTTTTGACAATACATGGGATAACCTTTATTCTATAGTGGACTTGTAATCATGAATATTGATGATGACATTTTATCATAAATATCCGTGAAAATAAAAAGATATATTCTTAAATAAATAGTAAGTAATAGATATCACTTGTGACTTTATTAAGTCTTTTTGCCATTGTCAAATCAGTTATGGGGGTTTTCTGCCAAAAAATCCCCAGTAGGAGCCTAAAGACGTTGGCAGTGTTTTACCACGGTGTCTTGAAATGCACATAATAGCTTTAAGTGTCATGCGTCTGATCTCTCTTCAGTCATTTTGGATTGCCGTCCTATCAGACTATGAATGTGAGAGTATGGAGTGTGCACCTGTGTCTCCGTTGAGACTGGCAGAGCTGTGATAAAAATTCGGTTTTAATAAGAGCTTTTTAATATTTTAGCAAATTCACACCTTGTGAATAAAACCCAACTTTAGGAATATATGCCTGCTCCAAAATTTTATCCGCCGTATTTCACCTGAGCTTCGTATTTCGTGTAAGATAACGGATTTATGAGAGGTAATGAGTCGGTTACTGTGTGCTAATGAGGATCGTCCCTGTTATACCTGAAGCATTTTTAAAATTCGTGTGCAGTGGAGTCTACTTGCAAAAAACCGTTTGCTCAAGTTACCTGAACTAATAAATATTTATTTCAATCACATTGATTTTTTCTTTCATCATTCAATCATTAAAGCCTATCAAAATCCCACTGCTGAACATATGCTACTCCCGTACATTGAATCATAGACTAATATCACCCATAATTGCCCACTCTTGTCTGGCGGGTTAGCAAATGCAATTTTTAAAAACCCCTAAAAGAAGGCTGTTAGTTTAGCTCTACCTGTGGAAACAAATCACCAATCACCAATTAGAATCCATGAGCTCAAATTACTTAATTATTTATCTAAGAGTCCTGACATTGTCGGGCAGGCCCAGACTGAGATTCAGCATTTCAGGACGCATTTTTACCGTCTGTTGGTCGTCAGTACATCGCATCGTACTTCATTCCGCAGAGTGGAATGCACGCAAGTGAGACTGACAACTAGAGAAAGTTTATATTATGCTTTGCTATACAATTCTAATTATTTATAATCCACTTTCCTTATAAAAGTGTGCAGTATAAGATCTAAAAAACTATACGCCCTTTTAACTTGAAATTTGGCATATATACTACTTTATCGACGTAGACAACTACTACGAGTAAGAAATTCAACCCCGGAAAGGGTGAAATAGGGTACCTATCGCACTTTGTTTACTTATAAAAGTAAATAGTAGTTCTTGCAATTCTGTGTTTCGTTCTAAACGGTATAGGAGCGAATATAATTACATGCGGTGAGGCATTCCGTCTTAGTCCACAAAGGTAAAAACGCATCTGTAGCCTGCTGTAGCTACCTAACATCAGGTTGACAAAGTAAGTTTTATAAAACTGAAGGTGTTCTTTTAATAATAATCGAGTTCTCTAGACGGAATTTTGGTAATACAATACTTATAATTATATGTAGTCGGACTACATTTAACAATATATTATTTACATACCCTTGTGAGTTCAATTTGTATTTCGATCCTTATATAAATCTAATTGCCTAAATGGAATGCCAACCGCAAGCCATATTTCGACACGTATGAAACATCTCTCGAGATAGAATGCTACACACTACACATGCCAATAGAATGCAATTCTATTCACCAACAATTTCGAGAGCAATCATTACATGAAGCGATCATTTACCATACCTTCACTCGACAATAAGCCTCATATTATGGTATGTCATTTAACAACCTATTTTATATGAACATAGTCCTTCTCCGATATTTTTAATGAAGTAAGGGTGACTAATGTACAAACAGTCTACGTGATCGTATTTGGACGCTGTGTCCATATACACTTACATCTAAACTACTATAATAATAATAATTATTCTAATTATCCTAACTTCTTTATTATTTATATGTTCTATAAATAAAAGGAAGCCATGGAATGTAAATGGCAGTTTAATTTTATATTGTTTAGTTATATTTAATTTTTTTCGACTCTAAAATGTAATTTCCGGTGGTTTTTGCAGCCTTGTATTAATTTATTTTACTAAATAGGCCAAATTGCGACTTTGACCTATTTAGTAAAATAAATACACACACAGCAACAGCAACAGCCACAGAGTCAAAGATATTTAAATATATAGGGTACTTTATTTACTCCGACCTCAAATGCCGTCGTGAGTCATCGTTTGTTACAGTGGCTCGTGCAGAAAAATATCGATCGCCGTAGAAATATAAAATATTCCAATACTTGACCAAGGTAAGATATTATTATTATTTTTATTATCACAGATTTTTATTACAATATTTTGTTTCGCTAAAAGCACGCAGGATTTATAAATAAATATACTTATATATGTTGGACTTTACAGACCTGAAGGTGTGTCGGTATCTGCTACTGGATTCCCTCGACGAGAAGAACTAGATGTACCAAGTTTGGGCTCGTTTTGTAAGTTATGATGAGACTATATCTGCATAAATTTCATGCAGATTTTTCCGACGTTTCTTCTCTGGGAAGAGCATCCTCCCCTATAGATTGCCTCGTAGGGGATATCTACCAAACATGCCACGCTTCGCAGGCGATTTGGCAACCGCAGTTTTTATATTATTTTGGGTTGTAATCAGGAAGATGCTGCTGCACATCTTCTGTTTCAGTTTCCATTTATCGCCTCTTACGACACCCACTGGACGATATTCTTACACCGCCACTTCACGGCGCATGTCATATATTATAAGTATCATTAGTGATTTATTTTAAGACCTTAGACACTTCAACAAATAAATACTCCAATACTTGAATACTACTACTGGTTTTAGCACTAACTTCTAGAGACAAAAATAATTTATTCGTTTCTTAACATTTATTTTAACATCCCTGTACACAAGACATTTAATATCTGCAATTATATATGTATATTTGTACGAAGTGCGCTTCCATTAACTATTGAAAAGCAGCTTACGAACAGACAGTGATAATGGAAAACGGATTAAATTGGAATACTCGTCGAAACTGTATATTTCAGCTATTTTAACACCTTTGTAAAATATGCAAATAAATGTAGAAGTCCACTCACACATTTAACGTAGAGTTTTAAAGAAATAGTAACGTTTGCATAAGTAGTCTGCATCAGGCGCTGCTGAGGTCAACGGGTGTAATGGTGACTCAAGTCCATGCTGTCGCAAACTATGGGATAGAAATATTAAGTTCAGTAATAGGTTTCAAATAAACGCAAATGATGATAATGATAACACCAGCCACCAATTGTGTCTGTTACTATCACTAACGGAAATTTATTATGTACAAAAGCAAACAAGAGTTTTTCAGGTCAGAAATTGTAGTTGTCTCTGCGTCGGGTATTAAGATATAAAAGTTTCAGTCAATTCAATAGCTCCTATGCTAGTTGATTTCTTATGTTTACGCAATCACTACATATATAAATAAAACTAGGTTATCCCCCTCGTTACCATGGGTGCTGTAAACGAAATGTCGGGATAAAATAAATTAATATACGCGATAAAAACCGTAAATTTTTATTCCTATGCAAATTTTTCAATGTTATTCTGATGCCTCTTACAACACTCACAGGACGACACAAAAGAAAAGCCTAAAGGCCTCCTAGGAAAATGAATGTGGTAAGAGATTTTTTTATAGGATAGGGTGACAAACGAGCACACAGTCCATCTGATGGTAAATGGTTACTGTGACCCATAGACATCTACATCTATCCTCAATAAAGGCTCAAGATGCAGATGCGTTGTCAGCCGTGAGGACTAAGATGGAATGCCTCTTTGCAGATATGGGAATTCGATGGATGCAGGTGGCTCAGGAGTCTCAGCAGTGGACTTCTGATAAGTTGTAGGTAATGATCATGATAATGAAGTTATTTATTAAGCATCGGCCTATATTATGCTCCAAGCCACCAGGCTTAAAATAAACCATCACCCGATCTCAGGCAGACCATGCTAAGCACCAACAAAGATGCGAAACGTTTACAGCTATTGCGATCGCAAATCTTCTTGCCAAGCATTACAATTATGGCAAATAATATTTCTAAATCTGTATTCTTTATAGCGGCCCGTAAATGTCTGAAAACTATATTTGCATTAATGATGGATCAACATTCGCAGTACCAAACGTTTAGCACCTTTTACGCTGCTGCCCGTACTAAGGCTGAATAATTTATGTCAGGCGTAAATGAGATGGTTATACCGCCATCTATCGAAAGCCATAATAATTTTCTAGTATTTCCCTTAGTCACCTCTTACTAACTTACGAAACACATGGTTAAAAATGAGGTGATGGATTCTCTTAAGACGTCACCACACGGCTTGTAATAATACTCGCTTCAATTATTAAATTCATTTTCTATAACATAATATACAATATTTTATTAATTTTTTTTATTAGATCTCAGTTTTCTTTTTAATACAACTCAATTGAATTGTAAAGCTTTTAGAAAAACAAGATCGAGTTAATATCGAGTGTTATCAACACCGCTATTCACATATGTCTGATCATATCACATTCAAATTCAAAACATTATATATTTATATACAGGGCTATTTTTCAAAGAGAAGCCAAATTTTAAACTTAGGTTCAAGTATATAAATAATGATATACCGATATTGCAGTTTTTAAAATACGAGTAAATAAGGCTTCTACTTTTTTTAAACCACCCCAAATTGAATTTGATTTATGGGCAACAACTACACTTATGCACGATCCTCTGTGTGCGATTCAATGCACAATGTTTTTGCAGACCGAGCGACCCTTACGAATACGTGTGTACGTAGTAAAATAGAAGGCGTTAAATATTTATGAATGACAATCAGTGATAATAACAGATTACCACGTATTCTGAAGGCAAAAACTTTAAAACGACAGACGGTTTCAGATTTTTTTTAATTAATTTTTCTTCACCTATATTACTTATTCTGAACCTTCTCTGCAAATTTGCCCATATATTGCAATATAACCTTGTATATAATTGTTCTTTATTTGTGTTTGTCACCAAACTCCTCCTAAACGGCTGGACCAGGTTTGATGAATTTTTTTGTGTTTGTTCGAGTGGGTCCGTGGATGGTACAGGTTAAGAATTGGACCCGGTAAGTAGCGCTGTTGTCAATAACGAGTGCAAAGTCGGGGCGGCTCGCTAACATTCTGTAAACTACAAAATACTTGCCAAATATTTTAATTACATGAAAGAACACACTTATTAAAAAAAGTTGTCGCTTGAGACTTATCTTAAAGTCCGGCAACGCAAATCTGCGATTCCCCTGGTGTTGCAGTTGTTCATGGGCTGCGGTAGCCACTTACCATTAGGTAAGCCGCATGCTAGTTTGCAGCTTTGCAAAAAAAAGCAACTGACGTCTAATATCCGAAGACTCCCGTTCCTGATCAAACCTTAAAAAATGCGTTATCACCTCTGAGGACTTCGATACCATGTATCACAGCCTGTAGTTATACTCGCTTATTTTTTTATGGAAAAGAAGGCAAAGGAGCATATGACCTACCTCATGGTAAAAGATTAGCGCCGCCTATGAAAATCTGCTTTTCCAGCCTTGTAGAAATGAGTAGGCACTTTTTTTGAAGGTTTCTAAGTCATGTTGGTCTAGAGAAATCACTGGCGACAGTAAATTCCAAAGTGAGGTTGTGTAGCAGAAAAAATCCGCTACACATAACAATCCTCTTCAATGAATATGGTCAAGTAGAAGCTGATATTCTATTCTGTAAGCGGTGAACCATAATAACCGACCGGACCGTGGAAATACCGTCTATATCTTCTGAGCACAGCAAGCTTTTTAGATACCTTCCCTTCCAAGTAACTACAAAACTGTTCGTCTCTAAAAATGTCGATGGCAAGAATTCCGATGCTAGCTGAGTCAACAAGAGGAGTGCCCAGTCTTAAGAGAATTGAAGTTAATACGATTAAGAGAAGATACAACAAAGGATAATTAATAGAATCAGGCGTTACTTTGTGGCAATCCATTATATGAAGTTGTTATAACTTAATTTGCGAGACCTCCCTCTCTCCTTCAATTGCGTACCCTATAATCGTCACCATCAATCCCAGTACCAAAACTTTTGGGAGTGGTGGTGATGATGGTTCTTTACGCGGAATTAAGCAAATTAAGTTATAACAACCTCATTACAACAAAGGAGTTTATTTTTATTTTTAGCGGTAAATATATATGTATACTCTTCAGAATGGAACACAGCATTACAAGGACTGCTATTTGGCACCAGGAATAGGTAGAGATCATAATAATGTGCACCAAAATATAAATGCGGTGTGCTTTCTTTTGAGATAAGACGGACGAGCCATGACGGCGGAAATTAAATACGATGGGAATAGAATAGGAAATCGATTACTTTAATTAACAATTAAACATAAAAACAATTTACACCAGATGATTGATTCAATCAAAGTTATTATATACATTACAATTAACATAGTGTCAACAGTTTGAAAAATAAAATATCAACATAATAAAAATAGGTCTTAAAATTGATTCTCGTTTACAGTACGATTTAATACTTGTGTTTGTCAACTGTATTTTTAATACGTGCTGACAGTGACAGCTCCTGGCTGACTCAATCTATGATCACTCGTCTAATCTTTTAGTATAATATTGTTTACTATTTTGACTTTGGCTCATTATTGTGGTTTCATGGCCTGAATTTTATCGATTGGATATTGACACAATGGTTCGCCGTGTGAATTGTGGCGTAGCAACTTGTCAAATTTAGCTTGATAATTTTGACAGCTCACGCCTATGAAGTTTCGTATTTTTTTAGATAAACTGTCATATAGATATTGTTGTACTTCATGGATAAATACCGCCTACTTACGATAGTGATGTGCCACGTTAAACTATGCCATGTCATAGCGAACATCCACAAACTATCTAAAATCGGTTTTAAAATAAATCGAATATATAAATATTACGTAAATATGTATTGGAATTGGCTCTTTTTTGCCAAAATATGTTCTATTAACGGTACTGATTGCGTATCAGTTCTATTCTAATATGGAAATCAAAAATAGTATCTATTGACTCCGAGATTGTGGCAACACTACAGCCTGTCATCCTTCTGTCAGTCCGCCATTTTGTTATCAGTACGAGTTCTGTTCTGACTCCGCAACATTAGTTGCTCATATACGCTTTCGTTCAGTTTATGTTATTTTCTGCTATCTACTGTTTTTGTTGAGTTTTTCGTTAAGTGATGGTTATTTTTGGTTACACAATGCAGAAAAGAACGAAAAATACGGTTTTGAATAGCGAATGTGGCGAATTTGTGTTTCGTTTGCAAGATTATTTTGAAAGTGAGTGTCAAAATGGCGAACCGTTGATGCATGTAACCTAAGTTGGCAACAGAGTAGTGGATGCTCTTGGCATCGGTCGTAAGACGGTGTCTCGTATAACGCAAGAAAAGTATGGCAAGCCATCATCATCTTAAGCGATAGAGGAAGACACAGAAAAAAATTTTCGACGCTGGATAAGAATAGAAGAAGAATTGCGAGTATCTTGAGACTTTGATGCCACCGCAATACGCAACCATGTACATTTATACGCGTATTATAAACGTGCTGAATATCCAACACTATGAAAATTAATAGTGTCCCTTAAAGAATGATTTATTTAAAGGCAGTTTGCAGTCATTGGCCACCATATTAGACAAAATTGGCTTCGCTTATAAAAAAATTGATAAAAGAACAATAATGATGGAGCGCACAGATATTGCCTTGGCACGGGTGGATCTTTTGAGAAAAGCGAAACATATTTCAAAAAGGGATAAAATCGTATTTCTGGAAGAGGCGTGGCTTAATGCAAACCGCTCTGTACCAAAAGCGTGGACTGATGAATGACGGCAAACGGTTTCAAAATCAACAAAAACAACAGAATACCATGAGGAGATGAATTTTGAAAAGTTCAAAGTGTGGTTTTTAACATTACTGGAAAATCTTCATGAACCATATATGATTATTATGGATAATGTGCCGTACCATTCCTTACAAAAGGAAAAAGCTTCAACATCCAGCAGCAGAAAATTGGCGCCTATATCTTGGCTGCAGAGCAAATGCATTGAAGTCAATGAATAACATGGCCTACGGTATTTAGTTTGCCACTATCTCAATGCCATTACAATACCATTGAACGGATTTGGGCTAATGTCGATGGGTTGTTATTTATCATTTTTCCTATTACCTACGTTTACTACATATATAAATACTTATTTTTTTTTTAGGTCATGCAGGCAAACATAACACACCTCTACCACTTACGGCTAAGAAAATGTTGACGTTGGCAAAATTTTTGTGATAACGTTAGTACGGATGACTCGAGAAAAGTCACGGAACACACGAGAAATGAGATGTCCACTTTGACAGAGTTTGTGAAAAAGAATTAATAATCAACGTAAGGGACAGTTCCAGTAATGAGCCTAGTGATGATGATGATGATGATAATAATAATGAACTTGATTTAGATTACGCACCATTATTTCAATAATAAAGAACTTTAAGCCACAATTCCTTGTTTTATTTCACAATAAGCCCTTTCACAAGAATTATTTCGACTCGTACTTATTCTACTAAATAGTCTGACTGACCGAATAAAACAATTTAAAAAAAAACGTTACCCCACACTAGGATTTTCTCCTGTGTCGTGGAGGCAGTTTACAAACACAAATTGTACACGGACAAACATCCAGATCCGGAACAATTATTTGTAGGACATACAAATACTTGTTCCGTGCGGGATTCGAACCCGCGGCCTCCAGCGCAGCAACTCATTGCTAAGCCACTGCGCCACGGAGCCGTTGATAAAACTATGCACGCGGCGAAATCATTATTGTTCAAGGGATTTCATCATCTAGCAATCGCATTTCAAAAATCAGCTGTTTAGTAGTAGTTTGTTGCCGAATTATTGCATAACCTTACTTTTACTAAATCTCTTATAACTTCAAAGATTGCTAAGCTCCGCAGAATTATCAGTGATGTTTTAAAATATATGGGCTATTAATTGAAACCACTTACATCTTTTTACAATCTGGGCCCATGAATGTATAAAAGCGTATCAGCTTTCTCTTTGTAATTTAAATTTCTTGTATATTTCTAGTGTGAACTGTATTTTTAAACCACGTCATAGATCCACAGGTCATCACTGGCAACACGCACAGGTTATACAATCTTGTTTTCAAATTTTAAAACTTACTTTTTATGTAGGGGATAAACATGAAACAGTATTATTTGCTGATGACACTTCAGTGATTTTACTTAATGATTGAAATACCTAAAATTTATAATAATATAACATTGATGGATGTAGGTACTTATTGTACTAATAAAATTTATTTATTCACTATATGAACACACAGGGCTTGCTTTACGATTTTAGTGTTAAATACTTTAGTGAAAACTTGAAAAATAAGTACAAGCAGTGCCTGTTACCAGTGATAACATATGGATCAGGACCCTGATTTGTAGCATTCTTTGGGAGATAACTATGTTCACGGGGGGACTTGTGAAGAGTTGTAATGATGATGATGAATGATAATGATATCGTAAAATAATTTAATTATTCACCGCTATCTGCGCTGATAACGCATTTTTTTAACAAAATCCACCCAGTTGCACCTCAATCTACTATCACTGATATTACTAGATAAATGATAATCGTAGATGGAGGACGTGGTAGATGCATGCTGCAGCTATAGTAGTAGTATAGTTGTATCACGAATGGGTCGGCTCGACCGGGAAAGGAACACGCTCTCACAGAATACCAGCGTAAAATAGCAGCTCAACACTGCTGTGTTTCGTATGGTGAGTGTAGAGAACCGGAGACCCTTTTTACTGGAAACGAGGCATTCCATCAAGAGATCCTCACGAGTGACAACGCATCTGCATTTTGATTCGCAAAGGAGAATAGATGTAGATGTTTATGGGCCGCAACAACCACTTAAATTTGACATTTATTTGATAAGGCCAGAAATAATTGGCTATATCATGAAGTGGTTATGATTCACGAAATGGTCGGGCACTTCATGATATGATAAATTCTACGATCTGGTTTTAATCTAATAATAATACCATCTACTTACTGCTAAATAAACTAAAAATAAATAAACGATAGAATTGTATAGAATGCTACTGTCCTTCAAAAGTCCACTGCTGAACATAGACCTCCGCCATAAATTGCCGAATAGGCTATCTGCCGTAGTTGCCAAGCTTGGCAGGCGCGTTGGCAACCGCTTCTTATTATTTTCAGCTCTTATCGGGAAGTCCAAGCCAAATTCCTGTTTCAATTTCCCTCTGTCGCCTCTTACGAAACCCAAAAGACAATATGGGATAGTGGTTTCTTTTTTGCCGCCACTACAAAGCGAATACTATATTTCTACTCCCGTTCACAAATGTAGTCTTCATCGTGAATAGAACTACATCCATGATATTTTGTGAATTCAAATTAACTTGAAAGCAAAAAGAAATTAGCATCTATATTATGCTGCCAATAAAATTCAACAATGGGGCTAATGATATTAATGAAATATAGCAAATAAATATTATACCGTAAATTAATAAAAGACCATAAAATTCATCATTATTTTGTCAAAGTTAAATTTACTTTAATTGTGAAAAAAATGTAAATCGTACAAAGTTAATAACGTAATTCACAAGAATACATCGGAAAACATGCCCGATATAAAATATTTATAGGTGTTGTTAGGTTTAATACAATTTTGAAAACTCACCAGTATTTTCCTTTAGGATATTATATATACGCCTAATTGAAATCATCTACGTTCAAAGGTACCGGAGAAGTAAAATAAAATACTGTGTTCAACAGACATAGATACAGACACCAAAGTGACTCCACAAGTGAAACAATTTTGCTGCTTTTGGCATAGAACTATATTAATTATGCTAAAAGCAAGTTATAACATAAATCGTTGATAACGCCTGTGAATAAAGATGTGGCTTCCAAGCATTTTCTTAAATATTTGTTTATGTAGTTCGTACAACCTGTGTTTTATGGTATAATTTCACTTCGAATAAAGTCCAGCTGAGTTTGTGCTGGTCATAGGTTTTATCCACACCAGTAATGAAAGTAAAAAATAATTTAGATTAACCTATATCGAATAATAACTATTTTATTTTTTGCCATTTGAATCCACGACCATTTGTATAAAGCAGAGTCACCAAAACAGTTCTTACTATTAAACCTCTCTAAGCTAGTTAATAACATGCATCTCGTGTCGGATCTTCTCAGTCAGTAAGCTTACCACTTTTATTCCGTCCACTTCAGCGGTAAAAGCTTCTTTGTGTAGGATAATGGGGTAACTCTTTCTTCGCTAGAGTGTGTACATGAGGGAAAACGAATGTGTTGTCAGCGTAGGGACTAAAGATGGAGTAAATACGTCGGAAATGTTCAAATACTAAATATTGTTAAATTTTTGTAGATACAAACTATTGTAATTAGGTAAAAGTAATAGTTTTACTATTGTAATTACATAATGTTATAAATAAAACTTTTAATAAAGAGTAAAAGTTGACTTCAAAGAACTATAAACTAAAATTAATGAAGATTTAAAATAACTAAGAAGAAAAAATCTTTTCAACATGATAGACTCTAAAGTCGGTGCTAAGACATAGTGTGTGGTGCTAAAACAAAGTAAATAAATAGAGAAAAAATTCCAACCAGCGAAGTAGAACCAAAAAGAAAACCATTAAAATCGGTTCACAATTTACCAAAATATCGCATAACGTACCTGCTAAAATACATTTTTGAAGCTGGACAATTGAAAGAGACTCAGACTTAGTGTTTAGACTGTCTTAACGGGGGCCGCTCAGTCCGTTTTATACAAGCAGGACGGGCGGCAACGCAGGTGCAATGCCACAGGTGTGCGGTACACGTGTCGTTTACAAGAATTCTGTCTAACTAGACCGAGGCCACCGCATCTACAACGATGCAGGTGCCGTCACGGCCATACTGACATGCGTGCGTCCTCGCACGCGCTCCATCACAATTTTAGTTATCTGTAACAACTGTAATCTGTAAAACATCGTTCGATTATTCTGACAAAACAGCGTCTGGTCCGGTCTATACTGACCCTTCAGACTCGGGTGATAATCAGTTTTGTTCCGGCGGTAAGCCCTACAAAACTTTTATCACCTTTGTGCTAGATCGGAATGATTAGTCTGTAGCTTTTTCTATTTTCTCTTTTTTTTTCAAGTACTGTTTTCGCTAGTCCGGAATAACTATTCCCTATAGCCATATCATTGGACCGGCACAAAGCCCTGCAATGATAGTAAGAACTATTTTTTTTCTTACGCTTTTTTTTTTCATGTACTATTTATGCTAGTCCGGAATCACTATTCCCTTTAGCTATATCATTGGACCGGCAAACGCCCTGCAATGATAGTAAGAACCACATTTTTTTTTCTTACTCTCTTTTTTTTTCAATTCAGTATAGAACAGTTACAGACCAACCATACCGCAAACATGTCTCCGTTACAATCACACAAAAGTGTATCGTGAGGGGCGTAGTGACACGATAACACCTAAGTATGTAAACCAACAGCAACTCGACACATATCCCAGTGCAGCACAGACCAGCCTCCCTGCAACTTCATGTTCCTTTCCTGCACTAGAATAATTACTTCGCTAGAGTATTGCAACGTCTCTAGTATTTTCTAGATGCACAGACACTGCTACCTCTGACTGTCGCACGTCCTCGTGCGGTTGACAGTGAACAGCATACGGTCTATCAGTTATCACCACCTGCTAACAGATATTAACTCTTGTTAAATATTACAACGGTCGAACATCCCAGACTTCATTTAAGTCTGGAACGCGCCGATATGGCTACCTCCAGACAAACGCACTACAGCTTTTCGTTCTGCTGCGTTCGTGCCACATTCGCGCCAGCAAGCAGTCGCGCCGTACTAGCGCTAGCGAATCGTCGCACTGCTTTGCAAAATTAAAAGAAATAGAGATAAATGTATTGTGAACCATGGATTTCCGAGCTTCCAAAATTCATCACACATTCTCTTAAGAAACGGCAACTGTATGACATTTGAAAACATTGCAAAAAACGGAAACTATGTGTAGAGATGGATACCATCACATATTTCAAAGGGAAGGAGGCAACTGCGCAAAATCTACGAAAGCCGACCAAGCCTCAGACGTACATTTCCAGCACCAAAAGACGATGTGTTCGGCGGCCGCTTGAATTGCCTTGCCGTAAGATCTGCCGATAAGTTACAGACTTTAGCGATGTAGGCTCAATCTTATTAGCGCTCGGCCGTACCTGACCATGTTCGATTAGCCGTCACAACATCTTCCTCATTGATCATTGTTGTAGAGACTTCTACGAATCTCTCGACATCAAACCCCAATCTTGTCGACCACACAGTATTCGGAGCAAACTGCAACACTGATCAACACATTAGAACACAAAAATGTCACTTATTATTTTTAATTCATAGCGTGTTAAAGTTAATCCTTTATTGTAGTACAACCCTTAAAAGTTTTGAACTTCAAAATATAGCAAATGATAATCATGTTTCGCGTGAACTATCAAATTACAACAAAACGAGAGCAGCAGGAGCACCTGAGGGTTTACAAGCATCGTCGGGGTTGTAGTCATCATGATCTGCGTGAAACACAAATTGTTAACTATAAGGACAACATACACAGATGCCTGTTCTCTCATCTATCACACATACGAGGCCCTAAAACAGAAATACGTTCTCATACCTTGGACTATAATAAAGCACTTCGCTTTCACAAGTAAACATAGGTCTTCATACGAAGTATCTGACACATACTCTTACTTGAACTTGCGAGATCCCACGTTAACTACGTGAACCGCATTAAAAACGTGAACCAGGACAGCGTCTGCCAGGACAGAGCCTAATACATGTTCAGAAAACATTACCGTGCACACAGCATACGACTTCCGCGCACACAGTGTGACTTCCACGCATACAGAGTACACGACTTCCGAGGCATCGCCATGTACAGCATACGCGCGCTCCGGGATGGCACCTGCGTATACGCGCATACGCATCTGCTGAAACCAGGCCATGTTACAGCTGGACCTGGCAGTCTGTTACGACCAGCAAGGCACACACTCACGCACTTGTAATCACATCACACGTGCTACTGTAACACATAAAAGAAAACATTAAAAATACTCAGTCGGAACTTGATTTCAAGAAATGCAGCACTACTCTTGGTACACCATTCGCCTTTCTAGGGCACCAAATACTGAGCTGCGGCTACACGACAACCTCTGGTATGGTCCGATCCTCATGTAAACTTAAATACTCTCTTCAATGTCGGAACCAATTGGCTCTACTTCACTTTCATCAGTTATACTTCGGTTTTCCGGCATTTTTCGCAACCAATTAAAAATGTAAACACTCATTCTTACAAAATAGTTTCTGAGCCAAAGTTTAAGATAAATTTACTTTCCTCATGTATCTAATGGTGATCAGTAGCAGCGACAAATAATAAGTCCGCGGCGTCATAAGCAGACAGCATACTCAAAAGCGAGCGCTACAGCTCCACGCTTTCCACTAAACCATTCCAAGTTTGTCGACTACGTAATGCTCGGAGTAAACTGTAACACTTATCATCACATTAGATCACAAAAATACTACTTAGTGTTTTAAGTCATAGCACGTTAAAGTAATCATGTTCTTTTTTCGGTACATCGTTTAAACATTTTGAACTTTAAAATTAGGCCATGTAAATCACACCTCGTGTATCAAATTATAACATTACTTGAGCAAGTTAAACTTCCACTGAATGCAAACTATAACTCATTCAGAATATCTCCAACATTTCTTTCATTTGTTAACATATTTAGGTACGTCAGAAATAATGAAAATACTTGAGGGTACTTTTAATACAAATCAAACAAAAGGATTTATCTTTTGGCTTAAATAATTTCACTTTATCTTTTCTCTACACTTTAATGATACGACAATATCGTAAGTAGGACAGCAAATTTTATTACGGCATTTAACATAAGAAGAGATCCATTAATGCGAAATGCATTCTAGCCTTTACAAATGTAATAATTCTCATACTATTCGAAGATTATATGTGGGCAATAAGGGGGACTTTATCCCACTTCTGATGTAGGCAGTATAGTGGGTATAGTACAGAGACTGATTTTGTAGTTAGGAATAATAATTAATTCGTTTACACGAATTAATTACGAGTCGAGGATCAACTAGTAACGGAATACGACAAGCGCACCGTTCCACGTCAGAGCCAAGACTGTCTTAACGGCGGCCGCTCAGTCCGTTTTATACAAGCAGGACGGGCGGCAACGCAGGTGCAATGCCACAGGTGTGCGGTACACGTGTCGTTTACAAGAATTCTGTCTAACTAGACCGACGCCACCGCATCTACAACGATGCAGGTGCCGTCATATATATATATATATATTCAATAATGCATGACATTATTGTGCCAACAAATAAAGCTAGAGCTATTTTAGTACTAACAATTTAAACACTGACACTGTTTTCGTCACCAAATAACAGCAGGAGAATTCCATCTAACTGCATGCATTGTGAAAGTATAAAAACCGGAATCGACTTTCACATGTGATCTCCAAATTGCAATGGAGAATGAACATCAGAATTGGTCCCATAAATACGATTGGATGAAATATTTTTTACATATTAGTCATTAATTTTAAATTTTACGTGGTATAGCCAAGCTGCAGTTATGCTAACTATACATAGCTGCAGCAAGATTGGATTGACTCGACCGGAGTAGGACCACGCTCTCACATAATATCAGCGTAAAACGATAGTATAATACTGGTTTTGTATAGTAAGTGTAGGGAACCGGAGACCTTTTTTTACTGGTAACCAGACATTATCTTAGTCTTCATTGGTACCTGGTAGTATCTGAATTTGGATTCTTAATTGATCATAGATATAAATGTCTATAGGCTATTTGCATTCACTTAGCATTAGGTGGAATATGTGGTCGTTTGTCACCCTGTTTACCATAAAAAATTAAATTTAATTAGAATTATATTTAATTTTAATACTTAAATATCATTTAATTTTTATGTAGACACAGAGCCGTGCTAGCTAAGAGGGTTATGCTCTTATAATTTTAAAATTTCGTAATATGCGAGGAAATCGAGCTCGTTCCCCGACGGCACCAGTAAAATTGTTAATTGTATTTTTAAGTACTGTGATTTACCACATGCTCGGGGTAATAAAAACCTCCCTGCCAGCCTGCATTTCAAGAATATAATATTATGAAATTGGTCAACATACAGTCACATTTAGACTTTAAACTTTTATTTATTAATATTATACATGTTTAAAGTGTAAACTTTATTTTGTCATAATTGCAAAGGTAAATATTAATTACCTAGTATATTAACATAGTAGCCTTATATCACACGCACAAGATGAAATTTCCATGAAGACTTCCAAGCGTTTTTATTTTCTCCTTGTACGAACCTACGGGATATTATGATATAATGAATACTTTAACGCTGCCGCCATATGACGTTACCATCTCAACCCTACGAGATAAAGCCCATAATATAATACGAACTACGATACTATAATGCAAACTAAATCTACTCAAGTATCATCATTAACACCATTATCGTTCCAAAGATGTGAAAATGTCTAAGGCCGTGTGAAAATTGTTGAATAATTTTCACATCTTTAATATTATAAATCTTTATAGACGAACCGGAAAGACCATGTCTAGTCTGTCTAGGTTTCATTTCAATTTCAATTCATTTTCGCATCTTCAATTCTTTGAATTATTAGAGTTGTGATTTATTCGAAGATGGAAAAATTTAATCACAAGGTTAACAAAAGCCTGTTCACTCTTGTCTTAAAGACACCTAAATTGCAATAAAATTGAAAGTCCGATGCAAGTAAATTATTGCACCCCTTTACAATAGGTACGCATCAAGAACGACGAAGCTAATTGTTTGGTATGAATGCGTATTATATCGACAACAACGGGGTGGAGTCTTACCGAACGTCTGATTGTGGTTGTTTATGATGGAAGAGGAAGAATTAAATCATGCAATTTCTTCAATCCCACTTAAATTTTTTTTTTTATAGAAAATTTCCATTAATTAACATTATATATAATTCTCATACTGCTTGCTACAAGGAATTTTGCTAAATTTTCACGTAGATAATATTATGGCCAAATCCATTTGTTGCAAATATGCCTATGACTTTACATATAAAATGCCCTCAACATTTTAACTTTTAAGAATACACATTATAACTTCACGACAATGTTGCGAAGCAGTCCACAGGTGCTTCAAACGGTAAGAGAGCAAAGTTAAAACGCGAGAGTTTAATATAGGTATTTATTTATTATGAAACAAGTTCATGGAAAAGCCACTGAAGTATCGACGTAAGAATTTTTTTTTCATTTTAAGACAAAACATATCTGCAAAACAGTGTCATGGAATTTTTTTATTCAATTTACCTAAAGCTATAAAGGAATATTGCAGTAATTAAATAAAAAACAGAGTGAACATCTGCCTAACAAAAATAGAAAGTTTGTTTCAGCCTGCCCGAAATGTTTTCCTAATGAGAAAAATATTAAAGGAAAAGAAAAAAGTTCATACGAGCCGTGCTAGCTCAGGGACAGTGAGTGTGCTCGCCTCAATTTCGTAATATGCCAATTTTCGTAATATCCAGAGTTAGACTGTCGCAAATAAAATTGTTAATTTTAGTTTAAAATGCTGATTGCTTGTGGTTATATATAAGCTTGGTAAGCCAAAAATATTTGTAATAATTACTCTTTTTTTATAATGTAAGGGTGAAAAACGAGCACACAATCATACTGTTGGAAAGTAGATGCTCTGGCCCATAGACTATAATAAAGTGCCACGTTTACAGTAATATGGGTCTCCGCTTCTTTACGCTCATCATTTGTATTAAGGTGATATTTTACAGCAAGCCAGTTTCGACCGAATTAAAAGCATCAATGCAAAGCTTTCTGTCAAACCATCTGGCAGTAGAGCTTTTTGGTCTCACGCCAAAGCGATCGAGACAAACTTATGCCGGTCTAAACTGCCTCCGCTGTTAAAACCATATGGCTCACTGGCGCCATAGAAGAAAGTGGACTTATTTGCTTCTATTTTTGCTTGCAATTCGCGTCTGGACAGTAGCAACAGTGTACCATCTCAATTGGTAAAGCCATCATAAACTCACTGCGGTACCTATCATATCAACAAGGAGCAAAACGTTGCAAGCTCTAGACGTGAACAAAGCTAGTGAACCTGATGGTATACCAACTATTGTTCTAAAAGTCTGTGCACCTGAGTTGTCTCCTGTGCTCACGCGCTTGTTCCGCCTCTCATTCAGCACTGGAATAGTACCAAAATCTTGGAAGCTGGCCAATGTACAGCCTGTGCCTAAAAAGGTAGCCGTACCGACCCTGCCAACTATCTGCCAATTTCAATTACCTCCATACTCTACAAGATTATAGCGCGTGTATTGAACGACCGCTTCATGGCATATCTAGAGCAGAATGATCTCCTAAGTGACCGCCAGTACGGGTTTCACCGAAATCGATCAAATGGGGACGTTCTAGCGTATGCCACTCACATATGGGGATAAGCCCTCGAGAACAATGGTAAAGCACTTACTGTTTACCTTGATATTTCGAAGGCCATCGATGGCTGCTCGTGCTGTTCTATACCAATAAACGCCGGAGTTCGTCACGAGTCCGTTCTCTTAGCAACTCTCTTCGTGTTGCATATAAATTATCTGCTCATTTCGCGGTATCTATCCTCGTGCTGCCCACTGTGATTTTAAAATCACAAAATATACTTCACGGTTCCTGCCCAGCCGAAATATTTGTAAAGTTCAAAATTCTACCCACTGTCCTTCAAAAATCACATATTCAAATTTCGCGCCTAGTATTTTCTACTCATCTGTCGTTTTTGATGTTTCTTGTGATTGGATAGATTATAACCAATAAGTGAACCTTAAATTTATTCTGGTAATAAGCAACAGATTAACGTCAGAAGCCATTCACGTGTTAAAAATGGAGCCACGTCGGAAAAGAGGTATGTTTAATCAATTACTATCATTTAGATCAGAAGCTTTTCTTTATTAAAAATAAACAGAATACAAGTAAAATAATCAACATAGTGAGTTTTATAACCATTTTTAAATTTCGTTAATAATTGTATTTTTAAGAAACGTAAATAATATTATGTGATTCAAAAATCACATTGGGCAGAACTTTTGGTAAATTGAGATATTTTTCGCAGAACTAGACGATGAAGACATCAGCAATTTGTTAGAAGATTCCGACATTGGGGACTTCATACCTTCCGACGAAGATTACGAAGACCCAGAATTTGTACAACCAGAAAGCAGTTTCAGTTCTACGGAGGAAGAAAGTGATGGACCTGACGTAAGTACATCATTTATACAAGCTCGCGGAAGGACTAGGCGAGGCACGCGGGGGGCTTCTCGTGGGCAGTCAAGAGGAAGGTCACGTGAGCGGACACGTAACAGCACTGGCAGCAGAATAGATAATAATATACCATCAACTGCATACGAGGGTTGGTCGCACCAAGAATTTTCCCCGATTCAACCTCTTCTAACAGAACCATCATACCTGCCCATTAATACGGAATATTTCTCCAAGATGGACTATTTTAGACAATACTTTGACGATGAAATACTAACCATATGTGTTGAGAAGACGAATCAAACTGCTATTAGATTAAGTGGTAACAGTTTAAATCTAACATTATCAGAATTGAAAATGTACTTTGCTTTATGTTTGGTAATAGCTAGCTATACTTTGATAACAAGTCAGTTATTTTTTTTCAACTATTGAGGCCGAGAAGAACTCGGATTTCTGTCAACGCTGGTGCAAGAAAACTAAGAGATATGTAACTGTTATAAGACCACAAGTTGTACGCGAATACAATAAAAATATGGGCGGCGTTGATTTGGCTGATCGCTTACTTGCTGTCTACTTCTTGTCTCATATGATTGATTTGGCCGTTAGTAACTGTTGGGCCGTTACTAAATGTTGGCTTATGTTCAAAAAGGATGAGATAAAAAAAGGTGTACCATTGAAAAAAATATTGATGCTCCGAGAATTTAAATTACAACTTGGAGAAGATTTGTTAGAAGAAATCCTCCTAAGCACAAACAATCAAGAGAGTTCTGATAATAGTGATTTACAGAACCAGAACGGACCAGATTCCACGTAAAAGAGGTAGACCAACTGTTACTCTTCCAACTATGAGACGCCGCACTTCAGAAGCAAAGCACATGCCAATTCTAGAAGAGAAACAGTCCCGGTGCAGGTCCTGCCACTACAATAAAACTCATTTTAAATGTACATGTAATATTAACTTATGTTTAACTAAACAAAGAAATTGCTACGCTGATTTTCATGCCTGACTAATTTTACTGTGATAATGACAAATATTTTATTTTTTAAAGTTTATAGAAAATAAGAGAAGGTTTTCTTTTAATTTTTTTTATTGAAATATTTAATACTTTTTAGGTCCAGAGATGCTGCAATAAAAGTAGATAATTTAATTATTAAATAAAGAGATGAAAGCTTAAGACTGATTAAGAATTCCTTATGAATAATATAAACACCTTTTTTGATTTATTTACCCAATTGTACCTAATGTCCTCTAAGAAGGACAAATAAAATACAGCTGATTTTGTTAGTTCTGCCCACTGTCCTGTTAAAAGAACAAAAGATATAGATTTAAAAATAGTTTGAATCGTTTCATTATGGCCTGTTTACTACCATGAAAAAATATAAAAAAATATATATCTGTTACAAGACCTTTTTTTGTCCTATTTGTTATGGGCAGGAAGCACTTGTAAGATTTTGTACATTGTAGAGGACAGCAGGCAGAATAACCAAACTGGTTCTTATTAGCTTGGGCAGGACGAGGCTATAGGTATTCAGATGACAGCACAGTTGTGGAGAGATACCAAGCAAGTGCCCGGGCAAGTCAGGATCGAATCCAGTACAAAAAAGAAGCAATGGTTGAGCGTGTGAATCTCACACTACAGGAAGTCTCCGAATGGAGCGAAATCAATCTCGTGAGATTCAACGCCTCTAAAATACAAGCGTGTCTTTTCACCGCTAAAAGGAGCTCGCTCACCCTGGTCTTACTTTTCGTAATGTGTCCTTGGAGTACACTGACCACCTTCTGCTGTTAGGGGTTGAATATTCTCCAAAACTCAACTATGGGCGGTTCATTGAGTCTAGAGCCAAAGCAGCCGCAAGGAAACTTAGTATCCTTGTAAGAGTGCGGCGGTACTTTACGCCAGGGTTGCTTCTTACATTATATAAAGCGCTAGTCCGGTCGTGTATGGAGTATTGCTGTCACATATGGGCTGGTGCTGCAAAATGCCATCTGGTAGTATTAAACTCAGTGGAGAGACATGCTAAGAGGCTCATTGGTGGCCTCGATTTGGTTGAAACCAATCGTGTCAGCCTCGACCACAGGCGCAGTGTCGCTAGCCTCTCGGGATTCTATAGGATGCATTTCGGTGAGTGTGCAGGAATTACACGTTTTAATTCCTCCCTCTCCTTTCTACCATCGTCCTCACCCCTTTTTTGTCAATATTCCACTTATTAGAACCAAACGGTTTGCTTCGTCTTTTGTAATGCGTCTTTTGTAATCTTTCCGTCCGAATACAATCTGAGCGTCTTCAAGGCAAGAGTGAATAGGCTTTTGTTACGGTAAGACAGTGCGATTTACTATCTAAGGCTGCATCACCACTTACCACCAAGTGGGATTTTGGTCAAGCACTGGCTTATAATAAGTGAAAAAAATGAAGGTAAATACTTTTTAAAAAATCTGATTGCGTAAAAATTACTTATAATACTCATTATGCGATTACATAACAACTTTATAACAGCTTTATTATAAATTTTGAAAACCTAAGCGAAAATGGTCACTAACCAACTTTAAATCGTTTATATGGAGATCCTAAATGATCATTTAAAATAAAAAAATAACTAAAGAAACCTAAATATGATTTTTAAAGGCCTAATCAATGATACCCCACTTGACATAGTTCGTCAACTTTCCTTTTTTTTCTTTTAAGCAATATGGCGTCTGGTTGTCGCAATATTGAATTTTGATTACAATAATAATAATAATAAATCATTTATTCTTACCCTTAGTACATTTTTCACACCCACCAAACTGCGTAACAGTTTGTCGGCGGGATTAGCGTTGTCTTAATACATTTGGTTCAAATACGTAAGTATACAATTTAATGAAAATAAAACAGTGTAAATAATAGCAAGTATTGTGGCAACGCGAGCCGCCGCCAGCACAGCCGGTCAGCGGACCGCGCTGACACAGTTATTTAATGTTACTAACATTTAGCCGTCGCACTTCAGGTGCGCACTCTTTCTGACTTATAGGCACTAGTTAAGTGATTATAGGTACATCATAACAATGTTTAAATCGTTAAAATAAGGTCTAGCTAAATCTTAAAACATGTTATAAAAAAATTATAAAATATATGTAAAAGCTACTAAGAAAGTATGTACTTACCAATAATGGAAACGAACTGAAACCAGCGGATTACGGTGCGCCCGGAAAAATACGTGGGTTGCAGTCAGTTAAAAAAGTGTAGTGTTCGCGTAAATATAAGAAATCATTATAAAAATTTTAACTTAAGATTTCACATTCACGATCAGTTTTTGGATGTACGTCAGTTCAAACGGAACAGTTTAACTGACAGCACGCCCGAATAAAATCCGTGTGTTGCCTTCAGTTAAAAATTTCAACTTAAGATTTCACATTCACTTTTTTGAGTGGGCTAGGATATTCCACTCTCGACAAACACAGGTTGACAAAGTGCGATAAGACCGGTGAGATCTCATTCTTGATTATTTTTAAGTCAATGACTCGAATGCAGTCAGTACCTGGAGCCTTATCACAGCTCAACTGATCGATGACTTTGCACACTGCGTCACTGGTAGCTGGCTTAAAGCGAAATGTTACATCACTTTCTCTAACATATTTACTTCTGTCTAATAGTTTAATACTACAATTGTGTTTAATAGCAATAATTTCATTAGTAAATGTATCTGCAAATTGACTACATATATTATATATTGTGTCTTTATTTACAAAGTATCTTTTACCAATATCATCTATATTTGCTTTTTTCCTACCTGTCCAGCTATTAATTTTGTCCCAGATTTTTTTTTGGTCTCGATTACACTTCTTGATTTCTTCCTGCCGATACCTATTTTTCGCTTTGAATATTAATTTGTTTACCTTATTTCTAAATCGCGTGTATTCTAGTCTTCGTATTATTATTTGGTGTCATGTCTTTAGTTCTTCTTTTAAGAATCATCAAAATCAGCCCACTCGTTTGGCCTCTAGAGCGTTACAAAGGTTATACACACATAATCTATATCACACATGAACAGAATCTAGGGATATTTTATATTTCATCAAATATCTAAAAATATTTCCACTTGTGAATCATTCGTGATGTATTCCATTTTATAAATCTGTAAAAAATACTAAAATAAGAAAAAAATATACATTTTACAAATTGTAGCCAATATATAAATAATAATAATTTAATATACATACACATAAATACATTATTAATAAGTAAAGATTATTATAATAGCGTTATAAATCGATAATACACCAAAAGTTACATACCTGAATTTGGTACACCGATACACGCGCGGACTACTTTAGTAGGCCCACGCTTTTGGCGCCAAATTGCTTGTGCATACGTACGCGCTGGGTTCGTGCCGGGTACTGAGGTTTTGACAAATATACCAGAAGAGGCTTACCTTGAATCACTAGCTTCTAGTTCTCTAAACTAAAAAGTTATTGCAAAAAGAGTTACCCTGGTCTACTATTATAGGCCGCGCGTGTACTCTAGTGTTAAACAAATTAAATTATAAATGTATGAAAATGTTAGGTTATAGTTCTTGGTAATTATTTTACTAAGAATTATAACCTAATTATTAAAGAGCCATGGTAGCTCAGATGGTTAGCGCTCGCTGTAAATTTCACAGTACGCGAGCAACCCAGGTTCGATCCCCGTCGGCACCAATGAAATTGTTATTTGCAATTTTAAGTGTTGATTTACCACGTGCTCGGCGAAGAAGGAAAATCTGTGATCGTGAGGAAACCTGCATGTCTGAGAAATAAAATAAAACTTTCAGAAAACGTGAAGTTTGCCAACACGCATTGGGGCAGCGCGGCGGACGTTGCCCTAAAACCCTCTCAGAAATTAGGAGACGCCTGCCCAGCTGAGGAGTGCCCAGCATTGGGACATATATAGGCTGTAACTTTAACTTGAATTATTGTTTAATTTAAATAAGACAATTATGTTTACCAATATTTGTCAGTAAGAGTTTTCAAAAATACTCGTTGTTTTATATATTCAGCTATTTCAATACTCCAATTATTGGGCACTAAAAGATTGATTGTAGAAATAATTCGTTCAGACGATTTGGATGCAGCTGAAGAAATCAAGTACTTAACAGTTATTTCTATTAGCACGAAAATAAAACATAAAACGCCTAAGCGATTAAAATAACTTGAGGCTTATACCAACATCGAAGCACTTATTTGGTCGTTTTTTGGCGACACCCCACTGATACTAACTTGCACTCCGGTTACGGTGAACCCAAAAAAATTCGTGGGCATGGGCACATTCTGAAGGTCTTATGATGACCAGATAATGTTTATCGGTTTTTAGTAATGGAAATAGTTAGGATGGCCTAGTTTTCTGTGTTTATCTAATTGAGCTCTCGACGTGTGACATACTAAAATAAAGTTGAAGCACCCAAACGTCACGAATTAAAATAAGTTAAACAAAATAAAATCCGTAAAGTTTTTTTTTATTAAATGTGTAGTATTCGTGTAATAAATCAGTCAAGAATGATTGAATTCTAAATACTGCGTACAGGTAACTTGGTCATTTATAGGGATTTGTGTTAATGGTGCTTGTAGGTTTTCTTGAAGTACGCAGATATTTTCGTCTTCTGGTTGTAGTTGGTTATGCTTTTTCCGTTCTGCCTTTTTTATTGCCTGTAAAATATATGGTAAATTTTTAATTTTGTACCTACTTAGGAGTTTTACTGCTTTTTGATTTTATGAAAATATTATAAAGTGAATAATAATACTGTTTGTACTATTTATTATATTTATATTATTTGTGTAGTTACTTCTTGAGCCCTTCCAAATCAGCTCAAACACTATGGTGTTTTGTAGTGGCATAACTGAGATCATTTACCCCACCTTCTTTGTTCACCATCATGAATGTAATATAATCACATTAAACTAGGTATTTATAAACCCTTTCAAATGAGTTCAAACACGATCGTTCTACCTAGTGCCGCCACTGAGATCCTATACCCATCTTCGCATTGCACCATCAGAAAGGTGAGGTAACAGCAGTCACCTAGGTCTTTATGAGCCCTTTCAAATGAGTTCAACCACGATACTTCTATCTAGTGCCGTTACTGAGATCCTATACCCACCTTCGGATTGCACCATCAGAAAGGTGAGATCATAACAGTCACCTAAGTCTTTATGAGCCCTTTCAAATGAGTTCAAACACGACCGTTCTATCTAGTACCACCAGTGAGATCCTATACCCACCTTCGGATCGCACCATCAGAAAGGTGAGATCATAATAGTCATCTAGGTTTTTATGAGCCCTTTCAAATGAGTTCAAATACGACCGTTCTATCTAGTGCCGCCACTGAGATCCTATAAACACCTTCGGATTGCACCATCAGAAAGGTGAGTTCACAGCAGTCACCTAGGTCTTTATGAGCCCTTTCAGATGAGCTCAAACACGATCGTTCTATCTAGGGCTGCCACTGAGATCCTATATCCACCTAAGGATTACACCATCAGAAAGGTGAGGTCATAACAGTCACCTAGGTCTTTATGAGCCCATTCAAATGAGTTCAAACGCGGTCTTTCTATCTAGTGTCGTCACTAAGATCCTATACCCACCTTCGGATTGCACCATCAAAAAGGTGAGGTCATAGCAGTCACCTAGGTCTTTATGAGCCCATTCAAATGAGTTCAAACGCGGTCTTTCTATCTAGTGTCGTCACTGAGATCCTATACCCACCTTCGGATTGCACCAACATAAAGGTGATATCATTACAGTCATCTAGGTCTCCATTTACCTATTTGAAAATGAGTCCAAACACGATGGTTCTACGTAGTAGCATCACTGAGATCATTTACCCACCTTCTGAGACCATCATAAGGAAGGTGACATCATTACCATCACCTTGGTCTCTATCCTCTCTCAAACCAACTTCTCTAAATATGTATGATGACTCCGTGGTGCAGTGGCTTAGCAATGAATTGCGGCGCGGGTTCGATCCCGCACGGAACAAGTATTTGTATGGCCTACAAATGATTGTTCCGGGTCTGGACGATTGTCCTTGTGCAATTTGTGTTTGTAAACTGTCTCCACGATACAGGAGAAAATCCTAGTGTGGGGGTAACGTTTTTTTTTTAATAAAAAAATATATAAAATAATATAAAATTTTAAAAAATGTTATAAAAAATTATAAAATACATATAAAAGCTACTAAGAAAGTATGTACTTCCCAATAATGGAAACGAACTGAAGCCAACGGATTACGGTGCGCCCGAAAAAATACGTGGGTTGCTGTCAGTTAAAAATTTTATTCAATGTGTAGTGTTCGCGTAAATATAAGAAATCATTATAAAAATTTTAACTTAAGATTTCACATTCACGATCAGTTTTTGGATGTACGTCAGTTCAAACGGAACAGTTTAACTGACAGCACGCCCGAAAAAATCCGTGTCTTGCCTTCAGTTAAAAATTTCAACTTAAGATTTCACATTCACGGTCAGTTTTTGGGTGTACGTCAGTTAAACTGATCAGTTTAACTGACCATGAGTGGCCACCAATATATTAATATTATTATTTTGTGATATTTTATACTTTATCTTATTGACTGATGATATTTGATGATACTTAACTATAATTTTTCATAATCTAATTTTTATATTAACTAATAAAACAATTTTAATTTAATATTGATTGTAAATTTTATTTTTATTGTAATTTTATAGAATTGTTAATTTGGTTGTTAACCATTTTAATTATATTTTTGCATAAATTATTCAACACAATTTGTATTGTTCAGAATTAAATTAATAAATAAATATGTTCCACTTTTTCGATTCTTATTGAGAGACAGAGAGGAAGAAACATTTGCTCACGTGTATGCGTGTGTGAGTGTATATTTCGTTGATTTCTCACCAGTGTATTCTAAAGTTCGAAGACAGTCGCACGTGCTCTGACAATTTCTATGTTTTCAAGGGTAGTTTTTAACAAGGGTAGGTTGAAAGATTATGAAATTGTATCCTAAACCATGAAACAATCATTATTTAACTATTTTACCCATATTAAGTTTTTAATGTTATTTTATAATTTATGACAATAAGCGGTAGTTTTCACCCCTAAAAAACAAAAAGCGTATAACAGCACAATATAGAAAATGAACTAAAGGATGAAATAACTCTAATCCCAAATTTTTGTACAAATCGGTGCTAGACGAAAAAATTGCGAGGTTTTACCTTTTTTTTAGCTTCATTTCCTGGACTAATATAAAACTTACTCAATGCTGCCCTAAGCTTTGTACACACTGTGTCAACCTGTGTTTTCCAATTCATATTGCGGACATATTCTAGCTTTTGACAAGCACAATTTACATTTTTGACGTGCATACACTCATACGTGTGACCCACGATACCGATACCCACGCTGTTGCCTTTTTTGCCACTAAGTTGTGCGTTGAATATAGATGCATCACTTTCGTCTTATTAAGGTTAAGTATTATATCATTATCGTGAGCCCACCGGATAATATTATCGAAGTCAGCCTGTAGCACAGTCCTGATCTCTTGTATATTCTTAGAGGAGTACATTAGGTACATGTCATCCGCGTACATATACACCCGACATTTCTTCACCACATTACTGACGCTATTGACATGCATAACATAGCTAACCGGACCATAAACTGAACCAGTCGGAAAATCAAGCAGTACCGCCACTTCTTTACCAGCAACACCAGAGATGTAAGTCTGTAAGGTTCTGCCACTCAGATAACTTCGGAACCACCTGTTTGTGAGACCCCTAATTCCACACTCATCCATGGCCTGTTGCACCTCTTGATCCAAGGTATCGAAGGTTTTTTTATAGTCTATGAACAGTGCCAGGGCTTGATGCCCCTGGTCGAGACTACTGTTTATATCTTCTGAAAACTGTGATAGTGCTGTTACGGTTCTACGACCATGCCTAAAACCATGCTGTGCATCCGCTAATATACTATTTTGCTCTAAAAATTCGCTAACCTGGCTGACTACCATCTTCTCAACTATTTTATTAATGACCGATAAGATAACAATCGGTCTATAGTTAGCATACACCGAGTGCGCTCCCTGCTCGTAGATGGGCTTTTTTTTTCAGCTTTTTTGAGTGGGCTAGGATATTCCACTCTCGACAAACACAGGTTGACAAAGTGCGATAAGACCGGTGAGATCTCATTCTTGATTATTTTTAAGTCAATGACTCGAATGCAGTCAGTGCCTGGAGCCTTATCACAGCTCAACTGATCGATGACTTTGCACACTGCGTCACTGGTAGCTGGCTTAAAGCGAAATGTTACATCACTTTCTCTAACATATTTACTTCTGTCTAATGGTTTAATACTACAATTGTGTTTAATAGCAATAATTTCATTAGTAAATGTATCTGCAAATTGACTATATATTTTATATATTGTGTCTTTATTTACAAAGTATATTTTACCAATATCATCTATATTTACTTTTTTCCTACCTGTCCAGCTATTAATTTTGTCCCAGATTTTTTTTGGTCTCGATTACACTTCTTGATTTCTTCCTGCCGATACCTATTTTTCGCTTTGAATATTAATTTGTTTACCTTATTTCTAAATCGTGTGTATTCTAATATTCGTATTATTGTTTGGTGTCATGTCTTTAGTCTTTCTTTTAATAATCATCAAAATCAGCCCACGCGCTTGGCCCCTAGAGTATTACAAAGGATATACACACAATCTATATCACACATAAACAGAATCTAGGGATATTTTATATTTCATCAAATATCTAAAATATCTATGAAAAATTTTCTGATATAGTAACTGGAAGAATGATAGGATATTTTAAGGTCTTTAATAAATTTTTGTTTTAAATAGAAATTTTATTTTATTTAATCGCCGTTGAAAATTAGTGGCGGCAAATTTCTCAATGATTTTCGTTGTAACATGTCCCAGGCAATCCAAAACTATAATGTCGTGGTCTCGAAAAGCGGCTGGCACCAGCCGCGCCAAATGGGAAGGAGCATTATCATGCATGAGTAGAAATTCCTGGCCCATTTGGATTCTGTGTGTGACAATAACAGGTTCTACTACCTCCTCGTGGTATTTTTGTGCAGTCATACTGCCTTAGATCCAAACAAGATGGGTTCGTCCGCCAAGACGAGTTACTGCCCACACCATGATTGTCCCGCCTTGGTATGAGTGGACCTCCTGAGGGTGCCGTAGACGGCTAGCTTTCCCTGGATTTCTCCAAACGCGTATTCTTCGTGAATCAGGATGAAACCCAAACCGGGACTCATCGGTGAACAGCACCAAATACCATTGTTCCCGAGCCTACGAAAGCCGACGGCTGCGATTGCCATGTCGCAATGCTGGAACACATAGTGATCTTTGAGCATGAATACCTACTTCATGCAACCTCCTTTGCACAGTTTGGTCGCTTACCAACAGCTAGTAGTCCTCCTGTAGTATTTGTAGTAGTTACATCGCTATGATATTGGGTTGTCTTCTGGTGGTCATTTGGAGAAATCGATCCTGTCTCTGTAGTAACACTATATCTACCCGTGTGGCTGGTGTGTAGGGTCTCAGCAACGTCGTTTTGAATAGCACCATTTTCTAACACCCACGGCTCGTAACTTTTCATCTCGACTCAAATGACGATGTGACATGAGTCTTAAAGCTCACGTAGCACGTTAAATTAAAAAGGAAAAACAATCAAATCCCTTTTCATAAATTATAATCAGTAGAACAATACAAATTTTCCTTGACGTAACGAATTCCTACCAATTTTGCCGCCATATTTTGTTTTTCTTTTGTTTTTATATTTATATTTTTAAATTTTGAAAATAGAATAAAAGAGGTTTCAATCTGTATATAAACTTTTTATGGAAACTAAAAAGCTTTTAAACTATAAAGTCGTAAATAATTTAGGATTAAGGTATCCCTAGATTCTGTTGATGTGTGTATAGGCTGATAAACACATTACCCTTCGCAGTCGGATAAAACATACAACTGTAACTTTTAAGTTTTATGTTGTATTTTATCCCATGAACAACTTTTATCTGTTGATAGAAAGATCAGCATATAGTATTATATTTTATGACTTTATCGTTTAGTTAACGTCTGTAACATGCAAATATTTTGCTTTATAACTGCACAGAAGTTGAACCGCTCATTTACATGAAACACGTTTGTACGCTTCAAGTTAGTTAAATGCTTTTACGTTGGAAGAACTAAAGTTACTCTCGACAAAGTGATAAATGTACCGGTCCAAATTAACTTGACAAAATTTCGCATATAGTAAAAACTTGCAAAGTACTTTGTGTGACTCGTAAGATAAGGTTCCACAGCCTTTCTTAATCATACATGCTACAGTGCTCACATAATTTTAATTTAGTGTTGCACACACCTAAGTAACCAGTTATACCTATATTTTATTTACTTTCAAGTTTTTGGTTGCATTATTTGTAATGTATTGCTAGCTCTGCTACTCGAAATACTTGAAATATTTCTTAAACCAAAAAATGGCTTATGGAACTACCTAATTATTAAATTAGTCAACAAATAACTGAAAATTATCTACATATATACTTATTAAACGACTCGCGAAAATATTTATCATTTTTTATACATTATCTTTAAATTGAGACCTATATCGAAAGGATAAATTTTATCTAATTCGGTCTGAACTCTAGGCTGTATATTATAAGATATTAAAATATACGGACATACTGAACATTATCATAAGGATTGATAAACAAGCAGAGATAATTAGATTAAGTTGTGCAAAATACAGTGGTAAGAATTGAAATAGAAATAGATTTTTTATTCAATATAGATAATAAATAATAGATACATATTGAAAGTCAGTCTTATGTTTAATTTACTACTAGCTTCAAAAATACCTATAATCTGGGAAGATCCAAGAAGAAACCCTGTAGGAAATCAAAAAAACGACAGCTTACAATCATGTATTATATTACACAATTAACTTTCCAAATTATGGAAAGAAATAGCTTGGTAGCGATCACTACATTCGCAAGGGTTATTGTCATTCATACTTAATTGTTTATTTAGTTACAAAGTTATCATAGTGTTTTCCTAGATACCAGAACTTTACCAATATTTGTGTAGTACATCTAATTTTTTCGCATTATACATTTTGTATTGAATAATACATAACCATTAACGAATAATACCTTAGACGATATAATAAACTTTTCAGTAAATTAATTTGGGTTAGCTTTAAGTCTGAATTGGCCACACAAATAAAAGCTCTCACAACTAGAGTACGTAGGCCTTTCATCACTTAGTGCAGTACTCCTCTCTGGCATTCATTCATATCCCTGTACATAAAGAGGCTTTTATGACTTTACATTTATTTCTGACTTTAACTTGCTGTATGTTAAGCGACCCGTGTGATGCACCTGCATTATTTTGATGAAGTAAGATAATGTTGTATAGAGATTTTAAAATCTTTTATGACTTAATCTCTAATTATTGTAAAATATTTATAAACAAGCGGTGTTAACGAAACATGGGTAGCTCAACGTAAGCACTTGCCTTTAAATATCACAATACCAAGCGAAACGAGTTCGGTCCCCGCCCACACCAACGAGATTGATGTGCTCATTGAATAGACTAGAGTTGAATATTATTTATTCAATATAGTTTATAAGAATACTTATTAAAATTCATTTGGGCGGTATTTAAACATTCGTTTACACTAAAATATTCTATACAATTAATTATGAAATATTATTATAGCGATTCCCCTGGAAACGAGGAGATCGATAATTAATTGTAAGATAATTGATTAATAAATAATTAATCGATAATTTATTCCTGTAAAAAAATGGGACATTTAGTTATAATAATTGTGATGTCATTCCATATGTATGTAACAGTGTACTTATTGTTGTGAGAACCTAATAAAATAAATAAATTTAAAATGCTAAATAACACTTCAAATATGAAGTATATGCTCAAACCATAAAGCTTTCTTTTAACAATCAATTTCTTTAAATAATAACGACAAAAATCACATTAACATTGGTATGTTGGCAATAAGTCAGACATCATTTCATTTTATTCAATCCATTCATCTCGGTGGAATCGAGAAAAAAGAAAAATATTGAACATTAATTCCGTTAATACATTATTCGCTTTTGTAAAAACTTGAGTACAAAGGATAATTATCTGACATTATAATGATTGGCGAATTACTAAAATTTTGTAGCTTTTATAACATCTTCTATAGAAATCTTCTTATATCACGAATACACATTTTAATGTACCAGCATAAATTTGAATAAATATGTAAGGATTTTCTAGTGATATTAAATATTTTTAAGATTTTTTATTCATTCCAGAATTATTGCTGGTCATTGTTAACGCCGGTAGGAGTGATGTAATCGCCATTGAATTTAATACTACTACTATATAGTATCCTTTCCAGTAACAGTAGCTTGAAAACGTCTTCCATTGCAGCGGTGAAGACCTTCGGGGATATAATGTCACCCTGTCTTACACCTATCTGCAGTTGGTTGGGTTTCGTACTCAGGTTCCGTACTTAATGGATAGCCATCATATCCCTACTGTACAAACACTTCGATATACCGACAGTCAACTTGGCACCGTTGAAGAAACTGAAGCATCGCCCAAATTTCAACCGAATCGAAGGCTTTCTCATAGTCCACATACGCTAGGTAAAGTGGTAGATTTTATTAATAATTCGAACGGATCGGTCTATGGCTCTATAGCCTTTTCGAAAACGCAGCTTGTTCGGGAGGCTGGAATTCGTCGAGCCTGCGTGCGAGACGATTCGTATTGACTATCCAAAACAGCTCGTAGGCGCGGCTTAGAAGGGAAATCGGTCTGCAGTTCTTCAAGAGAGTGTTGTCGCCTTTCGCCACGCCTCCGGTACTGGCACCATGGAGGACGGAATTGAAGATTTTCTGAAGTACTTTGAGTACTAGTTTGCCATCCGCTTTCAGAAACTCCGCTGTAATTCCATCCTCACCCGGGGCCTTGCCATTTTTAAGGTGGAGAGCCATTATAACCTAGATCAGACTGACGTCCGAGCTATCATCGGAATAGTGTCGGATAAAACTTGCTCTTGCATTGTTACTCACACTTACGTGTTGCTCCAACAATGACGTGTACAACTGCCTTTAAAATCTCTCAATCTCATTCAAAATCTCAGGTGTCCCAAAAATGATGTTACCATATACGGTCTTCAGCTTTGACAGTTGGTTCTTTATGGAAGACAGGTCTCCGGCAAAGACATTGGAGCCCTGGTTCCGCTCGAACGCTTCTTTAATGTAATCAACCAGTGTTAAAGTAAAAAATCACTACAAATACATACGAGCTGAACTGAAGTTGCGTAAGTCCCACCGCATGCATTTGGAGATCTGTCTGTTAAGTTGCCTGTATACTGTTATATCAACTGAGGACTGCAGCTTAATCTCCCTTCTTACAGCCATGAGATTCAGAGTGTGATCGGAGAGTTTTTGGGTTCTTCTGCGACGTGTCTTGCAGAACTTAACTCCGACAGCATGGACAGTTTCCATGACCTTGTCATTCATATCACCCACTGTATTGCATACTGTATTGCTGAACACTTAAAACGGTTTTGTAATTCGAGCTGAAAGTTTTCGGGGCTTGGGATAGACAAGCCATATAACTCGAAGTACTGACAAAGAATAGGGAAGAAAGTTCTAGAGAGGAAGCCTCGTTCGCTTAAGCGAAGTGTAGAGTGATCTCTTACTATGTAGAAGTTAAGACCTTTTAAGCTGTGAAGAACTCATTGGATGCAAGTAGTTCAGGACGGTGATTTGTGGCTTTCCTTGGTAGACGACTAAATTTATATCACAATCATCATAAGAACCCATTATAAGTCCACTGCTGAACTTTGTTCTTAGATTCCTATCACACAACTTTGACTGACATAGGGCTCCCAGTATGTAAGACTGCGAGCTATGCAATGGGGGATATGATAATGATAATGATGACGATTTGGATTATAACCACTTACCACATAACTGAAGGGTATTTGTGAGTTATCTAAATGCCGTCAGAGCATCGGTACTGATGATCACAGCCCTCTCCAAACTACAAAAAATTCAGCACAACGATATTTTAAGACAGAAAGTTACAGATTATATGAACTGTTTGATCTTCTATAAAATTTACTGAAGATATTTAGTTAACGATACTATAGCCTTTTCGGGAACTTTGTGGTTTTTATCACCACATTTCCATCCAGTTATTAAGTCCCGCTATATTTCAATATCACCCGTGTCCTTGCTACACTTAAAGTGCTAGAAAGTCATTCTAATTTCACTCAAACTAACGTGCTTAAATTACTCTTGGATTGTTATTTACAGCCACGCTGCAGCTATAATAGATGTTGCTCTTACTTATATCTTAAAATACCAGCTTGAAATAGCAGCTTCATACTGTTGTGCCTCGTATGATGAGCTTATAGAACCAGAGACCCTTTTTACGTCTCTACTAAGATGCATCTCGATGGAAACGTAGAACCTTAGTCCTCAGGGCTGCTCGTTTGTCCCCCTTATACTATAAAAAAATCTATCCTCAGTTAAGAATCAAAATATTCGTCAGACGTAAAATACCAATACCAGCAACAACGACGAGAAGTAGCATCTAAAGTAGGCTGCTATCGTCGTCAACCCTCCTGTTAATAATGGAAACCCATGTACAACGGAATTTTGACGGACTAATAAAGAAGATGTTTAAAGTATCAAATAATTTATTATATAAAGATTATATTTATTATTTATATACTTAAAATTTAAATACCCATTTTACTTAAAGTAATATTATTCCTTATTGTATATTCCCACACGACATGTGAAAGTGATTAATTAACAGAACATGGTATTGTTTTATTAGGATTAAAACGGTTGCACGGTTTACTCTTTGCATTTTAAATGCCTTTATAATTATTTTCTCTCTCACAGCTGTCAGCAGAAGTATTGTGCTTTAAAGACAGTTCTATAATTACGTACCTACAATGTACCTCTATTGCAACGTCAAGTACTAGTGTAGAGCGCACACGCGACTTGTCAAAATAACAAGGACCGTTAGTAGTAAGTCCCCTTTTCTACTTATATTTTCATCTCTACTGTTTGTTTTAACTACTTTTGTCCAGGACATGATATTTATATGAATACAGATCTATTATAAATATTCTCATTAGCAGTATCAGAGATACAGACACCCGTAGGTACTATCATTTTATACTATCTGATACAAAAACTAACAATTTCTGTCTTTACATACATATTTTATCTACTAGAATTTAAACCCGGAAACTGAAATAAATTACAGAACGATGTTCGTTAAAACTGACACAGCGTAACTGCTAAATTATGACTCTAAAACATGATGTGTGTAGATCTATAGCCGTGGAATTTCAAAGATATTCAACGCTATCAAACTGAATTCGAGCGTAGCCGCCTCTAATGAAATTGTTAATGGCAATTTTAAGCGCCGAATTTCCACGAGGTTAGTAATGGAAGGAAATATTGTACAGATTTAATGTGTCAGGAATTTTACAAATAGGACATATGGACTCTTGTAAATTCTCCTTCTCCTTTAGTGCTAAAAAGCCCACTCAGAAAGACAAGAAACTCTGTGTCAATTACTCTATGAGGTCACTGGAAGTCACGCAGCACATAGGGTGGTATCATATGTGGTATAGGTCCATTTAGTGGTGGTGTAAGAATATCCAATAGCTCATAATATCATCCCGTGAGTATCGTAAGAGGCGACAGAGGGAAAGAAGTCAGGAGATGGGCAGCAGCGTCTTCCTAATAATTACTAAAAATAAAAAAAAACTGCAACATGAATCCTGCAAGCGCTGCTTTGTTGTCCATTAATGGGGTCATGACTTTACCGTTAGAAACTCACACGAACATTACCAACGTTATTAATATAAGATGTATATTCAAAAGCTTAGCTTCAAACAGAGTAACGTCCGGTGGTGACGTAAGTAAATCTTTCAACCGTATCATATCACCTCCTCCCGCGTGTCTAAAGATATATCTATAATACTGAAATATGACTTAAATATATGGTTTTGTTTAACTTCGTTGTTCTGACCTTTAATTTTAATTTCATTTACAACAAGATCGACAAAGTGAGTAAAAAGTATTCCACTTCGTTCAATCTTATACACGTCAATAAACACGCACGTTAAACACTAGCAGTTAGAAATTATATCTCTATATATAGAAATCACTTGCTGTTCGTTAGTCTCGATGAAACTCAAAAACGGTTCGATCGATTCTGATGATTTTTTTTGTATGTGTTTGAATAGGTCCGTAATTGGTTTAGATTCACATTTGAACCCGGTAGGCGGTACTGTTTTCGAGATACAGAAATCACCCCTAAGAAGCTTGGTTGGATAGCTAGTAACAAGTTAAAAATATATTCACTAAACACGTAGCGTGTCTTATCAACACGTCATGTTGTTTGTTTATTTTCATGAAGCATCTCAACGGCTGTGTCATTAATCAGGCCGATGTAAGTGGCATGCAAAAAAGGCGCAGATAAAGATACGGCACGATGCAATACAAATTACAAGCAGTAAAAATACCTGAGTAGTAAAATCATTAATTATTTGTTTAATTAACACAAACGTTGTGTATGGGTTTTAATTTTAGAGTTTTGTCATACAATGTAGTGTTAAGCTAATTACTTATCATTTTACATTATTTTAAATTCATTTTTCCATTCTGTTTCGATTTTCTGCATTCACCTCAAAACTGGATATTTTACATCACCTTTATTTCCATAGGATCCTGTAACGATTTTAAACCATAAGAACACAATAACAAATCATTTCTACTTCGTATTTTCACATTATCAGCACTTTTAAATTGGTGTCAATGGAGTCTACCTTTTTTCGATCTTTTATTTAGTTTTCCGTAACTCTGCAATTTCGGGCTTTGTGCGTGCAGTTGCGCTACCTTTTTTCCTAAATCAATAATATCTCATTTTTCACTTAAATCTTGCCGTTTTTTTATTACAAGCCTAAAACCAAAATTTGACATGTTTTGACATTGTTGTTTATTTGGTCTCTATGGCAATTATATTCAAATTTGCTACCGGTCTGTTGTTTCTATTTCGATAATTTCACATAAATACTCTTTTCTCTTGACCATTTACAAAAAATTTGCGTTTAATTTAAATAATTTTTCCGTTCTCTCTAGAAAGGTATAAAAGCCGAACAATCGGTGAAGAAATTGAGTCTCGCTTCAGTTCTCGAATTGGAAGTATCTCCTAAAGGCCTTATCCCGGTGCCGCACTGCCCCGGGATCCTGCAAGCCTCTGTCCTGCCTGAAGCCACTGGACTCTACGAACCTCTGCCCTACCTGAAGTCGCCGGATCCTACAAACCGTTGCTCTGCCTGAAGTCGCCGGGATCCTACAAGTCTCTGCTCTACCTGAAGTCACCGGAACCTGCAAACCTCTGTCCCGCCTGCAGTCACCGGATCCTGCAGGCCTCTGTGCTGCCTGAAGTCGCTGAGGATCCTGCAAGCCCCTGTCTGGCCTGAAATCGCCGGATCCTGCAATCACCGCATTCACCTGAGGTCGTCGCCTAGAGACGCCCACGCCTTCTCACCTACGCCGTGCGTGCTCGTTCCAGGCGCTGAGAGCACACTTTGGATCTTCAGACTCAGCTTCGACACTAATCTCCTTTTTTTATTACCTTTTTTAAATAATTTGTAAATCACATCATCCATCCTCATCTTCATACTCCATTTTTGTTATTTAAAATTGTAAATATCTTTTGAATCTTAAATATATTATTTGTTTTTGTTGCATTTTTGTTGTTTTGTTGCTCTTAGGTTAGATTCTTTTTGTTCTTAATTGTCGCTTTACGACAACAATAATTTCCTTTTAAATTTTTGCATGCTCAGAAATCAGCCAAAGGTCAGAGATGGCCCTTGCCCGGTCGAGCCGACCCATTTGCACTCGATGCGACTAACTAATATAGCCACCTTAATATAGCTGTAACGTGGTTCTACCACATTAAAAACCTTTTTTCTTCCTCGCGTATTGAACAGTGTAGATATTATTACTAGACAATCTTTAATAATACATTTTATAAAGTTTCATTATACTAATTTTATCCGTTACGCTTAGTTTCGAAATATTAAGCTTATTACCACATTATAACTCTTAAATGGTGCTACTTAACAGTTATCTTGTAGTGGCAGTGTAAAACTATCCACTACTCCATATTTTCCTGTGTGTGTCGTAAGCATCTAACTTGCTTAAGCTTGCTAACAAAGGGGAGTTCCCCTTGCTGCCTCAGCTAACATCGGAATCCTCGGCGTCGACATATCGAATAGTGTGCAGTTTCGTGGTCACTTGGAAGGGAAGGCCAAACTGGTCTCATAATAGCTTGGCGTGCTCGGCAGAGCGATACAGTATTTCGTACATCGCTTGCAACTTTACTAAGCGCAAATCCGGACTCACATGGAATACTGTTATCATCTCTGGGCCGGGGCACCCCAGCGTCAGCTCCTTCCACTTGACCGCATCCAGCGCAGACCGAGTTCTTTCTGATCGGCTCGATACACTGGCACTGCGTAGAGATGTTGCATCTCTTTGCGTATTTTATCGCATTTACCACGGAGAGTGCTCTGAGGAATTGTTCGTACTAATTCCAGCTGCTCAATCACACCATCGCACATCACGACAAAACTTGCGATACCATCCATACCACCTCGATGATTGGCGATCCACCACTGTGCGATTTAGAAGATGTTTTCTTCCTCACACAACTTCCTTGTGGAATCGATTTCCACCAGCGATTTTTCCGGACCGATACGACTTAGGGACATTCAATAAAAGAGCCTACTCCTTTTTAAAAGGCCGGCAACGCATCTGCAATTCCCCTGGTGTTGCGGTTGTTTACGGGCGGCGGTAGTCACTTACCATCAGGTGAGCCGCATGCTCGTTTGCCCCCTCTCCTATAAAAAAAGGCAGCGACAGAGGAAAACAAACCAGGAGATGGGCAGCAGCGTCTTTCTAATAACAACTAGAAAATAAAAATAAAAACATGCGTGAGTGTCGTGAAACTTTCGGTTAGAACGAATTTCTTTTCGTAATATATTATTATTGATAAACTTATTATATTATTGATTAACAAATATAAATAAATGAATTACTAACGTCTATTAAAATGAAGCGTCATTTTAAAGTAATATTATAAATGACGCTTCATAGGTTTATAGATCGATTTTGCTTGCACTATAGAAAGGGGGTAGTGACGGAAAAATCTTACATTTTTTTCTCGCCTAGTCCCCATCCTTCAAATTCGTAACGTGCGATAAGGAACTTCGTTCCAAAAACTGCGGTTGCCAACCCGCCTGTTAAGAGTGGCAACTATGGCGAATATCTCATGAAGCAATCTGTGTTGTAGGCCTATTTTCTGCCGACCTCAAAAAGGAGACGGTACTCAATTCGACTGTATGTTTTTTTTTATTTTGTTACCTCATAACTTTTTACTGAGTGAACCGATTTTGATGATTCTTTTTTTATTTGAATTCTGTTACTTCACATGTGGTCCCATATGAATTTGATCAGACCATTAGTTTTTGAGCTATTCTTAATAATTTATATTGAAGTCGGCTGTGCAAAATTTTTAATTTTAAAATTATCCGCTGTGAACTTTTGATAGGCTATAACAGTTACGATGATGCAACTAAAATCTGGAAAATAACTCGGCATATTGTAGATATTTATAATTATTTTTTATATGTATCTGACCTTAAAACATATTTTAAACAACATATCCTCGTCTAAAAGTTCTAAGCTGCTAACTCCATTTTTGCCTAAATTGACTATTTAGACGTTAGATAACGAAAGAGAAAAAAATTATGCATAATCGTCAAACATGCTTACTACGCAAACTAAACCCAGGTTATAGATTTCGGGCCGCAATATTTTATGCTAACTCCACGTATGTCAAATCACGCGCGAAATCATGTTAACTCCCGCCATTCGACGCGATCTTCTAGTTGCGTACGCAGTACTATCACTGTTCCCGATAATTTTTATTCTAAAACATAAGTTTTTTTTTGCAACTTGGCAGGTAACTGGTATTTTATGTAAAATGTAAGTACTATTCTATAATGTGTTTATTATTTTGATACATATATCTAAGCATAATTGATACGAAATCACAAACGAAATGTAAACTTGCATGATAAGGGAGTTATTTATATATTTATTGTATATAATTGTGTATATATATACATAATTAATTTCTTGCTTTTTCATTTATTGTTCAGAAGTTGGATATTTTTATTTTTTATATGAGTTTTATAACTTTGTTTTGGTATTTTAACACTTTATTAGAAAATTAAAGAACTTGGTTAAGGTTCTTTAATGTGTTTGGTTATGTAATGGTGTTCTACAGCACAGTAGTAACGATAAAATATTTTACTCCTTAGATTTTGGGTTCAATTATTTATGTGCTTTACTTGGTGTGGCGGCTTATTTTGCTTTTGTTTAATCCATAGATGCCTTCAGATAGACCAAGGAAGCTTATCACTTTAGTTCTTAATAAGGAACAACAGAACGATTTTCTTACTACGCGCCAAGAATTTTTGTTTACAAAGAGAAATATCACTATTCACAATAATTTTCATGCTGATCAGGATAGAAGATACACTCATTAAACAATGTTATCAATATGTTATCATAACTACCGTAATGAATCTAGTTCAAATTTACCGTTGGAAAATAGCATTAAACGTTGCTCCCTAGTAGAAAATGCACAGATTGAAATAGTTGATGTTCCTGATTTTTTTACTATATTTGACGCACCTAGTAAAAAAGCAAACATAATTAGTAATATAAATTCTTTAGAAATTAATGACAATGTTATGGTTTACGATTCAGCGATGCTAGAAAATTTTAGTAATACTTATATAGAAAACGGTGATTTAATATCCAATTTTAGTGATAATTTAGGCCATCCTAAGTTAGTTCCATACTCATCAAGTTGATAAATGATAGCGATACTTCCTTGCCTAAGAAGAGTGAATTCAGAAAAAGATGATCTCAAGTAAATGAAAATACCTGGTTTGCAGAAAAAACTAAAAATTGCGCGAAGAGGGCTCTCTTATGGAAAAATAAAAATAAATTCGAAATGGATCTATGAAAGTTTAAGAGAACCAAAGCGTTTAAAAGACAGATGCAAATGTATCAACAAAACAGGTATAACGAAGTATGGCATTGTAAGAAATGATAAAAGAAAAAAGTAATCAACCAATTTTGAAAAACATATACATGGGGGGAGAAGAAAATATTTGGTTAATGACAGTGTTCAGACAGTTCCAACAAAATCTCAAAGGGATCGGAAAGTGTCTGACAATTCTCAACGAGCACAATCATTCAAGTATAATTTAAAAACAGCTGATGGTAGTTATGTAAGAGTTTGTAAAACTATGTACTCAAATACTTTGGAAATTGGAAAAATGACTGTAATTGCTTGGAAAGATAGAATTAAAGATAGTACTTGTATTCCTAGTCAACTTAGAGTTACTAAAGATAGAGTTAACCCTTTAGCAAACGAGCAAAAATCAATGGCCGAATTTTTTGACTCTCTACCAACAATGGAATCCCATTACCGTCATCTTCAAAAATGGATTTTTATATGTTTTACGTATCTGACTGATGCAAATCGCACACCATACAACCGCTATCTAAAACTTCTTTCTTTGAGGTTATGTTATCGAAAAATCTTTGTCTGTTTTGACCCAAAAAGGAAAGCTAGAAAAGAAAAACAAACAGATAAAGAGAATAATAGTTTGATATTCACAGTAGATCTTCAAGCAGTTTTATTGGCACCTAAGTCAAATGTCAGGACATTGTACTACAAAACAAAGCTTCAAGTGCACAATCTGTGCTTTTATAATAATATCACCAAAGATGGCTATTATTTTGTATGGAACGAAACGAAAGGTGGGCTTAATGCAGATGAGTTTGCTTGCATTTGGATATATTTTATTGAGGAAAATATTTTATCTAAAGTGGAAACTAAACAGATATACGTACTATTATTTATTACGATGGCTGTATAACCACAACGAATTCGCAATGTGACTGTTAAATGCGCTTCTAAATATGGCTGTTAAAAACAAAATAACTATAGAGCAGAAATATTTAGAAGTCGGCCATACACAAATGGAAGTGGACGCTTTGCATTCTCTAATAGAACAGAGAATATAAATGCAATCATAAATGTTCCTGCAGACTACGTTCAAATTATTGAGTCTGCGCGCAATAATCCATTTGATGTCAAGTATTTGGAACTTACATTTTTCAAAGATTTTCGTAATATTTCTAGCTACAAAAGCATTCGCCCTGGACGATCAGGGGGAGACCCTAAATTCACCGATATTCGCGCACTCATGTATTCTCCATCGGGAGAAAATTTATATAAGTTGCGGTATGAAGAGCCATGGACGCTGCTGCCCCAAAGGAAAGGACCTTTTTCAGCAAAAAGTCTTGGAGAAATACAAAATTTGCACTAATTCAGACTGAAAGTTAAAGCTCAAAAATACGATGACCTTCAGCAAATTAAAGAAGTCCTGCCAGCGGATTTCAGAGAAATTGAAATGCCTTATATAATTTACCGCATGAGTAAAGGTCGTAATTGTAGGTGATAGTACTATTCAATTTATTTTTGTGAATTTGTTTCGATATTAACAGCTAAAAACTAAACTAATCGCCATAAAACGTTTTTTACAATTGTAAAATATGCTAACTCCAATTTTTGGCCATAAAGAGTAATTAAATTGAAATAAATGCAAAAATGTTGATATCAAAATAAGAAACAAATAAAATTTTACCATGCTAGACTTTGTACATTGCACTTACTTGAGTATTTAATTTTTAAATCAGTTTTTATTATTCCTTAAAAGCAACATGGCAGTTAGCAATTTAGTGTATTTAGTTGATGTATGGTGTAATTAAGAGGTTTTGTTAATATTACAAAATATTGTTTTGATGCTTTTAATATCTTTACATCGTATAAAACAAAGTCGCTTCCCGCCGTCTGTACGCTTAGAGTTTTTAAACTATGCAACAGAATTTGATGGAATAGGTACTACCCCCTTCTTAATTTGCAGCCAAATAGCATGCGTGAGTGTCGTGTAACACTCAGTTGGAACGAAGTTCCTTTCCTAGTATATTATTATTGATAAATGTATTCTAGCGTCTATTCAAATAAAATATCATTTAAAATAATATTTCTTTCATGGCAAGATAAGAAAAAATCCGAGGGAGATGAATATTTTTCCATCTCGCTCGCACTGTTGACGGATAGAAAGGGGGTTGTGACCACAGACCAGTAAAGAAACTGTACAGAGGCAAAGCTTCTAAGGAGCTGTCAAATTTTTACGTATTTTCGTAGGGTTGGCACAAGTGGATAAAATTAAATAAACAAAACGTTTATCAGCATTTTAATAGATACCTAAGATATACTATTTTTTTGTAAATATTTTACTTTTATAATTACTATTGTTCAACAATTTGATGTGGCTTTTAATTAAATGATAAATTCTAAATCTAATTTAAAGTGTTTGTAGTTTACTCCTTAAGAATCGATGTTCAAATATAAGTCTGGGGTATGAAAATGTATGGGGAGTAAAATCAAACGTTACATTATGCGTTACGTTATGTATTCATGTTTCCAGGGCTAGGTAATGTCGTGCGCAACTCAGCCCCCCAGCACAGAGTACTGTCGTTTGTACTACTTTGTATAAACAAATAATCGTTCGCAAGGAGTAAACTCCATCCATGCGTCACAGCTAACACACGCACTTTTATTTAATAACAAATATAAACTCTTGCAGACGAATTATAGTAACCATAGCCGGAGGATCCAAAAAAAAAACAAAATTATTTTAATAAATTTAATAAAAAATAATTTTACAATTAAACTGAAGTCTAAGTCTGATCGATGCTCGATAAGAATGGTCGATTTTATTCTATACAATAAAAATATCCGTCCATCGTCCATATTTTGGGCGGCGCTGCAGTCCCTTCAGCGGTGCCAAGTTGACTGTCAGTAAATCGAAGTGCTGAAGTGTTTGTACAATAGAGCTGCGATGGCTATCCGAGTACAGAATCAGAGTACGAAATCTATCCAACTGCAGAGAGGTGTAAGACAGGGTGACGTTATATCCCCGAAACTCTTCACCGCTGCATTGGAAGACGTTTTCAAGCTGCTGGACTGGAAAGGATACGGTATCAACATCAATGGCGAGTACACCACTCACCTTCGATTTGCCGACGATGTAGTCCTTATGGCAGAATCGCTGGAGGACCTAAGCATTATGCTCAATGACCTGAATAGTGTCTTCCAACGGATAGGTCTTAAGATGAACATGGACAAAACAAAAATCATGTTTAACGTCAATGTCACACCTACACCGGTGGTTGTTGGGAGTTCGAAGTTATTGACGAGTATGTTTACCTGGGACAAATAAGTAATAGAATCAGGCGTTACTTTGCGGAAGTCCATTATATTAAATTTGAAATAAAATTACTTTGCGTACATCCGCTAGATAAAACTACAAACAAATAGTCACAGTCACAGTGGGACAAATAGTTCGATTAGGTAAGTCCAACTTTGACCGAGAGGTCAATCGACGGATTCAACTTGGCTGGGCAGCGTTCGGGAAACTACGACACTTCTTCTCGTTAGACATACCTCAAAACCTTAAAACGAAATTGTACAACCAGTGCGTGTTGCTTGTGATGACTTACGGATCTGAGACGTGGTCCTTCATTGTTGGCCGTATGAGGAAGCTCAAGGTCTATGGAGAGGGCTATGCTCGATGTGTCTTTGCGTGATAAACTTAGAAATGAGGATATCCGCAGTAGAACCAGAGTAACCGACAAAGCCCAACAGATTAGTAAGCTGAAGTGGCAGTGGGACGGCCATATCGCTCGAAGAACCGATAACCGATGGGGAAGAAAGGTTCTTGAGTGGCAACCTCGTACCGATAGGCAAAGTGTAGGGCGACCCCCCACGAGATGGAGTGATGACCTTGTAAGACATGCAGGAAGTCGATGGATGCAGGTGGCTCAGGACCGTGCTTTGTGGCATTCCTTGGGGGAGGCCTATGTTCAGCAGTGGACTTGTGAAAGGCTGTAATGATGATGATGATGACGATGAGGAATAAAAATATTGCAATTCAGTAAACACGCATTGACTTCGATCGGGGTGCAGAGTTAGCAGCGGGGATCACGCTGTGTCCGGGTTGCGGCACATGTAGGCAGCCTCAGCGGGTGCTGTATCGAGGTCATCGCTTATTGAAAATTATTACGAAGAGCTTGATATAACACCCAGAGATCATCACTTAGTTTTGAAGATTTATCTGAGAAAATAGTGATGGATGCTGCTTAGCCTTTCCATATGTCTCGGGTACTACATAGATCTGATCTTTGGGAGGTAATCTTTCAGAACTGCATTGAAGCATTTCGTGTCGTCTTATAAGTAGCATTATGGTGAGTACGAGTGCGCTTAATAGAATAATGTAAAGCGGGATCATCATGTGATATATTGTGTATTTCGGCTATGCTTGCTTTATTTCCAAAGTAGGCTGCGGTATTACTCTGTGCTTAGTATCATGCAGTCTTCTCAAGTCAATGGAGTTAAGAATAATTTGAGATTTTTCTTCGAGTGGTTATTTATCTTCAGTTGTCAGCTCCATTATCTTTAGCGGTTGTCCTTCAACTACGTCATTGTTATTGGTGATTGTAAAGTCGGGTGTGTCCAAGGAGCAGCTCACAGGAACAGTTGCTAAGTAGGTGGCGTTGAGAATGTTGTAATTTTCTTTGCCACATATGTAGTGTATCCTTGTGGCGTTGGGGAATAATAACTCCTGTGAATGAGGTGATCGCTACCAAGCTATTTCTAATTTGTTTTGTGTGGTTAATTGTGTAACCTACATGATTGTAAGCTGTTATATTTTTTAAAGTCCCGCTGGGTTTCTTGCTGGTTCTTCCGAGGACAGAGGTTTTTCTTTGAACCAGTGGTAATTAAACAAAATAGTGACTTTCAATAAGTATTATTTGTAATCTACTAGTATATTGAATAAAAATGTTTCTGTTTCAGTGAAGGTTCAGAAACATTGTGGGAATTCACTAAATCTAGCAGTCACTAAATACTCTCTATCCTCTTGCTTGCCTTCTTAAGACATTTTACTATATAATTGTCATTCATGAACTTTCTACAGAATTGAAATATTTTGCCGACCACTCTAGGTTGGGCCCCATTTGTTAAAAGAGCATATTGAATAGTGGATGTGGCTATATGTATAAAATGGAACTTATTACTATTCTGTGATTAATCATTATTATAAAAAGTAGCCGAGATAGCTCAACGGGTCAGTAAGCAGAAGTGACAATGGGTATAGCTCAAAGATCCGACAACCTTTCAGGAATAAAGATTTTCGAATGGCCTTAAGTACCGGTAAACAAAGTGAATGGCAGCCCTTTAGTAGATGGAGTAATACCTAGCTACGACACGCAGGAAGTCGATGGATGCAGGTGGCTCAGGAACGTGTTTTGTGTTATTATGAGGGTGGTTGATGTTGAACAGTTGACTCGTGAAAGGATGTAATGATGATGATGATACAGCTTATCAGTCTTCTGGATCTATCGACTTCTGTGACGTGTTTTATTAGGTATTCCTTTTAGTGGTTCAAACTACATATAATTAGATTGAGTTTGATATAATTTATTTTATTCTGTTCCAAAGTAAATAAAACAATTTTTCTACACTTCGTAGCTCAATGTCTAATTGAATTTAAAGTACCACTTTAAGAATCCCCATCGAGCGTGCTCCGTGTTTAGCGTTTGTGATTTAGATAAGCCAAAATTGCAAGTTTATCCTCGACCGCGATAACACAACCAGGATTGTTTTACATAATTTTAAATGTTTCATTTTTCATGAATATTAAGTAAAGTAAAAATAGTCTACCAGAAAAAAATGTTTTTAATTGAATACGTACGTATTATTGTTTATTTTTACATTTGATATTTTTATTCTAAATGACAGAAATGGTTTTTATATATTATTTTATACATTCTATATTAATAATAATCTTATTTCTATTAATAATGACGACTCCGCGGCGCAGTGGCTACGCAATGAGTTACAGCGCTGAGGACCGCGGGTTGATATTCCACACGGAACAAGTATTTGTATGGCCTACAAGTGCTTGTTCCGGGTCTGGATGTTTGTCCTTGTGCAATTTATATAAGTAATCTGCCTCCACAATACAGGAAAAAATTCTAGTGTGGGCTTAACGTTTTTAAACAAAGAATAAAAATAAACTTTTGCCGTGTGACTATGCCGTGTGATTGTGTGTGAATTTGCACGAACTCGATGCAACGCATAATTTGAATTACGAATAAGATAGAAGTTATACATTAAGCTGCCATGTCAGCCCCGCTCTGTCATTGTGGAGTGTTAGTATCCATGATTTGGCCTACCAAAGTGAACTAAGAAAAACCCACATGGCTTCCTCGGGGAGACCGCTCTGAGTGAGCTTGGATCTAACTTGGAAGGTATATCTTTCACTATGTCTTCCGTAGCCCAGGTGGACTTGTTATGATGACATGTACCTTATCCAATTTACAGAGAGTTGCCTTAATCGTCACGCTTGGCGGAAGGATTGAAGACCGCAGTACCAGACGTTCCGCACATTCTACACTGCTTTGCGGTGTTTTAAAGCATATTAAAATGTATTAGAATTTAATAATATTTATCGTTTGCTTTTAAACATATACCGATAGCGGTCAATATTATTTTATATTATCAAGAAGTGCTCTGCAACTCTGTCGAGGCCACACCACTGATGCGGCTATGGCTGGACGCGGAGGTGAGGAGTGTCAGAATTACGATTCGCCTCTCCCGACCCTTGGCGGCCGAAACATGATTGGTAACAGAGTCGTAGATTCTGCCACTAGGCCGGGAAGGCTTTATTACCGAGAATTTCACTTACGCTTTTTCGGAAACGTAAGTGAAATTCCGGAAATTGTCGGAAACGTACCCGTAACGGCACGGGTCCTTTACCAGGAGCAGAGGTCCGTTGTGCAGGTAGAGTTCGCGACCCTTGCCCTTTACCTCTCCCGAGAAGAAGCGCCGATGGGTGGCTGGTGCTAGTCAGGCTACGGATGTGTGCAAAAGCATTATCGTGGCCCTGCTTACAAGTGGAACACTTTGGGATTTAGTAGAAGCGAGTCCGACTTTACTAATCCTTGTCCACGAAAGGCATAGCATGCGTAGGCATTACCCTAAGAAAGTAATTACAATGACAGAGACACGGGGACAATCATAACACAACTAGGCCCTAAAAGCCAACAGTTAGTGCTTTGAATTTTTTTTTCTGTATGTTTATTTTGTATGTCCCAGAATATTGCCGTATCAGCGTGGTACTTAGACCACTAGGCCACGAGTTCGTTAAATAAAGTATTTTATACATATATTTTGTTAATTAAATTAAAAAAAACTATCATAAAATGCCATATTGTATTCACGAAAGTCAATTCAAAGTGAAGTTTTATTTTTTTATTTATTTTCTTTTTTTTTATTTATTTAATAAGGCTTACCAACTAAATACATATAGAAACAATTATTATGAGGTGCACTTAAAAAAAATTTGTATATATGCATTTAAATTAAAGGTAAACACAACATATAATAAAAGACTTCCTTTAAGGAGAACAGTAACCTATAAAACTATCACCACAATAAAATAACAAAATTAGAACAAACAAAAAAACCTAACTTATATAATGTATAAATGGAAAAAAGAGAGGAAGTAAAAAAAAAAACTTTTAAAAATTTTATTATGTAAGTGGACAAACGAGCATATAGTCCACCTAATAATAAGTCCAACATCTATCATCGATTAAGATTTACCCCCTTGCCGATTCCAGTTGCCCGCATATTACGAAATGTTAAGGTCAGCGGTAATCTTTTAGGCTAGCACGTCTCTGTATCTAAATAAATGTTGATTAATATAAAAGTATTACAAGTTGTAAAATTAAAAATTTTGTACAACCGACTTTAATATAAATAATTAAGGATAACTCAAACACTACTGTTCAGACCTTGATCAAATTGATATTGGAGCACATGAGGAGCATCAGCTTTCAAATGAAAAAAGAATCACCAAAATCGGTTCACTTAGAAAAAATTTATGGGGTAAAACACATAGAAAAAAAAAAACAAAAAATAATTTAAAATTAAAAATTTTCTACAACCGACTTCAATATAAATTATTAAGAATAACTCAAAAACTATTGGTCAGACCTTGATCAAATTTATATGGGACCTGACCGGACACGTGAAGCACCAGTTTTCAAATAAAAAAAGAATCATCGAAATCGGTTGACCCAGTAAAAAGTTATGAGGTAACTCACATAAAAAAACATATAGTTGAATTAAGTACCATCTCCTTTTTGAAGTCGGTAGAAAAAAACAGTCGAATTGAGTAGCTGCTCCTTTTCGAAATCGGTAGATAATAGAATATAATTTTAACTCAGTTGTATTTTTTAGAGATTAAAGGTGACAAACGAGCACATATTCCACTTGATATTAAGTAGATGCATGAATAAATAATAATAATAAAGTCTCTTTATTCCTTATCCCTACATTTCTACATTTTTACATTCCAATGTAATTTAGTATTTATTGTAAGTATTATTAGCTTATTTTATATTATTTGTTATTAGTACGGTTAACTATATATATTTTCAGAGATATGGATCTCATTTTGAGTAAAGGCCTCCTCCATCTGCTTCCACAATTCTCTATTTTGTATGCCTTAAGCGAAAGCGCAATTTTGAATGCCTTAAGCGAAAGCGCAAGGTATGTTCTACTATCGCCTAAAATTAAGATTACAACGTTTTATCGAATAAAATCGTATCTAGCAATCATATTATACATATAAATGATACACAATGTTAGAAAGATAAATGATTGTTGAACTTATTAATATATTTTTTAAATCGATTAATTGCTATTTTTATATAAAAAGGGGTTTTAGTGACTTATGGTGTGGATTTATCAGGGCCCCATGGCTTGTAAACACGATAACATTTGAAAATCACAATTGTTTAACTCAGTCTATTTTTAATCTCTTCATCTATCATGGGGGAAGCCACTGAATGTAAATGGCAGTGTAATTTTGTTTTCTTTAGCTTTTTTTCGGCTCCAACATGGCGAAATTTTCGTTGATTTGGTAGCCTTGTATGTAAATTATTTCTGTAAATAGGGAGCTACAGCCACAGAGTAGTTTACTCACTCACTCACTTCGGCGTCAGACGCCGTCGTGAGTGGACATTGTTTCGGTTGCTTGCAGCGGCTCAAAAAGATCGCTGTACAAATACACAATATTCGAATAATCAAATTTCTTAAATACTCGATTATAATAATAATAAGAGCTTTTTTTTATTACAATATTTTAAAAGCACAGAATAAATAATAGTAGTACGTACTAAAAGTAAGTAGTATCAATTTTTTTGTCATGGGTGACATTTTCATGATTTTCGAGGGTGTTGAAGCCGATAGTGCTGTCGAAATGTAAATCCAAGATGGCGGCTGAATTAGGTACCAATTTTTTCATCATGGGTGTCATTTTCATGGTTTTCGAGGGTGTTGAAGCCGATAGTGCTGTCGAAATGTAAATCAAAGATGGCGGCTGCAATAGATATAAATTTTTTCATCTTGGATATCATTTTCATGGTTTTCGAGAGTGTTGAAGCCGATAGTGCTGTCGAAATGTAAATCCAAGATGGCGGCTGCACTAGATATCAATGTTTTCATCATGGGTGTCATTTTCATGGTTTCCGAGAGAGTTGAAGCCGATAGGGTTGTCGAAATGTAAATCCAAGATGGCGGCTGCAATAGATATAAATTTTTTTCATCTTGGATATCATTTTCATGGTTTTCGAGAGTGTTGAAGCCGATAGTGCTGTCGAAATGTAAATCCAAGATGGCGGCTGCACTAGATATCAATTTTTTCATCATGGGTGTCATTTTCATGGTTTCCGAGAGAGTTGAAGCCGATAGGGTTGTCGAAATGTAAATCCAAGATGACGGCTGCAATAGATATAAATTTTTTCATCATAGGTGTCATTCTCATGGTTTTCGCCGGTGTTGAAGCCGATAGTACTGTCGAAATGTAAATCCAAGGTGGTGGCTGCAATGGGTATCAATTTTTTCATCAAGGGTGTCATTTTCATAGTTTTCGAGAGAGTTGAAGCCGATAGGATTGTCGAAATGTAAATCCAAGATGGCGGCTGCAATAGATATCAACTTTTTCATCATAGGTGTTATTCTCATGGTTTTCGCCGGTGTTGAAGCCGATAGTGCTGTCGAAATGTAAATCCAAGGTGGCGGCTGCAATGGCTATCAATTTTTTCATCATGGGTGTCACTTTCATGGGTTTTGACGGCTCCGTGGCACAGTGGCTTAGCAATCAGTTGTTGCGCTGGGGGCCGCGGGTTCGAATTCCACACGGAACAAGTATTTGTATGGCCTACAAATAATTGCTCCGGGTCTGGATGTTTATCCTTGTGCAATTTATGTTTGTAAACTGCCTCCACGACACAGGAGAAAATCCTAGTGCGGGGGTGACGTTGTTTTTAAAAAGAAAAAAAAGAGGGTGTTGAAGTCGATAGTGCTGCCAAAATGTAAATCCTAGGTGTTGGCTGTAATAGATATCAATTTTTTCATCTTGGGTGTCTTTTTAATGGTTTTCGAGGGTGTTGAAGCCGATAGCGCTGTCGAAATGTAAATTCAAGATGGCGGCTTCAAAAGGTATAAATTTTTTCATTATGGGTGCCATTTTCATGGTTTTCGAGAGAGTTGAAGCCGATAGGGTTGTCGAAATGTAAATCCAAGATGGCGGCTGCAATAGATATCAATTTTTTCATCATAGGTGTCATTCTCATGGTTTTCGCCGGTGTTGAAGCCGATAGTGCTGTCGAAATGTAAATCCAAGGTGGCGGCTGCAATGGCTATCAATTTTTTCATCATGGGTGTCATTTTTATGGGTTTCGAGGGTGTTGAAGCCGATCGTGCTGTCTAAATGTAAATCCAAGATGGCGGCTGAAGTAGGTACCAATTTTTTCATCATGGGTGTCATTTTCATGGTTTTTGAGGGTGTTGAAGCCGATAGTGCTGTCGAAATGTATTTAAACTACTTTAAAAAATTCCGTATAATCATGTTGTACGTAATTTTTTAATGCGCTTTAAGCATGCCCAATTGGATTTACCAATTTAAATTTACTTTTACTCATTCAGATGCATGGATAGACATCTTTATTTATTATCGATAAGAATCAAAATGCAAACGCGTTATCACTCCTGACAGAATGTCCCGTTACCAGTAAAAAGGGTATCCGATTCTGTACAATCACCATACGCATACCATACATAGTAGCATTATACTGCTGTTTCCCGCTGATATTCTGTGAGGGCGTGGTCCATAATATAGCTGCATAGCTAGCATAGTTGCAACGTAAGCTCTACCTCCTAGGACAAAAGTTTTTTTTATAGATAAGGGTAACAAACGAGCACACAGTCAACCTGATCGTAAATAGATGCTGTGGCTCATAGACATCTACATATATCCTCGAGTAAGAATCAAAATGCAGATGGTTTGTCACTCCTAAAGACTAAGATGGAATGCTTCGTAACCAGTAAAAAGGGTCTTCGGTTCTCTACATTCACCATATGAAACACAGCAGAATTTAGCTGCTATTTTACGCTGATATTCTGTGAGCACGTGCTTCTACCCCGACTGAGCGGACCCACCCGTACTGCAGCCATAATATAGCTGCGGCTATCTCGTAATAAACAAAACATATTTCCAGTTAAACAAAACATTTTACCAAGCTGACCTCTTAAAATTTTGAGGTAAATCTGATGGAAAATGTGTTTAAAAGCAGTTCCGTGTACGGCGTTATAACTGCGACGCAAATGTCACATTAATCAAGGAACTTACGTGATAACAATGAAGAGTTATTGAGAAAAATACTTACGAAGAATAATATTGTGTAACTTTTTTGAGTGATTTATTTTTGCAAGAATATGTTACTTATCTTTCAAGAATTGTAGTCACTGCTTTATTTTTGTTCGTAAAATGTTGATTATTGAAGCCTGAAAAATAGCGTATGAAGGTAAGTGTAAGCTTTGATTTGAATAAAATTATTTTTACGGATTTTATGGCGACTAATTTAACTTATTTATAATTATCGGGTGCGTTGCGGCACCTATGGTCACGGGAAGACAGAGGTGATTGACGTCCCGATGTCAAAGAGAGAGAACCGAAGAACTTTCAGGTTTTTAATTATAATTTTTAATTCGAGCTACGCAGAATGAGCTTACAGTTTTTCTCAAGTCTTGCAGTGGTATGCCTGGATTTAGTTCTAATTTTATTAATTACAGGATCCAAAGCACAGGGTAGCATCCAGCCTCAGTCTCTACTGAAATTAGGATGTTTTTAATTTCAATAGCCTAAAAAGAATATCGATTCCCACCACGATGATACGTGATATCATCGTGGTGGGAATCGATATTCTTTCGCGAGGATTAGTGATTTAACAAATCTGATATAATGGCGGGGACCATCTTAGATATCATCACAAACTGTAGACTTCTCGAAGCGTTGATATTTCACGTCAGCTATATGTTAAATTGATAACGAAAATGTCAATATTGTTTAAAATACCATTATTTGGGTACCATTATTTGGATGTGGAAGACATTTTGTCAAATATTGATTGGCATCTATTTGTTTCTTTTTACTTATACGATAAAAAATCAAAAGTATTGTAAAATAAATAGAAATAGAACGAAAGCATGTTACAATAATTTATAAAGCTCGAAAATGTTTACTGTGTACCAAAGGAGCAAACCAGCCGTCACAAGGGGTATTTTATTTGTTATCATCGATTTCAGTCTATTTTAGCCTACTGCTCCATAAATACTTTTTCAAGAATGGGCCATTTTTGCATAGATTTCGTAAAAGTAAAGTAAATTTTCAATCTTTATACGTCTTACTGCTGGGTTTCCCAAGAGCTTCTTACTGTGAGTTACCGAGTTAGCAGCACTTTGCCTCTGAGCAACCACAACTCTTCACGAGTTTCTTAACAGATTAGCTCATACTTACCACGCTTCAAAAAAAGAGGCTACTCTTTTTAAATAGACCGGTAACGCACCTGCGATTCCCCTGGTGGGTGTATCAGTTGTTCAAGGGCGGCAATAGTCACTTTCCTACCTACCTACTCTTATATATATTAAAAAAAAAAACAATTTAATGGGCGCAGTCTGATAACGCTTCTACCTATCATCAGTCTGTACAATTACAGAATTTTTCCTCGTCCGTCAATTCTTAGAGTGGGCCGCGTTGATGAGATTTGGTGAACAATCTTGTAAAGACACACACTTATATATGAACTAATTACTAACCGCGCGAATATTGTGTGGCAGCGCCATTCGTGACCTCACCGGGACTGTTGTTAGTTGTGGTCAAATGTAATAATAGATAATTAGATTAGATTTCTACTACATGTTATATCTTTATTCGAGTGTCGTAACCGTGTGACTAAATAAACAATAATCATTCATTTATTCATAACATTACAAAATCCACTGTTGAACATAGGCCTCTCTATAGAATGCCTCATAACGAGTGTTTATGCCCAAATTTGGTCATTTTTGAACGCCATCTAATTGCGTTCGAGCTGGCGCCTCACCCGATGGTATGTAGGTGAGGTGGCTCGATGCATGGGCGAGAAGGTGAGAGTTGTTCGCTGGCCGCGAGGCGGTGAGGCCGCGTATCTAGGTCATCGCGGCCGAAGGCGCGCGACCGTGTAGGGTCCAGACAGTGAGATTTAGGCGTGTACTTCGCTACGTGGATATGTGAATTTTGCAATATTTAACTTGTTCGGGTGATGCGGAATTGTGCACGCGCGCGCCGAGTAGATATACGGTCTAGAACCTTTGCAAGGGCAGCTGCGGTCCGTAACAACGAGGATATTTGCTATAGTTGCCACACTTGGTAGATGGGTTGGGAACCGCTGTTTTTTTTTATTTTCTAATTCTTTTAGGAAAATGCTACTGCCCCTCTCCTAATTTGTTTTCCTTTGTCACCTCACATCTTACGACACCCACGAGACGATATTGGTATCCTATGAGATGACTATGGGAAATGGTAAAGAGACCGTCCGATAGGTGGTAATACAAGCGTCTCATTCCGTCCTAACAAGTCCGTGTAACAAGCATGGCGGTGATGGCAGTCCAGGCAATAAGTATAACGAGGAAAGCTTACGTGGACATTTATAGAGATAAATAATTTATAAGCGTGTATATTTCGAGGAAATTTATTCTTCTTTTTATTTTGAATAAGGGTGACAACGATCACTCAGTCCACCTGGTGGTAAGTGGATTCTGTGGCCCATAGAACATCTACATCAATCCTCGATTAAGAATCAAAATGCAGATGTTGTCACCAGAACTAAGATGGAAGGCCTCGTCTCCAGTAAAAAGGGTATCCGGTTCTCTATACTCACCATACAAAACACAGCAGTATTATGCTGCTATTTTACTCGTACGCTGGTATTCTATGAGAGGGTGGTCCTTCCCGGGTCGAGCCCAACTGTTATTCATGCTACAGACATAATAAAGCTGCAGCATGGCTCTACCACGTATAAAGTCCCTTAATTTATACGTGATCAAGCCATCTAAAGTAACATGTTTACAGTTAAAAAATTTACTAAAAAATTTACTAAAAAATTAACGTAATATGTTTATAACAAAATTTCATGATTTTTTGCGCTGTTCACATAATACATATACATAGTTTAAAAGTTATAGGTGTATATAAAAACCGTATGAGGAAAAATAGCCGGCGCTAACCGGCAGTGCGAGACAAAATAACTGACCGGAACGTGTCTAAATTAATGTGTGGTTTTGTGACTCACATCCGTTCCCGAACTTCCGCATTCGGAACTCGAATAGCTTTGTTAAATAATGAATGATAGAGCTGCATCATATTTGCGTGCTGTAAAATCTGAAAAGAAGTTAAAACACTGTGAACATATTAGTAATAATACGAATAAAATAGCTTAATATCGTTATAATTGTAATAAAAATATTTTTTATTTCTTAAATTAAAAATTATTTTTGTAATTTTCTCGCAGACTATTTTCATAGACCAATTAGAACAAGGTCTATAAGTATTATTTTAAAAATCTGTTACTTAAGATTAATCGTATTCTAAAATTCTATATACAATATTCTATCGTATACTAACCAACATAAAATACCTTTGGAACGCATGATTAGTTTAAACTCCCAAAAAGTTAAAACGTTTAAGCTTCCAGGTGGTTAGAATATTCGGGAAGTAAATTTAAAATGAGAAACTTATGAACATTATATAACTTGGATGTAAAAGTAACTGACTATTAAGTTTTAAGAGGTTTCTTATATATTACTCATTCTTTAGTTGCGTAACCAGTAAAGCTTATCACATGTTTCTAACATCATTTTATGTGTAAAAATTATTTACTATGTCTTGAATTATATAACACATTATGAAGTATGACTGTTAGACTATGTTTTTAATTTATAGATTTCGGAATTTACAGTAATAAAAAGCCTCTGTACATATACCATTTTGATTATTGCCATTTTGTTTTTACTTCCATTTTTAGACATTGAACTAATTAGACGTTAATTCAGTAACACGATCCAAATATTAATAGAATAAATAAACGTTGGAATCTTAATTTTAGGCCCTAGTAGAACATATCTGCGCGTATCAGTATATGCAATAATAGTAATTTTTATTAAATATAGATTACAAAAACTTATCGAAAGTCATTTATGCTTTTACGAAAGGTTAGGGAAAACCTCTGTCCTGCAAAAAACCAGCAAGAGACCCAGTGGTACTACTTTTACCCTTATAAAACAAATTTAGTAGTAGTGTAATTAAAATTTAAACTTTTTAATATTCTGCATATTTAAAAAAAAACAAACAAAAACCTAACTTATTTATAAAAACGTATACATTGCCCCATAAAAAAATTACTGTGTTCCTGGTATTTACAGTATATGCAACACTATTTTTAAATTTTCCTTATTAAACTGATAGGCCAAAGATAATATATTTATTTCTTTAAATTTTTCTCTAGGATAATTCTTAGAACTTAAGATAAGAATTTATCTTAAAGCTCTCTTGTGCAAAGTTTCAATATAGGTCACATTACCCCATAGCAAGATTGTATATGACAGTATCTTGCTATGGGGTAACTATGGAAATAAGAAAAATAAACTAACCTAGTTGTTTCAACACATCTGAGGATTTTAATCTTTTTTGCAGCATATGCTGCAGAACTAAGTTAGCTAGCTAGTTTAGACATTTCGAGGTCCCACTGAAGGTTCACGTCCATTGTAATTTCGAGAAAAACAGTGAATTTAACAAAACTCAGAACCTAATCCTAATAATAAAGCTATGTATATTGGGGTTCACAAAATATATCATTAGATTTTTTAATGACTAATAGTTTCTTAATGTATGTTAAAAACATTCCAAAGATCCATAAAATTTCATAAATAAAAGTTCAGATCATTAAAAAAGGTCTTAGAAGTAAGGTCATGAAAGAAAATGAATAAATGAAGCGACGGTAGTCTAATGGATTAAGGTACGGATCGCGATATTAATTTTGCGATATTAAAATTGAGAGAACCGGAGACCCTTTTTACTGGAAAAGGGGCATTCTATCTTAGTCCTCACAGCTGACAACGCATCTACATTTTAATTCGCAAACAAAGATAGATGTAGATGTCTATGTGCCACAGCAACCACTTACCATCAGGTGGACTATGTGCTCGCTTGTCACCCTTATCCTTTAAAAAAATAATGAATTGTATTTTCGAATCTACCGTTCCATTAATATCGTAAACCACTTCTCAATAATTTTAAGCTTATTTAGAGTGATCAACGGAAGATTAAATAAATAAGACTATAAAGATTGCAAAAAAGCTTTGAAAGTACAGTTTTTATAATCCATGTTTTTCGCATTATGCTGTCATGTAGTAGATGCTTCTTCTTCTTCTTGATCATCATCATCATCAGTCCGTCAAAATTTACTTTTGGACGTGGGCCTCTAACTTTGTAGGAATAACAACATAGATTGATTATTACAGTTCCAGATATCCCATCGCCGGTCGCGCTATTTTACGTCTGGCAGGATAGAGGTATTCAAACCATCGTCTATCGAAAGCCATAAAATTTTTCCAAGATTTTTAATAGACAGTTGATTTTAACGATTTTAACTAAAGAATAATAATATGCAATTTTAAAATCAAAATTCAAAATTAATGTTTGGAAATGACCATCATCTTACACTCCTAAGAGATTCAAGGCGAGTCCTTCCGCCGGTAAGATCATCAGCTCTCTTTTCTAGGATATTCAAAATATAGTATCGATTGAATATCTCGATCGCACAGTCACTATTAAGAACTTTTGGTACGCAGAACAAATAAAAAAATCGCAAATAAATCCGCGAGAAACGGCGTGTCAAACTCGCAAAAATTGTTTTGTTTCACCAAGATAGCATCTTGATTCACATGTTCGCCGTTACAGGGACTGTAGTTTGAGGTGCTGACTTCTTTTCTAAAAATCACAATCCATGTTCACAGCTATTTGTTCTATCCTTCCCCATAGATAGCCTCATTTGCTATATTTGCCGCGCTACACAGGCGGGTTGATAACCACAGTGTTTTATTACTTGAGCTATAAACATTTATGATTAAATAACCATGCGTGACTTGAACCCAATGTGCGACATCTTCTGATAATACGTCCTTGTATTTAATCCTTTAATCTGCAGCTGGAGAGGAATCATTACGGATCTTATTCCTATCATTGAATAGCATTTATGATATCATCGATTTTAAATATAACCATGTAGAAAGGTAGATTTAGTAAAAATACACATCCAAACACCGAATTTGATTTTGATAAGGCTAAATTTAAAACTCTCAGGAATACTGTACGTGTTGCTTCACGGTAAATGTATTTTAAATGTTATTTCAGGACTTAAAAATCTCTATTTCAAAATCCGTTCAGCTGTTTGAGTTTGAAGGAATGCAATGAAAACCCTAAATGCTAAGTTAGTTTACAATAAAAGGATAACCTACAGGAAACGTACATTTATCCTATATTAAAAGTATTTATACCATTACAGTTCATCACAGTCCCCTGCTGAACATAGGCCTTCACCATAGATTGCCTCACAAGGAGGATATTTGCCATAGATGTCTCCGTGTGGATTGACAACTTCAGTTTTTCTATTCAACTGTTATCAGAAAGATGCTGTCGGCCATATGGATGTAGAAATGGGATGATATGGGGATGTGGATACTCCTTCACTACACAATTATTAGGTATCTATCTTTATGTGTTATTATAAGATTAAAGATATCATCATATTAAATTTAGTTTAGCCATTTTAGTATGAAAACTTTATTACAGAATTACGCTCTAGATCTATTCTATAGCAACCATCGATTTCCTCTATGGTCGATGTACAGTTAGTAATTGTTAATCAAAATATATATTATGTAAGTAAACACAGGAAAATATAATCATTTAAAACGTGAAACGCAAAACAAAAAGGCCATCACCACAGTTGACGGATTATCTCAGTAAGCAGTCGTTGATGGATGTAAACATTAAAACGGAACATACGCATGAATTCAATTTTCCTGTTTTATTTGTGCGTGTAATTTATTCTCGTCAGTTGCCCATGTTTAAATGTAAATAAAATGTCATCACCAGTTTCATTCATGAGTTAAAATAGATAATAATTCAATTTAAAAATGCTTATTCTTCGTCATAAACATTTTTGTAAACTTAGTAGCAGTGCAAATTAATTCTAGTTTCTTTTTATTTACTGCCTATCTAAATTTAGTTTAAATATATTTTATTTTTAAATATTTAATTAGTCAGGTTCTAAAGTTTACCCACGTAAAACAACAAAAAAAACTGATAGAAGTCATTTATTTGTGGTCCATTTGTACATGAAAATGAAATATAGCCTTAATTTTAACTTTAGTACCGAGTATAATTTTTGGATTATTTTTTAACGGCCACTAGTTCGGCTACAAGATACTTCAAGGTTGTCAATTATTTACAGGATACTCGTCATCACCGGTATTAACTGCATCAACCCGTAAAAGTCACCCCGTGGCGTATTCTAGTTCGAGGTATAGGAAAGAGCCACAGGCTGTGATGTACATATTTGATACGAGTACATTCCATTTTTATTCATGCGTTTGACAATATTTCAGTAACCATTTTTGTTTCAAACTTGTTGAAGGCTTATTAACTAGTAATGGGTGAACTGAGCCATTAATCATTAAAATATGCCAAAAAAAACAGTAATTTTTAACATAAGATAACGGTAAATCTTAATAGTAAATGAAGAAGAGAAGAAGACAATGATTTCTAAGATACAGTTTTCACAACAATTTTAGAAGCCAATCTTCCATTAATTTGTTAAAAGATTTGTACCATATAAATATAGTATACATATATATTATTGCGACGTAATTGTTATTCATTAAATTCTGTTGTGTTCTTATGTAGAAAACCCTAAGGCAAAGAAAATAAAATTCTTGAAATTTTGTTATTTTTCTAGGAAATCATGTCATCTGAAAAACTTTAATGAACAAATTTCTAAGAAAAACAATTAAAGATCAAAGGCACTTTTGAAAGGAGTCAAAGAAAAAAAGGGCAACCGGTTCCCTTTGTGCTGCAAATTAAAAGAAAGAAAGAAAATTTGACATCGAAGTATCGTAAATTACATTACCAAGTTTTTTCTTGTTATAATGTGCAAATAAATAACTATATTTTTATTTTATATTTTCCCCGCAATTTATACGTTTTTGTTCTTTGTAAAAACAAGTAGGTAGTGTTTTTAAAATTTTCAGATTAAATATAACAATAGTTTTTTTTTTAAGTTGAAGTTACATTGTGTTATGTTTTACACCAAATAAATTATTTTCCTTCTTTCTTTCAAAACAAAAACGGTAAAACCGTATTGATGATACCATTCGTAGTTTGACATACTCATATATTGTAGCAAAAGACCGAATAAAGCAAAGCGGGGACATGGGAAACGCTTGGAAAAACATTATAATGTTTGACCCTAGGCATGAATAAATAATTCATGTATTATTTTTAATAAAGGCCAAAATTTTTGATACAATTTTATATTTGATGTATTAAAAATCTGATTGATGATTACAAAAGTTTTTGTGTTTAGTGAGTGTGTGTGTGTGTGTGTGTGTGTGTATGTGTGTGTGTGTGTATGTGTGTGTGTGTGTGTGTGTGTGTGTGTGTGTGCGTGTGTGTGTGTGCGTGTGTGTGGTGCGTGCGTGTGCGTGTGCGTGTGCGTGTGTGTGTGGTGCGTGCGCGTGTGCGTGTGCGTGTGCGTGCGCGTGTGCGTGCGCGTGTGCGTGTGCGTGTGCGTGTGCGTGTGCGTGTGCGTGTGCGTGTGCGTGTGCGTGTGCGTGTGCGTGTGCGTCTGCGTCTGCGTGTGCGTGTGCGTGTGCGTGTGCGTGTGCGTGTGCGTGTGCGTGTGCGTGTGCGTGTGCGTGTGCGTGTGCGTGTGCGTGTGCGTGTGCGTGTGCGTGTGCGTGTGCGTGTGCGTGTGCGTGTGCGTGTGCGTGTGCGTGTGCGTGTGCGTGTGCGTGTGCGTGTGCGTGTGCGTGTGCGTGTGCGTGTGCGTGTGCGTGTGCGTGTGCGTGTGCGTGTGCGTGTGCGTGTGCGTGTGCGTGTGCGTGTGCGTGTGCGTGTGCGTGTGCGTGTGCGTGTGCGTGTGCGTGTGCGTGTGCGTGTGCGTGTGCGTGTGCGTGTGCGTGAGCGTGTGCTTGTGCGTGTGCGTGTGCGTGTGCGTGTGCGTGTGCGTGTGCGTGTGCGTGTGCGTGTGCGTGTGCGTGTGCGTGTGCGTGAGCGTGAGCGTGTGCGTGTGCGTGTGCGTGTGCGTGTGCGTGTGCGTGTGCGTGTGCGTGTGCGTGTGCGTGTGCGTGTGCGTGTGCGTGTGCGTGCGTGCGTGTTTGTGTGTGTGTGTGTGTGTGTGTGTGCGCTATCGTGCGTATATGTATGTGCGTGCGTGCGTGCGTGTCATTTTACTTCCGCCGTCCACCTAGCTGTATTATTATTAATATTTTGTGATTTTTTCAAATATCTCTGATATGGATCTTATTTGTTATGTGAAATAAAGATTTATTATTATTATTTATGTTGGAGGCTTGGACGAAGATGATAAAGCTTAATAAAATTCCCTTTTTAAGGAATTCGTCCTGAGAATCTAAAAATTCCTGTACTGTAACGACTCTTGCTTCATCATCTCGAATCTCTGTCCACTCCGACACCTTTTCGTTCTCGGAAGTAAAAAGAAAGATATAATAAGGTGCAAGACCTCGTGAATATGAAGGTTTTTCAAAAATTTTAAAATCATCATCTTGACCAGCTTGCAAAAGTGAATTTATTAATAATTGTCTCGTACTGACGTCGGGAAGGGACGCCCTAGACGAAGGTTTATCGACCAAATCGGCGATACATTAAAATGGGCCAGATTAGGAGTACCCTTAACCGACGAGCGTGTATGCGTAGATATATGGATGTAAAGGAGGCGAAAGAGGTTTGTCAGGATCGCGCCAAATGGTAGTCCGTAGTCTCTCCCTACCCCTCTGGGTGACAGGCGTGAGTATTTGTGTGTTGTCTCGTACTGCTATTAGACGATTAGCAACTAAAGCTTACTGTATCTTAGACTGCAACATCATTGTAGCCCATTACGTGTCCAACACCGAACAAAAACTGCACTCTACTACTGACTGACGTATTATATCACAGTCACGAGCTACCTGCATCTATCAACTTTCTGCATATCATATCAAATCGTTACTCCATCTAGAAGGAATCTAACTACGCCTCACCTAACTACGAGACTTTGTTTGCCTCTCGCAGACCATTGCCGCTTATGCCTGATTCGTATATTAAAGAAACATTTCGTTTTCTGTGACGATACGTTATATTATGTAAACAGTTCATGTAAATAGAATTCTTGTTACAGAATTTGCGTTCGATAACTTAAGACATCTTAAAATGGAACCACTTCAATTGGTTCGTTAGCAAATGAACCAGTATTTTGCATTAAAAAAGATTATCCATGCACTTCATATACTGTATAATGGCTCGTAAAGGAAAACGAGGCGTTTTTCAAGTATATAAATTCGACTTTAGTCGTATTGAAAATACAGGTATTAAGTTGAAATAGACCTAGCGTTGATACATTATAAGCTTACTCATACTAACCCATTATTTTGTTCCTAGATATAATTTTATCATTTCAGTACAGCAACCAGCAAAAAGCTTATGTAATATGTGACCTACATTTCGTTTACTAGTGCTTAACCAGTATTTTACGAGCTTTAGTACTGTATTTGTACTTAGAGTATATTTATATGACAGCGAATGTAATGAATTTAACTTTCTGTTGTATCTTTGTCCATTTATATGCTTAACAAGTTTTTCATTTAAATTTCAAACAATTTTCATTCATTCATTCAATACAGACAATAAAAAGTTCACTGCTGAATATAGGCCCCACCATAGGATATTTGCCATAGTTGCCACGCTTAACTGGCAAGTTGGCAACCGCATTTATTTTTATTGTTATATGGAAGACACTGCTGTTCAACTTCTGGTTTGTATCCCTCGGTCGCCTCTTACGACACCCACGGGAAGATATCGGGTAGTGGATATTCTTAGACCGCCACTACTCTGTCAATAAACAACTTTCAGTTATTTATTTTTAAAGCAATTTGCTTTGTGTTTGTTTTACTAAATCCCTTTTCCGTGCTCAAGAAACGGTATACGGTTTTTGACGTGTAGGTGATATTTGAAACGTTGCTTAACTTATAGGCCAATTTTTTTATGTCTCCTATTGGACATAAATGCAAACACGGAGTCTAATTAAATGTTTAATATATATGTAGGTTCACAATTTAAAATAAAAATAGATGAGAGCGATGTTCTTCGTAAGATGGATGAATGACGATAAATGGCTAATTCCAATGTATACCTGCATCTCACTTCAAAGCTTCAGTTTTTGCTTCAAGGCTACTGGCACGTTCTCACTTCTGATATCTCAGACGGAAAACCTCTCAGCTTGTTGTTAGTTTGCTTTTCCATAACCAGAAGAAATAGGCAGAAGAGATATATCGTAGATAATTTGAATAGAAAGGGAGCACAACCAATGTTTAACTTAACACTAACAAAGGGAAGAAAATAATTAATAATGTAACATTAATAAATTCTTATGTTTTAAAATCAGAATAATTAATTATTTTTCATAAATTTCTTATTGAAGGAGCCGAGCAGTCCAAGTCGATCCCAGGCACCACTGAAGTTATATACAATTTAACTTATGTATATAACGTATAAAAAAACCTGTCCGATCCGTAAGAGTACTTTAAGGTATCGTGACATAATTATGTTAATGTAACCTTCTTGAGAAAAAATATGAAGCACTAACCCACAAAAATTATAATAAAATTTAATTTAATGTAGAAACTTTCATGGAAATACATGCGGCGCGGACGGCCTTCTGTCAAAGTAGTACCCTCGTCCAAATTTACTGAACTTTAAGCAAATTATTATTAAAAACATGCATTAAAATAAAAGTAAAATTTTTATATTTATTAATAATACTATGTTTAAAGTTTTAATAATGTCATTGCCGTACTTATGTGCCACTTACGTAACGAACAGGGTATTGTTCACATAATAATGTATAATAATAATCACGTCCTCCAGATCGATTTTCAGTCACGGTGGCCAGACTCACCGAAAACGAGCTATCTGCGCAGGACAGTGTTATAATGCCTGAATTTATGCGTAAGGGACGGTAATCCGATACGACCGGAGAGAGTTTAGGTGCATGACCAATAGTCCAGTCAAATAAGGTCTGAAATTAAAATTTGCCACCCAACTTTGCATTTTAGATATAATGTAGTTTTAATGATACAAAAAAATTTGTAAAGGTTTTTGTGTCTGCAACCACGGTCAGGACTTGAAAAAAAAAACGTCAAAAGTGTTTTTTCGAAATTACTCACGGGAAAACGGTGAAAATGAAACAAAAAAGTTCTAATAAAAATGTGTAGAGCTTAAAATTTTTCATAAAGAAGGTTAAACAAAGGCTAATCTTGTAAAGTTAGTTTGCCTTACGCCTAATCTTTCTCCGGTCGTGTCAGATTACCATCTCCTCGGGCTTTGAGAGTGAAGAATACATAGGGATTGCAACAATGCTTGCGCACACATTCGTTTAATATTGTAATCCTATAATAATCTAATATGGAACTGGCCGCCGTAACCAAAATTCGGTCACGGGTCACGGCAAAATTGATAATATTATTTTAGTTATTGTGATAGAGTAAATATTATTATACAAGTTTAGCTTAATAAAACCTTGCACTTTTTACTTTATTCGGAGTTCTATTTTCCATATGTTATCTCGTAACTATTAATTTCAATTCGTTCATATATAAATGTTAATATACTTTATTTGCGGCCGTATCATACAAAATGTTATGGTGATTCCGCAAAAAGTGCGTAATAAAATGCTAAAAAAGTTAAATTTTATTAAACAGTAAAAGCAGACTTTAAAGAATTATAAATAATATTCTGAAGTCATTGCTAAGATATACTACATAGAAAAATTAAAGCCCCGTTTGAAAATCAAAATTTTATAAAATGTATATTTTCTAGTTTTATCGCAACTTTTAATACGGTAGGTTCATAGTAAATACGAAGCATTTTTTTTATAGAATGAAAGTGACAAGCGAGCACTGAGCCCACCTGATGGTAAGTGGATGCTATGGCCCATAGACATCTACATCTATCCGCGATTAAGTATCAAAATGCAGATGCGTTGTTATCCCTGAGGGCTAAGATGGAATGCCTCATATTTAGCATCTGGACTCCGTTTTCCGGTTATATCTATTCGGCATACGAAACAAAGCAGCATTAAGTTACTTTTTTACGCTGGTATTCTGCGAGTGCGTGGGCCTTCGCCGGTCGTGTTGCAACCATAAAATAACCGCAACATGACTTTACCACGTGTGTACTGTGTGTTTAAGAAATTATTTAAGGACATAATATTATAATTCCACAAAACTCCACAACAGTATAATTTTTTAAAATTACTGAAAAATTATATCTTCTGGAACAAGTATCAATCCATCCCTCAATTACAGCCTATCAAAAAATCACTGTTGAACCTAGACCTCCTGATGAACATAGGGTATTTCGCTGTAGCGGTGCTGTAACGTCGCGCCACAACCGAAACACATCGAAGCCTGAATCGCGCTAACAAAGTTCAGAAGTTAAAGCAGTATATATCGAATATCTCTGAACTACAACTTGGAGCGTTGGCCACTCCCCGGGCAGAACACCTTGCCCGGCGGGAGATCTCCCCTTTTCCTTCCACCGGCTACATTGCCATAGTTGCCACGCTTGGCAGGCGCGTCGACAATTTAATTTTTTATCATTTTGGGTTGTTATCAGGAGAATGCTGCTACTCATCTCCTGTTTCAGATTCCCTATGCCGCCTTTTGCGACACCCACGGGTTGATATAGGTTAGTGAATATACTTACACCACCACTACAAGCTGCTGTTACTATACTATTATTTTATACTATATTTTTTCACCTTTGATCTAGATCATAGAAAAACCTTGCGAAAGAAATAAAACTTTTTATTTATTATTATTTATTAATTGGATTGGAGAAAATTTCGCTAGGATCGTTTTGGAAAGATTTTCTTCTCCTGCGCGTTTAGTTAACATACTGCCTAGTGACAAGGCGCATCTTAACGTTTGGGGATATGTCAATAAGTAAAATATGCGATATTGGAGCGAACATAGCCCTAAATAAGTTCATCAAAAGCCTTTGCTCGGGCCGAAGACATCAGTTTGGTGTGCCATTTTCAGTCACGGCATTATCGGCTCTTATTTTTTTGGAGAAATCGGCACTGCAGAAAGATACTGCTTGATGTTGGACAAGTTTTTTATTCCGGAACTACGTAACTATGCTGGCTTCAATACCAGAACACGGCAGCGGCTAATACCGCTAAAGTCTCAAGAGAGAAAATAAGGAGCATTTTCCCGGGGAAACTAATAAGCTGCTTTGATGACATCGACTGGCCCTCTAGATCGCCGGACCTAACTAACCCCATGTGATTTTTTCCTGTGAGGATACATTAAATCTCGCGTATATAGCAATTGGTCATCGATAATAAGAGGCCTACAGGAAAATATCCATCGCGAAATCACCAACATTAGGCCAGATCTGTGCAAGTGAATCTTCGACAAAAAAAGTCTTCGGTTTAAAAGTTGAAATCCGCACTATTTCACTATAAGAAAATTAGTAATTTTTTTTTCTTTAGGATGACAATATGCAGCACCTAAACCTACACGATTCTTAGATCCGTCAGTAAATATTTGGTGCCAGCATATTTTTCATCTATTTCCTTTAATACATAGGTTCTAAGATACATAGCTTCATGACTGTTTTTATTCTTTTGAACACAATCTAAATTCACTTGAATAGTTTCATTTATATCTATATAGGAAACCCAAATAGGAGAGGGGGCAAACGAGCATGCGGCTCACCTGATGGTAAGTGACTACCGCCACCCATGAACAACCGCAACACCAGGGGAATTGCAGATGCGTTGCCGGCCTTTTAAAAAGGAGTAGGCTCTTTTCTTGAAGGTCCCTAAGTCGTATCGGTCCGGAAAAATCCCTGGTGGTAAACTATTCCACAAGGAAGTTGTGCGAGGAAGAAAACATCTTCTAAATCGCACAGTGGTGGACCGCCAATCATCCAGATGGTGTGGATGGTATCGGGAGTTCTGCCGCGATGTGCGTTCGTGAAATTTGGCGGCTGGGATTAATCCGAACAATTCCTCAGAGCACTCCCCATGGTAGATGCGAAAGAAAATGCAAAGAGATGCAACATCTCTTCGCAGTGCCAATGAATCGAGCCGATCGGAAAGGGCTCGGTCGTCGACGATTCGAGCCGCTCTGCGCTGGATGCGGTCAAGTGGAAGGAGCTGGCACTGGGGAGCCCCTGCCCAGAGATGGGAACAGTATTCCATGTGAGGCCGAACCTGCGCCTTGTAAAGTTGCAGGCGGTGTGCCGGCATGAAATACTGTCCCGCTCTGCTGAGCACGCCAAGCTTTTTAGAGGCCAATTTGGCCTTCTCTTCCAAGTGACCACGAAACTGCACGTCACTCGATATGTCGACTCCGAGGATACCGATACTGGCTGAGGCAAGAAGGGGAGTGCCTTGAAACTGAGGAGATACGACAAAGGGGTTCTTTTTAGCGGTAAACGCGCAAACTTGTGTCTTCTGAGGATTAAACTGGACTAGATTTAGTCGCCCCCAATCCGAGACTTTGTCCAGCAAAGACTCGACTTCAGACACAAGTTTGTTCCGGTACTCGGCGACGTTTTCCCGAGAAATATTGGCCCGGCCGGTGTATAGAGCATCACCAGTGCTGTCATCCGCATAGCAATGAATGTTACCAGTTAGCAACATATCATTGATATGCAGAAGAAACAGCGTTGGTGAAAGCACACAGCCTTGTGGAACACCAGCGTTAATAGGCTTGTAGTCAGAACATGCACCGTCTACAACGACCTTGATGCTCCGATCTGCAAGAAAGCTGGTGATCCAATTGCACAATTTCTCGGGAAGCCCATAGGAAGGCAGCTTTGAAAGAAGCGCTTTGTGCCAATCCCGATCAAAGGCCTTCGCAATGTCCAGACTAACAACCAACGCCTCCCCCTTGGACTCTACTGCCTCAGCCCATCTATGGGTCAGGTAGACCAGAAGATCACCAGCTGATCGACACCGACGAAAACCGTATTGGCGGTCACTAATCAGCTGGTGATCCTCAAGGTACCGGATGAGCTGGCAGTTAATAATGGATTCCATTATTTGGAGAACAAGGAGGTGATCGCGATAGGCCTATAGTTGGACGGGTCTGAGCGGTCGCCTTTTTTAGGGATCGGGTGGACAAAAGCTGTCTTCCATGAATTCGGGACTACGCCTTGGGAGTAGGAGTACCGGAAAAGACGCGTTAGGACCGGTGCCAACTCCGGAGCACACGTCCTCAGCACAATTGGGGGGATTCCGTCAGGCCCACTCGACTTCTGGATGTCCAGGGAGAGAAGTGCTTTGCGAACTGAGCGCTGTGAGAATAGCACATTCGGCATGGAGCTTTCACACCGCGGGATGGTCGGCGGTATTTTCCCCCCGTCATCAAGAGTCGAGTTGGACGCAAAAAGGGAGCCTAAAAGGTCGGCTTTGTCTTTTGCGTCTTGGGCCAGTGAGTCGTCCTCCCTGTGCAGAGATGGTAGTGATGGCTTACAGAAATTCCCTTGGACAGCCTTGGCGAGAGACCAGAATGCACGGGTTCCCGAAGGAAGGCGAACTAGTTTCTCGCCAATTCTGCCTATGTGCTCTGACTTTGCCTTGGCAATAACTCTTTTGAAGGACCTGGAGGCGAAGTTATACTTCTTTTTAAGTGTGCTGGTGTTTACATCCCGAGTCACCGAAGCTGCAGCCCAGGCTTGATAACACTCCTGCTTACTGCGCAATGCAGTCTTACAGGAGCGACCAAACCAAGGCTGAGATCTGCCTCCGATGGGTACCACAGATGATGGAAAAAATAGTTCCATTCCCTGTAGCACCACATCAGTGACAGAGTCAGCAACAGCACTGGGATCATCCGGCGAGAAGCAAACCCGCCCCCATGGGTAGGATGCAAAGAAAGACCGCATTCCGTCCCAATCCGCCGACCTGTAATGCCAAACACGGCGGCAACCTGCAGAACGCAACCGCGAAGGGAGCGTGAGTGGCACCATACTCCGGATCAGACAATGGTCCGAAGAGCCGAGAGGGGCATCGACGGAAACCTGATATCCGTCCGGATGAGAGGTCAGCAGAAGGTCCAACAGGGAAGGTGTATGATCCTCCACATCTGGAATCCGCGTAGGCGAAGTAACCAGTTGTGTCAGACCATATGCCAAGGCAAAGTCATAAACAGATCTCCCCGCATGATCGGTTAGACGTGAACCGAGCCATTCGGCATGGTGGGCGTTAAAATCGCCAAGGATCACGATCTCTGCGGAGTTTAAACATTTGTAACGGATAAGAATTGTGAATATTACATAGTTTACAGTCATCGTATGCAAGTAAAAGTAATGGTTTTTTTTTTGTGCCAGTATCTATTATTAATAACAGAACTAAGATCATTCAGTATTTTAATTGTAGCATTATCTATCCAAGACATGTTTTTGATACAGTATTTATATGCTAAATATTGTCTTCTTACGAACAATGGTTGAATGTCTAGCTCACTCTCCATAACATGGATAGGTGTACTTTGATAAAACCCCCCATAATTCGAAGTGCTTTATTTTGGATCTTATCTAGTTTAGACAGATGTGTTTTAGCGCTATTATCGTATAAAAAGCATCCAAAATCCAGCCGACTTCTTAATAGAGAGATATATATAGTGCGCATATGCTTAGGATGTACACCCCAAGCAGGCCCGGACAATACTTTTAGTATATTTAAGAATTTAGAAGTTTTTTCTACGATCTCATTAACATGTTTAGTCCATCTCAACGATTTGTCCAGCCATAGCCCTAAGTATTTAACATTTTCATGTACCGGGATAATATTGTTATTAATGCTTAAAGTAATTTCTCTTCTTTTATAACCTCTGATAAAAACACATAATTTTGATTTAGATGCCTATAATTGGAGTCCTATTTCATCTAGCAAAATTATCATTGCATTTACTGCAGTTTGTAAATTATTTTCACAATTCTATAAGTTCTTGTCACTCACATAGAAAACAAAATCATCGGCATATTGAGACACAAATACATTTTGAATCTGGCGACAAATCCTGAAGGTTACAATATTAAAAAGTAAAGGAGATATTGGATCTCCTTGGGCAAGGCCCCTGTTGGTACACCTAATATCGTGAGCATAACCCTTTTTCTCATTTTTAATCATTAAATATCTCTCACTTAAGAACGACCAAAGATAGTTACATATACCTTTGCCAATGCCTATTTCATCTAATGTCTTAACAACTTTATCCACTAAAATATTATTATATGCATTTTCAATGTCAAGAAAACAAGCTGCGGTTGGGATGTTACTAGTAAAGCCTAACTGTGTATAAGTTACTAGCCTTGATAAACAGTCTAGACAAGATTGAGCTTTTCTAAAGCCGTTTGTGCGTGATGATAAAATATTGTGATTTTCTACATACCATTCTATTCTCTTACCTAGCATGTTGTGAAATATTTTGCAGAGACAGGAAATGAGAGAAATAGGTCTAAGTTTAGTTTCACTATTTAGTTCAGCACCTGCCTTAGGAATTGGGACTACTAAAATTGTACGCCACTGCTTCGGTACCATGTTGAATCTAAATATGTCATTATATAAGTATAAAAGATATTTTTTCCCAGCTGGCGGTAAATTCAAAACCATGGAGTAAGTGACTCCATCATTTCCCGGTGCACTGTTCTTCTTTTTTAAGCTATGATCCAATTCTTGCTTTGTGAACGGTACTTGTAGTATCTTATTACACGATACAAACTGAGGTGGACAACCCATTGCAGAGTCGGGCGTAAGGGAGCGAAGTAGGTTGAAATATTTTATTATATTGAAATCCGCACTATTTCACTATAAGAAAATTAGTAAATAAATTTGATTGCATTTAAAATTGAGTTTTTATTATTAGTTAAAGTGTAAAATCTTCTGGCGGTCAGCCTGTATATCTAATAATCATCAATAATCTATATAAAACGGTTGATCTTGATCGCCAACGTAGGCTTAAAAAAGACTGATTACACGGTGCTTACTGTCTCGGTAAAATACTAAAAACATTAATAAAATATAATAGACAAAGTAAGAAATATTATGCTGCAGACCTTTTATCTCGATGATATCGCATAGCGACAATGTCCTACTAAAAAAATTAAAAAAAAAACTTGATTAATTACAGCATATCAAAATCCACAGCTGAACAAAGGCCTCCCCATAGATTCAAAAAAAAAACATAAAATGTAACAATCAAATTGCATTTACGTAATTTATTAATATACGTAAAATTAAGTATGTGATACTACAAATTAATTCAGACTTTTTTTTTTCATATTTTAATTAATGAGTTGTAGACATTGGCTTTCAAGAATCAATCAACGAGGAAATGAAACAGTCACCAACTATTGTGTTATTCGTTGTTCGTTTAACAATTATTTAGTTTCGTTACTTGAAGTTATTTGTGGTACCTTAGCAATAGAATTACGAAAGTTAATGTAGTTGGAAGATTAATGGTGTAAGTTATGTAGGTTCTGTAGTAAAAATGGATATTTTTTTTTTTTTTAAATACTAATAATGCTATTAAACATTACTAATATTCCCTTTAACTACTTCTGCTTAACTTAAAATGCTTGTCTTAGAAGTGGTTCACGACAGTAATCGAATGGCGGATTTGAAACCACGACCTTTCGAGTTCACGGTCCGCACCCTGCCATTAGGCTACTAATATTTCAAATATGATATGTCTAAGGGACTATTCTTAGTCCGTTCTTGTTTTTTATCTACATTAATGATTTACGCCCTTTTTTTATAGAAGAGCGGGCAAATGAGCATGCGGCTCACCTGATGGTAAGTGACTACCGCCGCCCATGAACAACGGCAACACCAGGGGAACCAAGGGAATTGCAGATGCGTTGCCGGCCTTTTAAAAAGGAGTATGCTCTTTTCTTGAAGGTCCCTAAGTCGTATCGGTCCGGAAAAATTGCTGATGGTAATCGATTCCAGAAGGAAGTTATGCGAAGGAGAAAACTTCTTCTAAATCGCACAGTGGTGGACCGCCAATCATCCGGATGGTATGGATGGTATCGCGAGTTTTGTCGCGATGTGTGATGGTGAAATTGAGCGGCTGGAATTAGTCCGAACAATTCCTCAGAGCTCTCGCCGTGATAGATGCGATAAAATACTCAAAGAGATGCAACATTTCTACGCAGCGCCAGTGTATCGAGCCGATCAGAAAGAGCTCGGTCGTCGACGATTCGAACCGCTCTGCGCTGGATGCGGTCAAGTGGAAGGAGCTGGCACTGGGTGCCCCGGCCCAGAGATGAGAACAGTATTCCACGTGAGGCCGAACTTGTGCTTTGTAAAGATTCAAGCGATGTGCCGGCATGAAATAATGTCTCGCTCTGCTGAGCACGCCAAGCTTTTTAGAGGCCAATTTTGCCTTCCCTTCCAAGTGACCACGAAATTGCACACTATTCGATATGTTGACGCCGAGGATTCCGATGCTAGCTGAGGCAGCAAGGGGAGTGCCTTGAAACTGAGGAGATACGACAAAGGGGTTCTTTTTAGCGGTAAACGCGTAAACTTGTGTCTTCTCGGGATTGAACTGGACTATATTTAGTCGCCCCCAATCCGAGACTTTGTTCAGCAAAGATTCGACTTCAGACACAAATTTGTCCCGGTACTCAGCGACGTTTTCCCGAGAAATATTGGCACGGCCGGTATATAAGGCATCACCAGTGCTGTCGTCTGCATAGCAATGAATGTTATCAGTTTGCAACATATCATTGATATGCAGGAGAAACAGCGTTGGTGATAGCACGCAGCCTTGTGGAACACCAGCGTTGATAGGCTTGAAATTAGAGCATGCACCGTCAACTACGACCTTGATGCTCCGATCAGCAAGGAAACTTGTGATCCATTTCCACAATTTCTCGGGAAGCCCATAGGAAGGAAGCTTCGCTTTGTGCCAGACCCGATCGAAGGCCTTCGCTATGTACAAACTAACGGCCAATGCCTATCCCTTGGACTCAGTTGCCTCCGGCCATCTATGAGTCAGGTAGACTTAATATAATAATATATATAATTAATAGCCCTTCGTTCATAATTTCACTAATATTGCATATTGTATATATGCAGATACTACATTACTGATATTCAAGGCTAGCCAAAAACTAAGACGGTCTACGTCCTAAAATGATACTACGGGAATAATTTAGCGTTTACTAAAAAAAAACATGCATTGATTTGCGTTCCCCTGTGGCTACAATGACTCGATTATACGTATACATGATAAAATGTGTAAGTTTAAAAAATTATTACTCGAATCTTTTTACTCTAGACACTAAAATATACCTAAGAGTTTAGTGAAATATAAGTAATATTATATAACTTCCCGTGGGTGTCGTAAGAGGCGACAGAGGGAAACTGAGGCAGAAGATGGGCAGCAGCATCTTTCTGATAACAGCAAAATAACAATAAAAAACTGCAGTTGCCAACCCGCTCGCCAAGCGTAGTAACTATGGCAATATACCTTCTTGAAGAAAGTTACGAAGAGATGCCCCTAGTCCCCGGTGGCCTCGCTATTCGTGGCTACGGTGGTGACCATGGTAACGGCGGGGCAGGGTGTACTAAGAATATCGGTGGAGGTTCGGTTGAATCGTCCTAGGTGGCCTAGGACGATTCAACCTGACTGAAGGACTGACGAGAAGATCCTGGAGCTGGATGAAAAGATAGACAATTGGCGCTGGAATATTAAAGGATTATTTGAGTTCCGAAGAGTCCGAAGTCGGAAGGTCACCGGGTAGGCGACCATCTGTCCCAAGGAGGTATTGGATTTATCGTCCACAAATCTCTCGTTAACAACGTTGTAAAAATTGATAGTGTGTCGACGAGGGTTGCGTACCTTATACTCTACTCAAAATCACCAAATGGTATTTGCTGAAGGTCATACAGGCTTACGCACCAACCTTGGCACACCACGGTGAGGAGGTGGAGGAAATGTATGAGGATATCTCTAAAGCCATGCATTCGTCCAAAACCCAATATACAGTATTAATGGGACTTCACCGCAAAACCAAACACAAGAGAGAACGATGAGCTGAAGGTAGGAAGGTGGTAGAAGGTAGTAATTTGGAATAGGGCAACGGAACCCAAAGGACCAGCTGGCTGACTTCATGGAGAAAGAAAGACTCTTTATGATGAACTCTTTCTTCCAGAAGCGACCCCACAGAAAGTGGACCTGGTCGAGCCCCGACGGTTTGACAAAAAATGAGATTAACTTTATTATGACGACCAGATGACAAATGTTCAGACATGTCTCTGTGATTGAGAGGGTGAAACCTGGTAGCGATCACCGAATGGTTAGAGGCGCACTGGACCTAAACGTTAAGTTGGAGAGGTCTCGTCTAATGAAGTCAACGCTCCGTCCACCTCGTGCTCTAATCCAGAGTCCTGAAACCTTTCAGCTCAAGCTACTAAACCGTTTTAAGTGCCTAGAAGACTGCAATGCAGTGGACGATATGAATAACAAGCTCGTGGAAAGTTCTGCAAGACCCGCCGCAGGAGAATACAAAAACTCTCTGATCACACTCTTAATCTCATGGCTGTTAGACGGGAAATGAAGCTGCAGTCTTTAGCAGATTTGACAGCGTACAGGTTGTTAGAAAACAATCAGTACCTTAATACCTTTTTAAATGATAGATTTTATAGGTAGTCGGCAAAACCGGGATACTCCGCGCAGAAAATTTATCAGTTACCTTTACTGAAATTTTATAAAAATGTTGCGCTCATATAATGTAATTGCAAGTATAAATTATTTTACTGTTTTAATTAGCCTTTTTATTCAGAAAAATATTTTTTTCTTCGCAAAATTAATGTAGTGATTTTTGTCTACAATAAAATACTTACCAAATTACTTACTTACGCTACTTAACAAATTTTGATAAAGAACTCTTCAAGTCATTCACGCTTTGTTAGATATTTTCTTTTAAATAAAAAGGGTCTTAACACATCTGGTTATAACGTTGATACGAACAAGAAAAGCAATTATTTAGAATAAAAAATAAACTTTCATTAAGAAGTAAAAACCAACTAAAGAAACTAAAACGAATATAATAATATCTAATAATAGTTTCTTTTGGAGTCGTGGTAGCTAAAGGGTTAAGCGCTTGCTATAAATTTTAAAGTATACGAGCAATGTGGGTTCGATCCCCGCCGGCACAATTGAAATTGTTAATTGCAACTTTAAGTACTGATTTACATATGGTAAATCAGAACTTTTTATACTATTCTGTCCTTGTTATTAAAGTTTAAATAACAAGGACAGAAAAATAGTTGACAAAAATCGATAGCTCCTAAGTACACTATCGTATGTTCAAAACCCGAACTTTACATGAGAGCCGTTTAAAGATATTTTGGTTGGCAGTTCTCCTATATTCAAAGCCACTAATTTAATTTTTTCATCATAGGTATATAATTTTGGAAGCATTCTTATGATTTAAAATTGAAGTGTGACTTTTTTAGAGATATTGTTGTTACCATATTTTACGGCGAATATACATAGTGCTATAGAAACAGAAACAGAAACAGAAACAGAAACAGAAACTTTTTTATTCAATAAAGATTATAAATAATACTTATTGAAAGTCACTCTTTTGTTCGATTACCACTGGTTCGGAAAAAACCTCTGACCTGGGAAGAACCAGCAAGAAATCCAGCGGGACTTTTTTTTAAAATAACAGCTTACAATCATGATGTTACACAAATTAACAACACAACAAATTAGAAATAGCTTGGTAGCGATCACTTCATTTCCAGGGGTTATTATCATCCATAAATTGCTTAATATTATAATAACCCTTTTTATACAAACTTAGTTTAATAAAGTTTTTGAACTTTGAGCAGGTCAAACTTTGTACATTTTCTGAAATTTTGTTGTAAAAGCGTATACATCGCCCCAAGAATGAATTACTGACTCGATGGAGTCGAGTAACTGGTACTACTAGCTTGTGTCTGTTCCTAGTATTTACAGAATGAATATCACTTATTTTTGTAAAACTACTTTTATTTTTGTGTACGTACATTACATTTTCATAAATGTATTGAGAGGCCAAAGTTAATATATTAATTTCCTTAATTTTTTGTCGCAGCGACTCTTTAGGCTTTAAATCATAAATTGCTTGTGGCCCTCTTCTGCAAAACAAATATAATTTCAGTGTCAGCTGCGTGTCCCCATAGCAAAATACCATACGACATTATGCTATGGAAATAGCTAAAGTAAACTAGTCTAGCTGTTTCAACACTGGTTAGACTTCTAATCTTTTTACAGCATATTCTGTAGAACTAAGTCTGCTTGCTAGTTCTGATGTATGGGGGCTCCATTGAAGCTTCGCGTCTAGTGTGATTCCAAGAAAAATGGTAGTATCTACAAGACTCAGTTTCTCCCCATTTAAAATTACATTAGAATTGAATTATTTGACATTTGGAGTCATGAATTTCATACATTTCGTTTTAGTGCCATTTAAATGCAAATTATTAACATTGAACCAATTTACTAATTTAGATATAGCATTATTTACTTCGTCATATTTTAGTAATTGTCGACTTAATTTGAAAATTAAAGAAGTGTCATCTGCAAATAATACTATATCATGGTTATCCCCTACTATGTAAGGTAAGTCATTTATGTATACAAGAAACAGAAAGGGGCCGAGAATTGAGCCTTGAGGTACGCCCATTTGTACCATCGATCCGGAAGAGCTCATATTGTTAATGACAACTTTTTGCGTTATCTTACTTAAATATGAAACAATTAATTTAAGAGCATCACTTCTTACACCGTAGTGTTGAAGTTTCCTGTTAATGTTTCATGGTGAACACAATCGAAGGCCTTGGATAGGTCACAAAATATACCCAAAGCATCATGTGAATTCTCCCAAGCATTAAAGATATATTTAATCAGCTCTACACCGGCATCAGTTGTCGAGCGACCCCTTGTGAAACCAAATTGATTTTTATGAAGTAAATTATTTATATTAAAAAAATTTAACATTTGATCAAGAACAATTTTTTCAAAAATCTTACTAAGTGTTGGTAGTACAGAAATAGGTCTAAAATTGGCGGGGTCTAATGTACTACCAGATTTAAATAAAGGTATTACTTTACTATGCTTCATTAAATCAGGAAACACACCAGATTCGATACTAGTATTAAAAATAATAGCTAAATGAGGCGCGATTGTATCTATTATAGACGCAATAACTTTAACGGAATTCCCCCACAGATCCGCAGTTTTACTTTTACTTTTACTAAACATCAATAATTTTAAAATATTTTACAATATCTTTTGATGACACTTTATGAAATGTAAAATTCATTGTACACGCATTTACATTCTGTTTAAGTAATGATTCGGCGACGGCAGGAGAAGAATTCAGTGACTTAGTGGTCAAAATCGGATATAGATCGTAAGTGTTATAAACGCCATTATACTTGGGCACAAATTAATTATTTTGCGCGTATATTGCATATACCATGTTTTACCTTGTACACCATAATGGATTTGATTATTGTTTCTTTTCAAAAAATATTAATGGAAGAATACAATACTATTTCAATCCAAAAATTATGAATTTATTATTGGTAAGTAAAATCAAAGGTTTTATTTAATGATTTTTTATATTAACGCGAACACTACACATAAATTGAAACTAATTTTAATTAAAAAGTTTAAATCAAACGCGATAAAATCGATAAAATTAATTTCATTGAAAGGTGTTATTATTTTTTATTATTTTAGGTCCCAATTTAAAATAGCTGATATTTCATAATGTTTTAATAACTTATAATAATTTGAAAGTTATAAAATAACAACTACAATTAAAATAGTTTTATTCTTGATATAATTAACAAGCAGAAGACAAACAAATATTAAGCAAAAAATTAAAAAGGAAAACAAAAAAAAACTATGTACTTAAAATGATAAATTTCTTATTTCTAAAGTAATTATTTTACTTTACAAAACGACCGCACTACGCGTACTTACCTTTATTTTTTCTTTGTTTAATGTATAGATCTATCCTCATACTAAAAGCAAAGTAAACTTACAAGCATATCGTTTTAATAGATAAAGTAGTGTTTTTAACAATTTTTTAAAATAACTAGAATAAAGTATTCTCTAAGATTTAATTCGCCAAGTCTGTTCGCACTTACATTCTATTCGTGTCAAAGTGAACCATTCTTCGCAACTTTTTAAAAGCGTACTCATGTCTTGCTCTTTAAGTATTATGCCGTAACGACCCTTTAAGAAGTTTTTTATATAAAATATAAAATGATGAGACCAGAAAACTAACGCGTACATTCCACCTGATGATAAATGTCTACTGCAGCCCATGGACACCTGCGGCCAAATACAAACAAAGAAGATATTATAGGGTATAATTATGCAATCCTTTTTCTACATACTCATCATGTCTTTCTAAGCCTTTAGGTTTCATTTGTATGTAATCCATTACATTTTTATAGTTACATTTACATGTCCCTTCAGGCATTTTACTAAACTGAATCAAGACGCAAGTTGAAACCACTGATTCGAGCTACTCTCTCCTCCCGTGTGGAGGTGATGTTGTAAGCTATTCTTTATATAACTACCAAATTAATAACGGGAGCAACCGACATAGCACAACGGATCAGTAAGCTGAAGTGGCAATGGGTCGGCCATATGGCTATAAGGCTATACAAGGAAACGACAACCGATGGAGAAGAAAGGTTCTCGAGGGAGAGCCTCGTACCGGTAAGGGAAGTGTAGGGTGGCCCCCAATAGATAGTGTGAAGACCTGATAAGTGATGTAGGAAGTCGATGGATGCAGAACTCAGGCTTCATCTTGAATGAAACCTATCGTTAACCTATCGTTTCCTATCGAAGTTGATGCATACAAATGACCACGCTTTATGGCATTCCTTGGAGGAGGCCTGTGTTCAGCAGTGGATCTGTAAGGAACTGTTATGATAATGATGAAGATGATGAACAACAATAAACCTCGTTAGGTAGGAAATATAATAATTAAAACTTTTCTGTTTTACTAAATTAATATCCTTTCAGAACGCCACCAAGATACGGCTCTCTAGGTATAAGTTTTCACGATTGGAATTATTAACTGCTTACTATGCATTATGTTACTTATTAAGTAACAAATACTATAGTTAAAAAATAATAAAGTACATATTACAATAATAATGATGTAAAAATAATAAAGTAAGTTACGAGTTACGATTTTATTATGTGATGTTTACAAAAGGTTTCATTCCTCCCTTTTATAATCAATAAAGTACTTCAATCTTCGTTGTCATGTCGTTTGTGTTACTTAATAATTTTAACACCATCATTAATTATGATGGTGTGAAAATTATTCATCTAATACCTATCAATAAATTGATATCATACTAATTTGCTTAAATCAAAATTACAACAGTTTCAATTAATTTCATTTTAAAGCATGAAATATATTATGCTTGAGATAAGAACACTCACGAACGCAAACTCCTCACGGCAAGCGCTAGTAAGTACTTTAAAACTTCATTCATCATAAACACATAACCTAATGAACAGCGGGTGACCTAATTACGTACAGCCTAAGCTTCAAATGCTTAATATATTTAAATATTTATACGTCTTGTATGTTTCGTTTTTTTATTAGTTTATTTAATATACTTCATTTAAAATTATAACTAGAATAAGAATTTTATTTCAGATTTCGTTCTGTTTCAGAAACTGATTAAGAATATACTTTGTGTTAGGAGTATACCTATTTTTTTTGTCTTTCTTTCTTTAGATAATACGAGGGCGACACTAAAGGTTTTTAGAACTGGCCACTTGTAAACGATATAATAAAAAATAAGTTAAAATTTTGAAAATGGAACTCTTTGCCAATATTATTGTGTATGTATTTTATTAATTTGTCATTGATTTACTAATTGGCAGCAAATTAAAAATTGTCTGTGTCACGTCAGCATGAATTTGACGCGAGAAAATTTTCGTACAATGATTTTTTGTCTCTTAAGTCAACAATAAAGTTATGATAGATTTCGATTGGCCTTTCACGATAAAGCCTTTAAGGCAAGAAACCACTTACCATCAGATAGGATTGTAGTCAAATACGGACTTATAATAAGTAAACACACACAAATGGTTTAGTAAGGTGAAGTAGCAATGGGTCGTCCATGTATTTCGAAGAACCGACAACCGTTAAGGAAGCAAGATTCTCGAGTGGCAGTCTCGAGTGGTAGGCGAAGTGTGGGGCGGCCCCCCACTAGATGGATTGACGCCCTAGTAAGACATGCAGGAAGTCGATGGAAGCAGGTAAGAGGCCTATATTCATCAGTGGACTTGTGAAGGGTTGTAATGATGATGATAATGATAATGGCGTAGATATTATATATTTACTGTTAATATTAAATGTAATATACAATATTTTATTATATACAATAATAAAAAATAACTAAAACTAGAAACTTAATTATTATATTATAGTCCTACTCCCCGCGGTATCGTGCCAAAAACGCTGGCTGCGTTTCCCCGCTGAATGGCTATACTTTGCCCTTGAGCGAGAACAGAACCAGCCCTCTTATCACTAGCAGCAACAACTAGCCTCGGATGGAGTTCCTTTAGGAACTTCACCACACGTGGACCCCACGGACCGATAGTATCTACAGCAATTTTATTTATTAATTTCGATTTAGATAAACCCTTACACAGATTCCTTTAAAAATAAATTTTCAGCTTTCTTAGAATATCTATTTTTGTCAGCCATAATATGTATTGTAATACACAATGATATTTTGGCCTAGAATTCGTTTTATAGCAATATACTATAGGTAAAGACGTGTGGAAAATAATTCTTGCTTTGCAACTTCAAGTCCCCGGGCTACTATAAAAACGTATTAGGTTTATACGTGTCACATATTATATAAATTCATGCAAGTAGAATACTTGAAACATTTATTCATTTACGAACACTAAGTTTAATTGAAAAACAAACTGTAATATCAGAAAATAATAATAAATTTCGTCAGATTACTGACACATTAGTATAGTCTACATAAATTTAACTAATAAGTTCATTCTTACATAAAAATTTCTTGTTAAGTGAGGAGTATTTGTTCTTCTAGAAGAATCTTGGAGTTCAGAACAGCGGATACTGAATATGTATGTGTCGCACATCTTTCTTAATTTGAACACCTAATATCTAGTTTTATTTTCTTTTGAAGAACTCCATTATTCAACTTTCTTTTTTTTATAGAAGAGGGGGCAAATGAGCATGCGGCTCACCTGATGGTAAGTGACTACCGCCGCCCATGAACAACCGCAACACCAGGGGAATTGCAGATGCGTTGGCGGCCTTTTAGAAAGGTGTAAGCTCTTTTCTTGAAGGTTCCCAAGTCGTATCGGTCCGGAAAATTCGCTGGTGGTAATTGATTCCACAAGAAAGTTGTGCGAGGGATAAAACTTCTTCTAAATCGCACAGTGGTGGACCGCCAATCATCCAGATGGTATGGATGGTAACATGATGTGCGATGGTGAAATTGAGCGGCTGGAATTAGTCCGAACAATTCCTCAGAGCACTCCCCGTGATAGATGCGATAAAATACGCAAAGAGATGCAACATCTCTACGCAGTGCCAATGTATGGAGCCGATCAGAAAGAACTCGGTCGTCGACGATTCGAACCGCTCTGCGCTGCATGCGGTCAAGTGGAAGGAGCTGGCACTGGGGTGCCCCGGCCCAGAGATGAGAACAGTATTCCATGTGGGGCCGAACTTGCGCTTTGTAAAGTTGCAAACGATGTGCCGGCATGAAATACCGTCTCGGTCTGCTGAGCACGCCAAGCTTTTTAGAGGCCAATTTGGCCTTCCCTTCCAAGTGACCACGAAACTGCACACTATTTGATATGTCGACGCCAAGGATTCCGATACTAGCTGAGGCAGCAAGGGGAGTGCCTTGAAACTAAGGAGATACGACAAAGGGGTTCTTTTTAGCGGTAAACGCGCAAACTTGTGTCTTCTGGGGATTGAACTGGACTATATTTAGTCGGCCCCAATCCGAGACTTTGTTAAGCAAAGACTCGACTTCAGACACAAGTTTGTCCCGGTACTCAGCGACGTTTTCCCGAGAAATATTGGCACGGCCGGTATATAAGGCATCACCAGTGCTGTCGTCCGCATAGCAATGAATGCTACCAGTTAGCAACATATCATTGATATGCAGGAGAAACAGCGTTGGTGATAGCACGCAGCCTTGTGGAACACCAGCGTTGACAGGCTTGAAATCAGAGCATGCACCGTCTATTACGACCTTGATGCTCCGATCAGCAAGGAAACTGGTAATCCATTTGCACAATTTCTCGGGAAGCCCATAGGAAGGAAGCTTCGAAAGAAGCGCTTTGTGCCAGACCCGATCGAAGGCCTTCGCTATGTCCAAACTAACGGCCAATTCCTCCCCCTTGGACTCTACTGCCTCCGCCCATCTATGAGTCAGATAGACTAGAAGATCACCAGCTGATCGACCTCGACGAAAACCGTACTGGCGGTCACTAATCAGATGGTGATCCTCAAGGTACCTCATGAGCTGGCAGTTTATAATGGATTCCATTATTTTGGAGAACAAGGAGGTGATGGCAATAGGCCTGTAGTTGGACGGGTCTGAGCGGTCGCCTTTTTTAGGGATCGGGTGGACCAAAGCTGTCTTCCATGAATTCGGGACTACGCCTTGGGAGTAGGAGTACCGGAAAAGACGCGTTAAAACCGGTGCCAACTCCGGAGCACACGTCTTCAGCACAATGGGAGGGACTCCATCGGGCCCACTCGACTTGCTGACGTCCAGGAAGAAGAGTGCTTTGCGAACCGAGCGCTGTGTAAACCGCACATCCGGCATGGAGCACTCACATCACGGGATGGTCGGCGGTGTGTTCCTCCCGTCATCTAAAGTCGAGTTGGACGCAAAAAGAGAGCTCAACAGATCGGCTTTCTCCTTTGCGGCATGGGCCAGTGAGTCGTCCTCTCTGTGCAGAGATGGAAGAGATGGCTGACAGAAGTTCCCTTGGACAGCCTTGGCGAGAGACCAGAATGCACGGGTTCCCGAAGGAAGCCGAACTAGCTTCTTGCTAATTCTGCCGATGTGCTCAGACCTTGCCTTGGCAATGACGCTTTTGAAGGACCTGGAGGCGGAATTATACTTCTTTTTAAGTGCGCTGGTGTTTACATCCCGAGACGTTGATGCGTCAGCCCAGGCCCGGTAGCACTCCTGCTTATAGCGTGATGCTATTTTACAGGAGCGACCAAACCATGGCTGGGATCTGCCTCCGATGTGCACCACAGAGGATGGAATAAAAAGTTCCATACCCTGAAGTACCACATCAGCCACAGAATCGGCAACAATGCTGGGATCTTCCGGCGAGAAGCAAACCCGCTCCCAAGGGTAGGATGCAAAAAAGACCGCATCCCGTCCCAATCAGCTGACCTATAGTGCCAACCACGCCGGCAAGCTGCAGATCGCAACTGCGATTGGAGCGTGAGTGGCACCGTACTCCGGATCAGACAGTGGTCCGAAGAGCCCAGAGGGGCATCAACGGAGACCTTATATCCGTGCGGATGAGAGGTCAGTAGAAGGTCCAACAGGGAAGGTACATGGTCTTCCACATCTGGTATCCGCGTAGGCGAAGTAACCAGTTGTGTTAGACCATATGCCAAAGCAAAGTTATAGACAGATCTACCCGCATGATCGGTTAAACGAGAACCAAGCCATTCAGCGTGGTGGGCGTTAAAATCACCGAGTATCACAATCTCTGCGGATGGTACCTGTTGTAGCACGGAGTCTGCAGCCATTTGGACGTGGTCTATGAGTCGGTCTGTGTCGGCATTACCGCTGTGGGACCTATGGAGGCACCCGTAGACGCGGGGATGGTCATCGCTGTCTACGCGCAGCCATAGGATGGACAGGTCCGTACCTTCAAGACTGCCGAGGCGTCGAAAACAGATGTCCTCTCTGACGTATACGCAAACTCCAGTCCGGGGCACATTGGAGTGTTCTTTGATTTCTCTCTATTTCGACCAGTGTCTGTATGTTACGACAATTACCGTTTGTTTAATTTCCTTTCTATGCGATTGAATAAACAGTTAATCGGAACATTTTTAATTAAATATGTCATTAATTTGCATAAATCCACTTGCAAAATTAAATACTAGTGTTTAAGCTCTTTTTATTTGTACAATTTCACCTGGTGGTAAGTGATCATGAAGACCTGGATGGTAAATCGCACTGTCTTAGCGTAACAAAAGCCCATTCACTTTTGCCTTGATGTCATCCAGACTATAATCGAACGGATAAGCATGACGTCAGCATATTATTACACTTGTTTGCATTACAAAAGACGAAGTAAACCGTTTGATTCGAACGCGTGAAATAAACACAACCAATAGGTGAACATCCGTAGACCGTCTGATTATCCGATGTTGGGAAGGGTTGAGAAAAATTAAGATTTATAATTCCTACGTACCACTCTTCTAAATGCAAAAGGTTGTGCATTGTGGGAGGGATTACTTCTTTCACAGTGCCCAAACGAATAAAACGACACGTATTACGACTCTAAACGAGCCATCATCACAGAAATATCTGTGATGCAGACTAGTTACACGCTATCTTATTTTTACGTAATATGATTTTTCTCAGGAATGCTGATTTGCTCAGAATGTTTCCCTTCACCGTTGAATACCTGATAAATCAACACATTTTTAAAATTGGATATAACTATTACAGTGCCGGATAAAACCATGTTTGTTTACCCGTTCACGGCTTATTGATGCAAACAACAAAATAAAAGTTATTAACTGATCTTTTCCACCTTATTACAAAATAGAGTTTAGTTTAAGTAGAGCCTTACTCAAGAATGAAGTCTTTTGAAATTGAAATTTGACATTTGGTTTCAAATTCTTTACATTACATTTTAGCTCGTATATTTCTGAGGAACTATTTTGGTGTACCAACTATCTTTTGTAATATGGGAATAAGGGTTGTGATCGTAATATTGATTCCCTTTACATGCAAACAAGAAAGCAGTGTGTAAATAGTAGAAGTAGTAATAGTAAATATATAAATACATAGATTATTTACACGAACCATTCCAAAGTTCTTCCGATGCCACCTAAATCAAACACTACACAAAGTCCTGAAAAACACTATTTATTATCATTCACTATGGCTCACTCTTTCATCAAAAATCTGGACCACTTATGAACACTTGGTGACTTAGAAACGACGGCGCTAACTAAAGAAAAAATCCTAAATTTAAAACTACAAATTATCAAATACAGGTTTAATACTTAAGTTAAGCGAGCGCTAATCAATGATTATGAGTACGTTAATTCGTACGGTTTAAATTTAAAAAAGAAAATAGCAAATCGTAAACGCAAGCGTAAACTTTAAAGGTCACGTTTTTATTTAGTTTACTAAAAATATTTTTTATTATGATAGCCCACCAAAAAAGCAATTATGAAAAAGGTGCCGAGTTCGGTCAAACATCGGCTGGGGTTCGTCGCATCGTCGATATAAGTGTTAGGAACTGAACCGGAGCCTAGCTTTATACCGTTACAGTCTATTAAAGTCCACAGCTGAACATAGGCCTCCGCCATGGATTGCTTCATATGGGGAATATTTGCCGTAGTTGCCACGCGTGGTAAGCGGAGCAACCGCAGTTTATTTTTTATTTTTAGTGGTTATTAGGAAGAGGCTGCTGTCCATCTCCTGATTTGTTTACCTATGGAGTAGTGGATATTCTTACATTAGAAAATTGCGGTTTCCAACTGGCCTGTCGAGCGTGGTGACAATGACAAATATCACTATGAAGCAATTTATGAGGGAGGCCTGTGTTCAGTAGTGAACTTTGATAGGCTGTAATGATGATGATTATGATACTGTATTTCGTATGATAATGTCGAGAACAGAAGACCCTTCTTACTGGAAACAATAACATTCCAATTTCAATAATTCAATTAATCTACAACACCCGTGTAAAGTAACAGCTCAGTACAACTGTGTGTGTTTCGTATGATTTTTTTTTTAGTTTTTACTATACTAGGTAGCAAACGATCATGCGGCTCAACTGATGGTAAGTGACTAACGCCGCCTATGAACAACTGCAACATTAGAGGAATTACAGATGCGTTGCCGGCCTTTTAGAAACAAGTAAGCTCTTTTCTTGAATGTCCCTAAGTTGTATCGGTGCGAAAAAATCGACATTGGCAAACGATTCTACAAAGAGGTTGTGCGATGTAGATGTATATGGGTCACAGCATCCATTTACCATCAGGTGGATTGCATGCTCGTTTGTCAAGCTCATTCTTTGAAAAAAAAAACATTGTAGAAGCTGCCATAAAATATGTTGACATTATCGATCTACTTACATACGTACACATTTAAATAAAACTACTATTACGGATTTTATCGCGTAAATTAATTTATTTTATATTCCCGACGTTTCGAGTTCTTTACAGAACCCATGGTCACGGGGGGGACTGAGATGTATGACGTCCCAATGTCATAGTTAACCACGGCTACCTCCAGATTAAATATGATAATTATATACAAAATAAGTTAATATATGCGATTAAATCTGTAAAATTTGTATTATTTAAATGTGAAGTGTTCGCGTAAATATAAGAAATCATTACATACGTACAATTTAGTTGAGAAAGGATTGCCTTCCATAACTCTCTAGAAGCTTACACAAAGAAGCTTTTAACGTTGAAAAGAAAAGGTCAAGAATGTGACATAAGAAGCGAAATCTTCGAAATCCGAAACTAAATGATAAATATAAGAAATCTTGGATAAATGTATTACCATTGATAGTTGAAAATCAGATAATACCTTTTAAAAGTTCAGATTTTTTTGTAATCGTTACCGTTACAGACTATCAAAAGGCCACTGCTGAAGGCCTCCCGCCTGGACTCCTTATAGAGCGGGGAGAGAATATTTTGACAGGTGGGTTGGCAACGGAAAAATAATAATGACGACATCGTAAGAGTTAAAGAAGCAAACTGCTTCAATAAAATAAATAATTAAGTACCTACTAATTGTGTGTAAAAGTTAGTATTGCAGTAGATTATTTAACATTTAAACTGTCCCTTTTCTTCATACGCACGAGCACTTACGTAATATGTAAGTGCTTCATGAAATTTCAAAAAAATCCTATATATTATATAGGATTATACTAAACATATTCGCATGGGAAGATCTCACATCTAGTAAGTTTTAACATGGTACTTAACGACAACTTTAAAACGTCGTTAAAATTTACTTATCTTCACGCACAATCCCTGACGGGGTAGCCAGAGAGAACAGATCGCCAAGTGTCACGATCCTTACATATCTCTTTCGCTTCTTTCAGATTCATTATCTTCTTCATACATGCACGTCTAGGTATCCGAGTACTCTTGACCCTACCCTCTTCGAGCAATTTGCTCACATGGTCTTCGAAAGTTAGTCTCGGTCTACCTCGACACCTTTTAATATTAACTTTCGCGCTATATAAAAAAAGTATCTCCTTTCAACACAAAAGTCCAGCACTTAAGTTTCCGTATAATTGGAAGAATAAACAAGCACAATTAAGGCATAACTGTAGTGACCACACATAACTCACTAATATTTGCATACAGCTCAAGCATGTATTTGTAACTAATTCTATTGTCTTATTTTATTTTTTTCTTTCATTTTTGTAATTCAGATTTTTTTGTATGTCTATTTTTGTTGTTTTTTAATTTTGTTTTATTTTGCTTTCTGTTTTTGTTATATGAGGCTTTTTGTGTTTGTTATATAATTGTGTTTGCTACATATTAATCACTGTTTTGTTACGCCATCTATCATCCTCCTATGGTTCCACTGAAAACCAGCATTCACGGAGTTTATTAATTCCGTGAACTCATGCTGAGTGGAAACCTATTTGGTGCATGTACATTGTATTTCTTTTATTGTAAATATTTTTTTTGTAAACGATTGATTTATGTACCAAATAAACTTTTCTTTCTTTCTTTATATATTTTCTTCACCATTCGGTCTTCACTCATTCGCTCAACGTGCCCAAACCACCGAAGCACGCCCATATCAATTTTTGTGATAAGGTCATCTTTCAAACCTGCTATATTGCGAATTATAAACAAATTTAAATCATCTTTATACACCATATTTTTATAAGACATATTTCTAGGAGAAAATTCTCAGGTTTTCGACAGCATTATGTTGACATATTACAATTTTATATTTTACAAGCTGACTCATTCGTACTACAACAATAATACGAGTACATCAGCAGCGTGGTTCTACCGAGTTAAGTGTTGTGAGCGATGTTGAATCTTTTTATTTATATATCGTTTTAAGGTATAAAAACTTAGTGCTAACAAATTCAGTGCAATACTGACTTTCTAAACTAAGTGATTACATTAATACGATGAGGACTTTTTTTTTTTTTATAGGAGAGGGGGCAAACAGCATGCGGCTCACCTGATGGTAAGTGACTACCGCCGCCCACGAACAACCGCAACACCAGGGGAATTGCAGATGCGTTGCCGGCCTTTTAAAAAGGAGTAGGCTCTTTTCTTGAAGGTCCCTAAGTCGTATCGGTCCGGAAAAATCGCTGGTGGTAAACTATTCCACAAGGAAGTTGTGCGAGGAAGAAAACATCTTCTAAATCGCACAGTGGTGGACCGCCAATCATCCAGATGGTGTGGATGGTATCGGGAGTTCTGCCGCGATGTGCGTTCGTGAAATTTGGCGGCTGGGATTAATCCGAACAATTCCTCAGAGCACTCCCCATGGTAAATGCGAAAGAAAATGCTAAGAGATGCAACATCTCTTCGCAGTGCCAATGAGTCGAGCCGATCGGACAGGACTCGGTCGTCGACGATTCGAGCCGCTCTGCGCTGGATGCGGTCAAGTGGAAGAAGCTGGCACTGGGGAGCCCCAGCCCAGAGATGGGAACAGTATTCCATGTGAGGCCGAACCTGCGCCTTGTAAAGTTGCAGGCGTTGAGCCGGCATGAAATACTATCCCGCTTTGCTGAGCACGCCAAGCTTTTTAGAGGCCAATTTGGCCTTCTCTTCCAAGTGACCACGAAACTGCACGCTACTCGATATGTCGACGCCGAGGATTCCGATACTGGCTGAGGCAACAAGGGGAGTACCTTGAAACTGAGGAGATACGACAAAGGGGTTCTTTTTAGCGATAAACGCGCAAACTTATGTCTTCTGAGGATTAAACTGGACTAGATTTAGTCGCCCCCAATTCGAGACTTTGTCCAGCAAAGACTCGACTTCAGACACAAGTTTGTTCCGGTACTCGGTGACGTTTTCCCGAGAAATATTGGCAGGGCCGGTGTATAGAGCATCACCAGTGCTGTCATCTGCATAGCAATGAATGCTACCAGCTTGCAACATATCATTGATATGCAGAAGAAACAGCGTTGGTGATAGCACGCAGCCATGTGGAACACCAGCGTTAATAGGCTTGTAGTCGGAGCATGCACCTTCTACAACGACCTTGATGCTCTGATCTGCAAGAAAGCTGGTGATCCAATTGCATAATTTCTCGGGAAGCCCATAGGAAGGGAGCTTCGAAAGAAGCGCTTTGTGCCAAACCCGATCGAAGGCCTTCGCAATGTCCAAACTAACGGCCAATGCCTCCCCCTTGGACTCTACTGACAACGCCCATCTATGAGTTAAGTAGACCAGAAGATCACCGGCTGATCGACCCCGACGAAAACCGTACTGGCGGTCACTAATCAGCTGGTGATCCTCAAGGTACCGCATGAGGTGGCAGTTTACAACGGATTCCATTATTTTGGAGAACAAGGGGGTGATGGCGATAGGCCTGTAGTTGGACGGATCTGAGCGGTCGCCTTTTTTAGGGATCGGGTGGACAAAAGCTGTCTTCCATGATTTCGGGACTACGCCTAGGGAGTAGGAGTACCGGAAAAGACGCGTTAGAACCGGTGCCAACTCCGGAGCACACGTCCTCAGCACAATTGGGGGGATTCCGTCAGGCCCACTCGACTTGTGGATGTCAAGGGAGAGGAGTGCTCTGCGAACCGAGCGCTGTGAGAATCGCACATCCGGCATGGAGCACTCACACCGCGGGATGGTCGGCGGTGTGTTCCCCCCGTCATCAACAGTCGAGTTGGACGTAAAAAGGGAGCCTAAAAGGTCGGCCTTCTCTTTTGCGTCGTGGGCCAGTGAGTCGTCCTCCCTGTGCAGAGATGGTAGTGATGGCTTACAGAAATTCCCTTGGACAGCCTTGGCGAGAGACCAGAATGCACGGGTTCCCGAAGGAAGGCGAACTAGTTTCTCGCCAATTCTGCCTATGTGCTCTGACTTTGCCTTGGCAATAACTCTTTTGAAGGACCTGGAGGCGAAGTTATACTTCTTTTTGAGTGTGCTGGTGTTTACATCCCGAGTCACCGAAGCCGCAGCCCAGGCTTGATAACACTCCTGCTTACTGCGTAATGCAGTCTTACAGGAGCGACCAAACCAAGGCTGAGATCTGCCTCCGATGGGTACCACAGATGATGGAATAAATAGTTCCATTCCCTGTAGCACTACATCAGTGACAGAGTCAGCAACAGCGCTGGGATCATCCGGCGAGAAGCAAACCCGCCCCCATGGGTAGGAAGCAAAGAAAGACCGCATTCCGTCCCAATCCGCCGACCTGTAATGCCAAACACGGCGGCTACCTGCAGAACGCAACCGCGAGGGGAGCGTGAGTGGCACCACACTCCGGATCAGACAATGGTCCGAAGAGCCAAGAGGGGCATCGACGGAAACCTGATATCCGTCCGGATGAGAGGTCAGCAGAAGGTCCAACAGGGAAGGTGTATGATCCTCAACATCTGGAATCCGCGTAGGCGATGTAACAAGTTGTGTCAGACCATATGCCAAGGCAAAGTCATAAACAGATCTCCCCGCATTATCGGTTAAACGTGTACCGAGCTATTCGGCGTGGTGGGCGTTAAAATCGCCAAGGATCACGATCTCTGCGGATGGGACCTGTTGTAGCAAGGAACCTGTAGCCATTTGGACGTGGTCGATGAGTCGGTCTGTTTCGGCATTACCGCTATGGGACCTATAGAGGCACACGTAGACGCGCGGATGGTCGTCGCTGTCTACGCGTAGCCAAAGGATGGACAGGTCCGAACCTTCAAGACTGCCGAGGCGTCGAGAACAGATGTCCTCTCTGACATACACGCAAACTCCAGCCCGAGGCACAAAGGAGTGCTCCAATTTGTACCCCGGGTAGGAGAGATACGAAGTATCAGCCGGAGAGGACACCTGCGTCTCGGTCAGAAAGAGCAAGGCCGGCTTCGCCGTCTCAAGATGGTAGTGGACGGCGTTTAGGTTCGAGTGAAGTCCCCTGTTGTTGCAGAAATTCACGGATAGCGTGGCAGGGGTCGCCTTGGTCTTGTTGCTCAGTTTGCCCCGAGCAGTTATTGTGTTGAGCGGAATTTTGCCCCCCCCCCCCCAGAATACGCGGGGCAGCCTGAGCACCCACGCTCAGGAGTGGAATAGCATGGTCGTGGATGCTCAGCGAGGGATTCTCCAGGGGTACTGGTACCCTACTGGGGTAGTTTATGACGTAATTCCGCTACCATGTTGATGGGGGGGGGAATTGGGCATCCGGTCACCTGCACTCACCAGACGAAACGCGGAAGCAGAGCTTCCACTTCACGCCGGTATTCTGTGAGGTCGTGGTACTAACCCGGCTCGAGCCGGCCCATACGTGCAACAGCAAAAGCTGCTGCAAGGCTCTACCACCGTTAAAATATATATATGCAATATAATTCTAAATGCAACGGCTTTTATAGGGTGCTCAAAACAAGTGTGTTAATTGAAAGTATATGTAGACACCCTGTTTTGAATAGCAATGTCAATTAAATAGTGGAGTCAGCTTCTTCAGTAGCATTTTACTTCAATATATGTTTACGTCAAGACAATTCATGATCAACATGTTGTTGTCGAATTATGGTCACTTGCAAATATTACACACCTAGTCATAATAATTTGGGATCAACAGGTAGTTATGATATGGGTACTTCCAGAATGTATAACTAAAGCGTAAATATTTTTACTATTCATTTTAATTTATTGGTATATACAATGAAATGTTGTGAAGTGTTGAAGTGCTTGTACAGTAGGGCTACGATGGCTATCCGAGTACAGAACCAGAGTACGAAACCTATCCAATTGCAGAGAGGTGTAAGACAGGGTGACGTCATATCCCCGAAACTCTTCACCGCTGCATTGGAAGACGTTTTCAAGCTTCTGGACTGGAAAGGATACGGTATCAACATCAATGGCGAGTACATCACTCACCTTCGATTTGCCGACGATATAGTCCTTATGGCAGAATCGCTGGAGGGCCTAAGCACTATGCTCAATGACCTCAATAGTGTTTCCCAACGGATAGGTCTTAAGATGAACATGGACAAAACAAAGATTATGTTTAATGTCCATGTCACACCTATGCCGGTAGTTGTTGGGAGCACTAAGCTCGAAGTTGTTGACGAGTATGTTTACCTGGGACAAATAGTCCGACTAGGTAAGTCCAACTTCGACCGAGAGGTCAATCGACGGATTCAACTCGGCTGGGCAGCGTTCGGGAAGCTACGACACATCTTCTCGTCAGACATACCTCAAAACCTTAAAACGAAATTGTACAACCAGTGCGTGTTGCCAGTGATGACTTACGGAACTGAGACGTGGTCCTTCACTGCTGGCCGTATGAGGAAGCTCAAGGTCGCTCAGCGAGCTATGGAGAGGGCTATGCTCGGAGTTTCTCTGCGTGATAAACTTCGGAATGAGGATATCCGCAGTAGAACCAGAATAACCGACATAGCCCAACGAATTAGTAAGCTGAAGTGGCAGTGGGCCGGCCACATAGCTCGAAGAACCGACAACCGATGGGGAAGAAAGGTTCTCGAGTGGCAGCCTCGTACCGGTAGGCGAGGTGTAGGGCGTCCCCCCACGAGATGGAGTGACGACCTGGTAAGACATGCAGGAAGTCGATGGATGCAGGTGGCTCAGGACCGTGCTTTGTGGCATTCTTTGGGGGAGGCCTATGTTCAGCAGTGGACTTGTGAAGGGCTGTAATGATGATAATGATGATACAATGAAATAGGAACGTATATTTTAAAAAAAATCAGCCCTGAAACTTATAATATGAGAAACACATTTTTTACACCTAATGGTAAGTGAATGCTATGGCCCAAATACATGCATATTTGTACTCAATTAAGAATCAAAATATAAATGCGTTATGGTCGTCTTATCTTATAATGGTTTATCTAATCCACCATCTATCGGAAGTTATACAATACAATAACTTTTGCACTTAAAAATTAAGATAATTGGCCCATATAAATACATACCATAACCTAAAAATATATATAATACACAGAACTTCACACTATTTAGGGAACTTTCTTCTTTGGCGCGCCTCTGTATTGGCGAAACAGTACCATGGAGGGCCAGAAATCGGGAGCAAGGAATTTCTCTTTGTATTATGCAGGAACTTGGAGTACGTAGAATTTGAAGTTCGTTGATCTATTAGACTCCAGACGCTGCAAATGTAAAGAGATCAGATCTTATATGCGGCATCAGCTTCGTTCTTCCAGGAAACGCAGGATATCTTCTCCTAACGTTGTTTTGTCCAAACGGGTGATGTAGAGCTGTTTGATAGGCTCCACAATAAGCAAAATTGTACTTGCGTTTATTTTAGCCGTGCCACGCGGGTCTTGACCGACATCTCTTCTCAACAAGAGTAAATCCGTCAACGTCTTTAAGAATCTTTCCGGCATTTCCCATAGTTGCGGGAATACGGATGTTACAATCCCCCCAATTGTGCTGAAGACATGTGCTTCAGAGTTGGCACCGGTTCTAACGCGTCTTTTCCGGTACTCCTACTCCCTAGGCGTAGTCCCGAAATCATGGAAGACAGCGTTTGTCCACCCGATCTCTAAAAAAGGCGACCGCTCAGACCCATCCAACTACAGGCCTATCGCCATCACCCTCTTGTTCTCCAAAACAATGGAATCCGTTATAAACTGCCACCTGATGCGGTACCTTGAGGATCACCAGCTGATAAGTGACCACCAATACGGTTTTCGTCGAGGTCGATCAGCTTCAGCAGTTAGTTTGGACATTGCGAAGACCTTCGATCGGGTTTGGCACAAAGCGCTTCTTTCGAAGCTCCCTTCCTATGGGCTTCCCGAGAAATTGTGCAATTGGATCACCAGCTTTCTTGCAGATCGGAGCATCAAGGTCGTTATAGACGGTGCATGCTCCGAATATAAGCCTATTAACGCTGGTGTTCCACAAGGCTGCGTGCTATCACCAACGCAGTTTCTTCTGCATATCAATGATATGTTGCAAACCGGTAGCATTCATTGCTATACGGATAACAGCACTGGTGATGCTCTATACACCGTCCGTGCGAATATTTCTCGGAAAAACGTCGCCGAGTACCGGAACAAACTTGGATTGGGGGAGACTAAATCTAATCCAGTTTAATCCTCAGAACATACATGTTTGCGCGTTTACCGCTAAAAAGAAACCCTTTGTCGTATCTCCTTAGTTTCAAGGCACTCTCCTTGTTGCCTCAGCCAGTATTGGAATCCTCGGCGTCGGCATATCGAGTGACGTGCAGTTTCGTTGTCACTTGGAATAGAAGGCCAAATTGGCCTCTAAAAAGCTTGGCGTGCTCAGCAGAGCGGGACAGTATTTCATGCCGGCACAATGCATGCAACTTTACAATGCGCAGGTTCGGCCTCACATGGAATACTGTTCCCATCTCTGTGCTGGGGCTCCCCAGTGCCAGCTCCTTCCGCTTGACCGCGTCTAGCGCAGAGCGGCTCGAATCGTCGACGACCGAGTCCTTTCCGATCGGCTCGATTCTTTGGCGCTGCGAAGAGATGTTGCATCTCTTTGCATTTTCTTTCACATTTACCACGGGGAGTGCTCAGAGGAATTGTTAGGATTAATCCCAGTCGCCAAATTTCACGAACGTATATCGCGGCAGAACTCCCGATACCATCCGCACCATCTGGATGATTGGCGGTCCACCACTGTGCGATTTATAAGATGTTTTCTGCCTCGCACAACCTCCTTGTAGAATAGTTTGCCACCACCATTTTTCCAGACCGATACGACTTAGGGACCTTTAAGAAAAGAGCCTACTCCTTTTTAAAAGGCCGGCAACGCATCTGCAATTCCCGTGGTGTTGCGGTTGTTCACGGGCTGCGGTAGTCACTTACCATCAGGTGAGCCGCATGCTCGTTTGCCCCTTCTCCTATAAAAAAAACAATAATGATGGATAATGCATACAGGTGTGATGAATATGGTATCTCTTTGGCCTTTGTAGAAGTACAAGCGAAAAAATATTACTAAACCAATATAATATATACTTCTACAACTATCACTATCTTATTTATTCCCCATTTTAAAAACATAACCCACATTTTTCCTGGATTAGAGCTACATCTTTTTAAAACTATTGTTAGTCAATGCTTGAATACTGATGGTAAGCGGTAATGTAGTGGAAGAGAGCAAAACGCACTGAATTAGAAGGCTAAGTTAAAGACATCCATATTGTAATGGGATAGAAATACAGATGCTAGCAAATTATTCCATTCCTTTGCTGTACGCATTACGGACGACTTAGCAAATCATTTAGTTTGAAGGCATTGCATAACAATAAAAAGGAATGGAGTCTGGCCGAGCGTTTGGTTGTCCGATGATGGATGGGAAGTATTAAGCCATGCGATTATAGCACACTCTCTCCAATAAGAGATAAATTGTTACTATTATAAAACGTGGTATTTATACAATAGGCATTTGTTGAATACTCGAGCAATAGTTTCGCGAATATTTCGATCTTGAAATAAATACTGTCAATGTTGGCAACGAAATACTTAAACGTATTAAAGATTGTAAATTTAATATGCCATGTGAGTGTTTCCTTAACTTGAAAAAACTTTATTTTAGATTCAAAATTTACCACACCATTATAAGAAACAATACATTGTTAAGGATCAAAAATTATAAAAAGAAAATTACTAGAGTAAGTAATTTGTAAAGTATTCTATCATACTGAATATTAAAAACTATTTAACAAATGTTTTGTTTAATTTTTCTTCATCTATTGTGACCATCCTACCAAAATAGGTAACATTTTTTCACGTTCTTATTTTTCTCTTTTACGTTTATTTACTCATGTGCTTAGGACATAATGCAGAAGCAATCGATTAAAAAAAAAACAACCTTGCATTTAAATAATTGTCTCGCAGTGACGAGCAACTTTGTTGGCTAACGCTTTTGTAAGCGCTTCCGTTCCTTGAAGTGCATAATAACGCCTCGCATTACAGTCTATTGTGTAAGCATACCTTGTATCAATAGCCACTTATGAGTATAGATAGTAATTTCAGACACCAGATCCTATATGTAATAACGTCGATTGTCGGCGTTACCTTTTAATCTAACACAAGTTTATGAATAAAAAATTAATATTACAGACTATTATAACTCGAATATAATACATTTTAATCTTTCTAATTTTATCCTTTAGCTTAAATAAAATATTTCTTCCTTTATCAGGGCTCAATAATCCATATAACATGAACCGCTTCCACTATAGGAAAGATTTGCCATACTCAACCACCACGCTCGGCAACCGTAATGGCGATCGCAATGATCAAGAATGTGTGACATAAATATACATCCAAAGATAATAATTGTGTGTTTGACATTCATTTTCAATGAAGCGAACAACGTACGTATTGCTTGTTTATTTAAATTAATGAATTGTAGTATTATTATGCTGTTTGTTTATAATGGATCTATATTAATAATTAATAAAGGTTTAATTAATCTATGTTGGTTTCTTTTATATTTATTAACTAGCTCCTTACCCGCGGCTTCACAAGAGTGGGATTTAATTTTGTAACATCATCAGTATTGTATTGTATCGTGCAAAAATTAACAAAATCACTTGTAGAGTCACCTCATTGTCTATTTCTCACAGGATTTGTTTGAATTCTCAAAGACTATTAGACGTAGATAATTAAAATTTGACATAGATTTAATATGCTACAGGAACACGTGAATAAGTTAGTTTTTCAGAATTACATTAAAACCATAAGTCTAGCAAAACCACTTTTTTAGATTCAATGTATCGTAATGAACGTTAAATTTGTCTTCGAATCAGAATTGCGTTATGTATATTATGTATTTTACTCATTAAATTTATTCACAACTAGTGTGGTCGTTTTACCTTTATTTACAACTGGGGTTATTTCTAGATCTTGACAACTGATCCACGTACCGGGTCTAGTTGCAAATCGAAACCACCCAGGTACACACTCGAACACATAAAAACTTCCATCAGAGTTGATCGAGCCAGATTCGAGTTTTAGCGAGACTAACGGAAAGTGATCGACGATAGATATAGATGTCTATGGGCCACAGCAACCACTTACCATCAGGTGGACTGTGTACTTGTTTGTCACCCTTATCTTATACATGAAAAACCTAAAACAGGAGAAACAGCAGCAGCTACTATATAACAAATCAAAATATGAAAAATCTGCGCAAACTTTTATGATCCCCGCCTGTCAATAGTTGCAACTACGGAAAATATCCTGCCTATTTGACAATCTATGGCGGAAGGCTTTGTTCAGCCGTGGACTTTGACGGGCTGTAATGATGACGATGATGAGTCTTCTCATCACTGCTACCCTTAATTTTACGATAGAATGAAAACAAAAATGTAACATCTCCGAAAGTCTCGAATCTTGTCGGGATGACCAATTTAACATAATATACATATACATATGTTCCGAAAACGTGTTAAATCGACACTTCAATTTGCAATTAAACTATGAGTGAGTGGTGTTGGCGTAGATTGAATTTTAGTTGCATGCGTACTATGAAATTTAGGTTTAGCTCTTTTCAATTACTGGCTTTAACAATTGACTTTATAAATGCTATCAATGAAATAACCTGTGTTTAAATAAAATTAGCTTTCTTTGATATGTATAGTACTATATTAGACGTGCTAGAGCCATCCTGCAGCTATATTATGGTTGTAGCACGAATGGGTTGGCTCTACCGGGGTAGGACCACGCTCTTTCAGAATACCAGCGTAAAATAGCACCTCATTGCTGCTGTGTTTCGTATGGTGATTATAGAATACCGGAGACTCTTTTTATTGGTATATAGTATACTATGTACTGGATAGTGACAACGCATCTGCATTTCGATTCTTAATCGAGGATAGATGTAGATGTCTATGGGCCACAGTATCCACTTACCATCAAGTGGGCCGTGTGCTCGCTTGTCACCCGTACACTATTAAAATAATTATCCCTAATTCGGCATAAAGTCATGTTGATTATTTTAAAATTCTGTTTCCGCTTAAAATGTGCTACCAGCACCGCTTGTGGTCAATAATGAAGTTATTTTTCAGAAGACAGCTTTCTTTAATTTAAAGTTAAAAAAGTACACCCATACAAGATACACCACGTTTCAGGAGAATCTATCTCACATAATAAAGTATATAAAAAGTAAAGCCGCAAATCCGATATCCGAATGCGGAAAAAATATTTTCCGCAGGAATTTTTTTCTTTTCTCAATTTTTATCAGAAAATGTTGATATTTTTCTGTTTGCACTTACGGAATAAGCTAAATGAATAACAAAATTTCTAAACTCTGTAGATATTTTTTACCGAACATAGGTTCTTCCTACAGATGAATTGGCTAATGTAGTTTGAGACACAAGACACGAGTTCGGCACGATATTAATATGGCTTTCCTTCCGTTCCACCTTCCGCTTTATTACAAGAGGTTATTAAAGTTTAGAAAATGATAAAAAACCCTGCACTCATGCAAAAGTGTGATTGATGTGGCGAATACAATCAATTCTTGCCAAACAATTGAGTTTAGCGATATTTTTATGTCTAAGTTAAGCTGTAAGTACTGTATATTTTTTTCATGAAACAAAATATAAAAGGTATTAGTGTGGGGGAGAGGTTGCTTTTTAATCTCGCACTAATTATAACTCATTAATGGCATCAAATACCACATTTCAAAACAATCGCATCATTATTAATTGAGCGTAATCAAAGCGTAGCACGGTAGCATCGGCACTAGATTATAGAGGAAAACAATGAAGAAGTTTTGTATCAAAATGTTACTGAAGATGTATCTTGGGTCCATCATTATGAGCTAGAAGTTTAGCAACATTAGATACACTGGCTCAAAATAGACACACCTCTCCCCAAGAAGTTCAAGGCTTCCTAATCATAAAATGCATGGCTATAGTGTTTTGGGATTAGAAAGGAATTCGTTTGATTGATAACAACAATGCAAACGGTTTTTTCATAAGGGGAAAATACTGCGATGGAATAATTGAAAGGTTAAAATAGGCGGTGAGGGAAACTGCTGCTTTTGTACGACAACGCTCCCCTACACAAGACGAATTTTACGGTGGCAAGTGTGTAATTGTACTTTTAAATTTCCTTTTTTTTAATTTACGGCTAATATATATATATAGATAGATAGATAGATATAGATATAATATATATAGATATATTCAAAAAAGTTATATAATAAAAACGAACAGGAGATGGGCAGCATAATCTTCCCGACCACAGATTAAAATAATAATAGCTGCGGTTGCTAACCCGCCTACCAAGCGTGGCAACTATAGCTAATATCCAGGTACTTGACAATTTATGGAAGAGGCCTATGTTCATCACAGTGGACTTTTGATAGGCTGACGATAATAAGTTCTACTCATCTTTTCAACCCTTAATATTTACGGTAGAGTGAAAACAAAAAAGTAACATACCCGTAAATATGAATTAAATAAAATCTGCATATATTGACCAACGGATTAGTAAGCTGAAGTGGCAGTGGGCCGGCCATATAGCTCGAAGAACCGACAACCGATGGCGAAGAAAGGTTCTTGAGTGCCAGCCTCGTACCGGTAGACGAAGTGTAGGGCGACCCCCCACGATATGGAGTGACGACCTGGTAATACATGCAGGAAGTCGATGGATGCATGTGGCTCAGGACCGTGCTTTGTGGCATTCCTTGGGGGATGCCTATGTTCAGCGGTGGACTTGTGAGGGGCTGTAGTGATAGTGATCTATTGACCATGGAAAATAAAAAAGTAGCAGCTTACATACATATTACTACTGGGCACAAGCCGCAGAGAGTTTTTGGCCAAAAAAGTGTTCGCTTCGCTGATTCCAACACGGAATCACCTCAACTGGGAAACTTCTCAGATGTGTAAGTTTTTCTTCACCGCCGAGCACGTAAATCGACACTTCCAATTTCAATTAAATTATATCCTAAAATATATAATAATGTTTACGTACCATGAAATTTAAGTTTTAATCAGTTTGATTACCGCCTTTGGCAAGTAAAATAACATAAACCTTTGTTTGTTGAACGTTTGTTGCATAATTGTTGACAACATCTACCTAGTAATTTCACATCCAACGATGCCACATTATGAATTTTCAACTATTTACATCATATATTCAGTAGAGTTCTATTATTTAATTTTACTTACCATTTTTGTTTATTTAGAAGGAAGTAGATGGCGCTATTATTAGATGAAATAGTGAAAGCCAAAATTATACTATCTAGTAATATCAGCAATAGAAGCGAACCTTTATTTATTTTATCAAGAAAGCATAAAGTGAAGTCAATTCTGTTAAAAGTTCAGTTTCAGTTAAAAATTACGCTATCAGCGTTGCTACCGGTTAAAAACGATTTAATGACATCGTCGTGATCATGAAATAGCAACTTGTTGTTTAGTTATTAATATCTTCAAACGACTTCTATTTATTGATTTGGTCAAGCTATATCATGACATGCTCAACAAACAGTGTTAATTATCACGAAATGATAGACTACTTTCTGATATATGATTAATTCTATGATCTGGCCACGACATATATAAAAATATTTTTAATAAAACTATAATGATAACGAAAAATTTTGCAGACAGACCAGTTTTAATCAGTTTACATATAGATTAGTAATTGAAATGAAAACCTTATCAAATTTCATATTTTGGATAGACGTTACTACGAGTATTATCTATTAAAATTACTACACTTAAAACACAAATAAAATAACAAAAAAACTAAAAAACTAAACGTTAGAACATTTTAATAATTTTAAAAATCTAATTATTTAAACATGGTAATGTAAGTTATTTATGTTATTTAATTTATTAGCAACGGAAGCCAAAATATACTTTTTTCATTTAATGATATATGACGCTGTTTTGATAAGTAAATCGGTGTAGTTTCAAATTATTTTACCAAGTTTGTAACTATATTTTAGACTTTATTTATAAATATGGTATTTATTTTAAAAACACCCGTGATCCTACTAAGATATAATAGAAAATTAACATCCAGAGGAAGAAAAATAATTAACCTTCATTTTTTGAAGTTCCGTCATTGGATAAAAGGTAGCCTATAAATGGCCCCGGGTTACTAACTATCTACATAAAAAATTTCATGTGAATCGGCATTAATAGTTTTTGCGTGAATCCGTAATACACAGACAGACAGACAGACAGACAAAAATTCTAAAAACCATTAATTTGGCTTCAGAACTCTTATATTTAGTCCCCAAGACTTGTTTTTTCAAAAATATCTTAGAATTACAGACACGACTTTTCTACAGATTTATTATAATATGTATAGATGTATAGATTGTATGACGCCCTGATTGTATTCAGACGGAAAGACAGGCGATGGCAAATTATTCCACTACTTTACTATACGCATTAATCGATTATAGACTTGTTCGAATATGAACTTGTCAAACAATTTGTCCTAGGTAAACATACTCGTTATCATCTTCGAGAGTATGTTTCCAACAACTACTGGCGTGGATGAAAAATGACTTCAGCATATGACACATGTCATCTAATCCAACATCAAAATAAGATAAATGCGAGTCATTATGATTCATAATCATCACAGCCTTTCAGAACTCCGCTGCTTAACATAGGCCTGCCCCAAAGATAACAACAAAGCACGGTCCTAAGATATCTGCATCCATCGGTGTCCTGCATATCTTACCAGGTTACTCCATCAAGTGGTGAGCCATCCTATACTTTGCTTATCGGTACGAGGCTCCCACTCGTAAACCTCGCTTCCCCATCGGTTGTCGGTTCTTCGAGTTAGATGGCCGGCCCATTGCCACTTCAGCTTAGAAATCCGTTGGGCTATGTTGGTTACTCCGGTTCTACTGCGGATATTTCTAAGTTTATCACGCAGAGGAACCCCGAGCATAGCCTTCTCCATAGCTTACTGAGTGACCTTCTCCGAGCTTCCTAGTACGGCCAGCAGTGAAGGACCACGTTTCAGATCCATAAGTCATCACTGGCAACACGCACTAGTTGTAGTACAATCTTGTTTTAAAGTTTTTAAACTCGAGTTCAACTCAGCTGGGCAACATTCGGGATATAACGACAAATCATATCGTTAGTTAAACCTCACCTGACAAGAAAATGTGTTGTTATCTCCTAAACGCTGCCCAGCCGAGTTGAATCCTTCGGTTGACCTCTTGGTCGAAGTTGGACTTACCTAGTCGGACTATTTGTTCCAGGTAAACATACTCGTCAACAACTTCGAACTTAGTGCTCCAAACAACTACGATCATAGGTTTGTTCATGTTCATCTTAAGACTCAATAGTGTTTCCCAACGGACAGGTCCGTTGGGAAACACTATTGAGGTCATTGATTATAGTGCTTAGGTCCTACAACCACGATTCTTACCTAAGTACAGGCTGTGAGTTAAGTTTTAAGGTTACCCGATAAGGCAAGTTCCGATTGATCATAACTACATTAAATAATACAAAAAACAAAAACATTAATTATTGGTAAGATTGACTGTTTACTTCATGAAATTGAAGCCATTTCAAATATTACTGAGTACATAATACATTTGAAACATCCAATTACGTAAAAACTGGCAATCACAATTTATATGTTAAAAATCTCTTGCAAATAAACATGTTTGGGAACATAAGTTAATAAGTAAGTAGCAAATAATTCAATTTAAATTTTTTAAATGAAAGAACGGAGAATGCATCAAAGCTGCACCATGCAACGCCGTCTTAGGCCATACCTGGGCCCTTGGGCACACAAGAATTGGGGGCTCTGTTGGAAATTAAAAAAAGGGAATGACAAAAACATATCTCTGCTATATGATCTTATATTTATTATAATTAATTGGTATTAATTACTTAAGTATGTTGGTGTTTTGAATCGGTTACCATTAGGACAGTGGTTTCTTTCAGGATTCCTGTTGTGCAAAATCTTCTAATATATCTTCAATGTCTATTTTTGAAGGATATCACTTTATATACATATAGTTATTGACTAATTTGTTAGTCGTTCTTGTAACATAGTAATTCATTTTTTATTCTCTTTAGGTGTGAATATGCGCGCTCTCCACTACAATAGGGTATTACCCTCATTTTCAAAATGTGTTTTGAATGAATCCTAGAGTGATAATGAACCACTATAATTTTTATATAAATTTTTTAAAACCAAATACATATAAATACATAAAAATTACTTTAAATCTATCGTTTTAATTTTTCGCGTGAAAACGCTAGCCGCCATACTGTTCAACTCGTGACGTCACTGTCATAGAATTTTGACAATTTTGCAAAGGAATAAGATACTTTTGAATGTTTAATAATGAGTTATCATCTATATCATTGTTGTGTTGTGCCTGATTGCAAAAATACGAGCATAAGAACGCCGGCGAAGTTATGGATTAAAGTGCTAACTGATTTAATATGAGAAATACTTGGTTAAAACTGGCAAGAATAGACCCGAGGGCATTGTCTACAAAATCTAAACTATACTTCTGTGAAGATCACTTTGATGTTAGTATGACTTATATTTAACTATCGATTAAACAAAAAAAAACATCATGACATGATAGGTATCTATTGCAAGTCAAATTTCGTAATAGATTAGGTTAATCATTTGTCTGTTCCGCCCTTTGTGGGCCATTTTGATAGCCCTTGCAAGTGCAGTGCAGTGTTTTACTTAATTCCTGTTTTCTTCTATTATATGGGCATAAAGACATGGTTTGTACTCAGACCAAATAAAAAAGTGACTTTTTATTTCGTCTGAGGGTTTGTACAAAAAAATATAACAAAAAGTTTTCCTCACCTAAGCTTGTATTATAATATCTATAACATTAGTGCTAAAAGAAAAGTAATAAACTCGCTTTTACGAATCTGTCTTTCATGATGCCTTTTCAATAAAATTTCGGAATAAAAGTCAACAATCGTAATGATAACTTGAAAAATTTGGAAATTAGCTAGTTAGTACACAGCACATAACCTAGTTCTTTGACCTAGTGACGTCACGGCGCTATCTAATATGGCGGGCATCGTTTTGCAGATTTGAGGCACAGGTAAAAAAATTCTTTAATTTGAAATATAGAATTTATAATGCATTTTTATAAATAGAAATCAATATTTCTCGTTTACTTTTTACAAAATCTATCATAAATATATATTCTTAGATTTTTTTTTTATGGTACCCTATTGGTAACCATTAAGCAAAGGAACAGTTTCTTCTAATTTATCAGCCTTTACTAGTTTATCTAACTCAACCTTACATATTCAAATCCACAGATTCCTTTGCTATGTTCTTTAAATACTGCCCTAAATAAAAGCTCATATGCATTAATGACTTCATGATAGAATTCTTCAAATTCATTGTATTTTTTGTCAACTCATCAGAATCGATTATTATTAATTGATAAAGAAAACTAAACCGATTGTAAATTTAATGTATCGATTACAAGGAATAAACGTATCTACACAAAATTTTTCTTTCAGTCCAGTCTCAGACAATCCTTCAGAAAAGTACGCGTGTGTTGCTAATTCTTTTTCTTTCAGACTTATCTTTATAGTCAGTATTTGGATTTTTTTCTTCGATCCATTCGTACTGATTGACATTATAGCGTATGTTATTGACATAGTCGATCAGAGTAGTCATAGTAGGTCATAGTGCTATTTTGTAAACTTAAGCTGGTTTTGTTCATAATTCCCAAAAAATCATTCCATATCTTCGTTAAAAGTATAGTATTAAATTTATCCATATTTTTTTTGGCTTTGGGTTTTGTTTCTTGTTTCTCTTGGTTAATCGACGTCACTTGCAATTGAGGACAAAGCTTCAGAAAAAACTATCATGGCTTTCAAAACAGTTTAAAATGATATCTGCTATACATTCTGAACAATGTTTATTTATAGGCAAAAACTGCAAAAATATCTCAATAGGCTCTCCGTCTTTTACGTATCTAACGATGAAGGTTAGTTGACAATTGTTTTTAAAACTCGCTGTCCCATTATCTTAATAAACTCATTGCAATTATTTGCAAACAAATATGATGTAGGTTCATCCTTTTCCACGATTTCCGCAGTTTCGTATATGATCAGCAAGAAAAGGATCAAATTCACTTATCAATTCTAGGCATCCTAAATAATCTCCGTTATTTTGAAACCCCAATATCTCATTATCACCACGAAAACCAAGATCTCTAGAAGCTAAAAATTTCACTCTGCTGCAACAATTTTTTTATGTACATTCTTCCAATAATTGACTTCTGTATTATATTGAGACAGTAATTAACTGTCAACTTCTCCAGTATTTTTGCTTCTTGCGACATATCATCATCATTACAGCCCTTCATAAGTCCACTGCTAAACAGAGACCTCCCCCAAGGAATGCCACAAAGCACGGTCATAAACCACCTGCATCTATCGACTTCCTGCATATATTACCAGGTCGTCACTCCATCTAGTGGCGGGACGTCCTACACTTCGTTCGCCGGTACGAGGCCGCCACTCGAGAACCTTTTTTCCCCATCGGTTGTCGGTTCCTCGAACTATATGGCCGACCCATTGCCACTTCAGCTTACTAATCCGTTGGGCTATATTGGTTACCCTGGTTCTACTGCGGATATACTCATTTATAAGTTTATCACGCAGAGAAACCCCGAGCATAGCCTTCTCTATAGCATGCTGAGCGAATTTGAGCTTCCCCATCCAGCCAACAGTGAAGGACCACGCCTTATTTCAATAGGTTATCACTGGCAACACGCACTGGTTGTACAGTCTCGTTTTCAAGTTTTGAGGTATACCTGACGAGAAGATGTGCAGTAATTTCCCGAACGCTGCCCAACCAAGTTGAATCCGTCGATTGATCTCTCGGTCGAAGTTAAACTTACCTATTCGGACTATTTGTCCCAGGTAAACATACTCGTCAACAACTTCGAGCTTAGTGCTCCCAACAACTACCAGCATAGGCGTAACATGGACATTAAACATGATCTTTGTTTTGTCCACGTTCATCTTAAGACCTATCCGTTGGGAAACACTATTGACGACGTTGAACATAGTGCTTAGGTCCTCCAGCGGTTCTGCCATAAGGACTATAACGTCGGCAAATCGAAGGTGAGTGATGTACTCACCATTGATGTTAATGCCGTATCCTTTCGTTTACAAGCACTTCAACACTTCGATATACCGACAGTCAACTTGGCACCGCTGAAGGGACTGCAGCACCGCCCAAATTTCGACGGAATCAAAGGCTTTCTCATATTCCACATACGCCAGACATAGTGGCAAATTGTACTCTTCGGACTTCTGTACAATTTGCCGAAGGGTATGTATCTGGTCTATGGTGCTAAAGCCCTTTCGGAAACCGGCTTGTTCGGGAGGCTGGAAGTCGTCAAGTCTGCGCGCGAGACGATTCGTAATGACTCTCGAAAACAGCACGTAGACGCGGCTCAGAAGGGAAATCGGTCTGTAGTTCTTCAAGAGAGCGTTGTCACCTTTCTTGAAGAACAAGACCACCGCACTTCTGCTCCACGCCTCCGGTGTAATGCCACCATGGAGGACGGAATTAAAGAGCTTCTGAAGGACTTCAAGTACCGGTCTTCCACCCGCTTTCAGAAGCTCCGCTGCAATTCCATCCTCGCCTGGGGCCTTACCGTTTTTAAGGTGCTGGAGAGCCATTCTAATCTCGCTCAGACTGACGTCCGGGATATCTTCGGAATAGTGTCGGATGAGACTCGCTCTTGGATCGTTACTCACACTTGCGTGTGGCTCCAACGATGACGTGTACAGCTGCCCATAGAACCTCTCAATCTCACTCAAAATCTCAGGTGTCCCGGAAACGATGCTGCCACATTCTGTCTTCAGCTTTGACAGGTGGCTCTTTCTGGCAGACAGATCTCTGTCAAAGACTTTGGGGCCTTGGTTCCGCTCGATCGCTTCTTCAATACGAGCTGTATTGAAGTTGCGCAAGTCCCGCCGCATGCATTTGGAGATCTGTCTGTTCAGATGCCTGTATGCTGTCAAGTCTGTTGAAGAATGTAGCTTCATCTCCCGTCTAACAGCCATGAGATTAAGAGTGTGATCGGAGAGTTTTTGTGTTCTTCTGCGGCGGGTCTTGCAGAACTTAGCTCCGACCGCATGGACAGTTTCCACGAGCTTGTCATTCATATCGTCCACTTCATTGCAGTCTTCTAGGCACTGAAAACGGTTTTGTAACTCGAGCTGAAAGGTTTCGGGACTTTGGAACAGAGCACGAGGGGGACGGAGCGTTGACTTCATTAGACGAGACCTCTCCAACTTAACGTTTAGGTTCAGTGTGCCTCTAACCATTCGGTGATCGCTGCCAGTTTTCACCCTCGCGATCACGGAGACATCACTGTCGTCTGGTCGTCATAATGAAGTCAATCTCATTTTTTGTCGAACCGTCGGGGCTCGACCAGGTCCACTTCCTGTGGGGCCGCTTCTGGAAGAAAGAGTTCATTATAAACAGTCCCTCTTTCTCCATGAAGTCGGCCAGCTGCTGGCCCCTTGGGTTCCGTTGACCTATTCCAAATTTCCCTAATTTCAGCTCACCGTTCTCTCTTGTGCCTAGTTTTGCATTGAAGTCTCCCATTAACACCGTATATTGGGTTTTGGAGGAATGCATGGCTCTAGAGATATCCTCATACATTTCCTCCACCTCCCCATCGGGGTGTGCCGAGGTTGGTGCGTAAACCTGTATGACCTTCAGCGAATACCGTTTGGTGATTCTGAGTATAAGGTACGCAACCCTCGTCGACACACTCCCGATCTTTACAACGTTGTTAACGAGAGACTTGTGGACGATAAATCCGACACCTCCTTGGGACAGATGGTCGCCCTCCCGGTGATAGAGCAAGTTGCCGGATTTGAGGATTACCGTGTCCTCCCCCTCTCTTCGGACTTCGGATAATCCTATAATATGCCAGCGCAACTTGTCTATCTCTTCTTCCAGCTCCACGATCTTCTCGTCAGTCCTCAGGGTGCGTGCGTTGTACGTTGCCAGGTCGAGTCGTCTAAGGTGGCAACCGAACCTCCACCGGAGATTCTTAGCACCCCCTGCCCCGCCGTTACCATGGTCGCCAGTATGCATAATATACATAATACATAACAGGTTTGGCCTCAACTTTTGATTGTGATAAAACAACTGTCATTGCTATTGAAATATTTTTTTTAATTTAGATAAGTAAATTCATTTCAATTTCTTCAAGTGGTTGAATGAAAATATTGTTTTTAATAAATAAAATGGCATTATGCGGTGCGAATATAATTTGATAAAGAATGAATGTGTGCTTTGTTTTATAATGTGTTGAGGGTTCGTCGCGGTGCATGTGGTGTGAGTTTATAAGACTTATCAATTTTTTCAGAATTTTATTAAAATTAGTGTTTTAGTAAATTCAAAGGCTGCAACGAAAACAAATCCTTCAGAAAGTTTTGTACTCTCGAAAGGAAAGGACGAATCAAAATAGAACGATATTCAGAAAAACTTGAAGGACTTGCTTTTATGAGTAAAGGTTTTGATTTGGTCGTCCTTCCATAGGGAAGGGAAAGAAGATGAGGATATGAAAAAATTAAGATATAGGTTATAATAGGTTTTAAAAAGTCTACAATCTACAAGTTACAATTAAAAATCTACAAGTAAATAGAAACAGAAACAGAAACAGAAACTTTTTTTATTCAATATAGATTATAAATAATACTTATTGAAAGTCACTCTGACAGTCACACTCAGCTCCGTGGCGTAGTGGCTTAGCAATGAGTTGCAACGCTTGGGGCCGCGGGTTCGAATCCCGCACGGAACAAGTATTTGTACGGCCTACAAATAATTGTTCCGGGTCTGGATGTTTGTCCTTGTGCAATTTGTGTTTGTAAACTGCCCCCGCGATACAGGAGAAAATCCTAGTGTGGGGGTAACGTTTTTTAAGAAATAAAACATAAACATTTTTAAGAAATAAAACTCTTTTGTTTGATTACCACTGGTTCGGAAAAAACCTCTGTCCTGGGAAGAATAATCACTTTATGACTGACACCATCACTTCTGACAGCGTCAGAATGGATAGCAATATGCTTCTCCTAACATCACAACCTGCAAATTGCCTAAACATAAATTATCACTCCGTAAATAGAATGCGGCAAAGCACGCATCGATCTTATACGTACTTTGCTGATTTCTAATTACGGAGAATATCTTAATTCTAACTAACATATAAAGAAATATTTCCAATTTCATGTGTTGTAAAATTTGCGACTTGATTAATTACTTAATAAGAATAAAATAATGAACACGTTATTGAACAGGACTGCACAAAATTGCCCGTAATGTGTACTTTTATTCTACTGTTCGCTTTTACTGAACTAAAGTCAAACCGCTAACCGCAATATGCATTACCACGATGCGGTTCTATTGTGGACGTAATGGCGTCACCCGAGACTATCATTGGAATTTTACTGCTATTGTTGCCTTTTAGTATAAATTTAAATATATCACATAATACGTAGAAAGCTGATAGCTGTTACATATATAGCCAGAATATGGTAAAGAAATACTTAAAATTATATCACCTTAAATTATTACCATCACTGAAAGTAAATTATATTCTTATCTTTTTATCCTATTTGATTTAGAATTTATTATACAAGAAAGCACTAAGATAGACACATAATCATAAAGGTTCGTTGTATAGCCCATATCTTCACCGGCTGAAAAAGCCAGGTGGGCCAGAAAAGCAACCATTCCACACCACCAGTCCGGTACAGATCTGACCACGTGTCGACCAATAGAGTAAAGGGAGCACCATATTATAAATCGGTACAATTGCCGAGTGCGAAGATTTAAACTGTTATTTTTTTGTCTACTTTCACCCTTTCCTTCACTTAACCCATTTCAAAGTACATTTGTCAATTCAATCAACACTATGCCATACATGCTTCTTAAAAATGTTCTCACTGACACGTACATTTTGCATTCATGTTTCTATTGCCATACATGAATATCTGAACAGCAAAATACTTACAAAAATATTGAAATACAAGTCGTGTCCTTAGACATGTCCTTAAACAGTTCATAAAGAAAAATAAATAAGCTTATTTCAATAAAATACACATTTTCAAAGAATAAATGAAAGGTGCAAAAATGCCATGCAGGGTTGGAGGCTTCATACTTAACGAACAATGCATTTAATTCAATACATACTATTGATATCCCGTACCCGATGTAAAACGGCCTGATCTGACCAGAGGTCGTTGATTTGCCTGCTAAACATGACAATTATGGCAAATCTTTCCTATTTTGGAAGAGCTTACGTCCAGTAGTGGACAATTACGAGGTGAAATAGAAGTAATGTAAAAGAATATTTCCAGTACATATGAAATCTGCCAACACGCACTTGAGTAATGCAGTGGACTCATTGCTAAATAACCCTCTGCCTATGCCTTATAAAATAATCATATACTCACAAAAATATAGACAATAAAAAAATGCGGGTCTGAAAGATCTTCATAATTAATATTATAACCTGTTGAAGTTAATATAAGACATTTATTTTCTTTCAATTCTCTTTGCTGAAACCTTTCAAATTATTTCTTATGTTAGATGAGATAATTTGACTCGTATGAATGTAAAGGTAAGTCAATGGTACGGAAGCCAATTCAGATTCCAATCGTCTTTTGTCGGCCCAGCGGTTTGGAAAATTTGCTTCATTATATATTATTACTTCTTTTCTCCTGACTTTACATCATTGAATATATTTTAACGTAATACAACAGTGGGGAAATTATTATTTGTTACTTGAACTCTTTTTCCTTGGCCGAAAATTTTAATTTAAATCATTCAGAAAGTCTCTCAAGAAAACAATAAAAGCTTTTATTTTACACACACTTATCAATAGTAGCTAATACCACAGTATAATAAACATGCAGTAGGACGTCGCCTTTGATCTCGTGGTAAATGCCGACAACGTCTAGACAGCGTATGGAGGTTAGGGTTGTCACAAATTAACAACTTTTACTAATTTAATTATTTATTTTAGATCAACATCGTCATCAACAGTACGATTACTAATATAAAAAATAAGTAACAATTTGTTCTTAGATTTTTCCTGAAAGTACTCAAAACGTTAATTGCACGCCTCACAACGTGAGGGAGTGCTCTACTTTCGATATGTGGCCATACCTCAATTTCGCTACATAAAATCGTTCTTATACTCTTAGATAGACATCAAATCCATATTATTATTAACGTTACAATGACTACAGACATTGAATTATTAGTTTATTTTACAATTGATTCTTTAGGCTTTTGAAAGTTGTTCCAACTAAATCAGGTCTTCCAATAACTTCCATCCATAATTCGCATCTGAACTTTTTAAATACAATACTTATTAATAAATTTTCATAATTATCACCCCCAGAAACCTTAAAATTGACATCCATATTGTATGATTAAAAAAATCCATCATCTTGGATATGAAAATTGATGCCGTTTTTGTAATTGGCACTCCAAGAAACTTCGAAATTGACATTCATAACATTAAAAAAAATTATATCCACTATCTTAATTTAAAAATGAATACCATTTTCGTAGTCAGCACCCCAAGAAACCTCGAAATTGATACCCATATCATATTATTAAAAACATGTCCGCCATCTTGGATATAAAAATTGATGCCATTTTCGTAATCATCACCCCAATAAACCTTGAAATTGACATCCATATCATACATATACTCGTATTAAAAAATGACCGCCATCTTGGATTTAAATATAAATGCTATTTTCGTAACTAGCACCCCGACAAACCTAAAAATTGACCCCTAAATCTTAATATTTTATAAAAAATCTTTGAAAGACCGAAGTCGAGGCACTATAGTATGGTCTAAAACCTTAGCCTGTCCAACCACACGATTTAGATGAAGAAAAAAAATCAAACTTCGAAACAATAATGCTCAGCGACTAGTACCTATTTTTACGTCCGCCATTTTTTTTTACGTTCGCAATTTGGCATGACATGATAAAATATAGATAATATAAAAATAATAACAATATTTATTTAGCTTTCTTCCGTGTGCGGGATTTGGTGAAATTGCAGATCTTTATTTATGCGAGATGGCGACAGCACACGTCGTATAAACCATTTTAATTATAAGTATCAACACTAAATTTAAAAGTCGTATCCCGAGCTACTAATACGATAGGCATGAGCAGCTCGGGCTCCTCCTTCCCGCGTCTCACCCCTCACACCCCGCACGATTGCCCTGTCTAGACGTCTTCGTCGGACGACTGTATGGATTTATAGACTGTGCTAATACTGAGCAAAATGACTAAATCACATATTTAAGTACGCAAGCTATGTAATCAAAGGCTCTAGATCGTGTTTTGTGGCATTCCTAGGGGTGGGTGAATGTTCAGAAGTGGAATTGTGTGTGGTCACACACAATTCCAGAGGAGTGAAACTATATATTCTGTGTCACAGTGAAGTAATAAGTGACGGGTATAAGTGATAAGTGATGTGATGAAGTGATAAGTGAAATTAAAGATATTAACTCCTATGTGAGGCGTGGGCCTCATGTGGATGTACACGGCATATCCGTAATCCGGATAGTTGTGGGCCGTTTAGGGCCCGTTAGGCAAATTTCAAGCTCTGAAGCCTCACTTCGGAAGTTAGCTATCCATTAAATTATACAAACATCGGTTACATATTTGCTCAAGACTGAATATTCATTAGAAGAGCGCACCCATGGAACTATAGCAATAGTGGCTATGAACGTGGATAGTGAGAGGAAGACATGCTTTACCAAACCCAAATAACTATAACTTGGGATAAGGGTAGGAAGAAGAAAATAAAGATGTTGTGTATTATTTGAAAATGAATAAAGCAATGTTCTTTTATAGCTATTCCTGCCGTTGGCAAGCGGGTGTGAGCATACAGCAGATTATCTCTATGTTCAGTACTTTCAATCCTACAGTTTTCGATACAATATTTTAATTAAGAGTGTTCAGTAAGAAATATTTTTCAGATTTTTATCGACAGTTGCTGTGTGAGCTGTCTCGCTAGCAACGCAAAGTCAGGAATTTTGCATTTAGAAAAACCCAAAATTAATTATTACTAATTAATTAAAATTTGTTTTGCTAGCAAAACGTATCACTACCAACGCAGTGACGATAATAGATATACGATAAATATTAATAGCAAGGATTTAAGTGCTAATTAAGTGCTAAAAGATTACTGAGGTTGGATGTAGATGACGGTAATATTCTGGAAATTATAGGGTCTTGGACCACCATTACCTTACTATAAAGTATGAACGGGATTTTTTGTTCTTTATCAGTTATATACAAGTTATATACATATATTATAGATAGGATAGGTCGAATCTGTACTAAAACCAAATTAGAACGACCCAACTCCACGTAGTCGTGTCTGCCCTGCCCCTAGAGTGTTTTTGTAAAGCCGTAGGCACTAAGCTCTCTCTATGTCTCCTCCAGAAGCAGACCACGCCCGCTGTGGCAATCGCAGGCATCTGTGCCAGCCGTGGAGGTTGTGACTAGTCGGCGAAGGCAATCATTAAGCCGGATCTGCGGAGGTGAGCATGGGTGTCTATGATTTGCTACACAAAGGCTAAGGGGCTGCATTCCCCGCAGTGCCGAAGCAGTTGCAAAAGTAACTGTGTCAATATTCCTGAGTGAAATGTGAGGTTATGATTTAACAAAAAAAATATTACTCATAAGCCGTACATTTCCGCAAGAAGGGAAGGGTAAGGGGGCTTCCCTAGAACCCTACCCCTTCTCCCCCCCCCCTCAACCGCCGTACTCAAGTAACGGATGTCTATAGTATTATCAGAAGTATTACCATTTTCAGAAGAAGACCTGAATTTTGCATCTGCTTTGTACTGAATAACGGCTTTATTTTTATGAGGGGCGCCTTGCCATTGCCTAAACTTGCAGCACCTAATTAGCACTTAATTCCTTGCTATTAATATTTATCGTATATCTATTAACTTCACTGCGTTGCCAGCGATACGTTTTGCTAACAATGCAAATTTTAACAATTCGTTGCGGTGAAAATTTTTGAGCACCTAATTTATGAAATTGGCACCTAATTAGCACCTAGGGGTTTTCTAAATGCAATTTCCTGACTTTGCGTTACTGGCGAAAAACAACTTGTTTTCTGGCTCTATGAGTGAGAGACCAAGTACAATTACAGTCTGTGACATTCCATTTTATTCATCTTATTTTGAATTTGGTTGATTATAGGGCTGTAATAATGATTAAGATAATTATAGGTGTAAATGTACTGCAGTAGCCACTTACTATAAAGTAGACTAATAGTTATAAGAAAAAGGGTAACAAACGAGCACACAGTCCACCTAATGGTAAGTGGATACTGTGGCCCATAAACATCTACATTTATCCTTGACTAAGAATCAAAAGCGTTGTCATTCCCGGGGACCTTCACTATACGAAACATAGCGTAAAATAGCAAAATAAAACTGCTATTTTACGCTGGTATTCTGTGAGACAGTGGTCATTTTCCGGCGAGTCGATCCATTCGTACTACAACCATAATATAGGTATATCTGCACCATGGCTCTACTACATAAAATGGCTCTGCCACGCAAATTATCTGACACTCTAAAATAAAAAATAAGAAAAATTGGAGACATTTATAATAACGTAGTACCGCAATGCAGCTAGCGCTAAAAATAAAGGACATTTTTAAACGCAAGCTAAAATGAATATTTGCTATAAAAATTGAATAGTTACACGAACTCCTATTTGTTATTGTGCATACCATGGATATTTTTCATGTCTTTAAAAACGCGTACACAGGAATAGTACTCTAACAACAGCATAAATAATTGAAATGAAGACGTCAATTCGTGCACCGAAGACAGTCACTACACGTCGACGGCAGTCATCAACTAACGGTCATCCTTACAGTGCGAGCGTACTATTTTTTTATAGAATAATGGTTACAAATGACCACATAGTCCACCTGATTGTAAGTGAATACTGTCGTCTATACACATCTACATTATCCTCGATTAAGAATAAAATGCAGATGCATTGTCACCCCTGGGAACTAAGAAGGAATACCTCGTTTCCAGTAAAAAGGTTCTCCGGTTCTCTAAATACACCATATAAAACACTAAAGCCTTAAGCTGCAATTTTACACTAGTAGTCTATAAGACCCTGGTCCTACTCGGGTAGAGCCGACCCATTGTGCTAGTAGTTAGTCGGCAATTGTCATTTCTACGAAAACGTACAATAGTGATTTATTTTTATTTAAAAATCTTTATTGGCCATAAAATGTAAAATTAGCAGATTAACGACTTTAGGTATTCTCTACCAGTCAACTATGACCTAACAACAGAAACTAAAGCAAGTACCATAAAAACATGAAAATATTTATATGGTTAATTAGCCTTTTTACTAAACAGCGCCGTTCAACTAGTATCATGAATGATATTCAGCCGGTGGTGCGGCTGAATATCATTAATTCAAGGTGCGGCTGGGCCACACTAAAGCTGCGTACTTTTATATAATATAGCACATAGTGTAATAATTAAGCACAAACCAACGACCGTCTCGTTGAATAAAGTTAATAGGGTAACCGTGCCATGTAATGTCCAGCCTATATAACTGAAAGGTTAATTAAGCTAGTTGGCCTGCGACATATACATAGGTTTAGGTTTAAAGACATTTATTCTCATAAAGACTTACATTAGTCACTTACTTGAGAACATTAAAAAGAATAACTAAATTTTAATTCGTGACGAACATATCGTGCGTATTCTGCTAATTTTATTTTGAATGTGTTAAATGAGTGTACATTTTTAATGGGTGCAGGTATGTTATTTTAAAGCTGCGCTCCTTCATATATTAATGTTTTTCTACCATAGGACGTTCTAGTTTTAGGCAAGTTTTAGTTAGGACAAGACAGCTGGCTCTTCTCGTTCTTCGTTGTCTGAGGTGTTTTTCTTTAGTGAAAGTGATACTGGAATGAACGTTTTGGTCAATAATTTTCCGGATTAAAAGACATGATTGATAAATGTATAACTGTTGTATGGTCATAATTTTTGTTTCATTATAGTTTTTTGAGGTGGATGTTCGAAAAAGATATTGGAAGAGTATTTTTATGACTTTATTTTGAGCGACTTGTAGGTTAGCTAGTCTAGTTTTGGTAGCACTTCCCCAATGTTCTATAAGGTACATAAGGTGTGGTTTGACAAGAGTGTTGTTAATGGTGTAACGTAATTTGCATCCCACTAAATTTCTAATAGAACCAGAGACAGACATTAGTTTGCTTCTTATGTGTTCAATTTGATTGTTCCAAGTCAACTTATTGTCAATTCTTAATCCTAAATATTTTTCGTTACTTTTTTGTTGTATAGGTATGTTATTAACTGTAAGAGGTTCATGTGGTGGTATAAATTTATTTTTAGCTCTAAAAATGATGTATGATGTTTTAGATACATTTATAGTTAGTAAATTTTGTTGAAACCAAATGGATAGAGTATTTAAATCTTTTTGAGCCTGATTAATAAGTGTCTGTATAGATGAACCGAAATAGAATAAACATGTGTCGTCAGCGTACAAGGTGATATGCCCGTGTAAGTCAAGTTCCTGGATGTTGTTTGTGTAAACAAGGAAGAGTAATGTCCCCAAAATGGACCCTTGTGGAACTCAACATATAACAGATAGTGCATTACTTTGATTTTCGCCTAGTTTGACTACTTGAAATCTATTGTTGAGATAAGATTGGAACATTTTTAAGGCACAGCCATTGACCCCTATATTAGAAAGTTTTTAAAGAAGAAGTTTATGGCTTACGGTGTCGAAAGCTTTTTTTAAATCAATGCATATACCTAGAGCTATATTTCTATTTCAATATTATGCTTGATTTTAGGACCTAGATTAATTGTTGCAGATAATATACTGATCATTAGTCTGAAGCCATATTGTCGATCAGAAATAAAATTAATTGTTACTAAATAATTGTATAGTCTATCGTATAAAATTCTTTCCATAACCTTAGATAGAACGGGCAGCACGAAAATGGGACGGTAGTTGCCAGGGTCTGTTTTGGGTCCTGACTTGTAAATAGGTGCGACTTTTCCAACTTTTAATGTGTCCGGGAATGCTCCAACTAATAGTAATTTATTTAAGCATTGTGTTAGATGAGTGACTATTTGATTGGTTGCACATTTGATTACTTTGGTACTTATGTCATTGGTATACAACGCACGCACCCTGAGGACTGACGAGAAGATTGTGGAAGTGGAAGAAGAGATAGACAAGTTGCGCTGGCATATTATAGGATTATCCGAAGTCCGAAGAGAGGGGGAGGACACGGTAATCCTCGAATCCGGCAACTTGCTCTATCGCCGGGAGGGCGACCATCTGTCCCAAGGAGGTGTCGGATTTATCGTCCACAAATACCTCGTTAACAACGTTGTAAAGATCGGGAGTGTGTCGACGAGGGTTGCGTACCTTATACTCAGAATCACCAAACGGTATTCGCTGAAGGTCATACAGGTTTACGCACCAACCTCGGCACACCCCGATCAGGAGGTGGAGGAAATGTATGAGGATATCTCTAGAGCCATGCATTCCTCCAAAACCCAATATACGGTGTTAATGGGAGAGTTCAATGCCAAACTAGGCACAAGAGAGAACGGTGAGCTGAAAGTAGGGAAATATGGAATAGGGCAACGGAACCCAAGGGGCCAGCAGCTGGCCGACTTCATGGAGAAAGAGGGACTCTTTATGATGAACTCTTTCTTCCAGAAGCGGCCCCACAGGAAGTGGACCTGGTCGAGCCCCGACGGTTCGACAAAAAATGAGATTGACTTCATTATGACGACCAGACGACAACTGTTCAGTGATGTCTCCGTGATCGCGAGGGTGAAAACTGGTAGCGATCACCGAATGGTTAGAGGCACACTGAACCTAAACGTTAAGTTGGAGAGGTCTCGTCTAATGAAGTCAACGCTCCGTCCCCCTCTTGCTTTGTTCCAAAGTCCCGAAACCTTTCAGCTCGAGTTACAAAACCGTTTTCAGTGCCTAGAAGACTGCAATGAAGTGGACGATACGAATGACAAGCTCGTGGAAACTGTTCATGCGGTCGGAGCTAAGTTCTGCAAGACCCGCCGCAGAAGAACACAAAAACTCTCCGATCACACTCTTAATCTCATGGCTGTTAGACGGGAGATGAAGCTACATTCTTCAACAGACTTGACAGCATACAGGCATCTGAACAGACAGATCTCCAAATGCATGCGGCGGGATTTACGCAACTTCAATACAGCTCGTATTGAAGAAGCGATCGAGCGGAACCAAGTCTCCAAAGTCTTTGCCAGAGATCTGTCTGCCAGAAAGAGCCAACTGTCAAAGCTGAAGACGGAATGTGGCAGCATCGTTTCCGGGACACCTGAGATTTTGAGTGAGATTGAGAGGTTCTATGAGCAGTTGTACACGTCATCGTTGGAGCCACACGCAAGTGTGAGTAACGATCCAAGAGCGAGTCTCATCCGACACTATTCCGAAGATATCCCGGACGTCAGTCTGAGCGAGATTAGAATGGTTCTCCAGCACCTTAAAACCGGGAAGGCCGCAGGCGAGGATGGAATTACAGCGGAGCTTCTGAAAGCGGGTGGAAGACCGGTACTTGAAGTCCTTCAGAAGCTCTTTAATTCCGTCCTCCATGGTGGCATTACACCGGAGGCGTGGAGCAGAAGTGCGGTGGTCTTGTTCTTCAAGAAAGGTGACAACGCTCTCTTGAAGAACTACAGACCGATTTCCCTTCTGAGCCGCGTCTACGTGCTGTTTTCGAGAGTCATTACGAATCGTCTCGCGCGCAGACTTGACGACTTCCAGCCTCCCGAACAAGCCGGTTTCCGAAAGGGCTTTAGCACCATAGACCACATACATACCCTTCGGCAAATTGTACAGAAGTTCGAAGAGTACAATTTGCCAATATGTCTGGCGTATGTGGATTATGAGAAAGCCTTTGATTCCGTCGAAATTTGGGCGGTGCTGCAGTCCCTTCAGCGGTGCCAAGTTGACTGTCGGTATATCGAAGTGTTGAAGTGCTTGTACAGTAGGGCTACGATGGCTATCCGAGTACAGAACCAGAGTACAAAACCTATCCAATTGCAGAGAGGTGTAAGACAAGGTGACGTCATATCCCCGAAACTCTTCACCGCTGCATTGGAAGACGTTTTCAAGCTTCTGGACTGGAAAGGATACGATATCAACATCAATGGCGAGTACATCACTCACCTTCGATTTGCCGACGATATAGTCCTTATGGCAGAATCGCTGGAGGACCTAAGCATTATGCTCAATGACCTCAATAGTGTTTCCCAACGGATAGGTCTTAAGATGAACATGGACAAAACAAAGATCATGTTTAATGTCCATGTCACACCTATGCCGGTAGTTGTTGGGAACACTAAGCTCGAAGTTGTTGACGAGTATGTTTACCTGGGACAAATAGTCCGACTAGGTAAGTCCAACTTCGACCGAGAGGTCAATCGACGGATTCAACTCGGCTGGGCAGCGTTCGGGAAGCTACGACACATCTTCTCGTCAGACATACCTCAAAACCTTAAAACGACATTGTACAACCAGTGCGTGTTGCCAGTGATGACTTACGTAACTGAGACGTGGTCCTTCACTGCTGGCCGGATGAGAAAGCTCAAGGTCGCTCAACGAGCTATGGAGAGGGCTATGCTCGGAGTTTCTCTGCGTGATAAACTTAGGAATGAGGATATCCGCAGTAGAACCAGAGTAACCGACATAGCCCAACGGATTAGTAAGCTGAAGTGGCAGTGGGCCGGCCATATAGCTCGAAGAACCGACAACCGATGGGGAAGAAAGGTTCTCGAGTGGAGGCCTCGTACCGGTAGGCGAAGTGTAGGGCGCCCCCCCACGAGATGGAGTGACGACCTGGTAAGACATGCAGGAAGTCGATGGATGTAGGTGGCTCAGGACCGTGCTTTGTGGCATTCTTTGGGGGAGGCCTATGTTCAGCAGTGGACTTGTGAAGGGCTGTAATGATGATTGATGATTATGTCATCTATTCCAATACTGCAGTTATTTTCAAGATTTGCCATTATTTTTGTTATTTCATTAGTTGTACATGGCTTTGAAACAGAGAAATCGGACATGTTTTGATTCGAAATTTTAGGTAGAACGTAAGAAAAATCATTCTGATGAATTTTGGGAATATTGTTTGCTAGTGATGGTCCTATGGTAGAAAAATATTCATTAAATATTTCACAGATTTTATTAAAATCAGATATATGTTTAGTATCTATTAAGAGTTTTGAAGGAACGCTAGCTTGTTTTATTTTATTACTCGACAAATGATTGATAAGTTCCTACATTTTTTTTTTATTATTACTACACTTCACAAATTCTTTTAAATAGTAGAAATTTTTAGTGTTTTGTATGAATCTTGACACAAAGGAACTCTTCGCCGAGAAATCCGTCTTCAAATTATTATCACTATGATTTTTCTTTAGTTGAGCCCATAGGATATTTCTTTGCTGTATTTCATTGATAATTTCTTTGTTTATCGAGTCTTTTTGTAGTAGATTTAGTATTTTGGTTTTTAATGTTTTACTTTTATCAATTAATGTTTTCATGTGGTGTTCAAACTTTGTGTAGTCTTGACTTAGATTCTCAAACTCCGCTGTGGCCGTTAAAGTTGTCAGCTTTTTATAATCTATGGCTTCATATTGAATGCGTACTTTAGCTGGAGATTTTAGTTTCTTTATTTCCAAATATAGATGTTTATGATCTGATAGAGGGGATTCAATTATAGCCATATGAAAAACATCTTTTTTTAAATTCATACTGATATGATCTATAATTGATTTGAGTTATTTTATTCAAAAGTATGTGTCCAGCTCCTTGTAAAAGTTCTTTGTATTTTTTTACGTTTGTTTTTATTTATATTTACAAAAATATAATTAAAAACAAACGTAACAAACACATAAATACACTCATAATTATATATAAATTCTACCATCTCCACGATAGTTAAGAAAATTCTAGAGGGAGGAAGTAGCTTGAATCAAATATTAAACATAATTATTCAACTCAAAAAAAAACGAAACACTTAAAAAAAGTTTTAAATAGCAATCGCTAAAGTTTGTCCTGCAGGGTCTGAAAGATCAAGAGATCGAAAATAAAGTATAAAGTTCTGTGTACGAGAATGACACTGAAATTTCTTAGAAAATCAAAATCTGAACAAACCAGCATGTTATAAGTTTTATTATGTCTTTTCAAAATAATGTCCATTTACATCAATACATGACTGCATCCGATGGAACCACTGAGAATAGCATTTTGCCTACTCGTCCTTAGGGTCCCTTCGACGGCATTTTAAAATTCAGCCACTGCTCCCTCGGCATCGATAAAACGTTTTCCTCGAAGTTTTCCTCTTATATTCGGAAATAAATAAAAATCGCAAGGTCGGGTCTATAGGGCGGGTGACCCAGTAATTCCACGCCTGACGTCGCCAAGTAGTCGATTGTTTGCTTGGCGGTGTGTGGCAAACAATTGTTACTGTACCACTCTGTGGTAACTGTTTTTCGATTCTCTAAAACAATTGTTGCGTAATGACCTGTACTTCCGAAAACGAGGCCACCATATTTTTCCCACGCTTCGACCTCTCTTTACTTTAGTTGGCAACTTCTCGGAAGGAAACACCCAAACAGCAGACTGTCTCTTAGTTTCAGGATCATAACAATAAATCCAGCTTGCCTCACCCGTAAATATGTTTAACACATAATTTGAGTCTTTGTTTTCATAATTCTTTGAACCATTTCACTGACACCAATCAAAACGACAGAGTTTTTGGGCCTCTGTCAAATTATGAGGTATCCACCGGGCACAAAGCGTCCTGACCACTAAATTTCCATGGAGGATTTTGTGCACTTGATTCATACCGATGCCTAAGCTTATCCGAATCTGCTGATAAGTCACTCTTTTGTCAGTCTCTATCATACGCCGAACAACACTGATGTTATCTTCAGTCGGCGCCGTAGAAGGCCGTTCCTCACGCAATTCATCGGTGAGATTAGTGTGACCACGTTTAAACTCATTAAACCAGTTGTAAACAGTGGCACGAGATGGGGCTTCATCGTGGAAGGCCAATCAAAGTCTATCATAACTTACTTGTTAACTTAAATAACATCTAAAATCATAAAAAATCATTGTACAAAAATTTTCTCGCGTTAAATTCATGCTGACGTGACACAGACAATTTTCAATTTGCCGCCAAATCGTAAACAAATGACAAATTAATAAAATACATACACAATAATTGGCAATTGGCAAAGAGATCCATTTCTAAATTTGTTACTTATATTTTTATTATATCGTTTACAAGTAGCCAGTTCTAAAACTTTCACTGTTGCCCTCGTATATCATACACTTTCACTAGGTTGGATATACGTGTCTCGTGATATACGTAGGTCTTTAACGTGGTAGAGCTATGCTGCAGGTATATTAGTAGTATAGTTGCGGCACGATTGGGTCTGCTCGACCGTGGAAGGACCACGCTCTCATAGAATACTAGCCTAAAATAGAAGTTTAACGCTGCTGTGTTTCGTATGGTGAGTGTAGAGATCCGGAGATCCATTTTAGTAGAAACAAGGCATTCCACCTTAGTGTTGACGGGTGACAACGCAACTGCATTTTGATTCGTAATTGAGGATAGATGTAGATGTCTATAGGCAGCAGCAACCCCTTACCATCAGGTAGACTGTGTGCTCGTTTGTCACCCTATTCCTATAAAAAAATATAATAATATAATAATATGGATTCCAGTATTCATTAATTAAAATATTTTATATTGAATTTTTTCGCATTAGCTCATCTTATTTCATAAATATCGCATTCTTCTTACGATCCCTCTCAGGATTCTTAAGAGCATTGCTCTTTGTCAAGGTTATAATATGAGTATTCCATACATACTTAAGATAAAATAGTAAAAGAGGTATCCGTATAGTGGCGACGTTAGAGAATCCACTATCATCCCGTGGGTGTCGTAGGAAGCAAAAGAGAGAATATGAAACATGAGATGGCCGGCAGCATCTTCCTAATAACAATCTTATAATCATAAAAAAAACTCCGGTTGCAAACCCACCTGAATGTTAAGACTTTTGATAAGCTGTGATGATGATGATTAAAATAGGTTGACATTGTGTGATTAAAATTGTATTAGGTTAATGTTTGGAACTGGAAAATATAACATAAAAGATAACAGCAAGGGGTTGTGGCAGGTGGAAGGAAAAGGGGAGATCTCCCGCCGGGCAAGGTGTTCTGCCCGGGGAGCAGGCAACGCTCCGATCGGTAGTTCGGAGCTATTCTATATATGCTGCTTTAACTTCGGAACTTTGTTAGTGCGATTTCGGCTTCGATGTGTTTCACTTGTGGCGCGACGACAGCACCGCCACATCACCCCCCTGCTCAGACCGGAGGTCGATAGTGCAGTCTAGATGTCGACGAATTTGTAAATGTTAGGGAATTGCCTTGTAAGTCTGCGGTGAGTCGAGAAGAAGGCAAGTAATCTGCGAGGGTGCCGTGAAGCAGAGGCGAGCAGTAAGGCTCAGAGCCGTGCCGAACACTGTAGCGCAGAGAGTAGCTTGAAGGAACAGGAAACATTATTATTCCAGTGCTGCGATTAACCTTTGTAAAGCTAGATAGCTTGCAGAATGTGAAGACTGCAGACAATGGCGGGAGCGAATGAATGGGGTACTTGAGGACGATGACGAAGGTTATGAAGTTGTAGTTTCCGAAGGTTGTTGGTTGCGTGTTCTTATTATGTCGGGTGGTCACCACTGTAGCGGGTGGAAGGAAAAGGGGGAGATCTCCCGCCGGGCAAGGTGTTCTGCCCGGGGAACGGAAAACGCTCCGAGTGGTAGCTCGGAGCTATTCTATATATACTGTTTTAACTTCCGAACTTTGTTAGCGCGATTTAAGCTTCGATGTGTATCGCTTGTGGCGCGACGACAGCGCCGCCATAGGGTAATTAATATGTCCATCGATGGAGACTTAAAAGCCGATAAAAATGCAACAAAAATATGAGTTGGTTGACTATTATCTATCAAAGCCAACAAGGATCTGTCAGGCCTATCTATGTCGCCTCTAGGTGTCGACCCGGACTCTGGTTGTCGGAATAAGGTGATGGTTTCTCAATATATATTTATCATTTTCCGGTTCTTGTTATTTTTATATACATAGATAGAAGTGCGTAATGACCTAATATAGACAAATTATGTATTGACCCAAAAAGTAAAGCGAGAGTAGGTAATATTGTTTATTGTTGTCGTGAGCGTCGCTGTCGTTTTATGAATGTTTTATTTGTGCGTAAACTTGAGAATGTAAAAGCCTATTTGTATTGTGGGGTAAAGCCTTCTAAAATTTTCGCAAGTAATGGTTGTTAGGTATCATGTTTAAAAATTCAATATTTGAATTGTTGTGACAAAATTTTTGTGGGAAACGTAACATAAAAATTATATTAAATATTAGTGGAATCTATTAATGTGACATGATAAAATAATTTAAAATAATCATAAATGACCATTTGTTTTATGAATAGTTTCAATTCACAAAAATAAATTAAAAAAATAGCTTAGATCATTCCTGGCGTTCTCTATGTGTTTGTGAAGTTTCATCACAATTGGTTCAGCCATTCCGAAGATTAGCTCGGATAGACAGACAAACAAAAATTTTACAAAAGGTTATTCATGTCTTACTGTCATGAAAATAACCCCTGAGCTCGATAAATGGCAGCTATTTAGAAATTACAGATAGACACTTCAATTTAATTGTGTGATATGATTAGAATATAAGTATCAAGAGCGCCTTGTCCTCTGCTGAACATAGGCCTCTCCCAAGGAATCCCACAAAGCACGGTCCTGAGCCACCTGCCTCCATCGACTTCCTGCATGTCTTACCAGGCCGTCACTCCATCTAATGGGGGTTGCCCTACACTTCGCCTACAGGTACAAGGCTGCCACTTGAGAACCTTTTTTCCCCATCGGTTGTCGGTTCTTCAAGCTATATGGCCGGCCTATTACCACTTCAGCTTACTAATCCATTGGGCTTTGTCGGTCACTCTGTTTCTACCGCGAACATCCTCATTTCTAAGTTTATCACACAGAAAAACCCCGAGCACAGCCCTATCTATAGCCCGCTGAGCGACCCTGACCTTCCTCATACGGCCAGAAGTGAAGGACCATGTCTCAGTTCCATAAGTCATCCCTGGCAAGACACACTGGTTGTAAAGTCTCGTTTTCAAGTCTTGAGGTATACCTGACGAGAACATGTGTCGTAATTTACTGAACGCTGCCCAGCCGAGTTGAATCCGTCGATTGACCTCTCGGTCGAAGTTGGACTTAACTAGTAGGACTATTTTTCCCAGGTAAACATACTCGTCAACAACTTCGAGCTTAGTGCTCCCAAAAAAAACCGGCATAAGTGTGACATGGACGTTATACATGATATTAATTTGGTCCATGTTCATCTTAAGAACGATAGGCCGTTTTGAGCCACTATTGAGGTCATTGAGCATAGCGCTTAGGTCCCACAGCGATTCTACCATAAGGACTATAGCGTCGGCAAATGAAATGAGTGATGTACTCGCCAGTGATGTTAATACCGTATCCTTTGCAGTCCACTAGGTTGAAAACGTCTTCCAATACAGCGGTAAAGAGTTTCGGGGATATAACGTCACCCTGTCTTTACGGCTCTCTGCAGTTGGATAGGTTTCGTACTCTGGTTCTGTACTCGTATAGCGATCGTAGCTGCTACTGTAAAAACACTTCAGCACTTCGATATACCGACAGTCAACTTGGCACCGTTGAAGGGACTGCAGCACCTTCCAAATTTTGACGGGATCAAAGGCTTTCTGAAAGTCCACATAATCAAGACAAAGTGGCTCGGAGTTCTGTACAATTTGCCGAAGGGTATGTTTGTGGTCTATGGTGCTAAAGCCTTTTCGGAATTATTGGCATGCAAATGCTTAATAAAAGCCAGTTATTTCGATATTAAAGACTTCAATTTTAGTTATAGGTACTTATTACAAACATGAATTGACATTTGAAAATATTTATTTTGACGGATAAAACTTTGTAAATCACATATGCACATTATAAACGGTAAATTACATTTCAACGTAGTGTTGATAACACGAGGAAGGCGAACATCCGCCGGAAGTTTTCCAGATGGTTACCGCCGTTATCTACTGAACGTTTTTATTGGCTATATAGTACATATTAATATTTTATTCTTAACTATATTAAAAGGAATATTTTTTGTAAAATATTGCATTGTTAAAAAAATGTTTTATTTTTATCAAATAAAATAATATATCACACAAAAATAATTAAATTTTACACAATTGAGTTGGGTTTGGTTTTTAGATAATATAATTATACTAGGTCTTATAAATATATTTATGTAAGTATAATAATTGTGCAAAACAATGATGATATGCTCCTCAAATTTTGATTACGATGCCATGGTTATACTGCCATTTATCAGAAGCGATACCTAAGATTTATACGTAATAAATAAAATAAATTTATACCTAAGAGCCATACTGCAGCTATGTTTATAGTATAGTTGTAGCACGAATAGGTCGGCTCGACCGGGGAAGGACCACGCTCTCACAGAAAACCAGCGTAAAATAGCAGCTTAACGCTGCTGTATGTTTCGTATAGTGAGTGTAGATGACCCGGAGACCCTTTTTACTGGAAAAATGGCATTCCATCTTAGTTCTTGCGGGTGACAACGTATCTGCATTTTGATTCTTTATTGAGGATAGATGTGGATGTCTATGGGTCACAGCAACCACTTAACATCAGGTGTAATGTGTGCTAGTTTGTCACCCTATCCTATAAAAAATATTTTTGTCAGACTCTTTGCCCGACAACCAAATCATTAGACACCTTACTTTACAGCTTATAAAAGTCCACTGCTGAACATAGACCTTCGCAAAAGGGTTGACAACCGCAGTTTTTTTAACCTTAGGCGCAAACAGAGGGATGTTACATGTTTAACGTGTGTATATGTGTATCTGAGTCTCTGTATGTCTGTGTATTGGTCTGTGGCACCGTATATCCCAAACGGATGAACCTAGTTAGATTTCGTTTGGTATTGTTTCAAAGGTGACTTGATCGAGAGTGTTCTTAACTGTGATTCTAGAAAATCTTTACAGCCGTTTGAAGATCATAAGCTCTTTTTGTTTCGGAGGTTTTTTAAACTTTTTATTTAATAATATATTTCTTGAAGTTATTATAAGGAAGATGATGCTGCCCATCTCCTGTTTCAATTTCCCTTTGTCACCTCTTATGACATGCACGGAACGATATGTTGTAGTGAACATTCTTCTACCGTCGCTACATAGTTTACAGAATGCTAACAGAACCATTGCAGAAAAACTAAATCGTTAGTCACGTTATGTACGATATAGTTATGTATACTGAAATGGTGTTGACGGCCGTCCATTTAAATTTTAGCAACGCTAAAAAAAGAAAATAGACTCTCGAAAAGCGCTACCAAAATTTCGGAGTGTAGTAGAGTTTTAAACACAATTCAAAATGGCTGCTGTTAAGTGTTCACTTAAAACATTCAGGAAACGACCGCGACACTCATCGATCACGCTACGAAACGATCGTTTTGTTATATTATGATACTTTCAAAATATTATGAAAGTAAAACTCATTAAATGTAAAATATGATGATGTTAAAGATAAGTTATATTGTAAATTATTAAGTACTTTTAAGCCTTTATACGTTTTATATTTTGTGCAGAAATTTTAATACGTGATGTTGGTTTACATTAATACTTAATAGAAGTTTTGCTGCATAATATATACTTCCTTATACCTTATATAGACAGCACTGCGCAAATTTCAAATGACACGGAATCATGCTCATATTTTTCATCTTTCTTTGTTTCTTTGACATAATATAAAAACTCACTGCTGGACGAACACGTATACACCTTAAACTATGTTTTTGCTTGCAAGCGATTGCCGTGTAGTGACGGTGTAAGGATATCCACTACCCCATATCATCCCGTGGGTGTCGCAAGAGGCGACAGAGGGAAACAAATCAGGAGATGGGCAACAGCGTCTTCCTAATAACAACTAAAAATAAAAAACTGCGGTTGCCAACCCCTTGCCAAGCGTGACAACTTTGGCAAATATCTCCGCTACGAGGCAATCTGTGGGGAAGGCCTATGTTCAGGAGTGGATTTTAATATGCTGTTAGGGAGCTTTAAAGACATGAGTGCTAGTTCTATCTATAAGTTCAGCATGGTTTTGACTTGAACTTTGATGTACGTAACGCTCCGTATATTTTTTTTTGATGGTTTGAACTTGTACACAAATTAATGGGGTTATTATTAACTAATTTGCTTAATTCCCCGTAAAGAAAGAAACCCCATTATAATGGATTTCCGCAAAGAAACTCGTGATTCTATTAATTATTTTGTACACAAAGACTGTAAAAAAATAAGTATAAATAATTAGTTTTTATTAGAATATCCTTTCCAATTTTGCGTTACATACGTAAACACACTATATAATTATGTAAATGTATATATTTTTTACATCAGTTCAATAGACCAGTTAATATTCTTTAGAATATAGTAAATTTTTAATGTAGTATAGTTTAATGTGAAATTCAAACATTATTTTTCATTTTAGCCTCCTATTAAGAAATAATTTAATATTTATTCAAGAAAAATACATTTATTCTTACGACTAATTGATTTGTACGAGTTTAAAGATAACACAGCGCGATGGAAGACAATTTACTCGTAGATTTCAATCAACTTTCTGCTTGCCAATGATTCAGAAAATTTGCTTTTTCTATATTTTATACTAGCTGTTCCCCGCGACTTCGTTCGCGTGTTAGGGTTTTTATGTTACCGCGCGGAACCCTGATTCTTTTTCTAAAATAAAAGTAGCCTATGTTACTCCTTATGAAATCAGCTATCTGCCAGTGAAAGTCCCGTCAAAATCGGTCCAGCCGTTTCGGAGATTACCCGGAACAAACAGACAGACAGACAGACAGACAGACAGACAGACAAAAATTTTAAAAATTGTATTTTAGTTATAGGCATCGTATTTACTTTCATATGCATTTAGTAAAAAACTGTAATTTTGACATTACAAACAGACACTTCAATTTTATTTATTTGTATAGATAACATTTTTCCTTCTAAAATATTCTTCAAACGAAATTATTTCATGATGTGATGTGGAAAATAAATGTTACAAGTACATTTGATATTTATTTTAATTTAGTGACATTTTCATTTATTTATTCTTATTTCTCTCATTTTACCTTATAAAGAGCATCTTACTAATTAAGCTTTAAATTTTTCATGCTTTTCTCACTTAATTTTGTGTCAAATATAATTTTAATTATTCTTTGGGTAGTGTTAGGTTAACATCAAGAGAGGATTTTAAAAAAATGCGACAAGTAGTCGCATTTATTTGATAAAAAATCCTAAGATTTCTACAGCAACGAAATGATGTCACTATCTATAAGATGGCAACAATTTATCGAACAAAATTGCACATATATATATATATATACGAACATAATTTTGTTGGTGTAGAAACCTTTGGTATTACTTACTTACTTACTTATCTTCACGCACAATCCCTGACGGGGTAGCCAGAGAGAACAGATCGCCAAGTGTCACGATCCTTACAAACCTCTTTCACTTCTTTCAGATTCATTATCTTTCAGATTCATTATGTTCTTCATTCTCTTTGGTATTATATGTAATTAAACTTTGAAAAAATGTCTTGAATTTACCGACCTTCATTACATACACCTTTTTTTTTAATTTCACACCAAAATGTATGAATTTTTTTGAAATAATAACGCCTTACGTTGAAGCACCCTTCTGAGTAGGATCTATATATATATACATCTATGTAGGATCGTAAAAGTTACACGTTCACTAGTCTTGCATACAGTAATGGACGCAGATAATGTTTTTCAGCTTGTCTTTTGATGTAATTTAAGGAAATGCCGATGACATTAGGTTCTATGCCTAGTACGGGGATTAGGAGCGTTAACGTGCTGCATCCGATAAAATCCGATTTGAATCCGAGTAAACACAAATCTGGAAATCTCGGATCAAATTTGGAAGTCTATTGTGCACATCCGATCAGAAATAATGCTGTGGTTACTTAGGTCCCGTGGATATCATTACCCCGAACTAGAGATATTCTCCATTTCGTAAAACTAAATTCTGATGAAATGTGTAACTATTCATACAAATAGTACTATTGTTACGTCGGACCAACATTTCTCGGATTCGGATTGGACGCTGTACCTACACGAATGCGCTTACATGCTACAGAATCAACGATTCAACGTTACAGTAGGCGACAGTCGCATCATGTTCACATTTACATGATTACGCGTCATCATAACAAACTTTATCCGCTAGAGCTTTGTTACCGGCAGCGGCTTTGTCCGTGTTACGTTTTTTTTTATAGAAAATGGGTGACAAACGAGCACACAGTCCACCTGATGGTAAGTGGTTGCTGTGGCCCATAGACATTTCCATCTATCTTCGTTTGCGAATGAAAATGCAAATGCGTTGTCAGCCATGAGGACTAAGATAGAATGCCTCTTTTCCAGTAAAAAGGGTCTCCGGTTCTCTACACTCACCATACGAAACACAGCAGCATTAAGCTGCTATTTTACGCTGGTATTCTGTGAGAGCGTGGTCCTTCCCCGGTCGAGTCGACCCATTCGTGCTACAACTATTGTTTATGCCCGAACGCTAGTTTCGGAATCGACGTCAGAGGGCGCTCGGCTCGGCGCCATACCGGTTTGACGTTCGGTCGTGCGTAGAACGCGCGGCGTAATATACGAATCGTCTGCCAGCTGTGCTAACGTCAGCACGCTGTCAATTTTTGTGCGGGAACCACGGAATAGTTTAGGCGTCTAGTAAATATCCTATCTAGGATTTGTAACGCGCATTCCTTGTTGGATAGCCTTTCCCGGGACTTATTGGATCCGACTCAGAATCTGTATAAGTGCATTCGACAATATTAGCTAGTGCGGCTTTTGATATTCTAGAAATAACTGTTGCTACGCGAAACGGTAGTGACCTTTGATCCGGATACTCCATGTTCGTTTTGTGCGTTAACCTTATAACAAACGAGAGTTAGTGGCTTCTGTAAGTTAGTTAATCGTACGATAGAGTTAATGGACTGTCATCGTGACGAACGAGGAAAGTGACTGTGGACGGCGCCGCGGAAGATTACCTCAATTTGGAGCGGTGCTGACGTCCGGGCTGCTGCCGACGGCCAAGGTCTAATAAGGTCAATCACCACCAGTCACACCCAGATACACATCACAGCACCTTATTTCCCTTGCACCATACAACCACATGCGACCTGACCAAATCCGGAGGGACCCGTCGCCTTGGATATAGGTAAGTAAGCTTCGTTTAATATTCTCCCTTTTTTTTATAGGAGAGGGGCAAACGAGCATGCGGCTCACCTGATGGTAAGTGACTACCGCCGCCCATGAACAACTGCAACACCAGGGAAATCGCAGATGCGTTGCCGGCCTTTTAAAAAGGAGTACGCTCTTTTCTTGAAGGTCCCTAAGTCGTATCGGTCCGGAAAAATCGCTGATGGTAATCGATTCCACAAGGAGGTCGTGCGAGGAAGAAAACATCTTCTAAATCGCACAGTGGTGGACCGCCAATCATCCAGATGGTGTGGATGGTATCGGGAATTCTGCCGCGATGTGCGTTCGTGAAATTTGGCGGCTGGGATTAATCCGAACAATTCCTCAGAGCACTCCCCATGGAAGATGCGAAAGAAAATGCAAAGGAATGCAACATCTCTTCGCAGTGCCAATGAATCGAGCCGATCGGAAAGGGCTCGGTCGTCGACAATTCGAGCCGCTCTGCGTTGGATGCGGTCAAGTGGAAGGAGCTGGCACTGGGGAGCCCCTGCCCAGAGATGGGAACCTGTTGAATGGCAGTAGTATAGAACGCTCCCCCTTATTGTTTAGTGTAATTAGAGATTTTCCACTTTGGCCTTAGGAGGCCCGACCTATATCTGCTTGTAAGGTCTTCCGCTATGGGCCCGGAAGATTCTACTCTTATTTAGGCAGCTGTATGCCGTAACAAATATACTATAAATATAGCTGAAGCATGGCTCTACCACGTAAAACATGGCTCTACCACGTAAAAGCCTTATGCAAGAGATTTTCACTTTGCTAAATTTGCTTTTTCCTAAACGTGCTCATTTAGGAAAAAGCGAATTTGAATATTTGAATCTGTTTTTGAGATACGTTTATATTTAAATATTAATATGTCGGAGCGTCTATAAAATACCCGGTCTGATCGAGGTGGAATGGAAGGTATATCGAGAAACCCCCGCTTGTTGGTGTATTATAAAATTCACTGTAGGTGCCGCGCACGAGAGATTCCGCTGAAGTCATTCAACGAGTGTGGTCATTCTACTAGTGCTAAGACAGTGTAATGGTTCTGTTCGTTGTTGTAATTCTTCTAGTGCAGGCAAGGAGGATTGGTGTTGCTGAAAGGCTGCCTTGTGTTACATTGAGATAAGTAAATGCTGTTGCTGGACATATTTTGGTGTTATTATGTAATTACGTACCTCATGTTACACTGGTGTGTGATTGTGGCGAAGACGTGTTACGGTGTGGTCGAACTGTAGTTTCGCTATACTGAATGTATAGTGCGTTACGTTGTCTTATTACTGATAATGATTAAACTGCGTAAGCAAGAGAGCAAGTTGAATATCCGCTCTCACACTTTTATTATTTTTAACAATTAACGCTATCCTGATGTAATTCCGAGATCAAAATTGGGATCCTCTGTTGAAAATTCTCCGACATCAGAAGTGGGATTTCCTGTTGTAATTTCCGACATCAGAAGTGGGATCTCCTGTTGTAATTTCCGACATCAGAAGTGGGATCACCTGTTGTCATTTCCGAGAAATATATAATTATTAATGTATTATTAAAATATTTTATATTGTTTTTTTATTTCCTTTCCTTAATTCAAAATTGATAAGACTTGTACAACTTTATTTGTCCTTCTTTTTCTCTAAATTTTTCCATTGTAAACAAAGTAAGACATTTTCTTAGATGTATTATGAAATCTGTCATTGCATCTGATTCACTCTGCTGATGCCAGTAATATAATTAACATTTGTAAATTTTTGTTTAAAGTTAAAAAATAAATAAACAAATTACGTAGGTTGTGTTGAACTGTTGGACACAAACAGTTGGCAGAAAGAGGTCGCCTCGCTCCCTCAACGCTTATTGGCTTATATTATTAGTGTTATTAAACATTAATTATTTTTAAACAGTATTAGTAATTACTTATCTTCCATACTTATTTATTTTACGTACATTAATTGAAATAAAATATGTGATGTAAATTTTATTCATTGCATAAAATACAAGCGTTCAATTTTAAAAGCATTAAAGATTTCTAAAGCACTGTAATGAAATAGAGAAGTGTTAAATTACCTTCTTGAAAAGGAAATGTACGTAGTAAATATGTACGTAGTCACAGCGGTGACACTCTCTGTACGTGAGTGTTGAAGCGCCGGTGACATTAGGCCAGAGCGTATAACGCTAGAGTTGACACCGAACCGAAATGGAATATTATAGACTTGTGCCATAGAAGATACATAGTATGTATATGTAATATAATGTAAACTTATGTATTTAGATAGTGAAAGATACGATCAATTTTTATTAAATAAACTTAAATCAACTTTTAGTAAATATCTTTACAGATGGGGAAAATTAAAATTTCCGACAAAACAAAATATGCACGACAGTTAATGATACGCCAAAAAATAACATAAATATTAACACAAAATGAGAAAAATAAATGTGGTACAATGGGTGGTCTTATCGCTAAAAGCGATCTCTTCCAGACAATCTTTGGATGGACAGGATTGCAAGAAAACAATAAAATGTGTGTGGTTTGGTGACAAAAATAACATTATTTTTATTAAACCATAAAATAGAAATACAGAATGGTATATAAGTACATAGATAAGATAAATTCATATTATATATATATCATTCATGTTGTACAATGGGTGGTCTTATGTGGTATCATGTGTAAGGTGCTAACAAAATAACTTACCTAATTCTATGATGTAAAGCGTCAATGTAACTTAATTAAAGTACAATAATGTGTCGATCTCCTGACTTCTGAGCTTTTTTGTTCTCTTGAAAAATTTCTTGACAGTAAAAACTCTATAACTGATATTTGGTCCGACCCGGGATTTGAATTGAGGACCACATCATCTGCAGTCGCGCCTAAGATAAGGACAAGAATCGGATTCATGAGTATTACAAATTCAAGATCAAATGAAAGATTATAACATAGAATAAAATAATCAAAATTAAATTTCGAATTTCCACTTTTCAGAAATTCGTTATCGAAATTTTTAAAAACAAAATTTTATTTCAACGATTTAAAGTCCTTTGCAAACTGTATCGTCGTAAAATGTCAACACATTGCTTGTAATATCAAGAAATTTAAGTAAAAGTTCAAAGCTCTTACGTACTGTTCCACAATTATTTTGGCATATTCTCACGAGCTAATGGAATTCCCCTTTCAACTTCCTTTAAAACAAGTGGGAGGCGGGAAGTAAATACTGCGTAAGTTATAGACGAAATAAAAACTTTAAATTTTTTGGTTTTTGGCCATTTTGACCCTTAGGAGTGTAATGAGAACTTTTTGCCCCTATTCAAACATGACCCCCGTGACATCCTCTACATGATAGGCTATTCAAACTGACTAGGCCTCAGTTCTAAAGTCTTTACTTACAATTAAAATGAAACAAAATGTTGGGAAATATTGTTGTACTAAAGGAAATTAGACTTTAAAAATGGTACCATACATGCATGAAGAGATAAGTGTCAGGATTTGTTAATACCAAATCCTCAACTAATAACTTACATATTTTTGTTTTGAAGAAATTTTGTTATTGAAGGCGTGCCGTGGCTGACCGGTAATTACCGATCGCATATTTGAATAGAAAATCATGCCATAATGCGAGACTTCTAAGCCTTGATCTGTATTGATGTTGCTTATGTATTCTTTTCTCACATATTGTATGAAGCTGTATTTTGACCTTACTAACAATACATGGCCACACATTCCAGTTTAATTTACTGATATTGATTACAATTAATAATAAGCACGGGTAATAATTATTTTTTTATTCTATGAGCACACAATAATATTTATTTATTTATTATATAATAATATTAATTTATCTATGAAAATTTTTATTACGTATTTTATTTAAATAAACAATATTTTTAAGCTTAATAATTTTAAGAATAATCATTATCATTATCACTAAAGCCCTTCAGAATAATTTTAAGAATATTTAAATCAAATTATTTTTCGCTATCGGAGTTGTGTCACCTGCAGCCTTCCGCTTCATCGTCATATAAATCAATGCCATCGAAGTCCACATTCTTGACGGATTGATTTTTGTAAAGATAAGTTCAATTTTTAAATCAAGCTAATTATAATAAAATAAATAATTGGAAGGGTATAAAATCATATAAAAGAAAATTACCTGGTAGATATTCGACTAATTCTCCCACAAAACTGGGCAACTGTTTTCCGTAGGTTTTACCATACGAACCAATACCATTACTAATACTTTCTGCTGGTAATCGGTGAAAGCATAGTCCTTCTACTGTGGAGCCAACCTTTTCGTGCTGCAGATGTAGCGTAACTCTTTGCCGGCGTCTGTCTTTCCATTTGATTACGCGTCTACAAGATGTAAACATGCATTTGTTACGCTAAGATTGTTAAGCAAGGGCTTCGTCACCACTCACTATCAGATAAGAATTTTTTTATAGGATCGGGTGACAAACGAGCACACAGAACGAGAAACCGAAGTGATTGCAACTCAAAAAAGCGTCATTAAATCGATCATCAATCGCTTAAATCAATCAACGTAGGAAATCGGCTCTCTTCAAATTTGCAGGACTTTCTCTTAGCATCATATAAATAATATCATATTTGGTAGGCAAAATCGCAGTTTGGATAAATATTTCGCTACATCTCAAATATTTCAAGAACTTTCTATAATATTTTGTAAAAGATAGCCAACCATGACCATGGATTCGGTCCTTGATCAAAGGCCTAGTTTTTTGATCAAGAACCGGAAGAAGACAAAATTACTACTTTATGTTATCATAAAGCTGAGAAAATTAAGTTTTTTTTTTTATTAGAAACAGAGACAGAAACTTTTCTAGTCAATGTAGATTATAAATAATTGAAAGTCACTTATGTTTAATTACCACTGATTCGAAAAAAAACTGTGTACATAATGGTCTAAAATTGGCGGGGTCTAATGTACTATCAGATTTAAATAAAGTTGTTACTTTACTATGCTTCATTAAATCAGGAAACACATCATAATCAATACTACTATTAAAATAATAGCTATTTGTGGTGCGATTATATCGGATATATGCGATTATATTGGATTATGCGGAATCCCCACACATCTGCAGTTTTCTTAATATCAATAGTTTAAAATATTTTACAATATCTTTTGATGATATTTAATGAAATCAAAAATTCTTTGTACACGCATTTACATTTTGTTTAAGTATTGATTCGGCGACGGCAGTAGAAGAATCCGCATATTGGCAGTCCCACGAGAACACTTTCACAAATCCGCGGCCTCACCAGCGCCGGCCGCCCCATGGCGGCCCCCCTCGGGAAGGCTTTCTCTTCCCACTTTTCCTTCTCAGGTAAGGCGCACCAAGAACACAAGGCGTACCTTCCTCCGTGTGTCTGATACATGGAGGCTATGGAGCCAGGAAATGCCAGCCAAGATTCGGACACGAAAAAAGTCTTTGTATGGCCTACAAAAAATTGTACCGGGTCTGGATGTTTGCCCTTGTGCAATTTTTTTTTTGTAATCTGACTCCCCGATACACGAAAAATTCTAGTATAACGTTTTTAAGACATAAAATAATTAAAAAAAAATTGACAAACGTAATGATAAAATTTTAATAACTCAATAAAACCACACGGCAAATGACAACGAGAAAGCTTAGAAATTTTTTCACATTCTCAAATTATTCCATTTATTTTCTACTTTTCGCTCATATGCGATGCGCATAAAAATCTTCTTGAAAGTATTTTCCGTAAAAGCAGAAAGTTGTCCATTGTACGCTACTCGCGCATAGTTAATTAGCTATATACGAGCTCTTAAAAGTTTTGAGAAAAGTTGGAGTGATTTACATAAATGTAATATATTTTCTCTTTTAAAAGGTTTTGCGCAAAAGAACACCGACTTGTTTATACTGTACTAGGTTTTTCTTTTTTTTTTAAAACAATAGCGATAAAAAATATGTCTGAAGAATAAAATAAAAATATATATTTACATAAATATTTATAACAAATCCGCCAATACTCAGTGCGGCGGATATTTCATGCCTTAAACCGTTACAGACTACTAAGGTCCACTGCTGAACATAGGCCTCCACCATAGATTGCCTCATAGGGGGATATTTGAAATAGTTGCCAATAGTTGGCAAGCGGATTGGCAATTTTCAATCAGTGGTAGAGCCACGCGGCAGCTTTTGCTGTCGCACGGATGGGCCGGCTCGAACCGGGGTGGTACCACGACCTCACAGAAAACCAGCGTGAAGTAGAGGTTTAGCTCTGCGTTTCGCTTGGTGAGTGCAGGTGGCCGGAGGCCCTTTTTACTGGAAATGAGACATTCCATCTTGGTCCTCACGGGTGACAACGCATCTACATTTTGATTTGTAATGGAGGATAGATGTAGAAGTCTATGGGCCGCAGCAACCACTTACCATCAGGTGGACTGTGTGCTCGTTTGTCACGCTTATCCTATAAAAAAAAACCACGGTTTTTTTATTTTTAGTCGTTATTAGGAAGATGCTGCTGCCCATTTCCTGATTTGTTTGCCTCTGTCTGTGTGTGTCGCCTCTTAAAGCAACCACGGGATGATATGGGACAGTAGATATTCTTACACCACCACTACATGAAAAACCATACCCTTAAACCTTCTCAGAAAAGAGTAGAGATCTGTGGCCAGCAGTGAAACGTTTTAGGCTGTAACTTTACTTTCACTTTCTAGTTCTAAATTTAATTAAGAGTGAAAAAAGATCAGTGATTAAGTGCCCGCCATAAATTTTTATAGTAAGCAAACAGAGTTCGTCTCCCGCCGCCATCATGATCATCATCATCATCATTACAGCCCATCACAAGTCCACTGCTGAACATAGGCCTCCCCCAAGGAATGCCAGCCCGCCAGCACCAATGAAAAATTTACATCATTGTTTTAAGTGCTGCATTGCTTGTGAAAGAAAACATCGTAAAGAAACTTATGGGTATATCTGAGAATACATTTTGACGACATCAGAAGTCTGCCAACTGTCCATCTGGTAGATACCATCCACTTATCTACTTCTACCGCCAAGCAGCAATGCGTGCACTGCTGTGCAGAAAGCCAGTAAGTACAATTACAGGCTGTGAAGCATTCTTAGTCCACAGAGGTGAAATATGTTGCGTTCTTTGTTTGAAGTCGGTTGCAGATATCAAAGACTACAGTTGCCATTTAGCATCACGGTAACTAAAGTTCATTTGTCACTTCACTTTTACTTCTTAATTTCTTATATAAAAAATTGATCTTTATTCATAAACGATGATAGAATATGGATGTGAAAATGGAGTGGAAACTTCAATCTTGGACCTGAGAGTCTTAGGCCTCAGTAGAACGTGTTTGACAGAGCGTTCAGCGTGGTGTCATGACGTTCACCCGCTGTTGTACGGCAGTGTCCTGAGTGAAAGCCCTGTGAGGCAATCTATGTTAGTCAATTGTGATCGGATTTTGATGATTCTTTTTTTGTTATATAAGTAATTGTTCAGGGTGATCCCATATAAATCTCAGATTAAGGAGTGATTTTTTTCCCGTGAAGTTTTGAATGTGTTTATTTAAACGACATTGAGATTCTGATATATATAAGTCCAGTCAGAAGGGTAAAAATAACTAAAAAGGTTAAATAATTTCACATTCTTAAGACGGACTTTAAATTATTCTATACTGATAATTGAAATTATTATATTATTTTTAGTTCTTTAAACGAAGACAAACTTCGAACGATTTTAAGCTTTTTTGACGAGTTATATCAACCTCAGTGTTAAAACGTAGATTACGCTTGTTTTGATTCTTTATCGAGGATAAATTTAAATGTATGGGCAAAATTACTTCTGTAGAAATCAAAGTATAAAAAAGTAAAAAACTACTTTAAAAACCAAAAGTAAATAAATAATTTCAACATAATAGCTTTTAAAGTCGGTACTGAGACCAATTGTATCGAAAAGTAATAAAAGCTCCAACTTCTAACTAATTTTTTGTCAGAATAGTTGCAATTAAAACTGCACTACTTTTTTCCACCGCCAAAGGGAAAAAAATGTGAAGGTTTTATTTAATAAGAGAAGAATAATTAAAATCAGTTCAACTGTTTCCGGAAATAAGTGAACATACATAAAAAACATACGTGTCGAATATAGAACCTTCTCAGTTTTTTAACATGTTTAAACGAGAAAAAATAATATATAAATATAGAAAGAATGATAATATAATACATGAATTTCAATGCCTCTATGTTGAAACCAAAGAGATTTAAATATATATTACTACTACTACTTAAATGTCTTTGGTTGAAACATTATCTTTAGAAAATTAACACAAAACATGTTAGATATTCGCAATTTAAATTGAAGTAATTAACATTTGAGAAAATAAAAGGCTTTAACGTTGATTAATTCATGAAATGTCTGTTTGAACAAACTTCTCATATTTTAATGAGCTCATTCCGAATAAAACCTTAATGGTGTACGCTGGGCTCCAGTCTAGTTATTCAGATTTCATGCATGAGATACATGCGCTACTGGCTCTACTAATTAATTAATTAATTTAAATTTAATACTAACTAACTAAAAGTTGAAAACAATTTAATTGTTTTGTTATAAAAGGTCGGGGAAAAGTTTCTTCGTATTTTATATACAAACTAGCTGTTCCGGCAGAAGTTATTCTGCCCTTACTTGTTGGTGGCGCGATGTGGTTCCTTTTCACACACACTCACACACACACACTTTTCTATAGATTTATTATACGTATAGCCAAATCCTCTTTAGGACTTATATCCTTGTTGATCAAATGCTTCTATTATCCTTAGACTGGTGTGTTGTTAATTCTGCAAAAAGGGATATTATTTTGTAATCTACTCGTACTAAAAGATAGTTAATATAAAATAATATTCTGTCCACCTACATGAAGCCAGTGAAAATAAGAAGTCAGACAACTTTTACATAGTTAAATATTGTTGATGTAAATCCGTAATTACTACTTATGTATTTGGTCATCTTGAGGTGATTAATAATGTGTATTTTATAATAATTTCTTATTTATTTAACACACTGGCAGAGAACAAAATACTGATAGATATATGGAAATGTAGTTTATTGACATTGACGTATAGTATATAATATATAGTCTTATCTCGTATCTCTTATTACTGAAAATGTCATAATTTCTAACAATAATATCATATGTGGATGTGTTTCTTTTGACATAAAGTGTTCGAAACCAATGCAAACATAAACATAGACCTCACATGCTATTTAGATAGCAATCAATATAGAAAAAATAATATATACAATATTCATTAACTTTTTTCAGGTGAATCGCATAGAATAAATGTCTTGTAGGCTGAAATCTTGCAGAGCTGCTCGTAGGCAGAGACAAAAAGTATATGGATATTAAATACAACTAGTTATATATCATATCTCATAACATTAAAAATATCCTTGTTATGTTATTATCAAGTTATTTTGAAATGATAATGACCGACAGTAATAACATCATAAAATACAATTAATTTAAAATTAAATATTACAATTAAATTAAACATGTGTTTTTGTTATCCTTACACAAACAGTTTAAAACATCTTAGTTCATATTTATGAGTGTAATAACATAGATAAGCATGATATTACCTAGTTATTTTGGCTATAATGGTATTTGGGGTATAATAACTAATCATTTAATATATTTTAAAACAAAGTTTACATACTGCACCTTTACTGCAACCAAAACATATTAAAGTCTTGACACCGCACCTATCTGTTCCACTATTAATAGACTGCTTTGGAAATAATTACAACAATAAATGCATTGGCAATTGGCAAATGGCATTTTACTTTGTGTTTTAGCCTTATACAACCAGTTTAAATCATCTTTCCATAATTTCCATCTATTTAGCATGTAAAGGTAATATTATAAATGGTCATATTATCCGTTATTCATCTTGTCTTTAATCATATTTATTTAATTAATGAAATGGTGTTTGTGATGTATATAATCAATTAATACCTGTAAAAAAATAGTCCCCACACTACGTTTGTTTGTCTGTGCACTACGTGAAGGAAGTGTTTATTTTCCATCAATCTTAAAGTACCTATAGTTGCTGAATATACCTACAACTTTGTTTAATACTATTAATTAATAAGCTATTCTATTCTATATACACTATTCTAACTAATAATATCTGTGAAAACTATTAGAAAATCACTTTTAGTTTGTTTTAAGGTTATTGTGATATTCATATTTCAATTATTAATTTCTCAGAATTCCCATTAGATGCGATAAAACTAATATTAATTTTGTAATCTATAGATTATAAGGAATAAATCGATATACATTTCATTCAAATTCTCTGAAATTCGTGGTGGGCCCATTCTCCATACAAAAAGAAATTGTCTCCTTTAGAACTTTGTTAGTAATTCCTCTAATGACACAAATTTTTCCCTTTTTCAGAGGAAATTTACAATTATCAACGTAATGTACCAGTAGTTAAAATAATTCCCAGAGGTGCGAGGATACAGCTTGCTAAAGCATTGTCATACACTATTCAAAATTGTTTCACTAATAGTGAAAAGAGTTATTTAAAAAATTATTTAATTTTGCTTATTCCCATTTTCATTATCATAAAACAATAAATAAACCAATTGCGTCTCAACTAAAAAAGACATCTTTTCAAAAATTAGATTACCCAATTAATACTCATTTATCGTTCGATCAATCCTTCTAAAAGTTTACCGCTGCCTCCCAAGACTTCTAGGCAATTTTAAGGGCGCGTTCTGACGATACGCACCCGCTACGCGCACGCCACGCGCATGCCACGTGTGTCAGCACCCGCGTCTAAGGGCGCGTTCCGACGACACGCACCCGCTACGAGCACGCCACGCGCACGCCACGCGTACGCCACGCGTGTCAACACCCGCGTCTAACTCGCTTTGAAATTTGTTGCATATAATTTGAGTCTTATGACAAATCAATAAATCTAATATCTGAAAATAGCGGGTGCGTGTCGTCGGAACGCGTCCTTAAATTTGTTAAAAAAGACACTTTGGAAGCAATTATGTCATTTTCGAATGGCTCTGCTGGCGGCATTGACGGAATTACACCTCAACATCTTAAAGATCTTGTAAGCGCTCCTGCCGGTGACTCCGACGGAGTACTTCTTAATGGCATTACAAAATTTTGTAACTGTGTGCTTTCTGGAAATATTGATCCAAATTTCATTCCATTCTTATATGGGGCAAGATTATGTGTATTGTATTGTAGTGTATTGGTGTGAGAAATCTTTCTAGCGTTGCGTTGCCTGCTTTCCTTGTTTCCGAGCATTGTGACAGTGCCTTATGTAACATAATTTTAAATGGTAAAGTAGACCTGTGCTTTGCTATCGAGGCAGGACAGATATGGCGAACGCTCTGTCCCGGCGAAAATGTTCCACTGGAAGTTAACCAAGAAAAAAGTGGGATATTCCGTTGGTACAGAAGGTGCAGAAAGATTTGTTTCATAATTTTCATAGTGACCAAGTTCAGGCACGTCTTCTAGCTGTTTCGACTAAAGAATCTAGTCACTGGTTACAGACTTTACCATAAAGTAATCTCGGCACATTATTTGATGGGCAAAGCTTGCGCATCACCGTAGGAATCCGACTAGGAGCGGCGATTTGTCAACGCCATCAGTGTCCCTGTGGTAGCAGCGTCGATAAATTTGGGCTTCACGGACTTTCATGTAAGAAAAGTGCCGGTAGGTTTTCACGGCACAGTTCTTTGAACGATGTCATCCGAAGGGCTCTTGTCTCTAATAATGTTCCCTCGGTTTTAGAGCCTTGTGGAATATTTAGAGACAATGACAAGAGACCGGGCGGTATGACATTGGTCCCTTGGGAGAGAGGTAAAGCCCTAGTGTGGGATGCTACTTGCGTAGACACTTAGGCGGCCTCTGATCTCAGGGGTACCTCTTTTAGAGCAGGGGCGGCATCAGAGGCAGCTGAACTGAGTAAGTGGCGCAAATATGAGCCTCTGAGAGATGGCTACATATTTGTGCCATTTGCTGTAGAGACTATCAGTCCGTGGGGTCTACGTGCGGTGAAGTTCCTTAAGGAACTCCATCCGCAACTGGTCGTTGCTGCTAGTGATAAGAGGGCTGGTTATTTTCTCCCTCAAAGGCTAAGTATAGCCTTTCAGCGGGGAAACGCAGCCAGCGTTCTTGGCACGATGCTGCGGGGAGTAGGACTGTATGATAATTAAGTTACTAGTTTTAGTTTTTAATATTGTATATATTCAATTATGATTATAAATAAAACTTATTAAATTTAAAAAAAAGTTTAGTTACATTTAAGTATAATATATATGTACCATTTTGTTCGATAACTCAATGCCATCTTGTAAGTAGTGACATAATCCATTTGCTGTGGAAATCTTGGGATTTTTAATAAAATAATGCGACTAGTAGTTTTGACAGTCTTCTCTTCATGTTAACTTAACACTACCCAAAGAGTTCTGAAGAAACCGAAACAGGTGAAAATCTGAGGGGGCAAGGTCAGTACTATATGGTGGATGCATTAACACTTCCCAACCAAGCTCTATCAATTTTTGCTGAGTGACCCAAGATGTGAGTGGTCTGGCGTTTTTTTTTTACAGGACAAGAGTGATAAGTGCGTAAATAGTTCACCTGATGGTAAGTGGTTGTTGTGGCCCATAGACATCTACATCTATCCTCGTTTGCTCGTATCTCGAATAGTCATAGTACGAATGGGTCGGCTCGACCGGGTAAGTACCACGCTCTCCAGAATACCAGCGTAAAATAGCAGCTTAAGCTTAACAGTATTTTGTATGGTGAGTGTAAAGAACTGGACACCCTTTTTACTGAAAAATAGGGATTCCATCTTAGTCTTCACGGCTGAAAACGCATCTGCATATTGATTCGCAAACGAGGATAAATGTAGATGTCTATGGGCCACAGTAACCACTTATCATCAGGTGGACTGTGTGCTCGCTTGGCACCCCTATTCTATAAAAAAATAACACGAGAATGGATTAGAGATTTTCTTATTAATCATGATGTTCTTCTTCCCGTCTTTTGACCATGCTTCACTTCCAAATATTGCTGATTGTTAATAACTTCGCTGTGATGTTATAAATGGTGTCAATAAGAGAATAGACGTGTTGATCTGTCTAGGACATTAATAAGACTTGTCTCTTATTCTGAACTTATATTGAGTATATATTGTCGTGGGGGCTTCACTATACCTCCCATCGACTAAATAATAAAAAACAATGCTATCTTTTTTTTATCAATCCTTAAAATTGTTCTAAACGTAATTAATGAATATCTGTTTGAAAACTATACATAATCAAAGGCATATCTAAATTTAGCAGGGCGTTTGGCGAAACACTCTAGCACGAAAAATGGCGTAGTCATAATAATATATTTGACATAATCGGGCGCAATTATGTATAACATAATATTATGTTTTGACTTTCGTGAACATTTACAATATTATTTATTCGTATCCTTAATCATAAAGATAAGTCATCTAGTCCGGACATTTACACTACATAGTGATTTTCCCTTATACAGGGTTATTTTGCAATATACGCCCAAATTTGCAAAATTAATTTAAAAAAATATCTATGAATAAAAAAAGAAATCAAATTAGTACATAAACACATTTTTGATTCAATTTGGGTCGATTGTGATTTGACATTTTATTGCAATGCAACGTCGACATTTAACTGGAGAAGAGCATGTCAAGAGCAGTGGGAATGCAGGCTGGTGCTTTTCAACGTGACGTCGCTACGGCAATAGGCCCCTGGCATAATATGATTTAGAGGTTGTGGTCATGCTATCATACCACAGGATAGGTGGCGGAGTGATATCCAGGACGAAGCCGCATTACTACACCCGAACAAGACTGTTTTTGTAAATTGCTGCGAGAAGGCAGCTAAATGTAACGTCAATGCAATTGGTCCATAGGCTACAGTCCGAACACCAGGTACGTATGAGTGACCAAACTGTGAGAAGGAGACTGCATGAAGCCAACCTTCATGCTTGTAGACCACTTCGGGTTCCAGCTCTAGGAATTCATCGTGGACGAAGACTGCAATGGGCTAGAGAGAACCTGTGAACTGTCTACCTCATTAATGGTCGTTGGTGCTTTTACCGATAAATCCCTATTTGGTTTTCATCCTAATTTCAGGAAAGTACATGTTTGGAGAGCTTTTCGTCATATAAGCTGGCTTCAACGCCACTTCATTGTGGTGTAATCATGGTGTGGACAGGAATTCATTTTGTTGGAAGAACGGAGCTCGTTTTGATACAGGGCACAATGATTACTGAAAAAATACCGTAACAAGGTGCTAAAATTAATAGACTTGCCACACTGAACACAAATGGGTCAAAATTTCTTGCTTATGCACGACCATGCCCGTTCACATACGACCAGCATGGTAACAGCCTAGTTGCACGAATATGATGTTGCGGCCCTAGAATGACCAGCGTAATCCCCATATTTGAATCCTACGAGTATTAAGCATTTTCCTGAAAATGTGTTTACAGAAGAACATCTTTTTATGCTTTTCAATGGGATAAGAATATTCGTCAACAGAATATTAACAACCTCATTCTGAGTGTGCCCACCTGATGCAGATGCGTTATGAATGTCATGGGTGCTGTCACTAATTATAAACTCTTAATTAATAGCCGCCCTTAAAAGGTTTTTTCTTTACTTTAGAACTTTTTACATTATAACAATTGAGTCCATGTTTAATAGTAACTCAAAGTATTAATTTAATTATAATTGTTTTTCTTAGCCTGTGGTTATACTAAGTATTTGATTTTTCAATCGTTGGATGTATAAAATACAACGTTAACAATTTAAGAACTAATTTTGTATTAATATAATGGTTCAATTGTTTTACGTTTACATACAATCAGGTTATAATTTATTCGACTGATAACTTTTAGCTGACGATTAAAAACCAACCCTAAGGAAAATTCACATTGGATGGTTCTATAGTTTTGCTCAACGGTGTCAAATTTACTGTCGATATCTTTAAATGCTAAAGTGTTTATAGTGTACTAGGTCATATACCATGTGATGGTAAAAGTATCCAGGAAGATGATACTTTTCTTTCGTTTTTATTTCGTCGCGTAGATTTCGTAAAAGACGACTAATATTAAATACCAGAGAGATTTTACAAACTCGTACATTCGCGTCGTACTTACCAGACCTAAAATATCTTGACCGACGAATGGAAGCAGGGGTAATGGTGCGAGATGTCGAGAACTGCGACTGTCCTCATCCGCTTGCCAAGCGAAGGGCTATGGGCTAACTACGATTATTAGGGCTTGTTATGAGTGGCGAAGCAGAATACGAAACTCATCGAACTATTAAAGCTATACAGAAATAGTTGGCACTCCCACATTAAAAATCAGTTTTTAATTAATCTCTTGATTGACTCACTCTACACAAGAAGGCGAAAAGCGTTGACTAATTTCTAGACAATAGTATTCTTGCAAACTCTAGATTTTATGTAATTTGCTCGCAGTCTTATTATCAAAATACTTACCTACATAAAAAATAAAACAGAAAACTGTTTTATTTCTTACTAGTTTTTTACCCGCGGCGTCGCTCGCGTGGTCTTCAATTTAGAAACATCATTAATACCACTCCATAAATTCATTAATGTAGTTCTGTTCACGGTGAACATGTGAGAGGAATATAGAAGATAGGCAGCAGCGTCTTTCTGATTACAGCCCAAAATAATAAAAACTGCGGATGCCAGCTTACTAACGTGGCTCTATAAGGGAGGCCTTTATTTAGCAAAGTAGACCTTTGATAGACTGTAATGAATTATCTGTGACATTAAACACCTGGCCGCCGAGCTCCAACATGTCAAGCAAGTTTTGCACGACAATAACCTTCGGGTCCCGCGCCTACGTCACAGTGAACGAATGAAGCCGGCCACAGTCGAGCGAGTGTCTGCTGTACTGCCATATGTCAAAGGTGTCACTGACAAGATTGGCTACATCTTGGAGCGTGCTTCCATTAAAACATACTTCAAGCGGCCGAAGAAGATTAGTCAGTTTTTACCATCATTCAAGTGTAATATTCCTCTGCAAGATGCAGGAGTGTACAAGCTTGATTGTGAATATGGTCTCTCTTATATAGCACAAACTAAAAGATCCATTAAAACCCGCGTTAAAGAACACATAGCTGATGTGAAGAATCGACGTTCCGGGAAGTCTGCAGTCTGTGAACACGTACAGGATCGCCCCCGTCACTACATTAGATTTGATAGACCACAAATCCTCGCTAAAGAACACCGATTCCTCCCCAGGATGATTCGCGAGGCTATTGAAATTATAAAACATCCTAATTTCAATAGAGAAGATGGCTGGGTGCTACCAACTGCTTGGGATCCCATAATTAATAAAATTAAATCCCAACCCAAGCATACAACTGCAAGACTTCATGATACTGTAAGTTCATACTGCGTAGATCGGAACAAAAATTACTAATTTTTAATCTGAAGGTAGCCGTGGTTAACTGTGACATTGGGACGTCATACACCTCAGTCCCACCCGTGACCATGGGTGCTGAAAAGCGCCCGAAACGTCGGGAATATAAAATAAGTTAATATACGCGATAAAATCCGTAAAATTAGTTTTATTTAAATGTGTAGTGTTCGCGTAAATATAAGAAATCATTATGTAATGAATTAATTCTATATAATAAACTGATATTTTTTTTAAATTTAACTTTGTCTAGAAAGAGACAACCTCAGAAGAAGACCTCAGATAATCCTATAATATACCAGCGCAACTTGTCTATATCTTATTTCAGCTCCAGGATCTTCTCGTCAGTCCTCAGGGTGCGTGCGTTATATGTTACCAGGTGGAATCATCTTAGGTAGCAACTGAACCTCCACCGAATAATCTTAGTAGCCCTGCCCTGCCGTTACTTTTACACTTGGTATTGCAGTGCATTGTTCATAGGCGGCGGTGGTCACTTGACATTGGGTGAGTCACGGATTGACGATAGCAATACCAATCCTGTCACACCTATGAGATTAACGAGATTTAGAGGCTTTTATGTGGTAGAACCACGCTGCAGCTATAATATGCTTGTAGCACGAACGGGTTGACTCGTAAGAGGAAGGACCAGGCTCTCACAGAATACCATCGTAAAATAGCAGCTTAATGCTGCTCTGTTTCGTATAGTGAATGTAGTGAACCGAAGACCATTTTTACTAGAAACAAAGCATTTCATCATAGTCCTCAAGGGTGACAACGCATCTGCATTATGATTCTTAATCGAAGATAAATGTAGATGTCTATGGCCCACAGCGTCGACATAAAATAAGGTGGGCTGTTTGCTCGTTTGTCAACCTCATTCTATAAAATTGTTACACCGTCGTCTCTGGGAAGCCATAAAATCTATCTGGTATTTCGTGGATGTCGGTAAAAGCGACAGAAACAAAATAGAATCTTTCCACGGCATTACATGCTTAAAAAGTCTACTGATATGTGGGTTGAAACTTTAAAGATATTCTCAAAATTAAATTCAATTTTTTTTAATTATCTGTATGATCAACAATCAACAATATACAACTGAACGAGAACGGATAATTTTAATTTTAATAAATTATCTTTACTTTTGTACAAGTCCAGGAAATATTTTAATCATAAAATTACGTGGTAGAGCCATGCTGCAGCTATAAGTTGTAGCACGTATGGGTCGGCTCGACCGGGAAGGACCACGCTCTCACAGAATACCAGCGTAAAATAGCAGCTTAATGCTGCTGTGTTTCGTATGGTGAGTGTAGAGAACCGGAGACCCTTTTTACTGGAAAAGAGGCATTCCATCTTAGTCCTCACGAGTGACAACGCATCTGCATTTTGATTCTTTATTTTCTTTGAGGATAAATGAAGATGTCTATGGGCCACAGCAACCACTTACCATCAGGTGGACTGTGTGCTCGTTTGTCACTAGTTTCTATAATAAAAGAGTTTTTAATATGTCGCAAAACAAATTAAAACATAAAAACAATATGTTCGAAAGAATACATCTATAATTACAGAAGGTATTAAGACACAGAGTTTCCAGACTAATACATAAAGTAACCGACCACTCGTTTTTTAATTTCAAAACGTCAAGAGAAAAAGTAAACTGCGATGGCACATCCGGTAGCCTGGAGCTTACGTTCCGGACAGAATTCAAATTAACCACTTCATATTCTCGCTCACATTCACTTAAACATTTAAGAGACCACACAGAAGCTCTTCAGCTACTCTCGGATCCCTCATTGCTCTACATTTCTAGATATTATTTGCTTTGCTCTCGGCACTTCGCTGCATCAACTAGAGAATATATATAAGTTTTATATTTATATATAAATTATAATAGAACATTTTTCTTGTAACAGAACAAGTTAATCACATTACATCTAGATGTGATAGACATCCCGTATAATAAATCACAAAGATTTACTTCGACAGGAATTCAATCCTAAAACTAGCAGCTAAAGGAATCTTTTTATATATAAATATATTTACAAAGATTTCTTTAGCTGCCTGAAGCTTAGCTTCCTATTCATTGAATAGCGACTGATACAATCTTTACTCTCATCATGAATCATGTAAGTACACGCTTTTTAGACCTATTCACAGTGAAAGTAACTTGGGAAATTTTTCCCGTGTAAGTTGCTTACAGGTACAGTACAATTCAATTAACAAAGTATTGGCTATCGACAAAATCTGTTATTATCAGTTTATGAGTACAGATACTCATAAACTGATAATCATTAAATTAAAAATTAAAATATTAAACATTACGATTATTCACTATCGAAGGCACTCTGGCGAAAGCACACTTATCGCGTTATCACATAAGCTCTTCTGATTGCTTTCGAGACGACGGTTAATTGGTGTTTACCGGGGATCTAATGTAAGGACGGATCATTACTTCTTATGCTGAATTAATGGTCTATTCAGACGGTAACGGCATCGGACGTCTGTGTTTACGACTATGATACAGCGTATAAGAATAGAAAGGTTACAAGATCAAGGTGTGAAAGAACGTTAATATGTAGACTGAGGGAAAATATCAGTGATTTCGATGAATTTTGTGTAAATGATTTAGACTTGGAGACTTTGTGGGATAGGCAACTGAAATATGTGGTATAAGTAAGAGAACGAATGAAAGAAAAAATAATATATTATAGGAAGATAATGAGGTACGGAACGAAGTTGAAGCAAAGAAGAGAGCATGGCTATATTTACTAGCAACCAAAGCTGATAATTCTGGCGGTATGGATGATAAGATTGAAAAAAGGGCAGTTTTAGGCGTCTAAACAAGAGATTAAAAGAAGTAGTTAAAAGGAAAAATCAAGAAAGATCGGATAAGGAGGATAATAGAATTGGGAATAAATTCCAGGAAAATATTAAAATGTTTTGGATACTCGTAACAGTTGCCAGGGGAATTCAAAACAGCTTAGAATGAACATTATGAGAGAATGGCTGTACTCTGAATCAGCCTCAGCCAGTATCAGAATCCTCGGCGTCGACATATCGAGTGACGTGCAGTTTCTTGGTCACTTAGAAGACAAGGCCAAATTGGCCTTTAAAAAGCTTGGCGTGCTCAGCAGAGCGGGACAGTATTTCATGCCGGCACACCGCCTGCAACATTACAAGGCGCAGGTTCGGCCGCACATGAAATACTGTTCCCATCTCTAGGCTGTAGCTCCGCAGTGCCAACTCCTTCCATTTGATCGCATCTAGCGCAGAGCTGTTCGAATCGTCGGCGACCGAACTTTTTCCGATCGGTTTGACTAACTGGCACTGCGAAGAGGTTGCAGCTCTTTGCGTATTTTATCGTATTTACTACGAGAAGTGCTCTGAGGAATTGTTCGGACTAATTTCAGCCGCACAATTTCACCATCGCACATCGCGACAAAACTTGCGATACCATCCATACTATCTGAATGAGTGGCGGTCTGCCACTGTGCGATTTAAAAGAAGTTTTCTTCTTCGCACATTTTTCTTGTGTAATCGACTACCACCAAAAATTTTTCCGGACCGATACGACTTAGGGACCTTCAAGAAAAGAGCGTACTGCTTTTTAAAAAACCGGCAATGCATCTGCGATTCCCCAGGTGTTGCAGTTGTTCATGGGCGGCGGTAATAACTTACCATCAGGTAAGCCGTATGCTCGTTTGCCCCCTCACCTATAAAAAGAATTCTGTATTATAATATGACTTGAATGACGAAGTTTCGAGTTTAAGGGCATGGAATAAATAATTTGAAAGCGTGTTTGTGAGTGAGGTGATGCTAGAATTAAATTAATTATAAATTCGGAAAGAAGAGAAAAGAGGTAGTGAGATAAGTATAGATGAAAGCAAGTAAATAGCCGGGTATGATAGAGTATCACTCGAAACGCTAAGAGCTACAGAGGGAGTGGTAGCATGCCTGCTATACTCTTTATTTAATTTAGGTTGGGAACTGAAGCTAGTACCGGGATATGAGTCCCAATATGTAAGAATAAAGAATTACAGCAGGACTGTAAAAACAACCATGGCATCAGCTTGCTCAGCATTGCGAGAAAACTGTATGCTTAGGTATTGATTGAAAGAGTTATAAAAGAAACTGACGGCAAATTTTGGGATGTGCAAGCTCCATTTGGAAAGGGAATGGAGTGTATGGATCAGGTATTTTCCATGCGCATGATCGCGGAGGAGTATTTGACAAACAACCAGATATTTTTTCCTTCTTGGACCTGGAAAAGATAAAAAATATAATAACATAAACACTCCCGCCTATCATCCAGAGGGGTAGGCAGAGACTACTGACTTCCATTTGGCACGATCCTGACACGCCTCTCTCGTATTATGTTATGTACGATGGTTAATAGCTGTACTAATGTCACCTATATAGTTATATAGGTGACATAAGTGAATAGGCCACCAGGTGGAGTTGTAGTAAAATAAGTCTTTCAAGCATAAAAAATAACTTACATGACTAAATAATCATGTTTATAATTGCAATTACACGGCGGTTATTGCGATAATGTGATCGCCTAATCATCTATCAACCGTGGCGACTATGGAAAGTTCTAACTGAGCTAAAATCCAACAATAAATCGTTTGCAGGGCGATTGATAATGACATAAATGTAAATATTTGTACAAAACCCAATAATTTCAATATATTCAAAACAAAGCAAAAATAAATATTAGCGGTAGTCGAGTACGTGCTTTCCGAACAGAATTCAAATTAACCCATTCATATTCTCGCCCACATACACTTAAAAGGAATGGTCCACACAGTAGTACTTCAGCTGCCCTCGAAAATTGCGTATAAAGTTTCACGACATTTATATTTTAGCTGCATTGTAAAAGTTAAAATAATTCCTTTACATATTTTTGTGTGTGTGCACAATAAATACTAAATCTAATATGTATCGTATATTAGATCTAGTATTTATTTCACTATTTACTTATAATATACAATTCCTTTAAAATATATATTTTAAATAATGCCATGTACTGCTACGTTTATTTTTCACGTGAGTTAATTAGTAAACACTGTTACTGTTTAATTGGATTTATTTTATTCTAAATTATTCAATCATAGCGATTGATGGTTTATTACAAGCTTGTCTACGATATTTCAGTATTTTTTGACTTTATTGAACGTAAATTTATTGAAACAGGTGATGTGTATAGACAGAAAGCGAATAATAATAATTGGCTCGATAGGAAAAATCATAAATATGCTATTTAAACCAGTGCACGCTAAGGTATCTACTAAATTGGTCGTACGTTGTTTGTGCTAAATGCGTGTTGTTGGACATCTACATCTATTCTCCACTAAGAATCAAAATGCAAATGCGATGTCACATCTGATAACTAAAATAGAATTCCCCGTTTTCAGAAAAAGGGTCTCCGATTCTCTACACTAATCATGGGAAACAGTGCTATTTTACAGTACAGTGTTTGTGTCGTGGTTCTTCCACGGTCGAGCCAACCCTTTCGTACTACAACCATAATGCAACTGCAGCATTGCTCTATTACATTAAGAAATTGCTAGTTTCCTTACAATATTTTCCTTCAACGCTGAGCACTTGGTAAATCAATGTGGCGGTGATCGAACCCGAGCTGATCACATACTGTGAACGCAAATAAATAGCAAATTTACAACGAGCGCGTAGACCCTGTGCTACCAACACATTATCCACTCATATTTCAATAAAAATATTATTTTAACTACCTCTTTACCCGCGGCTTCGCTCGCGTGATCTTCAATTTAGAAAAATCATTAAATGTTATTCTGTGCCTAATTTAGCAAAATTCGATCACTTTTAGAATCACTTCGGTGTCTATGTCTTTATGTCAAAGATTTTTTTTGAATTTCCAAAGACTATTGGACCTAGATGATTGATATTTGGCATATATATAAAACGCTACAGGAACACGTGAATAAATAAGTTTTTCTGAATTACATTGATATAATATGTCTAGAAACATCTATAATTTTTTATATTGGACGTGTCTTCCGATGTATCCATAAGAAAGATAAATTGCCTTGGAATCAAAATGTATTATTATTATGTACTCTTTACATTCATTCATAATTAAAGTTAATTTAGTTTTAACAAAATAATGATGATTCCATGGTCTTATATGCGATATGTGATTCATATCATTGGTCCCATTTAATATTGATTGGCACCATAAAATAGATTCTGATACTTAAAGTTTACAGTCGTAGTTACATACGTCTCACTACTGTGCACAGGGCTCCTCCTTACCTATAGTGTTTTATGGGCAAAAAAGTGTGTGCCGCAATGCTTCAATGCGTATTAACGGTTTTCACATTTCCACGACTTTTAACTACTAAGACGAAGTTATTCTTCACCACATCACCGGATAGATACGTGGTAAGTCAGCACTTAAAACTTCCTATAACAGATTCATTTGTCCTCAAAGGACTCATACACGTTTTGCTCCCGTGCCATGATGAAAGCTCACGGCGAGCTACACGGCTCTCGTATTTGTATAAATAAAATTCATTAAATCTTAAACAAAGTTTTGGTACGATTGTTGACCATATCTACCTAGTAATTAGAAACCCAACTATGCCACGAACTATTCCATCAAATAGAGATAAAATCTCACAATACACTTAATTTTCAATTATTTACATCAGATAACGTGATAACATATGAAGTTGGTAAAATGAAACTGTTCAAGCATCTAGCTGTCCCTACAAAGATCAAATTTAACAGTGGTAGAGCCCCGCGGCAGCTTTTGCTGTCGCACGGATGGGCCGGCTCGAACCGGGGTAGTACCACGACCTCACAGAAAACCAGCGTGAAGTAGAGGTTTACCTCTGCGTTTCGCTTGGTGAGTGCAGGTGGCCGGAGGCCCTTTTTACTGGAAATGAGGCATTCCATCTTAGTCCTCACGGGTGACAACGCATCTACATTTTGATTTGTAACAGAGGATAGATGTAGATGTCTATGGGCCGCAGCAGCCACTTACCATCAGGTGAACTGTGTGCTCGTTTGTCACCCTCATCCTATAAAAAAAAAATATACAGGGATGGGCCCCTGTATATTTTACAGCTATACTCGACGGACAACTAGGATGGGGCTCAAAATGCCTATGGAAACTTATGACGAAATAGAGATGAGGCCAGGTAAATAAATAGCACGTACGCGTGTTCGCTGGCGAAGAAGGCTCCCAGGGTTCGTTCTGGCGTAATTGTCGTGAATGTGAGTGGTGTGTTATAAGTGTAAATTTGTGTAACCGGAACTAGCCCTTTGGTTTTAATCAGCAGCCACGCTGACTCCGGCGCCGCCCTCCAACGTGGTATTTTCCCGCGGCTGCAGCGGTAGACTATTTCCTTCTTCTTCACTATATCAGTCTATTAACTTTATCGTACAATTAACTAACTTCAAGACGCAACTAAATCCCGTTTATTATAAAGCGTAACACGCGGCACGACTCGTAGGTCAAAGTTCACCTTCGCTCACCCCGCAGCAAATTGTTTCGAAAACCAAATGCGACCTTTTAATGCGCTTGACGCTACTGTACAATTAAACACTAACTTGTAAATAATTAGACAACCTGACAACTAATATTCTAGACTACACGCTTATTCTAGCACAAATTGGTTAACGAAATTCGGCGCCACGCGGCTCGAGGCCGTTCACAGTAAGCAATCAACCGGCAGTTCCTAACAATGAATGTCTCGACACGTCCCGTTCGACCCGACTTCGAAAGGAATGCGAGCACGCGCGGAGGGGCGGAGGTGACCTTGCTACGGCGCTATGTGCTCCGAGCGCGCGTTATGAATTCAATTTTCAACCAGTTAATATTTTGCCTAAACAAACCCCCGCCCGAGACATAAGGACTTATGTCCGCGAGTAGATTGGCAAACGGGACAGGGTCGCGACGGCAAGTTGCAAGACCGAATCTCCGACCAAAACCTCGGCCACCCTAGGCACCCCATCCGATCCATACGACAACTTAACAATGCGCCCGCGGCCCCAATACAAAGGCAAAGCATTGGGTTCTTTAACTAACAAGAGGTCTCCGACCCGAGGAGGATCCGTCTTGTCAGACCACTTAACGCGCTGCTGCAAAAGATGTAGGTACTCCAGAGACCATCGGTGCCAAAAACTCTGAGTCATCTGTTGCAGTAGGTTAAATCTGCTCAACCGCGAAGAGTTTATTTCCCTGAAGGGGTACTCGGGCAGGGCGGTAAGAGGCTGGCTAATTAGGAAGTGGCCCGGGGTTAGAACCTCAAAATCATTCGGATCGGACGAGAGGGGACAGAGGGGTCGAGAGTTGAGGACCGCCTCAATTTTACAGAATACAGTGGCAAGCTCCTCAAATGTCAAAATAGTTTCGCCAATAACGCGACGGAGATGCGTTTATGCAACCTTAACCACCGCCTCAAAAATACCGCCCCAGTGTTAGCAAGCCAAGCCAAGAATTTCCACTGGATGCCCTTCTTGGACATCGCATTACCTAAATAAGTCCTGTTGCTGGACAGAAATTCAACGACCTCTTTCATATATCTATCCGTGCCCTTATAATTCGTTCCGCAATCAAACCGGATCAGGTCCGGCAAACCGCGCCGCGATACAAAGCGGCCCAGCGTGGCCAAGAAGGCTTCCGTGCTGAGGGCACTTACAAGTTCTAAGTGAACGGCCTTAGTGGAGAGGCACACGAAGACGCAAAGATAGACCCTATGTGAACGCGCGTTACGAAGGTTAGAGGACTTGACGAGGAAGGGGCCAGCAAAGTCTGTTCCGACTCCAGCGAATGGTCGAATGGCCCTGACGCGGTCGGGTGGCAAGTCACCCATCATAGGTTGCGATATGGTGGCCTTCAGTTTATAACAAGATATGCACATAAAGATGACGCTCCGAATGGTGCGTCGGCCAGCCAAAATCCAAAACTCCCGCTGCAGAATAGCCGAAAGAGCGCCGTCCTTGGGGAGCAGTAACGGGTGTCGAGACCCGTACGGCAGTTGGGAATTTCTCGAACGTCCGCCAACGCGCAGCATCCCAGCGTCGTCTAGGCAAAGATTCAGACGGCCCAGAGCGCCCTTGACAACGGGGCCCCGCTTCAAGTTTTCAATCACGGGCTCAAAATGCTCCACTTGGACCATACGGGTCCAATGCATCAAAGCTTCACGACGCTCGCTAGGGGACAAAACGGAATCAGAGATTCGATTGGATGGGTCTCTCGAATTGCGGACAAATCTTGCTTTTAGCAAGTACGAAATGGACTGCAGTATGACCAGAAGAGCTCACAGTCCGCAAATATACGACGGCAGCATAGCCTTTCTCGGAGGCGTCGCAAAACCCATGTAGGGTAGCCCTGCATTTCCCTGGAGGGAGGAAGCACCTTGGCATGGAGACCCGGTTGATGTCCGGAAGGAAGGAGACAATGGAGAGCCACTCTCGCAAGAGAGTTCCGCTAATAGGCTCGTCCCAACCCAACCCGGATATCCAGAGCTTTTGAAGAAAGCACTTAGCCAAAAAGATGACCGGGGTGATCCATACATTAGGGTCAAAGGTGCGGGCTACGGTAGAGAGCACGGAGCGCTTGGTCCATGCTTTAGGAGCGGAATCGAGTTTGACTCGATACGTGAAAGTATCCTGCACAGGCTGATATTGAATGCCCAGCACAGTCAACAAATTAGGATTTTCAGGGTGCTCGAATAGATGAGGGTCTTGTTGATCCTCTTCTGGGAGGTCCTTTATAATATGAGGGGTGTTCGACAACCATTTTCGCAACTCATAACCTCGGGACTTCAGAATGGCAATCAACTCGTCTCGCAATACAAGAGCCTCCTCGACGGTGGAGGCACCCGTGCAAATGTCGTCCATGTAGACCGAAGTCTCCAAAATGGAAGCTCCCCAAGTGTATCTTATACGCTCTCTCTCAGCGAGTTCAAGGAGGGTTCGCATGGCGATATACGGGTTGGACCGGAGTCCATAGGTGGTTGTGTTCCACTCAAACACCTGTATCGGATCGCTGGGCTTCTCGCGCCACAATATCAGCTGATATCGACGGTCATCACAGTGGACCACTGATTGTCGAAACATCGTCCGAATGTCGGCTACAAAAACCACTTGGTGCCGACGGAAGTGGGTCAAAATGTCGGATATGTCCCTGATCAATTTAGGACCAGAGTGGAGACACTGGTTCAGGGACACACAATTTGACGAGGGAGCGGAGCCGTCAAAAACTACCCGAATCTTACTCTCAGGGGTCTTCAAGATCGCATGGTGAGGGAGGAAGTAGTGCTCCTGTGAACGCCATTCGAAGTTGGACGGTAACATGTGACCCAGCTCTTGATACTCGCACATGAACTCGACAATTTGTCGCGAAAAGCTGGGTCGCGCCGAATGCGGCGCTCCATGGAAAGCAACCTCTTCTCGGCCAGTGCACGAGGTTGATCCAAAGGGGGCCGTGAGTCCAGAAAGGGTAAACGAGTGACGACACGACCGTCGACGCGACGGCCAGTATTGTTCTGGTAGAACAACTCGCACTCACGGTCCAGAGGGTTGACTCGAGCCGCGTGTGGTGGCTACTCAATTTCCCAGAACCTCTGGACGACTTCCGAAAGGGTCACGCTCACAACAGAGAGCGTGTCGGCCGTCTGAGGAGGTGGAGACCACAGAACCGGTCCAAAGAAGCTGTGCCCAAATACAGTGGACATGGCTGACAAGCCATAGGTCTGTAGGGCGCGTATCTCGCCCAACCCCAGCGCGTCGGCCCCCAGCAACAAATCTATAGGCCCAGGTTGGGACCATTGAGGGTCTGCCGGTCTCAAACCCGACGCATAACGAACCGCGCTGTCATTTATACGGACGTTAGGGAGAAAACCTACAATGTCATCGAGGACATTTACCTTGACTAAAATGTGAAGGTGTTCACTGGCGGGGCCGAACACCAACTCTGCTTGTCCCCTAGGAGCAGGAGGCTCGGCACCACCGATACCTACCATCGGACGTGATTCAGAGCTCCAGGGGAGCCCTAGTCTTCCCACCACACTGCGTTGTGAACCCGAATCCAGTAGAGCGCGAACCGTTAAGCAGTCTCCGCTCGGGTTGTACACCTTCACTGAGGCCGTCGGCAATAGAACAGTTTGACAGGTGGACTGCTGACGGCTCAAAGGCGCAGTGGAGGCGGCCGTGGTGGGAGCTAGGGCGGCAGCTACCTAGCTGGAGCTGCCTCCATCTGACGGGCCCTCGAACCGGGGTCCGGAAAGCGGCATTCCGGCGGCATCTCAACGACCCGTGGTTGCCACTCACCAAACGGGCCGACCTGGGGAGATTCGGGGAACCTCGGTTTTGGGGCCCGGAACAGTCTTGAGGTCGCAGGAACCTGGTTGTACCCGTATCGACCAAAGGGAGTAGGAGGGTGGTACTCCAGTCGCGGCCGCTCAGCTAACGGGGGTGAGGCGGTTATAGCTAACCGCTGAGTGTCCGCGAAGCTCCTCTCAACACGCTGATGGGGAGTGACGACCACCCCGCCCGTGGGGGAGCGACCCTCGACTGTTCGGGGTAGGGACCTCTTTCAATCCCAGGGGCACAGCAGGCGAGCGCCGAGAGTCGCCCGACAGGGGTCGTGAATCAGCGCCCTCGATCCCCAAGGGCTGGCAGGGTCTCGAGAGGAAGCGCCGATCGCGCCCAGGCACAAAATCGCGTGGTGGTTACCCTGGCAGTGCGTGCAGGGCCGCTGGTGTGGGCAGTCTCGTTAGAGATGCCCTTCCAGGCACAAGTAGCACCAGCGGCGCTCCCTGGCGATGGTTCGCCTCGCCGGGGCCGGCTTGCATAGCAAATTAGGGCACGACGTCGCCCGGTGATCGTCTGCTCGACAGTAGGAGCAGGGGCGCCTCCCTGGCCGCTAGGCCACTTTAAGAGGGTAGGGGGTGGCGCCCTCCCGCGGGAGCTCCGCTCGGCCTCAGGAGGGTTGGCGACGCCTTGGCCGTCGGATTCCGCCTCTCCCTGGGCACCGCTCGGGATACAACCTGGGGTTCCTTGACGGCGCCTGCTACATTCTCCATCTGCCTGCACTGCTCCTCCAAGAACCGCAGCAGGTCCCTGAAGGGAGGAATATAGTAGGCGTCGTCCCCGCCGTACCTCTCCTGGAAGTGGAGCCGAAGGTCGAGAGGCAGGCGAGACAGCACAATGTGGAGCAATAAAAAAGACCATTCGTCCACCGGTAAATACAGCCGCCTCAATGAGTTGCAAGCCACCACGACTGGATTTACGATGTCCGTACGTAGTGTGGTCCGATCCTTAAGCAGCGGGAGGTTTAGCAGCTTCCGGACATAGTCGTCTGCAATCCAGCGGACGTTGGCGTACCTTCCGGCGAGGAGGTCCCGAGCATTCTGGTAGGCGTCGTCCGACAATTTCAAATGGCCGACGACGCCCAGGGCCTCCCCCTCCAATGATGCCAGGGGTACCCCATCTTCTAGCTTGGTGTCAAGTCCCTCCGGGCGTCCACTAGGCTGTCAAACAGACCGACAAAGGTAAGCCGTTCGGAGAGGACCCCGGAGAACCTTGGCAGGTCCAGAGTTGGGAGTCGTCCTAACAGCTCCGGCTGAGTAGGCTGTTTCCGAGGAGACTCGGGCAGGCCCCTCAGCCTAGCTTCACGCGCTTCATTAGCATACTTGGCCCCCTCCTCGATCAAGTCGTCCGTGAGCGAAAAGAATTTCTCGTAGTCCGCGAGGCAGGAGTCTAGGACTCCCTGTTGCGCATCCGAGGCCACGAGATCTGTGTAAGCCTCCTCCACTACGGCCCTTTGGGCCTCGACCTGCTCGAGCCGCTTCACTAAACTATGAACCCGATCGGGTCACCCTATCAAAATATGAGCATTCGCGGCCCAGCGCAGCTCCGCCTGCAGGCGAAGCGCCGGTGGCTTTTGCGATGGCATGACTACTAAATACAAACTAATACACAAAAAAAAACACAAATCAAATTAACAAATAACAAAGACTAGTACGATCAAATCAAGTTAAATACAAATTACTATTTATTAAATTAAATACAAGTTACAATTAAAGGTACACACCACAGTCAATCAGCAAAATGCCTTGCTCAAACAACCGACCCTTCGACAATTAATCTACTATAATTATACGCCAACGATAATTATCCGATTACGTGTGATAGCCTTACCTACCTAGTCAAAGTAACTGGCCTTAACAAAGCTACAGGCGTGGTTGCTTCTTCCACCCGCCAACAAACAATATGATAAGATGATAAGATGCATCAAGTATGCGAAGTGATGAATGATAGAGGAATAGATGTGTTATGTGTAAACGAGACGAAACGAAAGGGAAGAGATGTCACTGCACATGCCATGTATACCGCTTACTGGTCTGGAGTAGACGAGACCGAGCAGGCATGCCAGGGAGTCGGTGTCATCCTTTCAGAAAGAATGGGTCAATGTGTGAAAGAGTATGAATGTGTAAGCCCAAGGCTGCTGTGGATGAAATGAAAGTGGGCTTAAAGAAGTTGTTTTAATTTTAATGGAAGGGTTGGGGTGAAGAGGTCTGGTTATGAAAGGATATTAGGAACGTTTGGCGATGAAAGAATAAATGAGAATGGTGAAGACCTCCTCACCGTATGTGTGGAAAAGAATCTTTTTGTGGCGAACACTTTCTTTCGCCATAAGAGAATTAACATTTATACATGGGAAAGAGGGGATGATAGAAGCATGATAGATTTTATAATTGTGGATGAAAGAATGAGGAGCGCAGTGGTAGGTACAAGGGTTTACCGGGGGTCCAACGTAGGGACGAATCTTTACTTGGTCTTATGCCGAATTAATGGTCCATCCAGACGTTGGCGGCATCGGACATCTGTGTCTACCACTGCGTTACAGCGTAAAAGAATAGATAGTTTACAAGATGAAGGTGTGAAAGAGAAGTATAAATGCAGACTAAGGGAAATTATAAGTGGGTTGAATGAATTATGTATGAATGATATAGAATTGAAGAATTTATGGAATAATATTAGGATAGTTTTGGTGGATGCAGTCACCGAAGTATGTGGTGTAAGTAAGAGAACGAATGAAAGGAAAAGTAACACGTTGTGGTGGGATGATGAGGTACGGATGGAAGTTGAAACAAAGAAGAGAGCATGGCTAGATTTACTAGCAACTAAAGCTGGTAATTCTGGCGGTATGAATGATGAGATTCAAATAAAAAAGGCAGACTTTAGACGTATACATAAGAGAGTAAAAGAAGTTGTTGAAAGGAAAAAGCAAAAAATGATAGATAAAAATATTAGAAGGATATCTGATAACTTCCAGGAAAATATTAAAATATTCTGGAAGCTCGTAAGAACTGCCAGGGGAAATTCAAAACAGCCTAGAATGAATGCTATACAAGACGAGAATGGCTGCATGCTGAATGATGAAGTTTCGAATTTAAAGTGTTTAAGAGTGAAGAGTCGTCTGAAATAAGTGAAATAGAAATTCCGGAAGAAGTGGAGAGAGGTAGGGAGATAAGTGTAGATGAAATAATGAAAGCAATCAAAAGCATGAAAGCAGGTAAGGCAGCCGGATATGATAGAGTATTACTCGAAATGCTAAGGGCTGGTGAGGGTGTGGTTGCAGGCCTGCTGTCCACCTTGTTTAATTTATGTTGGGAACTGAAGCGGGTACCGGAAGACTGGTGCAAAGCCGTTATAGTCCCAATATATAAGGAAAAGGGGTCGCAGCAGGACTGTAAAAACTACCGTGGTATCAGCTTGCTTAGCATTGTAGGCAAACTGTATGCTAAGGTGTTAATTGAAAGAGTTATGGAAGAAACTGATGGAAAAATTTGGGATGTGCAAGCTGGATTTAGAAAGGGGATGGGGTGTACGGATCAAGTCTTTTCAATGCGCATTATAGCGGAGAAGTTTTTGGCCAAAAACCAGAAAGTTTTTTGTGCGTTCATGGACTTGGAAAAGGCTTATGACAGAGTGGACAGGAATGCGTTGTGGCATACACTGAATTCATTTGGGTTAAGCGCTGGCTTGATACAGGCATTAAGGTCTCTTTATAGGGACTCTAGTGCTTGTGTCAGGATCAACGGGGTCTACTCGGACTGGTTTGGCATTCATAAAGGTGTCAGACAGGAATGTGTGGCTTCCCCGTGGCTGTTTAACCTATTTATGGACAGTTGTTTGCAAACTTTGAAAGTTGAAGAATGTGGGTTGAGAATGGGTGAGTCAACCGTCAAATGCCTTTTGTACGCCGATGATCAAGTCATATTTGCATCGTCGGCGGCCGAGTCGCAAATGATGGTTACTTTAATGAATTGGTCATTGAAAGAAAGGGGTATGAAAGTGAACGCAAGTAAGACGAAAGTGATGGTTTTTGAAAGAGAAGAAAGTAAAACTTTATGTGAAATAAGAATAGAAGGGGAGTTGATTGAGCAAGTGGATGAGTTTGTATATTTGGGATGTTTATTTAGCAGGGAAAGTAGGTATGATAAGGATATAGAACGACGAGTGAACGCAGGTAATAGAGTGAATGGGGCTCTACACGCTATTATGAGGAGTCAGAATGTGTCAACTAAGGCACGTATGGCAATTCATAATGCTGTGTTAGTCCCTACTTTAATGAATGGTAGTGAAAGTTGGGTCTGGCAGAAGAAGCATGAGAGTAGAATAAATTCTGTAGAAATGCGTTTCTTAAGGAGTATGTTAGGGCTGAATCTGAATGACAAGGTGAGAAATTGTGATAAGAGAAAAGTGTGGTTTGCAAAATGACGTTGTGACAAGGATTAAGAAAGGAATGCTTCGGTGGTTTGGTCATGTAGAAAGAATGAACGAGGAAAGAGTGACAAAGCAAATTTATGTTGCAGAAGTGAACGACAGGATCGGGAAGGGACGCCCTAGATGAAGGTTTATCGACCAAATCGCCGATACGTTAAAAATGGGCCAGATTAGGAGTACCCTTTACCGACGAGCGTGTATGCGTAGATATATGGATGTAAAAAAGACGAGAGAGGTGTGTCAGGATCGCGCTAAATGAAAGTCCGTAGTCTCTGCCTACCCCTCTAATGGGTGACAGGCGTGAGTGTTTATGTTATGTTTTTATATATATTTATATATATATATATATATATATATTTATTAATATTAAGATCGGGCGTGATTGTAAAAATACCCGTCATCCGGTCTATTAACTAACATAATCATATATAATAGAAAATTAACATTCTAAAGGAAGAAAAATATTTAACCTTCTTATTTAATTTCCGTGATCGAATAAAAAGTAACCTATACGTTGCCCCGGGTTACTAACTACCTACATGTAAAATTTAATGAAAATCAGTCCAGTAGTTTTTGCGTGAATCGGTAATACACAAATGGACAAACAAACAGTACCCTTTATTTAGTCCCCTGGACTTGTTTTTTCAAGAGTATATTAGCATTACAGACAACTTTTCTACAGATTTATTATATGTATAGATTTTAATAATATTTGTAATTCATAAAAGTAACCATATACTATTAAAATCATACCGCTAATAAATCCCATTTTTGTCGTTATTAAATAAAGATATAAAGCAGCTACCGCTACAAGGAAGCCCATTTGAAGCATTTCTATAATAAAAAATGCTTTAAATGTACTTAACGACGTTATTTATAAGGTGTTTAAATTATTAACTGAAGCATTAATATAGCAAAGCATGACCAGACAAAAATGCATTAAAAGTTTTATAAAATACGCCTTATATCTTAAGATATAAAAACATCCTAACACAGTTATTAATGCTTTAAATTTATAATACTGTATTATAAGAGATTATAAGAGATCAGTCACATGCACACGAGCAAAAGAATTATATATATGAAGATATGCTTGCATAGTAATCGTTAACAAAGTCCACTTCTTTGACATTCTTCATTCAGTCTGTCATTATTTAAAAAATGTTGCTCTATGCAACGTTTGAAGTTAAAACATGTTCTATTTATTGCGAATTTTAAGCTGTAAACTTTTATGAAAATCTAAACTACAAGGAGTAATATACAAATGTAATGATAACTAAATGGAAATCTACGGCTATATTGAGTAAGCTGTATTTGAAAATATTTCATTCGTAAGCTTTAAAGAAAAATTTTAAAACCAAAAAAATTAAAAAAGTAAAAACATACTGCTATTAGAGCCCCTTCGTTATCATTATCCAAACATTCCACGTTAACACATGTATGAATATGTAAAGGTTAATTTGAATTCTGACACAAACGCATGCCACGGTCTAAAGTTACAGGACGTACCACTTTTAACTGGCCTTTTTTTTAAATTTTCTTTTTAAGTGTTCTGTTTTATAGCCAGCGCTTTTTTTAACAAAAAGGTACATTTCACTGCCCACAATTCACCGGCAAATCTATGTCTACCTTCATACTGCTTTTAGTATGTTTAATAAGACAAATATGATGGAATCTTTGATGAAATTATCAACCTCGTTTAAAGTCAGCAATAGAAGGAGAGTATCAAAAGCTTCTAGAAAATAAATGCACGGTATGATATATGTGTTTATTTTAAAAGATTTGTGTTTTTACACATTTATTTATTTATTCTTTATAATTATGGCAGCATTCTCTACCAGTCAACCTTGTGAGAATAGAAAAGTGTTGACAGGTGCAGAATTTGGAAAAAACAAATAAATTGTTATTTATAACATAGTAGCGATCTGTCCCGGCTTCGTACGGGTGATTTCTAGGCAACAACGCTGCATAGCGGGTCCAATTGCAAATCTAAACCATCCGCGGACTTCTCAAACACACACAGAGAATTTCATCAAAATCGGTCGAGCCATTTTCCAGTTTTTGCGAAACTAACGCAATTGATTTTTATATATAAAGATGAAGATACAACGTATACACACATACACGCACCTGAATATTAACTAGTTGATAAAACCTTTTTCTGCATAGGAGGCTATGTTATTTTTTTTAAACTAAAGTGATAAACAAACTTACAGTTCGCCCGATAGTAGCCTGCATTCCATAGCATCCAACTTCAAACAAAGAAAGCTACAGTTCAGATTCATTCACACACTTAAAATGTGATGTAACACATGCAAATACAATTAATGCTCGAATAAAAAAAAATTTAATTGGTTTATTGATTGATGAAATTAGGTACGGTCGAATGGAACCTCCAAATTGTTTGAAATTGAAAATAAGCGTTCACGTGCGTGTTTTCTTTTGCGAAATACAGATTCACGCTTGAAAATGTTTTGTTTGCTCTGCTCCGTTTAGTATGTACATTTATATTTCGTTATAGGCGGAGTAAATTAAGAAAATTTGAATTTCCTTTTTATTACGTACACACTACACATTTTTGGATGTATTTTTAAATTGGGGATGAATAACACTCTTGGTTGTTGTATATATATCAATGGTATCGAGTTGAAAAAGAGAAAAATTTATTCATAAAAGGAAACTACATGTGATGTTATAATTATTACGTTACTTTCATGTCATTCCTTACTATTTAAGGACTATATTTAGATTATATCCAAAACTATAGCAAGTATTAAGGTTGTATTTGAAGTAATACTAATAATCTAAATATAATAATATTACCGTGTAGAGTTTTTGTAACGATATCTACTATCCCATGTCGTCCCGTGAGTGTCGTAAGAGGCAACAGAGGGAAACAAACCAGAAGATAGACAGCAGCGTCTTTCTAATAACCAATAAAAAACAGCTTACCAAGCGTATCTACTATGGCAGTTATCTCCCCTATGAGGCAATTAACGGGGAAGCCTGTGTTTAGCAGTAAACTTTTCTTTACATACATTAACATAAATTTTGCTATTAATCTTATTTTTTATTAACTTTTGTATTTTCTTGATGTATTTATTAACTTTTATATATTTCCTCAATTTGGTTATACTGCAATTAATCCTTACTGTTTTTCCTGAAGTGGAAGAGTCATCACCTGTCAAATCTATTATTGCAGATTGCTGTAATATTTTAGAATAATTACATTGCACAAGCTCATAGAACAGTCTTTGAGTCTGGGATACTTTTAGGTTATCTATGTATGTTTTGTAACAACTGTAACTTCAATGCAGCAATATACCTGAGAGCTTCCTCATATTCTGCATTGGTCAATCTCAATAACCGTTTCCTGTAGCTGATCTCTTTCTTTTATAACACTTGTGTAATCCGTATGTAACTTAACCATATCACATTTCAATTGCGTATTTTTAGTAATTATGACAACTATTTCCTTTTCATTATCATCCCTTTCCTTAAGCAACAGTTCACACTGCTCCTTGGACGCCTTAAGTTCTTGAAACGCAAGCTTGAGTTAGTTCTCCATCTGGCGCGTCTTGTAGTTGCGAGTATTCATTTTACTATTTATTGTAAATAATAAAATAAAAAAAAGATCGAATCAGAAGAAGCAGAGTAAACTAATGTCGAGTTGTAATTTTTTTTTTACTTTTCACTATTTACAGATCTCAAATCTAATGATCGTTAGAATAATTCGAAAAGAAACCTACAAAGAATATAATACTTAATCCGAGTAATAGAATAGTTCTTTAATTATAATAAAGGAGTGATAAGGAATAAGAATTACAATGATTTTAGACAATGTTCGTTACCTGTCACTTTATGTTCCAACACAAAATATTTATAATATTTATGGATCGAATTTCTTAATACAATTTCTAAATACTAGGTGGCAGTAATTATTAACTATAACATAAAATTGAGGTGGATATTATGAATTTACAATATTTAAATTATTTAAATTTTTTCGGGGCCAATTAGTTTTACAACTTATCATCAGGGTTGCCACAGCAAAAAATTCAGTTGTAACTTGTTAATATCAGAACTCATTTATGCTAACCTTTAAAAACCGTCATGTTAGACATTCTTGAAAATATCTAGATCCAGCAGTTGTAGGTCCGTGTGAACATAACAATAAGACAATTTCATCGCCATATCGTGGCTATATAATAGAATCCAATACCCCACATCGTCCCGTGGATGTTGCAAGAACAAAAATGTCAAAAGCAGCTCATGGCCTCTAGATATCATTAGATTTTTAAAGTACATGCAAGATGTCAGTAAACCAGACCTAGAGATACAGGAAGTGCTAAAAAGTGTCTATATTATACCGTATCGATATTTTAGGAAAACTGTCGATATGTCAATAAAATATCGATTTAGCGGTGAAACTTTTTAAAAAAATAATGAATGAATGAATTAATGACTGAATTTATTTTCTCTTCACAACAGGTAAACTTCATCATTATCATCGTTACAGCCTTTCATAAGTCCACTGCTGAATATAGGCCTCCCCCAAGGAATGCCACAAAGCACGGTCCTGAGCCACCTACATCCATCGAATTCCTGCATGTCTTATCAGGTCGTCACTCCATCTCGTGGGGGGTCACCCTACACTTCGCCTACCGGTGCGAGGCTGCCACTCGAGAACCTTTCTTCCCCATCGGTTTTCGGTTCTTCGAGCTATATGGCCGGCCCACTGCCACTTCAGCTTACTAATCTGTTGGGCTATGTCGGTTACTCTGGTTCTACTGAGTATATCCTCATTTCTAAGTTTATCACGCAGAGAAATTCCGAGCACAGCCCCCTATATAGCTCGCTGAGCGACATTGAGTTTCCTCATACGGTCAGCAGTGAAGGACCACGTCTCAGATCCGTAAGTCAACACTGGCAACACGCACTGGTTGTACAATTTCGTTTTAAGGTTTTGAGGTATGTCTAATGAGAAGATGTGTCGTAGTTTCCCGAACGCTGCCCAGCCGAGTTGAATCCGTCGATTGACCTCTCTGTCGAAGTTGGACTTACCTAGTCGGACTATTTGTCCCAGGTAAACATACTCGTCAACAACTTCGAGCTTAGTGCTCCCAAAAACTACCGGCATAGGTGTGACATGGACGTTAAACATGATTTTTGTTTTGTCCATGTTTATCTTACGACCTATCCGTTGCGAGACACTATTGAGATCATTAAGCATAGTGCTTAGGTCCTCCAGCAATTCTGCCATAAGGACTATATCGTCGGCAAATCAAAGGTGAGTGATGTACTTGCCATTAATGTTGATACCGCATCCTTTCCAGTCCAGCAGCTTGAAAACGTCTTTCAATGCAGCGGTGAAGCGTTTCGGGGATATAACGTCACCCTGTCTTACACCTCTCTGCAAGGTAAACTTAATGCTAAGTATTACAAAATTGCCAGACTGGTACGTAACTTGTGAGAGACTGATGCCTGATGTAGGTATAAAAACCTGTATTACAGGTCACCAGGGCTTCCCCGCAGCTAGAGCAACAATCTGAGTAATACAAATCAAAAAAGGAGATTATAATTATGTAAATAAACAAAAATTAACTACACTAATTGCAGATTTCACATCATCACGCACTGACTTGCACGTGCACAAAAAGTATTACTAGTCTGTCAGTATTACTAGTCATATAAATACCAAACTAGAAACATCATTTATGATTATTAAGTGACAGTAATGTAAAATCATAAATTAATAGAATACTGACTTTTTAATCGAACGAAATAGAATAAACAATATCAAAATACACTTATGCAAGCCAATACTTATCCGAAAGAACAAAAGGAAAACTCTTTTGTTCCTTCGGATAAGTTTGATGTACTCTGCTGAAAATCGACTTCTACTCAGATTAACTCTCTCTGATGAAACTGAGGATGCAGGAGTTACCGAATACTTTAGCCAACCATTATTTGTAGGCCATAAAACCTTTTTAGTTTAGGATTCAAACCCGCAACGTCGCAGTCACATGGTTACCCTCGCGCTACCGAGCTGACATTGTAATATTGAAATAGTCTAATATAATACTTGGCAGTTTTCATAAACCGTTTAATAGAAATGATTATAGTTGAAACGACAAACTGAATGGATATTGTGAAAGAACTCGAACTTTTATCACACAATTCTCTGGTCTGAATTATTCAGTCTCCTAAAATGTGCTTTTAGCGAGCCCCTTCTCGCTCGTTGTGTTGTGGCTACGTGAAGGGTGTCATAATAACTTCTCGCTCGCTCTGTCATCACGAACGATAAAACCCTACATTGTACATTTTCAAGTAGTTCTCGATAACCTAAATGTTTTATACATTTGAATATATAAATATCAATTAAATTAAAAGAAAAGGTTTTGATAACATTTGCACAAATAGTCGGCTTGCCCAGGGTAGCACCACGCTCTCGCCGAATACCAGCGTAAAATAGCAGCTAAATGCTGCTGTTTCGTATAGTGTAGTGTAATGTAGAGAACCGGAGACCCTTTTTAACTGGATTTGAAGCATTTCATCTTAGTCCTCTGCGAAGACAACGAATCTTTATTTTAATTCCTAATTAAGTATAAATGTAGATAACTAGATAGAGCGATGATCAGTAGTGGGATTGTGTAAATCTGGTGAGCATCATAATTGGTTTCGTTTGATGTTTGACGTTTAGGTTCATTGTATTCTGTGAGTGTATCAGTATCGATTGTAAACCGGTGAATTTTTATATTACTCCTTTATTTGTGGTTACAAAGTGTAAGCGTAAGGTAGATGTCATAGATTAGAGGCTTTAGGTGCAAGGTCAGGACTAATATTTGTGGTCCCTTAGAGGTGGTAAAATTTAAGCTTCTAAATCAATGCGATGAAAAGAGACTTGCATAAGACCCTGTATGGATACTGCGCAAAGGCTGTGGTAGAATTGCAAGAGTAATGGGTTTCCTGTTATAATTGAGTCACAGACTGTTTTGTCACAAATTTCATGACTCTTCAGTAAACTGTATTTTTTTATAGGATAGGGCGACAAAAGAGCACACACTCCACCTGATGGTAAGTGGTTGCTATGGCCAATAGACATTACATTTATCCTCGATTATGAATCAAAATGCAGATGCGTTGTCACCCGCGAGGACTAAGATGGAATGCCTCGTTTCCAGTAAAAAGAGTCTCCGGTTCTCTACACTCACCCACCATACGAAACACAGCACCATTAAGCTGCTATTTTACGCTGGTATTCTGTGAGAAGGACCACGCTCCTTCCCCGGTCGAGCCGACCTATTCGTGTTACAACTATACCAGAAATATAGCTGCAGCATGGCTCTACCACATAAATAATTTTAATTTTGATTTCGTAGATGTAACTCAGTGTGGGACGGACTTGAGTATTTCATGCTCTATAGGCCTCTTGTTACGGCAGTGTCGTATGACTAGTTGTCTACTTCCACGAACTTTAATATGATCCCGGAGTTCGACGTCTGCCATATGCGTCATACTTGTGAACAGGTTTTTTTTTGAGTACATAATAGAACATACTTCATATATCGGTAGATATCTTGTCATATTCCATTATGTTGTTATTTAAAATTAACTTTGAAAAATGACCGTAAAGAGGATAATTACTGAGTTTCTTTCGATATTTTTTCCGGTCAGAAGAACCAGATAGTGAAACGATAGTAGATATCAGCGCATAATTTTTGAATATAGCATATTTAGAATTAGCTTTAAAAAACTTTTGACAAAATTTTGTTTTCTTACGCCAAATAAGGAAATATATTTCAACTAAAACGTATTTATGGTGCTACTTTCCGCTGATTCACCTTTAATTTCCGTTCTACATCCGATTCGATTCGTCAATTTCTTTCCACGTGACAGTTTTACAAAGGACGAAAAAATTTTAAAATTGGCTATTTTTTTATAGGATAGGGTGCAAACGGGCCCACAGCCCACCTACATCCATGGACATCTACATCTGTCCTCGAATAAGAATCAAAATTCAGAAGCATTGTGATATCTGAAGACTAAGATGGATTATGTCTCGTTTCCAGTAAAAAGGGTCTTCGGTTCTCTACACTCACCATACGAAACATAGCAGCGTTATGCTACAAGTTTAGATAAATTTAAGTTAGAATTCTGTGAGAGCGTGGTCCTTCCCCGGTCAAGCCGACCAATTCGAGCTACAACTATAATAGAGCTGCAGCATGGCTTTACCACGTACAGAAGCTATTATTGCATAAATGTATATACTAAATTACGTTAGTCACCCTTATTCTATAAAAATGTCTTCCTCAGGGGTTAACCATAAGCAGGCAGAGAATCTATTTACTGCTTAATTTATCAAGCTATATCCATGGTGTTTAGATTTAAACGTATAAACAAGCTTATAATAATTGCCACTCAAGGTATAACTAATATCTCAAGTGTTTGAAATATACTTTGGAATATACTTTGCGGATTTTCCCATTGTTAGAAAACAATCAGTACTCTAATACCCTTTTAAATGATAGATTGTGTAGGTAATACCGGCGTATACCTCGCAGCAAAATAATATAAAGCAAAATAATATAGAAATTTATAAAAAAGTGCTGAAATAATGTTATTAGAAAAATGATTTATTACTTGGCAAAATTAATGCAGTGACTTTTATCTACATAAAATATACCGTTCTACGTAATACATTTTGATAAAGAATTCGTCAAATCATATTATTCACGCTTTGATTCATATTTACTTTTAAATAAAAAAGGGTCTTAACAATTCTGGTTATAACGTTTACACGAACAAGAAAAATAAAATAATTTCTTTTCTAGGATAAAAATCAAACTTTGAGTTATACTCGTAGTAGAATAAGAATAGAATAATTTTTTTATTCAATATAAATTACATGTAATTCATATTGATAGTATTTTTTTACTTTACCAAACCCGATAAAAACCGTAAAAAACTATTTATAAAACTAAAACGATTAAAATAATATCACTATTATAGCTTCTGCAGTCGGTTTTGAGACATCGTGTATCGAAGAACGACTGAAGCCCTGACTTCAAGAACTATGAAGATATTATTTTATTCTTCTTAGTTTCTGAAGTTAATTTAATTTTTATTAAATATTTAAAAATTTAACCTTTTGTGTGGATCCAAAATAGCAAGCTGAAGATAAAACAACTGAAATGTAGTCTAAAAATTATATTAAATATCTCGACTTCTATTTTTCACTCTGAGGTTAAAATTTATTTCTCCAAATTGTAATAGAACCAACCTTGAACCAGCCCATTTAATAAAGAAACAATTAATTCGATCTATTTGATACCGAGGAATCGGTGAACATACATAAAAATATACGCATCAAATATAGCACCTCCTCCTGTTTTGAAACCTTTAAATGATGTAGAATATGTAAATCGTTGCAGCATTTAAGCGCTTAGAGTCGGGAAAAATTTGCAACGAGAAATACTCACTCAACTGATATTTGTGGAATATATCTATTAGCTTCCTATGCATATTATTGCGTCTATAATTACGCTAATAGAAGACAGAAAAACCGCTATACGTGTATACAAACTGCGTTAGAAAATTAAGTTTCCCAGAGCATTTTATTATTAAATCATTATATTTAGATTATGAAACCTTAACTTTTTTTAAAGAGTAAGGATGACCGAGTAGAAGTACTGTAAGAATATCCAGTACCCCATATCGTCCCGTGGGTGTCGTAAGATGCACGGGAGGAAAACAAACCAGGAGATGGGCAGCATGGTATTTCTATTAATAACTTAAAAATACAAAAAAAAATCTTTGGCATTTACAAAGGCCTGTGTACGGCAGTGGAATTTTGATAGGCTGTAATGGTAACGGTAAAGGACAAACTAGCACATAGTCTATACGTGGTATACGTGGTAGAGCCACGCTGCAACTATATTTATATTTGTAGCACGAATGGGTGGGCTCCACCGGGTTATGAACACGCCCTCACAGATTACCAGCGTAAACTAGCAACTTAATGCTGCAGTGTTTCATACGGTCCGTGTAGAGAATCGAAGACTCTGTTTACTAGAAACGAGGAAATCAATCTTGATTCTTAATCGAAGATAAATAAAGATATCTATGGGCAACAGTATCCATTTACCATCAGGTGGACTGTGCGCTCGTTTATCACGCTTATTCTATAAAAAAGTCTTCTTGCTGATAAGTAAATGCTGTGATCCAAAGACGTCTACATATATTCTCGATTTTAGTCAGGTATATTATTCCTGGATGATTTATAAGAAGTGCCTGGCGGGAAGCTTCAATGTAAATTGGCAAACTTTCTCCCAGATTCGATGTTTACTTCACCACTAAGCACTGGGGCTGAATAATTAAAAATATACAGGCTCTAAGATATACTATACAATGTAAGTAACAACAAAAAAAGCATTTAAATAATTCAATTTTAATATAACAAAACAACAGTGACTTTATTTCATTAATATTATTATAATATAATGTAGTTGGTAAAAGCTTTTCTGACAAAACTTGACCTGATTCAGCGGAAATCTCGCATTGAATACTTCCGAGGTTATCTACATCGCTTCGAGCAAACGTAATGAACGCATAATCTTCACAAGCTCTCACAATCTACTCAACACTAAGATATTCCAAAGGATTTGTAGAGTACTTTATAAGAGGCTCTTTTATCAAATGAATAGAAAAACCTTTATTTTTATTTGATTACTCGCTTTTAAGAAAGGTTCTCGAGTAGCAGCCTCGCACCGGTAAGTGAAGAGTAGGGCGGTCCCCCACTAGATGCAGTGGAGACCTCCTGTTATATGTTTAGCAGTGAACGTTTGACACGCTGTAATCAATTACTAATGATTTGAACAGGCCGTAATAATAATTAGTTGAACGTACATGTCTATCTCCCGCTAACAACAGTAATCAGTAATCGCTGATAACAGCCCATCACAAGCCCACTGCTAAACATAAGTCTCTCCCAATCCCAAGGAATATCACAAAGCACAGCCCTGAACTATCTGCATTAATTGAGTTCCTGCATTTTCAGCATCTACTTACAAAAAATATTTCAGATTATTTCACTTTACAAAACAACCGTCACTACGCATACTTTCCTTTATTGTTTCTTTGTGTAATGTCTAGAACTATCCTATTTCTACAAAAGCAAAGTAAACTCATTATCATATTATTTTTATAGATCAAGTACTGTTTAAATCAGATTTTTAAAATAAATAAAATAAAAAAAAAATTACTAAGATTTTATTCACTAAGAGTCTTCGCACTTACATTCTATTCATGTCAAAGCGAACCGTTCTTCGCAACTTTTTAAAAGCATACTCGTGTCTTGCTCTTAAAGTGTTAACACTAATATTAAATCATTTGTCGTAACGTCTCTTTAAAGAGTTTTTTTTATATAAAAATGAAGAGACCATAGAACTTACATGTAACAGACCACCAGATATATGTCTCCTGGAGCCCATGGATAATATCTGCAGCCAATTTCAAGCAAACAAGAATATAGGCTATAATTCTTACATACATACATACATATAATCACGCCTCTTTTCCGTAGGGGTAGGCAGAGACCACTTCTTTCCACTTGCTACGATCCTTACATACTTGTTTCGCTTCGTCCACTTTCATTATTTTGTTCATACATGCTCTACGGTTTAGGATGCTCTTGACCTGGCCTTTTTTCAAGACGTCCCTGATTTGGTCATGAAATGTCCGCCTAGCATTTCCCTTCGCCCTTCCAGCACTTTCATTCGAACTCGCCTTATACACTTTTTACGTCAATTGTTCTTCATTCATTCTCTCGACATGGCCAAACCATCTCAGCATACCTTTCTCAATTTTTGTCACTACATCTTCTTTCAGACCACAGCGTTTCCTTATCTCACTATTTCTTATCCTGTTATTCTTGCCGTCTTTTATCAACGTACTCATCATAATATTCTTACTCTTTGGCTTGGTTTCGTTTGTATGTAATCTGTTACATTTTATATTTACATATAAAATGTAACAGATTACATACAAACGAAACATGCTCCTTCAGGCATTTTACTAAACTGAACCAAGACGCAAGATGAAACCATCGATTCGGGCCACTCTCACTTCCCGCGTGGAGATGATGTTGTAAGCTATTATTTATATAACCACAAAATGAATAACCAGATCAACTGACATAGCTCAACGGATCAGTAAGCTGAAGTGGCAATGGGCCGGCTATATAGCTATAAGGCTATAAGAGAAACCGAGAACCGATGGGGAAGAAAGTTTCTCGAGTGATAGCCGCGTACCGGTAAGCGAAGCGTAGGGTGGCTCCCCACTAGATGGTGTGACGACCTGATAAGTGAAGTAGGAAGTCGATGGATGCAGGTGACTTAGGACTCCGGTTGAATCTTGAATGAATATCGTTAACCTATCATTCCCTATCAAAGTTGATGGACGCAAATGACTCAAGACCATGCTTTGTCTTATTCCTTGGGCCTGCGTTCAGCAGTGGATTTTTAAGGAGCTGTAATAATAATGATGACGATTATGAACGGTAATAAGCCTTTTGACAGTACGTTATGTAGGTAAACTTTTCTGTTTTTACTAATAATAATAATAATAATAATCTTTATTTGCAAGAATATTGTTGTACAATGGTGTTTGAGTATAATTCGTTCTACATATTCTACCTTAGTGGTGTGCAAATATTAATGGTCAAGTAACCTAAACAACAACATTTATCGAATTTAACAACATAATATATTAATTTAACAAAATATAAAATTATTTAATATTATTTAGTTGATTTGATAATTAATTTCTTATGCCACAGTGTCAGAAAATGCCATCAAAATATATAAGTAAGTATTATTATGTCAAGTAAGATTATTATTATAGGTCAATGTCATATATTAATTATTATTCTTATGTCAATAATTATATAATGTTACATATCCAATTGTCATTAATTTCTTTCTATTTTTACATCAAATTTATTAATTAATTAAATTAAATATATAAGTCAAATTTTATATAAAATAATATCAAAAACATTATTTTTTTAAACATTGGAATCTTGTAATTACGTAATTAATCATATTTTAATATTATCATTCATTATTACTCGTATGTAGTTCGTTGTCGTTTAAGAACTCTTATACAGAATAATAACATTTAGTGAGCAACAATGCCAAAACAGATTTCTTAAATGACAATAAACTTTTACGCTTTAAATTATCAGGTAATTTATTATAAATTCTTATCGACATTGCTACTACTAAATTAATATCCTTTCAGAGTGTACTCAAGATATGATTCTCTAGGAAGGTAAGTAGTTTTCACAATTAGAATTATAAACTGCTTACCATGCACTATGTTATTAATTAAGTAATAAATACTATAGTTTAAAATAATAATGTATATTATACAATAATAATGAAGTAAAATAATAAGTTAAGTTGCGAGTTACGATTTTATTATGTAATGTTTAGAAAAGGTTTCATTCCTCCCTTTTATAATTAATAAAGTACTTCAGTTTTCGTTGTCGTGTCGTTTGTGTCACTTAATAATATAAGGATAGTGTTAAAATTATTTATCAAATATCAATAAATTGATATCATATTAATTTGCTATATTCAAAAGTACAGCAGTATCAATTAATTTCAGTTTAGAGCAAGAAATATTATGTGCTTGAGATAAAACACTTACGAACGCAAACTCCTCACGGCAACCGCTGGTAGGTACTTTAAAACTTCATTCATCATAATCGCATAACCTAGTGAACAGCGGGTGACCTAATTACGTACAGCCTAAGCTTCAAATGCTTAGTACTCGTATATTTAAATATGTATACTTCGTGTATGTTTCATTTTTATTTATTATTTTATTTAACATACTTCATAGCAAAATTAGAATTTTATTTTAGATTTCGTTCACCATGGTCTATATTTTAACCTGGTTAAGAATACATTTTTTTTATAGGATAGTGTGACAAACGACCACACTGTCCACCCTATGGTAAGCGGTTGCTGTGACCCATAGACATCTACATTTATCCTTAATAAAGAATCAAAATGCAGATGCGTCGTCACCCGTGAGGGTTAAGATGGAATGCCTTTTTTCCAGTAAAATGGGTGCAAAAACTAGGCGTTTCTCACATTGAAATATTCATAGAATATGCATTTGCGATGTGAAGCCGTAGGTCAGATAAGAATAATTATGTTGTAAAAGTGGTAATTCACGCCGTAAAAACTTCTAAGCCTATATAAAGCGCAAGTATGGCTTTCATGGAGTACTACTACTACTGATTTAATTGAAACTCGTCTTGGGAGTCTCACGCATAGACGTAGAGTAGCGAGTCCCTCGATACTCTATTCCAGAGAAAGTGCGCGAAAATTATATGACTTAATTCCTCCCTCTCTGTGCCACTATCGAATACCACAACGCTTAACGGATCTCCACAATCGTTTGTCGATACTCCACACTTTAAAAAAAGGTTTGCGTCGTTCGAAACATTTACAGCAAAGAAGTGAAATAGTTTACCAGCCTCTGTCTTTCCCTCCGATTATAACTTGCGCCTTTGAGGCAAGAAACTACTTACCATCAGATGGGATTATAGTCAACTTATAATAAGTAAACACAAACAAGTATGCAAAGGCATACGGCGTAGATAACATAGCCCAACGGTTTAGTAAGGTGAAGTAACAATGGGCCGGCCATGTAGCTCGAAGAACCAACAACCGGTGGGTAAGCAAGGTTCTCGAGTGGCAGCCTCGTACCGGTAGGTGCATTGTGGGGCGGGCTTGATGCAGGTGGCTCAGGACCGTGCTTTGTTGCATTCTTTGGGAGAGGCCTATGTTTAGCAGTGGACTTCCGAAGGGCTGTTATGAGTGTGAAGATGAAGTTGTAGATATTATATATTCACTTATAATAAACTAAAATATAATGAACCTTTACCACCTGTGACATAGTGCCAAATACACTAACTGCATTTCAGTTTTATTTATTAATTTTGATTTCGATGAAAAGTTACACACAGGTACTTTTAAAAATTAATATTTCACTTTGCTAGAATGTCATCTGCTTTTGTCATTAATAACATGTATTTGTAATATACAAAAATATTTTGGCCTAGAATTCGTTTTATACCAATATACTACAGGTAAAGAAAGACGTGTGGAAAATAATTCTTGCTTTGCAACTTCAAGTCCCCGGGCTACTATAAAAACTTAAGGTTTATACGTGTCACATAATATTATATAAATTCATGAAAAGAGAATTCTTGAAACATTTATTTAATTACTAACCACTAAGTTTAATTGAAAAAGAAATTTTAATATCAAAAAATAGTATTTAATGTTCTTAGACTACAGACACAATAGTTGACTTAACATAAACTTACCTAATAAGTTAATTCTTACATAAAAACTCGCTCTACTTTTAAACACTTTTAAAAACTCCATTATTCAAATAAATTATTTTAATCATTAAATTGAATACAAACAACAGCAGCACTCATGTAAGCCAAAATATATTCAACATCATCATTACAAATCCACAGCTGAACATAGGAATGCCACAAAACACGGTTCCGAGCCACCGGCATCCATCGACTTCCTGCATGTCTTACCTATACATTGCGCCATCTAGTGGGCGGACACCGTACACTTCGCTTACCGGTACGACGTTAATAGTCCGTAGTGTACTTGTTATAGGCTGTAAGGAATGAATAAATAAAAATATATTTATAATAAAATCACAACACAACTAATATATTTTCATAATTGGTGTACAAATACACTAAAATTTATTTATTTATTTAATTATATTCATTAAAATAATCATAAAATATCATAAACCTATGTATACATTATCATTCTTTCAGACATCCGTCAACAGAATAATATCATTTTTCAGTCAATAAGTTTGCCCTTAAAATCAGATCATAATATATAATTTAGTTTACATATTGAATTGGTAACAGCATGAATCAAGCACAATAGAGGTATACAGAATACATTATGTTTCGTATTCGTAGCAACCGTCAACAATAATTGCCACTTCAACAAACAACAACACTTTTACAACTCTGTTGCAAGTTTCAAGAGCACTTAGTTTCGGCTCGCAGTACAATTAATTTTTTCAATAAATTAAAAGAACAAACTACATTTCCAACGTAATAAAATAATTCACATACTTTTTAGTTTGCTAACGATAACTTTATAATATGTAGACAAGTTCGAACATTACATACTCAATAACTGTTCTTTTTACTAAAATGTCTTTGGCACCTCAAATTTATCTACTTCTACTATAAATATAAATGCATAAGTCCAGTCAGTTACAGTGAATTTTGACCAGTGACTCTATGTTACGACAATTAGCGTTTGTTTACTCTCCTTTCTACGCGATTTAACAAACAGTTAATCGGAAGATTTTTAATTAAACGTGTCATAATTAATCAGCACAAATGCGTGAAAAATTAAATAGTGTTTAAGCTTTTTTAACTTGTTATAAGCCAGTAATGTGGGAAGCCAGTACAATCCCATCTGGTGGTAAGTAGTCATGAATTCCTAGATGGTAAAACGCACTATCTTAGCGTAACAAAAGTCTCTTCACTTCACTTTTGCCTTGATATAAGCCAGATTATTATCGAATGGAAAACCAGACAACAACAAATTATTACACTTTTTTGCATTACAAAAGATAAAGTAAACCGTTTGCTTTGAACGTGTGAAATATCGACAACAAAGAGGTGAAGATCCGTAGACCGTCTGATTATCCGATGTTATGAAGGGATGAGAAAAATTAAGATTTATAATTGCTACGTACCACTCTTCTAAATGCAAAATTTTGTGCATTGTGGGAGGGATTACTCCTTTCACAGTGCCCAAACGAATAAAACGACACGTATTTCGACTCTAAACGAGCCATCATCAAAGAAATATCTGTGATGCAAACTAAGAATAGTTACACGCCATCCTATTTTTGCGTAATATGAATTTACTCAGGAATGCTAATTTGCTCAGGATGTTTCCTTCTCCGTTGAATACCTGATAAATCAGCACATTTTTAAAATTGGAGCAATTTATGAGGGATATGGTTATATGGATGTGGATAGGGATGAAAACCAATTTATGAGCTCATAAATTGCTTTAAAGGGATATTTGCCATAGTTGCCACGCTTGGCAAGCGGGTGGCGAGAATTGTGTGTTTAGCTTAAGTCTTATCGATCCGGAAAAATCACCGGTGGTAACCGATTACAAAAAGAGGTTATGCGATATAGATGTATATGTGTAACAGCATCCACTTACCATCAGGTGGATTGCATGCTCTTGTGTCAACTTCATTGTTTGGAAAAAAACATTATAGAATCTGTTATAAAAATATGTTGACATTATCCTATCTACTTACATACGTACAATTTAGTTGAGAAAGGATTGCCTTCCATAACTCTCTAGAAGCTTACACAAAGAAGCTTTTAACGTTGAAAAGAAAAGGTCAAGAATGTGGCATAAGAAGCGAAATGTTTGAAATCCGAAACTAAATGACAGATATAAGAAATCTTGGATAAATGTATTATCATTGATAGTAGAAAATCAGATAATACCTATTATAAAGTAAAGATTTTATGTCACTGTTACCGTTTCAGCATCTTTGGTTTCAGACTATCAAAAGTCCACTGACTTTGGACATACCCCCCTAGACTGCTTATAGAGCGGGAATAGAACATTTTTCATACTTACCATGATTGACAGGCGGGTTGGCAACGACAAAATATAAGAGTTAAAGAAGCAAACTGCTTTAATAAAATTAATATTTAAGTACCTACTAATCGTATGGAAAATTGTTATTTCAGTATATTATTTAACATTAAAACTGACCCTTTTCTTTATGTGTTTTCAAGTTTTATGAAAGATTTACATATTACATAGGCTTATATTATATACTAGTTGTTCCCCGCGACTTCACCCGCGTGGAAATTGGATTTCATGGGTTTTAATATTTTGTGCGGAACGCTAATTATTTTTCTAAAATAAAAATAGCCTAAGTTACTCCTTATAACATCAGCTATCTGCCAGTGAAAGTCCAATCCAAATCGGTACACATGTTTCTGGGTGATGCGTGTTCAGACAGACGTCATGTTAGAGTTTTATAATAGTATAGATAGATAGATAAATCGCACGGAAAGATCTCAACACATCTAGCAGTAAGTTTTAACATGGTAAATTCTTCCACGAACTTCTAAAGAGTAAAAAATACGTGTTAGTTATTTTATTGCTTTTATTTTGTAATACATTTTGTGACAAAATAATGATAAAATATTAGGAGTGCATAAAGCCCGAGGTAGCTTCCGATGTGCTAGTGACATTACTATTCAACAGTCTAAATTATTAGTGTGAGTAAAACCATCACATTTACAATCAACAAATAAATAGGACACAGCATAAGACACCACACGTTTGCAACACAATAAGAAAAGAGACGGTTATATTTTTATTTGTACGGTTGCATTACGGATACAAGTTTGCAAATCCATTGTGTTTCACACTTCCTAACTCATTGGCCTGGTAATCAAAAGTTGAGGCGTCTTTTACTTCAAAACCGGTTATACAATGCCGATGAAACACACACCGCCGCCCCACCTCCTCCGTTCCTATGAGCTCCAATGATACACCACAGACGCGCGCAATCGACGCGATGTAACGGTTTTTTTTGCGCCCAGATGCAATGGAAAGGACTACCCTCCGGGAAGTGAGGAAAGGAGGTGGTGAATGCTCTAAGCATACCACGACAGCCGGCTGTCGTGGTTATGTAGGACTCACTGCGAAAACCTAAGTGTTTACCCACTAAACACCCCCTGTGAGACTGGCATTAGCTTTTGTGGCCTTTCTGCCGAATCGGAAGCGACCCTCTTTAGAGAAAAGGGGGCGCAGGTGGCGAGGAGCCGCTGAGAGGGGAGCCTAACTAAGGCAAATTAAGGGTGGGGACTGATTCAGGCTGAGCCGCCAGGAGGCGGTTTAGGTCGGCCAAAAGCTTGTTTGGAAGGTCCGTGAGAGAGCTTCTCGGTCTTCGGACTCGATAGCAAGAGGGGAGTGGGGCTGCATTGGGAGCTGCCTCACGAATGAAATGATTAGAGTGAGACTCTGAGGCTTTGAAGAAGTTCTCAGAGAGTGATTTTAGACATTGCTGGACTGTGGGGAGCTCTAAGTCTCGTTGGAGGTCGGCGTTACGGATATACCGGGGTGCGTCATAGCCCGACGACAAAAATTGTTTTGAACTATTTGAAGTTACTTAAGGATGTTGGAGTTAGTGTGAGCAAATATGGGGCCCGCATAAGTCATAAATGGCCGTATACAGACCTTATAAAGGATTCGCTTGTTACGGAGGGACATTTTACTGTGTCGGCCGAGCATACTGTTGAGCCTACTCAGATAGAATCGCGCGTTTCGGGTTACTCGCTTGACATGGGGCCCGAAGGTGGGCCTCGTGTCAAGGGTGACACCTAAATATGTTTGATTGGACCCTTTCAGTTAAGGGATTGACGTCGCGAGCGGGCTGCGACCCTTTCAATAATACTGATGGGTAATGCAGATCGCGCCTATCAGCATTACCCATCAGTATTACTGAAAGGGTCGCAAATGCATTTGCCATTTCTTTGACTTTCGTACTAGTACAAGCGAAAATTAATCACTAAACGAATATAAAATGCACTCCTACAACTATCACTATCTTATTTATTCCTTTTTTTAAATCATAACCAAGATTTTCCTGGAAACTCCCTTAAAACACTTGTTTCATGCGGGATTAGAGCTACATTGTTTTAAAACTATTGTTAGTCTCTTCTTTGCTTCAACGGATGGAAGTTGAAGCAAAGAAGAGAGCATGGCTAGATTTACTAGCAACTAAAGCTGGTAATTCTGGCGGTATGAATGATGAGATTGAAAGAAAAAAGGCAGACTTTAGACGTATAAATAAGAGAGTAAAAGAAGTTGTTGAAAGGAAAAAGCAAGAAAGGATAGATAAGAATGATAGAAGGATATCTGATAACTTCCAGACAAATATTAAAATGTTCTGGAAGCTCGTAAGAACTGCCAGGGGAAATTCAAAACAGCCTAGAATAAATGCTATACGAGACGAGAATGGCTGCATGCTGAATGATGAAGTTTCGAATTTAAAGAGATGGAAGGAATACTTTGAAAGCGTGTTTAAGAGTGAAGAGTCGTCTGGAATAAGTGAAATAGAAATTCCGGAAGAAGTGGAGAGAGGTAGAGAGATAAGTGTAGATGAAATAATGAAAGCAATGAAAAGCATGAAAGCAGGTAAGGCAGCCGGATATGATAGAGTATCACTCGAAATGCTGAGGGCTGGTGAGGGTGTGGTTGCAGGCCTGCTGCACACCTTGTTTAATTTGTGTTGGGAACTGAAACGGGTACCAGAAGACTGGTGCAAAGCCGTTATAGTCCCAATATATAAGGGAAAGGGGTCGCAGCAGGACTGTAAAAACTACCGTGGTATCAGCTTGCTTAGCATTGTGGGTAAACTGTATGCTAAGGTGTTAATTGAAAGAGTTATGGAAGAAACTGATGGAAAAATTTGGGATGTGCAAGCTGGATTTAGAAAGGGGATGGGGTGTACGGATCAAGTCTTTTCCATGCGCATGATAGCGGAGAAGTTTTTGGCTAAAAACCAGAAAGTTTTTTGTGCGTTCATGGACTTGGAAAAGGCTTATGACAGAGTGGACAGGAATGTGTTATGGCAAACACTGAACTCATTTGGGTTGAGCGCTGGCTTGATACAGGCATTAAGATCTCTTTATAGGGACTCTAGTGCTTGTGTCAGGATCAACGGGGTCTACTCGGACTGGTTTGGCATTCATAAAGGTGTCAGACAGGGATGTGTGGCTTCCCCGTGGCTGTTTAACTTATTTATGGACAGTTGTTTGCAAACTTTGAAAGTTGAAGAATGTGGGTTGAGAATGGGTGAGTCAACCGTCAAATGCCTTTTGTACGCCGATGATCAAGTCATATTTGCATCGTCGGCGGACGAGTTGCAAATGATGGTTACTTTAATGAATTGGTCATTGAAAGAAAGGGGTATGAAAGTGAACGCAAGTAAGACGAAAGTGATGGTTTTTGAAAGAGAAGAAAGTAAAACTTTATGTGAAATAAGAATAGAAGGGGAGTTAATTGAGCAAGTGGATGAGTTTGTATATTTGGGATGTTTATTTAGCAGGGATGGTAGATATGATAAGGATATAGAACGACGAGTGAACGCAGGAAATAGAGTGAATGGGGCTCTACACGCTATTATGAGGAGTCAGAATGTGTCAACTAAGGCACGTATGGCAATTCATAATGCTGTGTTAGTCCCTACTTTAATGTATGGTAGTGAAAGTTGGGTCTGGCAGAAGAAGCATGAGAGTAGAATAAATGCTGTAGAAATGCGTTCCTTAAGGAGTATGCTAGGGCTGAATCTGAATGACAGGGTGAGAAATAGTGTGATAAGAGAAAAGTGTGGTTTGCAAGATGACGTTGTGACAAGGATTAAGAAAGGAATGCTTCGGTGGTTTGGTCATGTAGAAAGAATGAACGAGGAAAGAGTGACAAAGCAAATTTATGTTGCGGAAGTGAACGGCAGGGTCGGGAAGGGACGCCCTAGACGAAGGTTTATCGACCAAATCGGCGATACGTTAAAAATGGGCCAGATTAGGAGTACCCTTAACCGACGAGCGTGTATGCGTAGATTATGGATGTAAAAGAGGCGAGAGAGGTGTGTCAGGATCGCGCCAAATGGAAGTCCGTAGTCTCTGCCTACCCCTCTGGGTGACAGGCGTGAGTGTTTATGTTATGTTATTTTTTTATGTTAGTCAATGCTTGACTACTATTCCACCTGATGGTAAGCGGTAATGTAGCGGAAGAAAACAAAACACACTGACTTAGCCTTAAAGACATCCATATTGTAATCGGATAGAAATACAAATGCTAGCAAATTATTCCATTCCTATTACATAATACAAATCGTATTATGTAATATAATATGTCTTAGTAAATGCCATTGAAATGTACTGTCATTTTTTAATCCTTAGGACGTGAAACAGAGGCAATTTTCAGCCCGTTGCAATCTATGACAATACCACTACATAACAACTTTGCATTTAAATAATTGTCTCGCAGTGACGAGCAACTTTGTTGGCTAACGCTTTTGTAAGCGCTTCCGTTCCTTGAAGTGCATAATAACGCCTCGCATTACAGTCTATTGTGCAAGCATACCTCGTGTCAATAGCCACTTACGAGTACAGATAGTAATTTCAAAGACACCAGATTCTATATGGAATAACGTCGATTGTCGACGTTACCTTTTAATCTAACACAATTTTATGAATAAAAAATTTATATTACAGACAATTATAATTCAAATAAAATACATTTTCATCTTTCTTATTTTTATCATTTAACTTAAATTTAATATTTCTTCATTTACCAGCCGTCAATAATCCATATAACGTGAACCGTTTCCACTACAGGAAACATTTGCCAACTTAACCCCCACACTTGGCAACTGGAAAGACGACCGCATCACCAGATGTTTTGCAAATTTGACAATAATCGAATGATCAAGTATGTGTGCAAAAATAATAATTGGGTGTTTGAGATTCATTTCCAATGAAGCGAACAACGTGCGTATAGTTTGTTTATTTAAATTAATCTGCTACACGTAATATTATGCTGTTTGCTTAAAATTAATCTATATTTATAGTTAATAAATGTTAATTTAATCTATGCTGTTTGTTTATATTTATTAACTAGCTCTTTACCCGCGGCATCGCTCGCTGGAGTGAGCTTGAATTTTGGAACATCATTAGTACTGTATCGTGCCAAAATTAACAAAATTGGATCACTTGTAGAGTCACCTCAGTCACTATGTCTGTTTCTCACAGGATTTTTTTGAATTCTCAAAGACGTAAATGACAAAAATTTGACATAGATATATATGCTTTAAGAACACGTGAATAAGTGGGTTTTTCAGAATTACATTAAAATCAAACGTCTATCAAACCATTTTTTAGATCCGATGTATCATAATGAAGATTAAATTTGTCATTACACTTGGGACTACCTCGTTGGCGGTACCTTAGTAAATGTGGTCCCGGGTTTGAATCCCGGATAGAATAAACAATGTGAAAATAATATGGAATAGAAGTGTTTAAATTAAATTATGTATATAATTTATATAATTATGTATATAAAAGTAAATTAAATTAAATGCGATAAAATCCGTTAAGTTAGTTTTATACTTGTTCACAATAAAATTTAATTTAGTTTTGACAAAATAATGATCGATCTTCTATTAACTTACGACATAATGTTTAATTGAGAGATTCATAATAAGGCCCCATTAAATATTATGCTCATATTTTTTTATCGTTCGAGTAGACTTCAAAATTTCTTTATATCTAAGTACTAATCACGGCAAAAATTTTTTTTTAATAGAAAACGGGACAAACGAGCATGCGGCTCACTTGATGATAAGTATCTACCGCCGCCCATGAATAACTTCAATACCAGGGGAATCGCAGGTGCGTTGCTGGCCTTTTAAAATGAGTAAGCTAAAGCAGGAGATAGGCAGCAACACCTTCCATATAACAGATCAAGATATTTTTTTACTATCCCCGCTTGTTAAGAGTGTCAACTACGGCAACTATCCAGCCTATTTGGCAGTCTATGGCGGAGGGTTTTGTTTAGCAGTCGACCTTTGATGAGCTCTAATGATGACGATGATGAGTTCTACTCATCTTTGCTATCCTTAATTTTACAACAGAATAAGAGCAAAAATGTAACATCTTCGAAAGTATCGCATCTCGTCGTTATGACCGACTTAAGATATATATACATATGTTCCGAAATATTTTTCTAACTTCCGAGATATGAAGGTTTTAGCCACGAGAACGTGGTTAATTGACATTTCAGATTGTACCTAGTTAAACTATGAGTGATGTCGGCGTAGATAGAATTTTACTTGCATGTGTACTATGAAATTTACGTTTGGATCCGTTCGATTACTGGCTTTAACAAGTGACTCAAAATTATATCAATGCAGTTCCACTTATATTTAGAAAAAGAAGAAAAGAAACCTGTGTTTAAATATAATTGCCTTCTTTGATATTTATTGTACTTTATGCCTAATTATTTTAAAAATTCTGTTTCGTTTAAAACTCTAACAGCGTCGCTAGTGGTCAATAATTAAGTTAATTTACGATAACTTTCTTTAATTTAAACTTCAAAAAGTACACCCATACAAGATCCACCCTATTTCAGGAGAATCTATCTCAGATAATAAAGTATATAAAAAGTGAAGCCGCAAATCCGTTATCCTAATTATATTATTAGTATTTTTATCTTTTCCGAATTTTTATCAGAAAATGTTGATATTTTTCAGTTTGCACTTATGGAGTAAGCTAAATGAATAACAAAATTTTTAAACTCTCTAAATATTTTCTTACCGGATATGGATTATTCCTACAGCTAGCTGGATTTTCTATAACTGACATGCTTAGGATATGAATTGGGCAATATAGTTCAAAACACAAGACGCGAATTCGGCACGACATTAATATGGTTTTCCTTCCGTTCCGCCTTCCGCTATATTACAAGAGAAGGTAAATAAGTTTAGAAAATGGAAACAATTCCTGCACTCATGAAATGTGTGATTGATGTAGCGGGCGACGATTACGGTGTCGCTACAAACAATTGAGTTTAGCGACATTTGTATACATAGGTTAAACTGTATTATTTTTTTTTTATAAAACAAAATAAAAAAAGATATATATTTGTAACACTCATTAATGGTGTCAAATATCACATGGTCAAATATCAAATACCACACCAAAACAATGGCATCATTATTAATTGAACTAGAACGCTGCATTAAAAGCGTATCACGGTAGCGTCGGCACGAAATTTTAAAGGAAAACAATGAAGAATTTTTTTGGTCGAAATGTTAATGGAGATCTTGGGTTAATCGTTATGAGCTGGTGGCTAAGCAACATAAGCTATACTGGCACGAAATAGACACACCTCTCCCCAAGAAGTTCAAGGCTTCTTAATCATAAAATTCATGGCTATAGTGTTTTGGGATTAGAAAGGAATCAGTTTGATTCATAACAACAAAGGAAACGGAGTTTTCATTACGGGAAATTACTGCGATGGAATAATTGAAAGGGTTGAAATAGGCGGTGAGGGAAAATGTAAAGGAAAATTAAGCAAAGGCTTGCTGCATTTGTACGACAACGCTCCCGTACACAAGACGCATTGTACGGTGGCTGTTGTAGAATTGTACTTTTAAATTTGGAACACCTACTCTGAAAATCAACAGAATTAATAAAATAATATAAACTTTATGTATCACTGATTGCCTGCTTTTTATATAATCGTATTGTGATCATAATAATAAATTACAATGAAACTTCTGTAGTGTAGAGCAGCCCACGCGACTTATATATTAATGTTAATTGTAACGGTTAAAAGTATATAGTTAAATACATGGCAAGAATAACACGTCTCTTCTCTTTGACACCTAGATTACATTACACTACATCAAAATTTAATCTAAACATAGTTTAAACAAAAATATTCATTAATATACATCACTTTAATATACATCATTCACTACAACTAAGGTCGTGTATAACGTCCATGTCACACCTAGAGCGCGAAGCTATAAGTTGTTAACGAGAATGTTTACCGGGGAAAAATAGACCGAGAGATCAATCGACGGATTCAACTCAGCTGGGCAGCTTTTGGGAAATTACGGCACATCTTCTCGTCAGGTATACTTCAAAACTTGAAAACTAGACTGCACAACCAGTACGTGTTGCCAGTGATGACCTATGGAACTAAAACGTGGTCCTTCACTGCTGGCCGTATAAGGAAGCTCAAGATCGCTCAGCGAGCTATGGAGAGGGCTATGCTCGGAGTTCCTCTGCGTGATAAACTTAGAAATAAGGATATCCGCAGTAGAACCAGAGTGACTGACATAGCCAAACGGATTAGTAAGCTGAAGTAGCAATGGGCCGGCCAAATAGCTCGAAGAATCGACAATTGATGGGGAAAAAATGTTCTCGAGTGGCGGCCTCGTACCGGCGGACGAAGTGTAGGGCGTCCCTACACTAGATGGAGTGACGACCTGGTAAGACGTCGATGGATGCAGGTGGCTCAAGACCGTGCTTTGTGGCATTCATTGGGGGAGAATGTTCAGCAGTGGACTTGTGAAGGGCTGTAATGATGATGATGATGATACATCACTTTCAAAAATCATAAATTATTAGTCTAAAAAATTTATAATACTTTAATGTGTATATTCAATCAGGCTAAATTGTTATGTTACTCACAGTAATTGATCGCGCGAGTAGATTTTTTCAATTTTGTTAATTGTACCTCATTCAATATCAATGTATTTCTAAGTGATAGTTTTATTGTTTTTTTTTATGACTAAATCTATTAAGACTAAATTAACATTTTTTTATCTGTCTCTCTGTCTGTCCCGACTAATCTCCATTGTTTTCAGGAAGATGCTGCTGCTCATCTTCAGTTCCAGTTCTCTCTGTTGCCACTTATGATACCCACAGGGTGATAGTATGGGTAATAGATTCTCTTACGCAGCCCACTATACGGAGAACCCCAGTCGAGCGAACATGCCAATGTTTTTTTAACTTATTAAAAGATAAAGTACTAAAGTACACAACCACACCTGGTAGTAAGTGGTGATGAAGCCCTAGATGGTAAATTGCACTGACTTAGCCTAACAAAACTCTTGCATTGCTACTCTTGCCTTGAAGACGCCCGGACATAAAGACAGACAGTGACAAACTCTCCGAAATGCATCCTATAGAATATAGAGTGGCTAGCTACCTGCGCCTGTGCTCGAAGCTGACAAGATTGGTTTCAACCAAATCAAGGTTACTAAGCCTTCTTAGCACGTCTGTCCAGTGAGTCCAACGCTGTTAGGTGGCATTTTGTAGCAGGAGTCATATGTAACAGCAGTACTTCATGCACAACCAGACTTGGGCTGTATATAAGGTAAGAAGCTGCCCCTAGGTAAGGAGGTAAGAAACTGCTACAGCTGATAGGCTGCAACTACACTGTACTGCATAATATTAGTTTTAAAAATAATAACCTCATTACGTATTCCTTCACGCATAAAAACTGCGAACATTGCCCTCTCCGTGGCTCGATAAGCAATATTGAACTTCTTCATGTAGTTAACATTGAAGGAACACGTCGTGGTTAAAAAATAACTAACAGAACACACTGCTCGTACACTTTCCTACTTTCGTTTTATGACTAGAAGAATAATGGATGGAAAAATGTGTTACAATTTTCCGAACTCTACTTAGCAAAGTTGGATTTATCGATTATAGACTTGTTCGAATATGAACTTGTCAAACAATTTGTCCTAGGTAAACATACTCGTTATCAACTTCGAAAGTATTGTTTACAACAACTACCGGCGTAGATACAAAATGATTCCAACAAATGACATTACAACCTGGATCATTAGAGCTTAAAATTGAAAACAACTATTTTAACATCATTATATGGCACATGACATTAAATCTAACATGAAAATAAGATGAACGAGAGTCATCATCATTCATCATCATTACAGACCTTCAGAAGTCCACTGCTTAACATAGGCCTTCCCCAAAGAATGCCACAAAGCGCGGTCCTAAGTTATCTACATCTATCGGTTTCCTGCATATCTTACCAGGTCGTCACTCCATCTAGTGGGGAGCCCTCCTACACTTCGGTACGGTCGAGAACCTTGCTTCCCCATCGGTTATCGGTCCTTCAAGTTATATTGGCAGCCTATTGCCACTTCAGCTTACTAATCCGTTGGGCTTTGTTGGTTACTCTGGTTCTTCTGCGGATATTTCTAAGTTTATAACGCAGAGGAACCCGCAGCATAGCCCTCCCCAGAGCTAGCTGAGCAACCTTGAGCTTCCTCATACGGACAGCAGTGAAGGACCACAACTCACATCCATAAGTCTTCATTGGCAACACGCACTGGTTCGACAATCTTGTTTTCAAGTTTTGAGGTTTACTTGACGAGAAGATGTCGTAATCTCCCGAACACTGCCCAGCCGAGTTGAATCCATCGATTGACCTTTCGGTCGAAGTTGAACTTACCTCTAATCGGACTATTTGTCCCAGGTAAACATACTCGTCACCTCAAATGAAAGTACGGGAGTGCAACAAAGCTGCACCATGTATTTTTACTAATGTTTACCTAAATTGTAACTGTTGGTTTGCTTCCACTTACAAACATTCAAGTAACTACTCGATGCGCCCGCCGCACTTCCACAACAGCTGTTTTATTTTATATAGCCTTGTTTATATATTTTACGTTATTAAAACCCTGCGAATATACTACTCTCTGACATGAGTGATTACCCATTCTTTCAATCAATTATGTTCTGATTCAACTGCGTAATGAATAATATTAGGTATTTTATATGACATATTATATGTATTAGATATATTGCATATCATATGTGCTAATTTAATATAATATTACATAATATTATATCACATATACATTTTTTTACAATATTAAAAACTATAATAATAAAAAAAACTAAAACTAGAAACTTAATTATCATATAGTCCTACTCACCGTGGTATCGTGCCAAGAACGCTGGCTGCGTTTCCCCGCTGAATGGCTATACTTAGCCTTTGAGCGAAAAAAGAACCAGCCCTCTTATCCCCTCTTATTAGATATATAACGGCCGCCTCACACTCCCCTTCATCGAGAGTCGAGTTGGAAGCAAAGAAAGAGCCTAGCAGATCGCCGTTATCCTTTGCGGCATGGGCCATTGACTCGTACTCCTTGTGCAAAGATGAAAGAGATGGCTGACAGAAGTTCCCTTGAACAGCCTTGGCGGGAAACCTGAATGCATGGCTTCCCGAAGAAAGGCGATCTAGATTCTCGCCAATTCTGTCTATGTGCTCTGACTTTTCCTTGGTTATGACTCTTTTAAAGGACCTGGAGACGGAATTATACTTATTTTTAAGGGCGCTGGCGCTTTACATCCCATGTTGATGATTCAGCCCAGGCCTGATAGCACTCCTGCTTATAGCGTGATGCTATTTTTATGTAAGGTATCTTTAATAACTAATCGTTATACTATTTACTACTGGAAATAAATAAAATTGAATTGAATTTGGATAATGATAGCGAAATTCTCAGAGAAACAACCCCAACATCTTTCGTTCTTGCCAAACCTAGCAATTTTAAGCATGAAAAAAATTTTGTTTTCAGGAATCGGTACAAATTGCCTTTATAGCCATTGTAAAGTGAAGATCCCCCAGAGTACAATCTCAAAGTCATAAATGATCTAGTGAAATGGAAGAAAATTGTACATAGTAAGGGTCAATACTTCGATTAAAATATTTATGTTTTCTTAGAAAAAAAGGGTGACCGTTCTTTTCAATATGAAGCGGCCATTTCGTACTTTAATTACTATTAATATTTTTGCAAACAATTAATTTTAAATAGTATTATAAGATTCATGCAATTATTTAGATCCATGGCATTACCAGTGCCGAGGTGGTTACAGGAATCTAAAGCGACGTTCGTTTGCAGGCTGTATTGCGAAACAAAAGACGTGTCGAACAAAGACTACGTACATATTTACTACGTACAATTCTTTTTCAAGAAGGTAATTTTACACTTCTCTCTTTCATTACAGTTCCTAAGAGGTCTTTGATGCTTTTAAAATTGAACGCTCGTATTTTGTGCAATGATTAAATTTACATCACATATTTTATTTTATTTAATATAAAGAGGAATAAATATGGAAGATATTTATTCCTTTTTATATTTATTATATTTAATTAGAATTACTAATATTATTTAAATATAACAAATTCTTAATAACAATAATAATATATGTCTCTTTTCCAGTAAAAAAGGTTTCCGGTTCTCTACACTCACCATACGAAACACAGCAGTATCAAGCTGCCATTTTACTCCTTCCCCGGTCGAGCCGACCCATTTGTGCTACAACCATGCTAATAATTAGAGATTTTACGGAGGTTCCATTCCGAATCATAAAGTTCGGAACTTCCGATTGATTTTGCACCTTCGATTTCGATTTCGGTTCCGTTATATTTTAATCGGAAATTATTTATCAAGGTCGATGCACAGAGGCGACGGCGGCCGCGATCAACGTGTACGTGTGCTTTGTTTCGTATTTGGCAATAGGGATGGTGATCGATTTCGGTTCCGGCTCCGACAAACAATTTTTAAAAACTCCGCTTTCGAATTCGGTTCCGATATAAACACTTCCATAACATCCCTACAACTAATATAGCTTCAGCATGGCTCTACCAAGTATAAAAATATATAATGTATGAATATGAAAATAATAATTTATGCATAGTTACACACTTCACCCGAATTTAGTTTTACGAAATCGAGAATATCTCTAATTCGGGTCAATAATATTCACGGACCTAAATAACCACAGTATTATTTCGGATCGGATGTGCACAATAGACTTCAGAATTCAGTACGACTTTTCTAGATTTGTTTTTACACGGATTTAAATCGTATTTGTATCGGAAGCAGTATGTAATCGCTGCTAAGTCTCGTATTAGGCATTATTTATATATTGGTGGCATTTTCTTAAAATGTATCAAAAGACATGCTAAAAAATATTCTGTGCGTCCATTATTATGTATAAGACTAGTGAACTGGTAACATTTCCGATACTACAAAAACTTAAGATCACATCTTCAGAAGCGTACCAAAGGTTTTATTATTTCCGTAAAGGGGAATGCTCAATTCTGGCCATGAAATGCCCAACAATTTGCATTAATTTCTTAAAAATACATCTTTTTTATGGTAATTAATCGCGGTATTTATGTATCCAAAAAATATTGCAATATTTTTGCACAAAAAAAAGTACCGAAAAGATAAAAATGAAATTAGGTAAATCCGCAAGTCATTAGTTTGTGGGTAAAATAAAAAGTGTTGCCAATCACAAATCACGTTAAAAAAGTCGATTCTGTTTTTTAAATCGATTTTTTATGGTGTCATTATTGTAATGGTAATATTATTTTTCGATAATTATTATGATAATTAAACGAGCGAATTGCTAATTAATTTACCATCTCACTCTTTAGAACATAAAAACGCTACTGCGCAATTTAACTGTTATACGAGATCTGTTCTTAAAATAAATTTAAAATGGAATTCAAATAAATAAAACAAAACATATTTTAAAATGCTTGCAGAACTTAAAGCGAAACAAAGATTATTCTTTCTTTATGAAATTATAAATGGGATAAAAAATCGCTGTCTATTTATCGATTTTATGTCTGTTAATTGGCATTTGTGTTATTTTGTTTGTTTTCTCGAGAAATTGTTATCTTTGCAACGAATAAGCTTTCTAAATGGACTCGGATAATTCTTCTTACCCTATTGATCACGGCCTGAAAATGGATCCCGCTCCCACTTTTTACGATAACCTCTGCACGAACTTGGAGTCGATATCCACTGTTGACGATGACCCCAGCTTTCACACCGGCTAGAGTTCTTCCCATCTCTCAGTAACTCATTCAAGAGGGCATTTACGCTGTGTCAATTGTGGTTTAAATGTCACGAAAATACAAAGTCATTTGTTATTAAAAATCTGTTCTTGTGAGAATAAAAAACCTTTATATATTAAAAATCCGGACTTTTTTTAAACCAATTCCTTAACCTTTTCATTCCTTTAATTGAATATTATCATTTCCATATGCTTTTATATGTGGGCACCCATGGCCGAAGTGTCTATGAACGGTAGGCGTTCCACTTTCATCCATTTTGACGCGAAATTAAAAGCCGGTGTATATAATAGTCTCTGTGCGGCAAACAACTAGGCTCAGGCCTATCGTACTAAACTATAAGTGAAACGCCATCGTTACGTTCACAGGTTGTCTGTATTCTATTTTATCTAAAATATTATTTTTACATTGAGGTATTATATTTTGAACACCACTATGAAATTTATTCGCAAAGTTATTTGCAATAATGCTTTCATTTTTGTTTTTGTCTCCAAACGCATTTAAGAGAACTGTATCTACTGTTTTACGTAACCTACCTGTTATTCTATTTAGAATAAACCAGAGTTGTTTTAAATTATCTTTATATTTATTAATTTCATAATAGATGTATTTATGTTTGGAGGATCTGATTAACTTATTTGCATAGTTTCGCGCTTTATTATATTGTGTTTTTAATATTTTATTATTATTATCTTTGATCCATTGAAATAATAGTTTATCTCTATACTCACAAGCTATAATACGTAAACTTATCCATTTATTTTCGGTATGTTTTTTATTGGTGTTTTTAATTTTTAAATTAATTTTTGCATCGTTGTAGCATTCATTTATATTTATATATATATATATATTATAGTATATTATCTGGACCAACCATGTCATCAACTTCCTTCCAGTTAATATTATTTAAGGAATATTTTAACCTTTCATTGTTATATATATTTTTATAAGTAGTTTCACCCTGTGTACGCGCATGAATTTGTCCCACACAGGCAAGCACTACCGCCCGGTGGTCCGCCAGCATAATTCCAAGCGCTGCGGTGTAAACATCTTGCGTGCGTGATCTCGCGTACACATGGTCAATACATGATTTAGTTATTCTATCGTCAGTTAATTCAATTCTAATGTACTGTGTAATCCCGCACGTAAGGCCGTAGTTATGAAGCATGCAGTTATATTTATGTATTATAGGAGAATAGGTTTTTAAGTCTATGTTCATATCTCCGAGTATAAATAGTTCGCACTTTGTGTCCAGACTACCGATTAATGTGTGAAGTTCGTCGATAAATAAGTGTTTACTTAGATTAGGAGGGCTATAAATTGCACATATATTTGCCGCATAAAAAGATGGAGTGCTAATTTGAAATAGTATATGTTCAAAATGTTTTGTTGTTACGTTACTTATTCTTGTTAACTTATTTTTCTTGTGCATTTGATAGTCCGGCAGGTGATACATGTCTCTTAGGGAGTCAGGTATATTAGCTTCCGTTACCAATATAATATCTATAGATGCGTTAGATTCGTACACACACTGTTACAATGCATCAAAGTTTTTAATCAAAGACCTTATATTTATGTGCATGCATAAAAGGTTAGTTTGGCAATTTTTAACAGGAATATGTTTTAGAAATGAATTAATGTTAGTGCAATTACTCAATTCACAAATATCGTCTAACTGTATGTCCATTAAAATAATATTTTAATATATTTTATGCGAAAGTATAAAATAAATTATTGCGGCAGTACATGGACTTCCTTTTGTAGCAAAGCTTTAATGTCATTATCAGTTCTAATAATTATTGATTGATCTTTTTCACTTTTTCTTGCTCTAATTACTCCTTTTTTGCACCACAATCATCTTATATTATTAATGTACATACATGTATTACATTTACTTTGTATATTATGTTACTAGTATGTATTTCTTGTGTTTTGTACGAAAATGACGAAACCAGGCAGGTAGATAATAAACCATTATCCATTACAGCCTATGAAAATCTTCTGCTGAACATAGGCCTCCCCCATAGATGGCCACATAGAGAGGAATTTGCCATAGTTGTAATGTTATTGTTGATTTAATAATTTCACCTCTCAGTGGGTCATGTGCTCCTGGTAGATTATTTCTATATATCCATCCATTACAGCCTATGAAAGTATTCTGCTGAAGATAGGCTTCCCCCATAGATGGCCACATAGAGAGGATTTTGCCATAGTTGTAATGTTATTGTTGATTTAATAATTTCACCTCTCAGTGGGTCATGTGCTCCTGGTAGATTATCTTCTATACATCCATCCATTACGGCCTATGAAAGTCTTCTGCTGATGAACATAGGCCTCCCCTATAGGTTGCCTCATTGGGTACATTTTGCCATAGTTGCCATCCTTGGCAAGCGGTTCTGCAACAGTAGTTTTTCATAATTTTGCATTGTTATCAGAATGATGCTGCTGCCCATCTCATGTTTCAGTTTCCCTTTGTTTACCTATTACCACATCCACGGTACAATATGGGATAGTGGATATTCTAACTCTGCCACTATTACTTATTAAAATGTTATTTGACACACAATTAAGTGAGAAAAGCATTATAAATTAAAAGCCTGTTTGTTAAGATGCTTATAAGGTGAAATGAATGAAATAGGAATACATGATTGAAAAATGTTACTAAATTGAAAAAAATATCAAACATACTTGTTACATTAATTTTCCACATCAAATCATGAAATAATTTCGTTTAAAGTATATTTTAGAAGGAAAAATGTTGTATAAAATATAGAAAAGCAAATTTTCTGAATCATTGGGTAAGCAGTTGATTGAAATCTAAATTGGCTTCCATCGCACCGTGTTATTCTTAAACTCGTACAAGTAAAATCAGCACAATTAGTCGTAAGAATGAATGTATTTTTGTCAAATAAATATTATTTTAGAATTGTAGGCATGAAGAAAAATACTTTTTGAATCTACACATATAGATGATTATAAATTATTAATAATTACGTACACGTACTTATTATTTAGTGTGTATATGTATGTAACGCAAAATGAGAATTGATATTCTAATAAAAAAATAACTAAGTCTTTGTGTTGCACATTTTAAGTGACGCAAAGTTCAAGTCAAAACCATGCTCAACTTATTGTAAGAATTCGCACTCATGTACTTGTATCTAGAGGTCATTTGCAAGCAAAAACATAGTTTAAGGTAACATAATATATGAGTGCGTCCAGCAGTATTGTTTGTAAAAATAAAAAATCAAAGAAAGATGAGAGATATGTGTGCATGTCACTAAGATGAGCATGGTTTCAGTGCCATTTGAAATGTACGCAGCGCTTCGTCTATACAAGATCAAAACGTATATATAATACTGTAAAATTTCTATTAAGGATTAATGTAAACCTACGCCGCGCATTTTAATTTTTGTACAATATATAAAACGTATTTAGAGGCTTAAAAATTCCTTAATAATGTTGACATGTTTTGCCTGCTTGTTGTGTTGTTGACAATAGAACTTATCTTTAACTTCATCATATTTTTCATTTATTGAGTTTTACTTCGATAGTATTTTGGAACTATCATATAACAAAACCATCGTTTCGCAGCGTGCCGACGAGAGTGTGGCGGTCGTTCCATGAATGTTTTAAGTGAACGCTAACATGAACAGATAGCAGACATTTTGAATTGTATTTAAAAATCTACTGCAGTCCGAAATTTTGGGAGCGCTTTTCGAGAGCCCATTCTCTTTTTTAAAGTGTAGTTAATACTTAAAAGTACCGCCGTCGATACTATTTCAGTATGTATAACTTTAAAGTACATAAGGTAACTAAAGATTAATTTTTGGACAATGATTCTGTTAGTGTTCTGTAAACTGAGTAGTGACGGTGGAAAAATATTATCTACCCCATATCGTTTCGTGGGTGTCGTAAGAGGCGACAGAAGAAAACTTAAACAGCAGATCGGCAGTAGCATCTTAATAACAAGTTAAAGTAATAAAAATAATCAGTTGTCAACCCGCCCGCCAAGTGTGGCAACTATTGCAGAGCCCCCCCCCCCCCCCCCCCCCATGGGGCAATCTGTGGCGGTTTTCAGCAGTGGACTTTTATATGCTGTAAGGAAGAAAAGAAAAAGGTGAATAAAGATTTGGTTTTCGGGCAATGATTTTGTCAGAAAGATCTTATCGCGTCTGAATAGACGGCAGTAGAACCATCTCCCATCATCTGTTTACGTTGGACGTAAAATTTCCAAACTAGCGATAGCCAGCAGCGTCAAAGTTGCGAGACATCCTGCACTGCAATCGTCAATTCGCCTGCCATTAAACGTGACGATCAAGTCAAATACTCCGTAGAGATCCTCCAGGAGGGGGCCATGTTCGGCAGTAAAATTTATACACCGATGAAGAAGAAAAAACAAGCAGTAATTATTAATCAGTAACTAAAAATAATAATTCTTGATCTTCTTAATCACTGCGTGAATAGATTAGTGAATAAAAATAAGTTCTAAAAAATAAATAAAAAGGAATTAAGAATTACCATTTAAAGGTTTCAATTTTATTTATAAATTATATATTAATTCAACCTTATTATTAATTATAATTTTATAAAGATATAAATATCTTAATTTTACTCTCACGCCGACGTATAAAAGTCTACGGACTTCCATTTGCCACGATTCTGACGCACCTTTATCACTTCTTTAAAATCCATATAACTACGCATAACATGCTCATCAGTTATGGGTAACAAATAAATGCTTTATCTATCTACCTTTAATTTGGCCCATGTTTAATATCTCGCCACTTTGGTCGATAAACTTCTGTCTAAAGTATCCTTTACCGATTCTGCCATTCTCCTTCTACAATATGAATTTGCATTCTCACTCTTTTCTTATTTATTCTTTCTATGTGTCCAAACCGAAGCATTTTCAATCCTAGTCACCACAAAGTCTTGAAAATCACCCTTTTCTTTTATCACACAATTTTACACCCTAGTATTCAAAGTGGCCCCTAACATATCACCGAACTACATTTCTACAGCGTTAAGTTTACTTTAATACTTCTTCAGTACATTTCTTAATACACCTAATGTTAAGCGACTACTGCAGGTCTTTGACACCTCACCTGCAATCAACTTCAAATAAAGAAGGTAATAAATGCCTTGTCACTTTTGGGATTGCTCACAGCCTGTACTTATACTAACTCTCTACACCTTTTTTATAGGATAGGGTGACAAACGAGCACACAGTCCACCTGATGGTAAGTGGTTGCTGTGGCCCATAGACATCTACATTTATCCTTGTTTGCGAATCAAAATGCAGATGCGTTGTCACTCGTGAGGACTAAGATAGAATGCCTCCTTTCTAGTAAAAAGGGTCTCCGGTTCTCTACACTCACCATACGAAACACAGCAGCAAGCTGCTATTTGACGCTGGTATTCTGTGAGAGCGTGGTCCTTCCCCGGTTGAGCCGACCCATTCGTGCTACAACTATACTACTAATATAACTGCAGCATGGCTCTACCACGTAAAACCTTTCATGCCGAAACGCCTTTCGTTTCCATCTCTTGTCTCTCAATATCTTTGTGTTTAACTCAATATCTATTGATATCAAAATAATCAGAATAAATATAGAAATATAGAATAAGGCAGAATGAAATGTAGAATCGTAAGCACGCATTTAAAGTGGCAAGGAATTTTTTCTGTTAATACTAATAAATTGGAAATATAATGAATTCTTTGTAAACAAAGACAAATTCTGTTTACCAAGAAGTTACTATTGTAATCGAAATTTAAGGAGCATATCATCATTGTTTTTTGCAAATATTATACGTATATTAATGTTTAGGATGTAGTTTAATTATATTATCTAAAAACCAAACCCAACTCAATGGATTGCCATACGACATGTTATATTCCATTATTATGTAAAATTTTATTATTTTAATGTGATACCTATATTATTTTATTTACAAAAAACGCATTATTTACAAAACCTATTCAATTTTAATATATTTGTGTAGAAAATATAGGTAACTATGTAGCCAATAAAACAGTTCAATAGATAACGGCGGTTACCATCCGGAAAAGCACTGGCGGAAGGACGCCATCCCCGCGTTATCAACACTACGTTGAAATGTTATCGAAGTTTTATCGGTCAAAATACAGATTTTCACACAATTATATACACTATTTTAATCATCATCACTACAGCTTATCAAAAGTTTTAACAGGAAATAGAGTGAATGGGGCTGTACACCCTATTGTGAGAAGTCAGAATGTGTCTAAAAGGGCACGTATGGCAATTCACAATGCTGTGTTAGTCCGTACTTTAATGTATGGTAGTGAAAGTTGGGTGTGGCAGAAGAAGTACGAGAGTAGAATAAATGCTGTAGAAATGCGGTCATTAAGGAGTATGTTAGGGATAAATCTGAATGACAGAGTGAGAAATTGTGTGATAAGAGAAAAGTGTGGTTTGCAAGATGATGTTGTGACAGGATTAAGAAATAAATGCTTCGGTGTTTTAATCTTGTAGAAAAAATGAATGAGGAAAGACAAAGCAAATTTATGTTGCAGAGGTGAACGCCAGAGTCGGGAAGAGACGCCCTAGGCGAAAGTTTATCGACCAAATTGGCGATATATTGAAAATGGGCCAAATCAAGAGTACCTTTAACCGACGAGCGTATATGCGTTGGTATATGAATGTGGAGGAAGAGAGAGAGGTGTGTCAGAATCGTGCCAAATGGAAGTCCATAGTCTCTGCCTACCCCTCTGGGTTACATGCGTGAGTGTTTATGTATATGTATTAACAGGTAGTTGGGTTTGCAACTGTATTATTTTTATCATTATAAGATTGTTACTAGGAAAATGCCGCCGCCCATGTCATTTTTCATATTTTCTTTTGCTTCTTACGACACCCACGGTATGATACTGGATTCTCTAACGTCGCCACAACACGGATACCTCTTGTACTATTTTATTTTAAGTATGTATGGAATATTCATAATATAACATTAATTATACTCCATGTTATTCTAATAACATTAAAATGACATGGAGTATAATTAATAGCGAAACAGGTAAGATCAACTCTCGCAATTCAAATTACTAGTTAAGTGTTAACAACAAATTAACTGTATCAGATCAGGACGTAGCAATAGTTTTTGAGAAATTTTTTACTAATTTTAAAAACTAGTATAAAATTTGGTTTCACAAGGGGTCGCTCGACAACTGATGCCGGTGTTGAGCTGATTAAATATATCTTTAATGCATGGAAGAATTCACAGGATGCTTTGGGTATATTTTGTGACCTATCCAAGGCCTTCGATTGTGTTCACCATGAAACATTAAACAGGAAACTTCAACACTGCGGTGTAAGAAGTGATGCTCTTAAATTAATTATTTCATATTTATGTAAGAGAACGCAAAAAGTTGTCATTAACAATATGAGCTCTTCCGGGTCGATGGTACAAATGGGCGTGCCTCAAGGCTCAATTCTCAGCCCCTTTCTGTTTCTTGTATACATTAATGACTTACCTTACATAGTAGGGGATAACAATGATATAGTATTATTCTTTACTTTCACTTCTTTAATTTTCAAATTAAGTCGACAATTATTAAAATATGACGAATTAAATAATGCTATATCTAAATTAGTAAATTGGTTCAATGTTAATAATTTGCATTTAAATAGCACTAAAACGAAATGTATGAAGTTCATGACTCCAAATGTCAAACAATTAAATACTAATGTAATTTTAAATGGGGAGAAACTGAGTCTTGTATATACTACCATTTTTCTTGGAATCACACTAGACGCGAAGCTTCAATGGAGCCCCCATATATCAAAACTAGCAAGCAGACTTAGTTCTGCAGCATATGCTGTAAAAACGATTAGAAGTCTAACCAGTGTTGAAACAGCTAGACTAGTTTAGCTATTTCCATAGCATACTCGTAATGTCGTATGGTATTTTGCTATGGGGACACGCAGCTGACACTAAAATTATATTTGTTTTGCAGAAGAGGGCCATAAGAGCACTTTATGATTTAAAGCCTAAAGAGTCGCTGCGACAAAAATTTAAGAAAATTAATATTTTAACTTTGGCCTCTCAATGCATTTATGAAAATTTAATGTGCGTACACAAAAATAAAAGTACTTTTACAAAAATAAGTGATATTCATTCTGTAAATACTAGGAACAGACACAAGCTAGTAGTACCAGTTACTCGACTCCATCGAGTCAGTAATTCATTCTTGGGGCGATGTATACGCTTTTACAACAAAATTCCAGAAAATATACAAAATTTGACCGGCTCAAAGTTCAAAAACTTTATTAAACTAAGTTTGTATAAAAAGGGCTATTATAATATTAAAGAATTTATGGATGATAATAACCCCTGGAAATGAGGTGATCGCTACCAAGCTATTTCTAATTTGTTGTGTTATTAATTTGTGTAACATCATGATTGTAAGCTGTTATTTAAAAAAAATGTCCCGCTGAGTTTCTTGCTGGTTCTTCCCAGGACAGAGGTTTTTTCCGAACCAGTGGTAATCAAACAAAAGAGTGACTTTCAATAAGTATTATTTATAATCTATATTGAATAAAAAAGTTTCTGTTTCTGTTTCTGAGCGTTACCTCATAACTTTTAACTGGGTGAACCGCTTTCGATGATTCTTTTTTTATTTGAAAGCTGGTACTTCACATGTGGTCCCATATGAATTTGATTTTATAAAAAATATACTTTAAAATTAAAAATTTTGTACAGCCGACTTCAATACAAACTTATTAAGAATAACTAGAAAAATATTGTTCTGAACTTGATCAAATTTATATGGGACCACAAGAGAAGCTTTTATAAAAAGAGTTACTATAATATTAAGGAATTTATGGATGATAATAACTCCTGGAAATGAGGTGATCACTACCAAGCTATTTCTAATTTGTTGTGTTGTTAATGTGTGTAACATACATGATTGTAAGCTGTTATTTAAAAAAAAAGTCCCGCTGGGTTTCTTGCTGGTTCTTCCCAGGACAGAGGTTTTCTCCGAACCAGTGGTAATTAAACAAAAGAGTGACTTTCAATAAGTATTATTTATAATCTATATTGAATAAAAAAGTTTCTGTTCTGTTCTGTTCTGTTAACCTTCATAAACAGCAATGCTCTTAAGAATCCAGAGAGAGATCGTAAGAAGAATCGCTGGATGCGAAAAAATTCAATATAAAATATTTTAATTAATGAATACTGGAATCCATTATAAGTTTCCGTTTTTGCTTCTTTAATTATATCCAACCTAGTGGAAGTGTATGATATACACATAACTTTCAACTTTATTTTCGGTCTCTTGATATTGCAAGCACTGCTTTTTGATTCCAGCTAGTTCCTTCCTCTAGTATTTTCTTTACTATCGTGGAGATGGTGGTAGGACTCCTTATACATAATTATGACTGTATTTGTGTGTCTGTTACGTTTGTTTTCTATTTATATTTATGTATATGTCGCAGGCCAACTAGCTTAATTAACCTTTCAGTAAAATAGGCTGGACATTTCATGGCACGGTTACCCTATTCAACGAGACGGTCGTTGGTTTGTGCTTAATTATGTACTATGTGTTATATTATACAAATGTACGTGGCTTAACGGTGGCCCAGCCGCACCACAAATGAATGATATTCAGCCGCACCATCATCTGAATATCATTCAGGATACTAGTTGAACAGAGCTGTTTAATAAAAAGACTACTTAACCATATACATATTTTCATGTTTTTATGGCACTTGCTTAAATTTCTGATGTTAGGTCGTAGTTGACTGGTAGAGAATACCAAAAGTCATTAATCCGCTAATTGTACAATTTATGGGCAATAAAGATTAGTAAACAAAAAGTAAATCAATATTCTACGTTTTCGTACCATAAAAACTTTTATTTATTTGAATTATACGCGGTTGAGCTAACTAGTAGCACAATGGGTCAGCTCGAACTGAGTAGGACCACGCTCTTACAGAATACCAGTGTAAAATAGCAGCTTAACGCCGCAGTACTTTCTGTGGTGTATGTAGAGAACCGGATACCGTTTTTACTGGAAACGAGGCATTCCTTCTTAGTCCCCAGAGGTGTAATTAAGAATAAAATGCATCTATCTGCATTTTATTCTTAATCGAGGATAAATTTAGCACATCCATTAGCATTCACTTACCACGTGGACTATGTTGTCATTTGTCACCTTTATTCTATAAAAAGCCGTGGTATTTCAGATGGTTAGCGCTCGTTGTAAGTTTCACAGTTCGCGAGCAACCCTGGTTAAAACCCACCAGCACCAATGAAATTGTTAATTACAATTTTAAGTGCTGATTTACCACGTGCTCAGCAATGAAGGAAAACATCGTGTGGAATCCTGCATATGTGGGAAATAAGAAAAAAGTATTTCGAAGACATGTGAAGTTCGCCAACACGCATTGGGGTAGCGCAGCGGACACCTAAACACCACAGCCTAAAACCCATTCTTCCCCCTTCCGGTGGGGCCGATGTAAGTGAAATGATCGAGCCATCGGACCCGCCTCCATCGCTTTCAATAGCTTGATTTACTGGCATATTAGGGCGTTTAGAACGCCCACGTTTCTCTTATGTCGTCACAGTTCTAGTCCCTGACACGGCTCCAGTCTTCTTACTTTGCCCCGTGGATGTTGTGAGGCCCACGGTTGACGCTTGTGCATCCCCGCGATGCAGCGAATTGCCCCCCCCCCCCCCCCCCCCAGATACGATGGGGCTGCCACAGAGCTTATTAAAGCTGCCGGGGGTGGACTCCCCGCTTTTGGCGGGACCATCCTGGGGAATAGATTTTTTGACGCACTGCATTTTTGGTATTCTTTTTTTATACAAGCTGTGGTCCCTGAACCCCTAACCCCCCAAAGCCTTGGGACTGGGCTCTCCTCCAGCCATTCATCCCCTCGGCACCTTAGACTTTAGGATTGGGGTTATTTTTGAAGAGGTTTTTTTTCCTCGCGATCCTGTGGGGGTACACGGGCCCGGGTAACGGGCTTACGGGTTGTCCGGCATTGGTACGCTTGGCACATCGCCGCACAGAGGTTGTCCGATATCGGTGCGCTTGGCACATTACCGCGCGGGGTCACCCAGCATTGGTGCGCTTGGCACATTGCCGCGTGTGTTGCATCCCCTGTTCGCTCTAAACAAAGAGCGATGCCGGGAGCAACGACAAGCCTGTGAAAGCCCATCTCCTAGGACAATGAGCCCCGGGCGTTTATAGTCCTAATGGAACCACGGGTACGCCAAACCCCGGCCAGTTTTGGTCCGCGGCGGTTTGCCACTACCACCCTTATATGGGTGGTGTTCCCCTATCCGCCACATGAATAACTGTTGACGCTCGCGAAGATAGGATGCAAACCTTTCTTATGCGGAATTTCTATATTTAAAAACTTTTTATTTTCTTTTACAATTTGATTTGCATTAAATGAATTGCATATAAACCCCATTTTTATAATAAAATAACAGTTTAACTATTAAAAGATTTTTCAAAGTTCCTAAATGAAGAGTTTGTAATATAACCTGTTTTCACATACACTTCGTGTGTAATAAAACGGATTGTTATGTTGAACGAAATGTTACTTGAATATAAAAATCGGGCATTAAATAGCGGGGACTTATTGATTTTGGAAAATAATACAAGATAGTTTTATGATAGTAGAATTTAACCTGTAAATATTGAATGTGTAAATCTAGTGCAACTAGGTTATGAGAAGTAAAATAAACCTTTGTCTTAACGCATACATTTATGGAACTATAATAGGTTTTTTTTTTTAAATAGGTGGTAGAACTTTTCTTCTGCATAGGGTCCATCTGGTCCATAGTTCCAATCTGAAAGGTATAGAGATCCAACCAGTATTCTTAATTTGTAGTTGTTTCCAGGTGTATATGGACTGCAGTACAGTAGCCTCTTACAATCTGGTGGGTTGTAAGTTCGTTTGTCAATTTAATTTTATAACAAAATATCTCCCGCGCTCCTTGACTGCTTCCAAATATTTGTAAATTATCACGTCGTGATTTGAAATCGAATCGAACTAAAAACATATTCATCAAATAAATTAATTCTAACTAAAAAAAATATTTTCGATTTCATGTTTTGTGTAGTGTGCGTCTTGATTAATTACGTAATAAGAGTAAAATAATGGACACGTCATTAAACATGGCTGCACAAATTTGCCCGTAATGTGTACTTTTATTCTACTATTCGCTTTTACTGAACTAAAGTCAAACCACTAACCGCAATACGCATTACCACGATGCGGTTCTATTGTGGACGTAATGGCGTCACCCGAGACTATCATTGGAGTTTTACTGCTATTGTTACGTTCTAGTATAAATATAAATATATCACATAATACCTAAAAAGCTGATAGCTGTTATAGGTAAATTACGGTAAAGAAATACTAAAAATTATACACCTTACATTATTACCATCAATTAAAGTATATATTCTTACCTTTTCTATCCTATTTAAATTAAAATTTAAGATATTAGGAAGCATTGACGGGGCACATAGTTATAAACGTTCATTTTATAGCCCCAGGGCCAGAAAAACAACCATTCCAAACCACTTGCCTGGCATTGAGCCGCTCTAAGTTTCCACCACTGACCACGTGTCAACCAAAAGTGTAAAGAGAGTAGCATATTTTCTGGGGGCACGGCAGTGCCCCCGCCAAGTCGAGCAAAAAAGCGGCACGGCCGCTTCGTTGTGGATAAAACTAGGAGCTTGAATTTTCAGTAAAAAAGTAGGCATTGTATAAACTCGATATATTTCAAATTTCATTCAATTTGATCTAGTAGTTTAAGAATTATAACTAGTCAAATTTTCTTAATTTTGTCACTCACTGACTGACCGATCATCAAAACTCTAAGACACTTCTAGCAGACATAAAAGCTTCAAATTTGGAATACAATTATTGTTTAATATATAAATCAAGAAAAAATTAAAATATTTTGCAATTTCGGTCCAGTTTTCCAGATACAACAACTGCATAATTAACTTTGTAATCCCATATAAATAAATAGGTATTACAAAGTTTTGCAGTGAATGAATCAGTGTACCTATATGTATAATATAATGGAATAATAAGTGTAGATAGGTACCTAAATATAACTATCTACAAAAAAAAAATAAGATGCCATCAAAATCATAACTTGTAAAAAAAGCCAAGTCTCGTAACTCAGTTCTTCTACCGTAAAAAGTTGTGAGATCCATGTAATACCAAGTCAGTTAATTTATTCAGTCCCTACTTAAGGGTCCTTCTGTCTTAAGTTATTACGTAATTAGTTAACCTAACAACATCTTATAGTGACCACATCAATACTAAAAATCTTTTGTATTTGCAATAAATCACCCTTCCTTTCACTCAAACCATTTCAAAATTCATTTATCAATTCAATTCTTGACATAAGTATTAAGGGTCACCTGTCCAACATTGAGCCAGTAGTACACAATGAAACATTTCCATATTTCAAAAATGGGACGTTGTTAGATAGTTCACAGTACATTTAAAGATGCGGCCCCAAGACTCCTCCCAATAACCCAGTTCGTGGGTGCGGCGCGTGCGAAGCCATCGTACGGTACTGATTTAACGGATTTTACGCAAAAAAGTAAGATTTTTCATTGATATTCGTCGATTTTTCATTATTATGTGTTAGAGTTTGCTTTTTTCTTAATATTGCATCACATTGTACATGTATTACAGATTTCAGTTACGTACAAAACATACTTAGAATGTTTTTATTTTACATATTTATTTCAAGGTAATTAAAATATATGACATATAGTACACAATGAAACAAAACCACGTTGTACACAATGAGCCATGTTTCATTGTGTACTAATCGTGTTTCAATCTTTACCATGTAGCCCATTGCTAGTGTTCTGTGTTGTTTATTATCTATATAACTACACATATCATCCACTAAAAGCTTTTTTTTGTTTTTCGCTACATACATAGGTTTACTGATCTATTGCCATTTTTATTTTTTTATTTTAGATGGCGCGCACTAAAAGCTAACAAAAGCAAGAAAGGTAACCACCTTGCTGATAACATCCTTTAAGCTATATATCAAACTATATAAACTAGGTAAGGATAAAGGATCAGATAGGCAGATAAGGGGTGTAACTTATGCTATCCAACACTGCAACGTTATATAAAAAAAATGTAACAGTACTGCGGATTTACAAAACCAGCAATGATGATGTCAATAAAATATTAAAACTACGAATAGTTACACGCCATCTTATTTTTGCGTAATATGAATTTACTCAGGAATGCTGATTCGCTCAGGATGTTTCCTTCTCCGTTGAATACCTGATAAATCAGCACATTTTAAAAATTGAAGCAATTTATGAGGGATATGGTTATATGGATGTGGATAGGGATGAAAAGCAATTTATGAGCTCATAAATTGCTTCAAAGGGATATTTGCCATAGTTGCCATGCTTGGCAAGCGGGTGGGGAGAATTGTGTAACCGATTACACAAAGAGGTCATGCGATATAGACGTATATGAGTAACAGCATCCACATACCATCAGGTGGATTGCATGCTCGTGTGTCAACTTCATTGTTTGAAAAAAAAACATTATAGAATCTGTTATAAAAATATGTAGATATTATCCTATCTACTTACATACGTACAATTTAGTTGAGAAAGAATTGCCCTCCATAACTCTCTAGAAGCCTTACACAAAGAAGCTTTTAACGTTGAAAAGAAAAGGTCAAGAATGTGACATAAGAAGCGAAATGTTCGAAATCCGAAACTAAATGACAGATATAAGAAATCTTGGATAAATGTATTATCATTGATAGTTGAAAATCAGAAAATACTTTTTATAAAGTACAGATTTTTTGTCACTGTTACCGTTTCAGCATCTTTGGTTTCAGACTATCAAAAGTCCACTGACATTGGACATATCATAGGCCATGATCACATGGCTCCCCCCTAGACTGCTTATAGAGCGGGAATAGAACATTTTTCATACTTACCATGATTGACAGGCTGGTTGGCAACGACAAAATATAAGAGTTAAAGAAGCAAACTGCTTTAATAAAATTAATATTTAAGTACTTACTAATCGTATGTAAAATTGTTATTTCAGTATATTATTTAACATTAAAACTGACCCTTTTCTTCATGTGTTTTCAAGTTTTATGAAAGATTTACATATTACATAGGATTATATTATATACTAGTTGTTCCCCGCGAATTCGCCCGCGTGGAATTTGGATTTCATGGGTTTTAATTTTTTTGTGCGGAACGCTAATTCTTTTTCTAAAATAAAAATAGCCTAAGTTACTCCTTATAACATCAGCTCTACCAGTGAAAGTCCAATCCAAATCGGTACAAAGGTTTCTGGGTGATGCGTGTTCAGACAGACGTCATGTTAGAGTTTTATGATGGTATAGATAGATAAATCGCACGGGAAGATCTCAACGCATCTAGCAGTAAGTTTAACATGGTAAATCCTTCCACGAACTTCTAAAGAGTAAAAAATACGTGTTAGTTTATTTTATTGCTTGTATTTTGTAATAAATTTTGTGACAAAATAATGATAAAATATTAGGAGTGCATAAAGCCCGAGGTAGCTTCCGATGTGCTAGTGACATTACTATTCAACAGTCTAAATTATTAGTGTGAGTAAAACCATCACATTTACAATCAACAAATAAATAGGACACAGCATAAGACACCACACGTTTGCAACACAATAAGAAAAGAGACGGTAATATTTTTATTTGTACGGTTGCATTACGGATACGAGTTTGCAAATCCATTGTGTTTCACACTTCCTAACTCATTGGCCTGGTAATTAAAAGTTGAGGCGTCTTTTACTTCAAAACCGGTTATACAATGCCGATGTAACACACACCGCCGCCCCACCTCCTCCGTTCCTATGAGCTCCAATGATACACCACAGACGCGCGCAATCGACGCGATGTAACGGTTTTTTTTGCGCCCAGATGCAATGGAAAGGACTACCCTCCGGGAAGCGAGGAAAGGAGGTGGTGAATGCTCTAAGCATACCACGACAGCCGGCTGCCGTGGTTATGTAGGACTCACTGCGAAAACCTAAGTGTTTACCCCCTAAACACCCCCTGTGAGACTGGCATTAGCTTTTGTGGCCTTTCTGCCGAATCGGAAGCGACCCTCTTTAGAGAAAAGGGGGCGCAGGTGGCGAGGAGCCGCTGAGAGGGGAGCCTAACTAAGGCAAACTAAGGGTGGGGACTGATTCAGCCTGAGCCGCCAGGAGGCGGTTTAGGTCGGCCAAAAGCTTGTTTGGGAGGTCCGTCAGAGGGCTTCTCGGTCTTCGGACTCGATAGCAAGAGAGACTCTGAGGCTTTGAAGAAGTTCTCAGAGAGTGATTTTAGACATTGCTGGACTGTGGGGAGCTCTAAGTCTCGATGGAGGTCGGCGTTACGGACATACCGGGGTGCGTCGTAGCCCGACGACAAAAATTGTTTTGAACTATTTGAAGTTACTTAAGGATATTGGGGTTAGTGTGAGCAGATATGGGTATTCGCTTGTTACGGAGGGACATTTTACTGTGTCGGCCCAGCATACTGTTGAGCATACTCAGATAGAATCGCGCGTTTCGGGTTACTCGCTTGACATAGGGCCCGAAGGTGGGCCTCGTGTCAAAGGTGACACCTAAATATGTTTGATTGGACCCTTTCAGTTAAGGGATTGACGTCGTGAGCGGGCTGCGACCCTTTCAATAATACTGATGGGTAATGCAGATCGCGCCTATCAGCATTACCCATCAGTATTACTGAAAGGGTCGCAAATGCATTTGCCATTTCTTTGACTTTCGTACTAGTACAAGCGAAAATTAATCACTAAACGAATATAAAATGTACTACTACAACTATCACTATCTTATTTATTCCTTTTTTTAAATCATAACCAAGATTTTCCTGGACACTCCCTTAAAACACTTGTTTCATGCGGGATTAGAGCTACATTGTTTTAAAACTATTGTTAGTCAATGCTTGACTACTATTCCACCTGATGGTAAGCGGTAATGTAGCGGAAGAAAACAAAACACACTGACTTAGCCTTAAAGACATCCATATTGTAATCGGATAGAAATACAAATGCTAGCAAATTATTCCATTCCTTTGCTGTACGTACGACGCACAACTAAGCTAGCCATTTGGTTTAAATCCGGGGTATATATAAAACAATGGGATAAAGACTGGCCGAGCGTCTGACAACCGATGATGAAAGGGAGTTATTAAGTCATGCAATTATAGCGCACTTTCTCCGGTATGGGTAAATTGTAACTATTACATAATACAAATCGTATTATGTAATATAATATGTTTTAGTAAATGCCATTGAAATGTACTGTCATTTTTTAATCCTTAGGACGTGAAACAGAGGCAATTTTCAGCCCGTTGCAATCTATGACAATACCACTAACAACTTTGCATTTAAATAATGGTCTCGCAGTGACGAGCAACTTTGTTGGCTAACGCTTTTGTAAGCGCTTCCGTTCCTTGAAGTGCATAATAACGCCTCGCATTACAGTCTATTGTGTAAGCATACCTCGTATCAATAGCCACTTACGAGTACAGATAGTAATTTCAGACACCAGATTCTATATGGAATAACGTCGATTGTCGACGTTATCTTTTAATCTGACACAATTTTATGAATAAAAAATTAATAATACAGACAATTATAATTCAAATAAAATACATTTTTATCTTTCTTATTTTTATCGTTTAACCTAAATTTAATATTTCTTCATTTATCAGCCGTCAATAATCCATATATCATGAACCGTTTCCACTACAGGAAAAATTTGCCAACTTAACCCCCACACTTGGCAACTGGAAAGACGACCGTATCACCAGATGTTTTGCAAATTTGACAATAATCGAATGATCAAGTATGTGTGCAAAAATAATAATTGGGTGTTTGAGATTCATTTCCAATGAAGCGAACAACGTGCGTATAGTTTGTTTATTTAAATTAATCTGCTACACGTAATATTATGCTGTTTGCTTAAAATTAATCTATATTTATAGTTAGTAAATGTTAATTTAATCTATGCTGTTTGTTTATATTTATTAACTAGCTCTTTACCCGCGGCATCGCTCGCTGGAGTGAGCTTGAATTTTGGAACATCATTAGTACTGTATCGTGTCAAAATTAACAAAATTGGATCACTTGTAGAGTCACCTCAGTCTCTGTGTCTGTTTCTCACAGGATTTTTTTTGAATTCTCAAAGACGTAAATGACAAAAATTTGACATAGATATATATGCTTTAAGAACACGTGAATAAGTGAGTTTTTCAGAATTACATTAAAATCAAACGTCTATCTATCGTTACCTTTTAATCTAACACAAGTTTATGAATAAAAAATTAATATTACAGACTATTATAACTCGAATATAAATAATACATTTTTATCTTTCTAATTTTATCCTTTAGCTTAAATAAAATATTTCTTCCTTTATCAGGGCTCAATAATCCATATAACATGAACCGCTTCCACTATAGGAAAGAAATGCCATACTCAACCACCACGCTCGGCAACCGGAATAGCGATCGCATCACCAGATGTTTTGACAATGATCAAATGATCAAGAATGTGTGACATAAATATACATCCAAACATAATAATTGTGTGTTTGACATTCATTTGCAATGAAGCAAACAACGTACTTTAAATTAATCAACTGTAGTATTATTATGCTGTTAGTTTATAATTGATCTATATTTATAATTAATAAATGTTTAATTAATCTATGTTGGTTTCTTTTATATTTATTAACTAGCTCTTTATCCGCGGCTTCACAAGAGTGGGATTTAATTTTGTAACATTATCAGTATTGTATTGTATTGTATCGTGCCATAATTAACAAAATCACTTGTAGAGTCACCTCATTGTTTGTTTCTCACAGGATTTGTTTGAATTCTCAAAGACTATTGGACGTAGATAACTAAAATTTGCCATAGATATAATATGCTACAGGAACACGTGAATAAGTTAGTTTTTTAGAATTACATTAAAACCGTTACACGTGAAACGTTAAACTTGTCTTCGAATCAGAATTGCGTTATGTATATTATGTATATTACTCATTAAATTTATTCACAACTAGTGTGGTATTTTTACCTTTATTTACAACTTGGGTTATTTCTAGATCTTGACAACTGATCCACGTACCGGGTCTAGTGGCAAATCGAAACCATCCAGGGACACACTCAAACACATAAAAATTTCATCAGAGTTGGTCGAGCCAGATTCGAGTTTTAGCGAGACTAACGGAAAGTGATCGACGATAGATATAGATGTCTATGGGCCACAGCAACCACTTACCATCAGGTGGACTGTGTACTTGTTTGTCACCCTTATCCTATACAAGAAAAACCTAAAACAGGATAGACAGCAGCAGCTACTAAGTATATAACAAATCAAAATATGAAAAATCTGCGCAAACTTTTATGATCCCCGCCTGGCAATAGTTGCAACTACGGAAAATATTCTGCCTATTTGACAATCTATGGCGGAAGGCTTTGTTCAGCCGTGGACTTTGACGGGCTGTAATGATGACGATGATGAGTCTTCTCATCACTGCTACCCTTAATTTTATGATAGAATGAAACAAAAATGTAACATCACCGAAAGTCTCGAATCTTGTCGGGATGACCAATTTAACATAATATACATATACATATGTTCCGAAAACGTGTTAAATCGACACTTCAATTTGCAATTAAACTATAAGTGAGTGGTGTTGGCGTACATTGAATTTTAGTTGCATGCGTACTATGAAATTTAGATTTGGATCTTTTCAATTACTGGCTTTAACAAGTGACTTTAAAATGCTATCAATGAAAAAACCTGTGTTTAAATAAAATTAGCTTTCTTTGATATTTATAGTACTATATTAGACGTGCTAGAGCCATGCTGCAGCTATATTATAGTTGTAGCACGAATGGGTCGGCTCTACCGGGGTAGGACCACGCTCTTTCAGAACACCAGCGTAAAATAGCAGCTCATTGCTGCTGTGTTTCGTATGGTGATTATAGAATACCGGAGACTCTTTTTATTGGTATATAGTATATTATATACTGGATGGTGACAACGCATCTGCATTTCGATTCTTAATCGAGGATAGATGTAGATGTCTATGGGCCACAGTATCCACTTACCATCAAGTGGGCTGTGTGCTCGCTTGTCACCCTTACACTATTAAAAAAATTATCCCTAATTCGGCATAAAGTCATGTAGATTATTTTAAAATTCTGTTTTCGCTTAAAATGTGCTACCAGCACCGCTTGTGGTCAATAATGAAGTTATTTTTTAAGCATTCAGAAGACAGTTTTCTTTAATTTAAAGTTAAAAAAGTACACTCATACAAGATATACCACATTTCAGGAGAATCTATCTCAGATAATAAAGTATATAAAAAGTGAAGTCGCAAATCCGATATCCGAATGCGGAAAAACATTTTCCGCAGGAATTTTTTTCTTTTCTCAATTTTTATCAGAAAATGTTGATATTTTTCTGTTTGCACTTACTACGGAATAAGCTAAATGAATAACAAAATTTCTAAACTCTGTAGATATTTCTTTACCGAACATAGGTTCTTCCTACAGATGAATTGACAAATGTAGTTTGAGACACAAAACACGAGTTCGGCACGGCATTAATATGGCTTTCCTTCCGTTCCACCTTCTGCTTTATTACAAGAGGTTATTAAAGTTTAGAAAATGATAAAAAACCCTGCACTCATGCAAAAGTGTGATTGATGTGGCGAATACAATCAATTCTTGCCAAACAATTGAGTTTAGCGATATTTTTATGTCTAAGTTAAGCTGTAAGTACTGTATATTTTTTTCATGAAACAAAATATAAAAGGTATTAGTGTGGGGGAGAGGTCGCTTTTTAATCTCACACTAATTATAACTCATTAATGGCATCAAATGCCACATTTCAAAACAATCGCATCATTATTAATTGAACGTATTCAAAACGTAGCACGGTAGCATCAGCACTAGATTATAGAGGAAAACAATGAAGAAGTTTTGGATCAAAATGTTACTGAAGATGTATCTTGGGTCCACTATTATAAGCTAGAGGTGTAGCAACATTAGATACACATGCTCAAAATAGATACACCTCTCCCCAAGAAGTTCAAGGCTTCCTAATCATAAAATGCATGGCTATAGTGTTTTGGGATTAGAAAGGAATCCGTTTGATTGATAACCACAATGCAAACGGTTTTTTCATAAGGGGAAACTACTGCGATGGAATAATTGAAAGGTTAAAATAGGCGATGAAGGAAACTGCTGCTTTTGTACGACAACGCTCCCGTACACAAGACGAATTTTACGGTGGCAAGTGTTTAATTCAGGTATACCTCAAAACTTGAAAACGAGACTGTACACCCAGTGCGTGTTGCCAGTGATGACATACGGAACTGAGACGTGGTCCTTCACTGCTGGCCGGATGAGGAAGCTCAAGGTCGCTCAGCGAGCTATGGAGAGGGCTATGCTCGGAGTTTCTCTGCGTGATAAACTCAGAAATGAGGATATCCGCAGTAGAACCAGAGTGACCGACATAGCCCAACGGATTAGTAAGCTGAAGTGGCAATGGGCCGGCCATATGGCTCGAAGAACCGACAACCGATGGGGAAGAAAGGTTCTCGAGTGGCAGCCTCGTACCGGCAGGCGAAGTGTAGGGCGTCCCCCCACTAGATGGAGTGACGACCTGGTAAGATTTGCAGGAAGTCGATGGATGCAGGTGGCTCAGGACCGTGCTTTGTGGCATTCTTTGGGGGAGGCCTATGTTCAGCAGTGGACTTGTGAAGGGCTGTAATGATGATGATAATGATGATGAAGTGTTTAATTGTACTTTTAAATTTACTTTTACTAAAGAGTCCCTCTCATAAATCTGGCTTCCTACATTCTTCCTTCACTGTACAGTCTGTTCTCCTCTGGAACGCACTCCCTCTTGAAATTAGAACGGCTAATATATATATATATATATATATATAATTTCAATAATATATAAATATATAATAAAAACAGCCAATCAGTGATACACAAAATTTGTATTATTTTATTAATTCTGCTTTTTTCAGAGTAGGTGTTGTAAATTTATTTATTTTAACTTCATACAATATGATATAGGCGGACTTAATCCCTGAGGCATTCTCTACCAGTCAAACTTTAGGTGATGCAGAGATAAAAATATGAAGTAGGTGTGTGAAATGCTACACAAGAATATAAATTACAGTATATAAATATATAAACAATATATACATAAACTTACAAATCAAAAATTATTTAATATATGCATAGTATTATATATAAATTATGTACATAAACATAATAACTTACATACATTATATAATTATATATTTATATAAATACATAAATAAATACTACAAATGATATGGTTCTGCCTGTTTATTTAAGTAATGTTCGCGAACTTTCTTCTTGAATCATCATCATCATCATTACAGCCTTTCATAAGTCCACTGCTGTACATAGGCCTCCCCCAAGGAATGCCACAAAGCACGGTCCTGAGCCATCTGCATCCATCGACTTCCTGCATGTCTTACCA